>OY747708.1:11687500-12337500 GCA_963556495.2 Valencia hispanica | reverse complement strand
TGTGGGTCGGGTTCCTTCACAACTTGCGCCATGATGTCATTTTGGAATGATATGCTCAAGCGTTACCTGCTGTGTCAACTCCCCTCCTTCCTGCAAACAATCAACCTGCCCCTCATTTGCATTATTAGAATGACTGTCCACGACAGCCAAATATCGCATCAGATCTCGCAAGACAATAATGCCTTCAGAAATAAGGGTCAGAGGAGCTCTGTGTTTATTTTTTTTCAACTTTTCTTTTTTAGAAGGGCCTGAAAGACTATAATAAAGTGTGGGTGTCCAAGCTAATACTAGGTTATGACTCCTTTAAGGAAGTGTTCTTACTGGCTGAACATAATTCACCAAAGGTTAAGTCAGCAACTAAACTGTATTTATCAACATCATTTGTTTTAGTCGCAGAGCTATTTTACAGATTAACAAATTTGACAACAACTTTTTATGAACAAATACACAATTTTCGTAGCCCTCAGACTGTTGTATTTTTTATGGGTAAAGAAGATACTGTAAGCTGTTTGATTTGACTTGAAAATTAAAATCAATAAGTTTTATTGTATTTCAGAGCAAAAACAGAGTTTTCAACATTACACTTATAATATACAGTTGTCATGTTAACTTTATTTTAAAACAGCATTACTAACCAATTGTGAATTACAGGAAGGGCAGTATTTTGTTGTTTTAAGTGTTTTTCTGCAGGAGGGACTGGTGCACTTCACAAAACAGCCGGCAGCAATAACGAAGTTTAAACTTGTGCACAAATGAGTCTTTCTAATAAACAATGACACTTGTAATACATCCAAATTAGTTACAAACTGGCTGAAGGACAACAAAGTAATAATTTGTTAGTAAACATCGCAAAGCCCTGATCTCAGTCCTATAGAAAATTAGTGGGCAGAGCTGAAACGGTGTGTTAAAGGAAGATGGCCTCAAATCGTGACTTGGTAGCTGCAGTTCTGTCAGTAAGAAGGGGCCAAAATACAAGCAAACTATAATGAAAGACTTGTGAAAGGCAATGCTACCAAATATGAAAGAAATCTATGGAAATCTATGACAGTAAACCACCAGTTTAGTTTGACCTTTTCTGACTTCTATTTTTTTTTCTTTTAGTTTTCCTAATTCTGGCACTTAGCAAATATACATAATTTTTAAAATCCTAGTTAACCTAAAGCCTAAAGGCTTAGTCTAATTGAATAGTACAATGAAGAATAAAGGTTTTGTGTATTTTATAGAGTGCAAATACTTAGTTTCAACTGTATGTGCATACATTTTTACTTTCGGTATATACAGTTTGTATACAAAATCCAACATGTGCAATAAATCCTTTTTAGGAGAAGTCAATTAATTATTTATGGTTAAACACAGTGGACTACAACATAATTATCCAGCATTAACACTTGGAACATTAAATCACGTTGTCATATGTCTCGGTTTTTCTTCTCAATGCATTAGTTTAATTATGGTTATTAGGAGTGATGAAATAATACAGCTCAGGTAAAGATTATGTGAATACTAAAAAACCTAGATCAGCTTCTCTAGATATAGGAATATGAAGGGAGTAAAGGTTTCTGCCAAAACAGAGGACAAAAACAGGGAAATGAGAGACAAGTCAGAAAGGTTGACGAGCTATTTTCTCTCTGTTCTCTAGCTATACCAGGAATGAGAGCTCACCTGAATAGGACCAGTAGGGGTCACCAGCTGTCCTCCGCTCCCTCATTACGCCTGTGCTCCCAGGACGGCTGCCTCCAGTGAAGCGAGATTGGTCACCCGATGCAACTGTGGGGGACAGAGATGGAGGTCAGGAAATCTACTTGGGCAAAGGAAAGTTTCCGAACACTAGGAAAAGAGAAACAATCTACCAAAAATGTCTGAATAAAGCATCTAGTGTCAATGAAATTGGCATGTAGATTTAGAAGGAATATACAACACATCATCAACATCATCAGTGATCTTGCTCACACCTGGACCAAACAGACCCCAGCTCAGAGTATTCAAACCGCACAGTCTTTGTCGGTGTAGAATGACTAATACAGAGATACAAATAAGCAAAAACACAAAGCCACAACTAAAAAAAGATATGATCCTAGGATCCTATGGTTACCAACACCACTCCCCCTGTCCCCATGCACTTAATCAGGTTGGGGATTAAAACTTTCCACAGAGGGATGGGTCACTGGATCAGTTCCCACTAATTCCTTTTATGTAGAAAATACATGACTTAATAGGTTCTAATTTGTCATGTAAAACATTATTGATCCTGAAGAAAATTTAAGCATAGATTAGGTTTTATGATTGTGAAAAAAGAACAGAAATATATAATGCAAATGTAATGGTTTCAAATAAACACAGGCCAGTTACTGGTATCAAGGTACGTCAAGGCTTTAAAAGGTTACGCCTTCATAATCAGTCAAATGAGCTGACATATTGTTTAAATTCATTTTAATGAGATGTTGGTTAAAGTGCAGGAGTGAAAAAAGTTTTCTCTGGCTGTATGGCGCCAGATGTATGTAGAGATTAACATTGTGTCCCTCTCCCCCACATATTTCCGCACACTGCATGGGAGAAAGAAGGTTCTTACACTTTTCAATCGTTTACAAATAGAATAACTCAGCGGTTTGAAGATATTATTATTATTGTTATTATTATTATTATTATTATTCCTTTATTTAGTCGGACTGGTCCCACTGTTCAAGATGGGAAGAAAACAATTAGGCCTATCTAAGAGTTTCAAATAAAAACTTGATCAGAAAGTTAAAATAGAGAAAGGCAGAAATAAAGGATTAACATAAGATTAAAAACACAATATTAACTATTTAAAACTATTCTAACTAAAAATAATGCATCCCCAATAAAAAGGTGATGTATTTTTAGTCTTAAAATAGCAGATACTCATTGTGTGGAAGCCAAAAAAGCACATACTATCACTCCTATTTAAGTAAAGCTGCTATAAAACTACAATTGGTAAGCTATGAGCAGCATGTTTTTAGGCAGCTGACTGCAGGATGTACGTGAGCAGACAGCATGACTAACTAGTTGGCAAATACTTGTTATACGGCAAACAAAGCAAAATATATAAAATTACATGTTGAAATACATGTTATAGATCTGTAATAATGAATAGCAGTGGAAGAAATTGTTGATTTCCAATTTTAAATAAAAGCAACGTTTAATAAGTCATATAGATTTTAATTATCACAATACAAAATGTCATGGAGATTGGTCAGGAAGTCATGATGGTGGAAAAGAAAGAAAACTTCAGTTTCATTGTTTTGTAATATTGTGTGGTGTTACTAGAATATTTTAACTTTAAAAATGTTACTTTAGCTATTTTATGCTATCAACAATAGCTGAGGCTATTTCAGTCCTTGGCTATTTGGAATGTATTAATAGTTGGCTAATACCTCATCACTGTTATAAGTTCACACATTGCATGCAAGCTCAATATTAAGCCTGTTGGATGGAGTCTCATAGCAGTAGATGCCCACAGAGATAACTATGCCCAAAATGCTAAAGGTCACAGGGAGTGCTGAAAGCACACATGAAAAAGACAGGAGTGATGAAAATATAGATTTATCATAACAGATATCAATGTAATCTTTACTAATAATATTATACTGCATTATCCCCTAATATATTGTGCAGCCCTACTCCAGTCTCACCCACATGACAGTTTGTTGAATGTCGTCTGACAACTTTGCAAAAAAACAGGGTGCAGCAGGGACCTATAGGGTCTGACGTTCACCTTGATCCTCAGTGTGAAGGGTGACATCACTTAGATTGTTGGAAAACATTTCTAATGTTAAACAGTGGATTCCACAACAGAATCTGTGTTTTAGTCATGGCATAAATTACAGGGCCGCATTATGTTTGGCATCGCTTAGTTGTTTTATTGTTCATTAGCAAAAAAATATAAGCAAAAATATTTCTTATTCAAATGTATTATCACAACAACCATTATATTATGTGGTTTAATAGATGCAAATGTATTTTGTTTATATTTAAAGTATTATTTTTCATTCTAAGCAGATACAGATTAGAAAAATTAGCATTAATGCTCTTTAAAATCTATTGTCACAAGAATAACACAAAAACTCTAGCATCTAGTTTGAGGTTTGTTCTGATTTACTGCCCAACTAAAAAATACATGTTTAAAATTTTACATAGCTGAAGTAATCATTAGTTTTCTTGAAGTATCTGAAAGCATTTGATCTGCAGATAAAGATTATAGTTTACAATCTTATTCTTTTAATTAGTGATCTTCTCACTTCCATTTTCTATCTATCTATCTATCTATCTATCTATCTATCTATCTATCTATCTATCTATCTATCTATCTATCTATAAACTACTCACAATAAGCTAGGGATATTGTTATTTACTATTTGGTCTGCATTTTTATTAAATAAGTAAAAGTATCCTTTGATATTACTAATAATGAATGAGAAGAAACACAATTTTTATTAGTGTAATATTTATTACCCCAAAAATGTAGACAATAACAAGGGTAGCCCCAAATAACACAAATTGACAATGTCAGTAGCGGGTGTTTCCACCATTTGCCGCAGCTTGACAGCAACGTCTTATGCTCCTCACTAGCCTCATGATGTTGTCCTGAGGCAATGCATTCCACTCTTTCACAAAAGCTACACGCAATTCTGCCAGGTCACGTTGGGGTGGGGTAAGATCACCCAGTCTCTGCTTCAGCTGGTCCCAAACGTGCTCTATGGGGTTCAGGTCTGGGGGACATTGCTGGCCATACCATATGAGGCACTCCGACTTCCTGAAGTTGAGCTGTGACAATTCTGGCACGATGTGATGGAGCATCATCAACCATTAACAGAACGTTGGGGGTGTGCTGGCAGAATTGAGGGATGATGATGGGTTCTATGATGTCTCTGAGGTGCAGTTACTGAGCCATCTACAATAACCAAATCAGTTTTGCGCTGACTGGTGATGCCTGCCCAGACTGTTACACCTCCTTCACCAAAGCTAACCCTGGGGACCATGTTGACCTCAGCGTATCGATCACCTCGCCTTTTCCAGCAACGCTGACGACCATCATTGCTGTGTAAAGTCACCCGATACTCGTCAGTGAACAAGACGGTAGACCACTGCTGCATTGTCCAGGTCACATGGTCTTGTGCCCAGTGCAAATGTTCACGGCGGTGTCTTGGTGTCAGTGGAGTCACCTGCAACGGTCATCTGGCATTCAAGCCAAAGCGGTGGAGTCGGTTGCGAATGGTTTGTCTGGAAACCCTAGTACCCCTCACATCTCGTAAACAGGCCTGCAGCTGTGTGGCAGTTGCATGACGATGTCTGCGTACATAGGTCCTTAGGTATTGGTCATCGTTGCGGTCTGTCACTCGTGGGGCTCCACTCCTGGGTCTGTCACGAACTCTGCCAGTAGTTCTGTGCCTTGATGCAAGTCTGCTGATGACACTTTGAGACACACCAAGTTCAAGTGCAACATCTGACTCCCTGCTACAGACCTGAAAGCGCGCTATGGCCAGGTGGCGCTGCTTGTCCGTTAGGTGACGTTGTGTGCTCATGGCTGTTTGAAGGATGAAGTTAGAATGACTTACTGACAATACCAGCTTTTTAAACCCACAGAATGTTGAATGTTTATGCCACATTGAAAAGGGTTGTCTTTAGTATTTCTTGGTGTTGGCCCCAGTATTTAAGGCACACTGTACACAGTGAGACAATTACGTGGAAAACACAAAATTAGGTGCATCTATCACCCCAATGCACATGAATTAGAGTTTTTCAGTACAAAACCTTCGACACGGCACACAGGTGTACCGGTTTCCACACGGATGCATAACTCTGTCGCACTTTAGCCAGCAACAGATGCAACTCTAAATAAATTCAGTGCAGCCCAGTCTCCTGCTAGAAATAGTTATGGCCAGCAACTCTTCTAAAGCTTAGTTCATACTGGTTGTGTGGAGACAACCAGTGCCATTATCTGTCGACGCAAGGGCTCTCCGACAGGCACGCACGGACGGACAGAGTAAAGCCCAATTTTGTAACTATCCGTTAATGCAATGGAGAGCGCACGTTTGTGATTGGTCAGCCCAAGACTATTTCACCAGAACGGTGCTCTATGGTCAATGTAATTAGTAATCAGCAGGTTTTGGGCACTAAATGCTTTATACTGCAAGGCCAGTTTATTTTTTATGGTCTTTTAGCAATTTTGAACACTAGGAGGTGTAGAGAACAACAAAAAAGATTGCTGTGTTTCATCGTTTACATGCGTTCTTGGAGTATTCTACGAGCTACACTTCCAGTAAAAAGCTTTCCACCTCAATCAAAACTCGTTCTCTCTCGGTCATTGCTCCTTGAGTGGATGTGTGGTTACAAGCTGAAGTAAATAAATTATTGATCAGAATTGATCAGAAACATCACTGCAATGGTAGACAGACCCGCCACAAAAGGTCACCCCCTGCTGTCCTGGTGGGGAATTGCTTCGCATCAACAGAAAAGTATAAAAGGAAAACGTCTCAGTCAATATATGTGCATGTGAGTGCAAACTTGCTGAGGGAGAAGTACAAACTAGGCTTAAGGGAGAGTAGGAACTTGAATGCCTGCTTCCATTGTTAAAGCCTACTGTTTGGGAACATTTCAGCTTTGCGGTGTTACAGGGCAACGCCTTTTCATGTTAACTGGTTAACAACGTCCGGTAGCAATGGTGGTTGCTGTTAGCTACCACAAATGTTACTGAGCCAAAGGATACCGTTTAGCTGCCCTCGTTAGTGCGGTTCTCTTAAAGCAACAATAAGGTATAAGCAGTCTGGACCTCTGACTGTAATAATGTGTGTTGAAAATGTTTCTTCCAGGGAATAGTAAGTGACACATGATACGTTGTTTTACAGCAGCTAGAAGCTGAACAGAAAGAGCACCGTGCACAACACAGTGTCCCACATAAATACTAAAATAAAGTTATGTATCTAATATCTTTTGTTTTCAGTTAACATGCATACAGTACAAAAGGGTATATATTATATAACAATACAACACATGAAACCAAGAGAAATTCTAGGGTTAGAAACTGCGGCTTTTCAGGAAAAAGCACCTCTGCATCGCTGATTAAATAATTTGACTAGAGGTGCGCTGCAATGCCTCCCACTTCACCTGTATAAGTCATACAACATCCTGTCAGCTGCCTCAGGTAACAGCTTAACCTACAATTAACTGGTTACCATTGTTGACACAGAGAGTGTCTTTCTGCTTGCCTAACACAATCAGAAACACTAACCAATGTTTTCAACCTAAATTATAATATTTGTTCAAAAAACTTGTATTAACTTTCTTCCAAAAGTCTATTGTTATTATGTCTAACGTTTCTCTTGGCTGTGCAGCTTCCCTATGTATCTGTGAATTATTTATATTTTGTCCAATCAGATATCCGTCTCTGTGTGTTGCGACGAGCAGTCTAATCTGTCCAGGGCCTTCAGAACCGGTAGAGCAGGCCTACAATAAATAAACCATATTACAACCAAACTATTTTTTTAATCAATCAGCTTTCAGATCTGCCTCACCATAGCAGCTAGCAGACTCACAATGATTCCGCACTCTGATTGAATGGCCAAAGGTTTCACTGCCATCTCTTGCTAGCAAAGCACATCTTGAACGATTCACGCACATTAATTCTTTAGTATTATTTAAATTCTATTTACAATAGCTGAAGGAGGAGGAGACAGGATAGATTTGGTTGCAGATATACTTCCCACGCCATTTTCAAGACAGACCTTTCAAGAAACACAAACCGATAGAAACAACTTTCAGCATTAGCCTCCATGTCCATAGAAAAAGACTTATTCTTGGACCTGAAGTTCACAGATAAACAGAGCCATTGAGGTCTTCTTGGGAAAAGAAAGAAGGATGGATTTTATTTTCAAGTAAGCAGGCCATGTGGAGAGGATCTAAGTTGGTGAGTGCAAACATTTTATTTGTATTTTTAATGTTTTTCATTTTATTTCACTACTAATCAGTCAATGACGACAAAATAAAATGGCAAAAATGCTACAAATAAAAAAAAATTCTGATCCACTTCAATTTATGATGTAAATAACGTGGTGCACGCAGCTGCCCCAACATGTTCAATTGTTTTGCCGATTTCTCCAAAACAAATGCATATACTGTCAGCTTTACTTTTTTATTTTCATTAAATTGTTCATTTCATTAGAGCTTCATTGGTGACATATGAAATGGCGACAATGCGCACTTTAATGGACTAATTTGTTTAAGCTCACATATCATATTTTGGTGAGTTATTTAAACTATGTTGACTAATATTTTAAAATCAGCTTTTTTATTTTGAGATTTGACAGTGTCCTTAAATTTTGTTTCCAAATCTTAATTGTGAATGCGATCTTATTGATTTTCAATAATCCAGAAACTAAGTGTCGCTGGACCAGCCTATATTGAGGGTAATGTATACATGTCATTTTGTGTATGTATATATATATGAAACAGTTGCAATGCAATGCATGGGCATCACAAGTGAAACAAACAGAGAAGCAGCTATGAACAAACAGAAAAGAAAAAAAATCTGAGTTTTCAACCCAGGTGCCGTTTTTGGCACAAAGCATTAATGGGTGATAATTACCACCATCAGAGCTTTAGAGCTCTGCAGAAAACAAGTGGCGCCTCTTGAACAGCACGTATGATTGTTTCCTGCCTTTTTATAGTTAGAATCCAACACAACCTTTATAGTCCTCACTTCAGCTGAGAGAAGAAAAATAATGAAACTAGCTGGATGGTCAATATATATGCATAATTGTGTGAACATTACAACAGCCTTCCTACAAAACCCCAATACAATAACTAATTAGTAAAATGCAGGCCGCCTGTGCAGCCAGGGGTGTAGGCAATCATCCCCAAGTCTTTTAGGCACAAATGTCTCTTTTACTTCGATGAAAAAAAAGAGAGCCTGAAATCAAACATTGTCAACAGAATTACAGGGAGTGCTAGGGGCACAAATTGTCCTTTAGCATGCACACTCCCTAGAGCGTAGCCCGAGACTTGCAACAGCCAAACTCACTGGGGAAAATTCGCTCTGCAACGGCTGAAGACAGTGCCAGTGGAGAAGAGGCTGTCTAGCTGTTGTCATTGTCAATCAGGTGCACAAGCAAAACAAGAGTGTTCTGTGTCGCTTTAAGCAGTCGGAACTTGCAGTTGTATTTAAAATCTGGACATTGGCTAATATTTTCCCCTGCTGCTAGACGGGGGCGAGCAAATGTGGAAGCATTGTTCCTGTGTGCAGAGAACAGCAGGAATAGCTCAAACAAAACCAAAGATGACAATCTTCTTGGCCTAAATGAATGCCAAGACAGTCAGCTAAATGTTTCAGTTTTTTAGTTTTTTTTTTTAGTTTAACTGGTTACAGATTTTAGTACGAAACTATTGTCTGTAAATCTTCACACTGTTACCTTTACAAGCCTGTAGCCTCACACAATACTTGATCATACATTCCAAACAGATGAAAGCAAACTTAACAAGCTATTCATGTGTGTCTTACTTCATTGTCACACAACTCTAGTTCAATAGTAATTTTGTCAAATTTGCTGCAGGTGAAAATGCTTTAAAATCACCAACTTTGTAACCATGACAACTGTTTTCTATCATGCTTGGCACAAGTCTCATGAGGGTTAAAGTAGCTTTTGAACAGCAGAACCCCCCCTGGACTCCTCAACCACCTTCATAACACACGTTGGATTTGAAGTCATCAGCTTTTCAACACATGAGACAAAAAGTAATTCAAAGTGCTTACAGGTAGATTTCCTTTCTGTGTTCTTAAAGACATAATTTTTTTACATGTGTAATGATTTAAATAATAACACAGTTGTTGCTGCATACAAATGCTATCGTTTTATTCACCAGCTTCTGGTGATAAAATGCTGCAAAAATGACCAGAGGGTGGCAGAAATTCACCAAGTCAGAGGTATTTATCCATCTGGCAGCTGTTATAATACTTTAAGTCAAGCATTTTTTGCCTCCTAATTTACCCCCCAAGTTTGTCCCATGTCTCTTTGTGCCTTTGCCATTTTATTAGGAGAGGATTACAAAGTGGCAACCAACAAGCTTCTAGGTCTTAGGAGTCACAATGACCAACTGGACAAATGAAAAATAAAGGTGCATGAATATTTAAGACCAGTATTAAAAAATATTTAAAATTATGTACATCCCTAATAATAAAAGGCTTCTCTCGTTCTGTCAAACTACTCGAGAGTTCTAAGCTTACAAACCGTCAGAGTGAGATGTATGTCACATAATGAAAACATTTTCTCCATAAAGCTCCATTTGTTGAAATCACTGGGCCCATTAATGTCATATTTACATAACACAAAATCAGCAAGAAGACCCATTGTAAAAGAAACCTTACCCCTGATCAGGTGTTCTGTAATTGACGGTTACTTCTTTAAGCTCTGTTTCTTATCTTGCCAAGGATATTTTTGTAAAAATGTGTTTTAGGAGTGTCTAAACGTGAAAAATTAGGTATTGTTTGTGAGCTCAATACCTGTTACATGTATGATGTATGTGCTGGGGATGGACTGATACCACTAAGCTAAGTACAAGTACACACTACGCACATTTGACTAGTTGCCAACACCGCCATCCGCTTCTCCAGAATTAGTTTCTGCAGTTTCCTTATCATACTTGCAGACTCTCTGAGCTTGGTGTCATGTTTGTTTTTCATTTGTCTCATCAGGTAGCTAGTGTTAAAAGTCCTGGACATCAGTCCTCAGCTTGACAACTTTGCTGAAAATAATTTGCAGTCCACTTAACCTTTGACACCTTTGTGCCCTTGGAAATGTCTCTACATGGCTGACATCACTTTTTCTTCTTTTTCTTTGAGTTTTAATCGTATGCTTTGTTTATCCTCCTTACTGGGCAGAAGTATGTGATAGTATCTATTGCGGGGGAAACATAGCTCCTGTAACATTCCCATCAGGTCCAGTAGTGTTGGAATTACACAGGACCGGATACAATGTGTGCAGCCTCCTCATATTTATGAGTACGAGTATAATACAAAGTAGTGGACAGATACTGAATGTCAGCATTGGTACATCCTTACTTTCAACATGACGTTACCTCATTTAGTTTTTTTTTGTCAGGGTCTTTTTTATACCTTTTTTATACTTTTTAAAGACCAAAGTGATTTGAACTTTGAACCAACAAAAATTTTAAGCAACATAACCTATATTCATATTTCTCAATTTATCTGGTGATATAAGCAAATTAAAAATACATATGTATAAATAAATTACCTAAATTTGTGTTTATTTTACCTCTGGCATGAGTTGAGTAACTTGTACCACTCTGCAACACAACAAATCTGGTCACTGCCTGAAGTTAAAACACAGAGGGATCTGTGTGCATCAAATACAAATAGTGACCGGGATTCAGAGAATGTCTAGTCATATTCAATAAATTAGAATATAAGTTCCAATAAGACGTGTTTGTCAGATAAAGATGCCTTTTGAAAACAAGAAGCTGTTAAAGATACTTTTCATTAAACCGAAATTTCTTTATTTAAAATCTTGGATGTTGTGTTTTCATTAGCTATAGGTGGAATTGTCATATTTACCAGAAAGAAAGCCTTGAAAGCATCAGTCTCTGTGTAAATAATCCATATGCCTTTCCCTTTGTGAATTGAGCCACTGAAATAAATAACCTTTTTAATACGTTTCTAATTTATTGAAAATGACTATTTACCAACAAGCACAGTGGCACAGTTGTTGGCACTGTTGTCTTGTGGTAAGATGGTCCTGGGTTTGAATCCTGTGCTGGAGTCTTTGTACATGGAGTTTGCATGTTCTCCCTGTGCTCCGACTTCTTCCCACAGCCCAAAAAGAAAACTGTTAGGTTGTTGGTCTCTCTAAATGATCTATTATCTATTATTAGGTGTGTGTGTGTGTGTGTGTGTGTGTGTGTGTGTGTGTGTGTGTGTGTGTGTGTGTGCGTATGTACTTGTTAAGCAATCCTATTTAGGACCTTCTGAAGACCGATGGACCTTGTAGCGACCAAAGCCCGATCCTAATATGGTGGATCCCCTTTCTTAAGGTTAAGGTTTAGGTTTAGAGTTATAGTGTGAATTATGTTTTGGTTAAGGTTAGGAATAAACTAGTAATGGTTAGGGTAAGAATTTGGGTTAGGCATAAATGCAGCTATTAAAATCAATGGAAATCAATATAAAGTACATATGGTAAAAATACAAACTTTTGTGTGTGTGTGTGTGCTTGTGTGTGCATGGGTGTATGTCCTGTGCGTCGCTGTCCTGCCCTGCGATGGACTGGCGACCTGTCCCCCGGCTCTTGCTTAATGGCTGCTGGAGAAAAGTAATGGGCTATGTTCTAATAAATACATTTTATTTTAACTTTAATTACTAGGGATGTAAGAAAATATCGACACACTGATATATTGTGATATTTTATGTCACAATATTGTATTGATATTCAAAAGCAATGTATAGATTTTTTTTTGTAGAATTTGAATCGAACCATTAATGAAAGTAATTTTTGTAATACAATTAAAAGTATAACTGGTAGTTTGTGGCAGTTTTCACCTTCTTCGTTCCAGTGAATCAACTAGATCTAGTAATAAAACTGGATGTGTTAAGTATGAAACAGGTTGGAGTGTTTAGAATGCTGACAGTTTTTGTACAGTTAAATTAAGCTTTAAAAATCACAATATATAGTCTTACTCATAGTATCACAATATATTGTATCGACCCCCACACCGTATTGTGATACATATTGTATTACCAGATCCTTGCCAGTACACATCCCTAGTAATTATACAGGTAAATCACATTGGGGTGACTTTGGGCTGCTGGTGGTGGTGTGAGGGTCCGGTGGCGCCTTTGTCCAGCAGCCTCGCCTCTATCAGTGTGCCCCAGGGCAGCTGTGGCTACAATGTAGTAGCTTCCCTCCATCAGTGTGTGAATGTGTGCGTGAATGGTTGAATGACTGAATGTGGTGTCAAGCGCTTTGTGGTCCTCTGACTGAAAAAGCGCTACAGAAATGCAGGCCATTTTACCATTTACATTTAGACATTTGGCCTCACTTTCATCTGTTACCCGTTTTATCTTATCATATAAGACAATATGTTAAAAGAGAGCAAAGTCAGTACAATGCATAGAACAAAAAATATTATAAAAATATAGATGGCAGTAAAACCTTAAGGAGAGAAACAGTCATCTAGTGACTATCTCTGTCCCTTAAAATATGTTCAACAAAATAATCTGGATAATAGGTTTTTTGTTGTTTCTTTCATAACAAAGCAGCACGAATGAAACCTTTTACTCCCTGGTTGATCACAGTTGATGCTTGGCCAGCTCCTCAGGTCAAAACCCCAACAGTCTACCTCAATCTCAAGGACAAGGACATACTTTAAAATGATGCTGATGCCAAATTTATGGAGAGTGGAAAAAGGGGTTTGAAAGTTATAACCAGACCTTTTCACTCAGTTGTTAAACACAACAGGATTGGTTTTAAAGACTTCCTTAATAACCCCTTTGCAAATTCATCGGATCAAACAGAGTTGGATCAGCATGCGCTTACAGGAAAGAAGTCAGTAACACAATATCAGCTGAGTTAACAGAAGGGTTTCTTATAGCATACTGTTGCATGTGCCACCTCCCACTTCGCACATAACCAAAGCTGGCTTGTTTCCTAACTACTTCTGGTACAGACTCAGAGGCATGTGGGCGGTGAATCAACTTTAACCTCCAATCCGCTTCTATGAACACGATGCTGATGCACACCAAAGGTGCAACGGGACTGGGTCCAAAGCGTTGCATGAAAAAAGGATACATGTGTTAAATGGAAAAGACCTGAGATAAAAAAGGAGCTGACTTGAGGTGTCACCTATCCAACACACACTACCCAGCTACGACTCTCCTCCTCCTTTTTTATGGAGGTTGTAGAAGCTTCCCAACAACTGAGGCGAAAATATTAATTTCTTGATTAGCAATCAGGTTTTATCTGTAGGTTCCACAAATCATGAAACAAAATAATACGGTAGAGGGCCATCCATTTCACTGCTTGTTTGGCCTCTGTACTAAATTATATCTGCTTCATTTCAAAATATCGAATTCTTGGACTTGAAAAAGTCTTGTAAAGACTAGAATAGCATTATTGGCTTTTTAGCTTTGTAAAAGAAAATGTCCTTTAGTCTTTTATTTGGCATTTTAACTAGGGGTGCACCGATCACACTTTTTCAGTCCCCATACCGATGCCTGGGCTTTGTGTATCTATCGATACCCGATACCGATTCGATACTTTTGTTGAATTAATAATAAACTGTATACCCTCTACCTTATACCTTACTTGAAGAGACTAAAGGTACCAGACTTTACTAACTAAACATAACTAAGACTTCTTTTTTCACCCCGCTCCTTTTGTTTTGCTGAGGTGCAGGGATTCAGCGTGCTCCATAGCATAGTGTTTCTGGATGTGCTTGATTAAAGTAGTAGTATTGTACTTTGCAGTAATACCACCTCCCCCCGAAACATTTACTTTGCAGACATCGCAAACAGCCAACGAATTAGTTGGAGTGGCAATCTCCACACAGCCGACCCTCCGGCTCGCTCCATGTTGCTTCTAGCATGCGACACATGAGAAGCTGACGCATGAAATAAGTCCTGCTGTGACAGAAAAAAAACACACCAAAAACCTGGATCGGCCAGTGGATCTGTTCATTTTTCCGATCCCCGATCCAGCTATTTTGTCAGTATCGCGGCCGATATGCGGCCCTAATATCAGATCGGTGCACCCCTAGTTTCAACCAGTCCCAGTTGTCTAAATTCCAGAAAAGTGGTGAAATTGCCCTTTTTAAATTTCTGAACATGCATGCATTCAGTTGGTGAGAAAAAAATACAAATATTGATGGATAAAAGGCTACAATCAAATTGCAAAACAAAAAAAATACAATTAAAGACCAATGCAGAAGATCAAAGATAAAAATGTAATTTAAATGTAAATCAATAAAAAAATAAAAACTTAAATTCCATTTTTTATCCTTAAGAAAACAGAGGAAGGGAAAATGTCTGTAAAGTCCAGAATTTTTCCACATTCAACGAGATTTTTTTCCACACTTATCCAGGTTTGAAAAATTACCAAAACAGATTCTATGCTTTCCAGTATTTCAAGACTGCCTAGGAAAGCTAGAAGTGACCAAAGTACTTCAAATTCACTTCTGCTCAAGCAGTTAGGCTAAGCTTGACCTGGAAGGATGAGAATCTACACAGACATCAAATATAAACTCAATTCCTCTCTCACATGCACACACATTCATGCAAATACTTCCAGCCCATTTAAGATGAGCTGAGCTCTTACTAATAGTTGCATCATTACCAAGGATTAATTAAAGTAAGCACAACATCCAGCCAAATCTTTTCTTGCACTTAAAGTCAGGACATAACTGTCTCCAAAAAAATGTCCTCTACTAAGCCATGAGCCACTTGTACCCCGTTTCCCCAAATCAAATTCACTGCTTAGAGGGAGGTCACCGAGCCTCCTCCAGCACAGTCATAAATGGCTGCTTTATTATCAGATGTAGCGATTTATTACGGCAATACATGGGTTAACCTGAAGTGTGAAACGGAGAGGGAGGGAGGCTTCCAGACTGAGACTTGGAGCATATTTGAAGGCAGGTTGTGAAACAGGAGGGCTGCACAGTCTTTGATCAGAGAGCATAGGAGACAGCACCATGTCAACAGTTTACACACATCCATGTCAGCCGTCCCCTGTGGGCAAAGGATTAAAGCCACAGCATTTCTGATGGAGCAGAGCAGACAACGAAGTGCTGGGCCTGAAGGAGACGGAGGAGCTCTGCTGCACTCAAACAAACACACATAGATCTGAAAACACTGCTGAATTATGTAGCTTAACAAGTAGTTTAAATGAGACTATACATGCAGCTGCTTTGGACTGGGTTCTTACTTTGATTTTTTTTTGTGTGGAACCAGCGGACAAACGGGAAAAAAAGAAAAGATTTCAAAAGAGCTACAGAAAAACACGTTGTACACTGTATATTCCTGCAAAATGATTTTCCTTTTCCATCGCCCCGAGGGCTGTTAAATCATCTACACCACCATTAAGCCCCACTATTTGTTCCATAATATCACACGCAACAACAAGCCAAGAACCCCTGAGAGCCCTTGAAAAACAGCCACCTAACAACAACCACAGGAGCATTTAACTTGCATTAGTCATTGGGGGACAGCGTTCAAATATCAATCACTGGCGTAAGGATCAGATACGTGGCACATTTATGTCACCAGGAGGAATATTTAGGGATGATTTTATGTTTTACAATCTCTAATGCAGCTGATTTCTTACATTTACACTCAAATTACAGGTGCATCTTGATAAATTTGAATGTGATGGAAAAGTATATTTCACTGATTCAATTGAAAAACCGGAACACATTTTAAGACTTATTACAAACACAGCGACATATTTCAGGTATTTACCTTAATCTTCGGATTATAAGCCGCTACTATTTTCACATCCTTTGGACCCTTCATCCTATACAATAATGTGACAGATTTATAGATTTTTACTGGCTAACGGCCTCTGAGGGGCACTGTAGCTTATTTTTTAACCAGACATGTTACTGTTGTGTTGGAGCCATACTGCCAATTTTCAGGCAGAGTTTGAAAAAAAAAAAAGAAGTGTTAAATTAAAACATAGAAAAGCACTCAGAGAGCGCAGACTTCCGCCAGGGCCACCCATTCCCCCGATCCCCATGTTGTTATCTAATTCTAACTTTCGGTACTTTTCCAATAAAATGTCTCTTAATGAGATGCATGGCTGTGGTCTTCCAGCAGAGAGCGGAGATTTGGGGCTGCTCTCGACACGGGAGATGAGTGGAGGTTAGCACCGCTGGTCAGTGGGTGGATACGCGTTTCATGTTGGATCAAGCCCAAAATTTAATTGGCTGTTCCTGGTCCCATTGCAGACATTTCCTGAAAATGTTATCAAAATCTGTCCATAAATTTTATGGACAGATAAATTTTAATTTTATAGTTATGTTGCCAACAGACAGACAGACAAACAAACAGACCTCCTGACGGAGGTAATGAAAACAAAATTATCCATGTACAGTCTTTCTGTGTAAATATCTCATGTTACAACATGAAAATGTGTTGCTTATATTCAGGTGCACCCTATATGTACAACAAAAATTATTTTTAAATTTAACTGGTGGCCTTTTGTTCAGTTGTGCTCAATAGTTCTGAAATTATGGTATTTGTTAGTTTTGATGATTTTGGCTTACAGCTAGGAAAACCCCCAAAAAACATTCTTTAAAAAATAATATTAAATCAGAACAATAAAGAAATATTAAAATGAGTGCTCGAGATAAAAAAAACTTTGAGATTAATTAATAATGATCTGTAATGAATTAATCTAATTAATCTCTTTTAATCGCACCTAATAATTGCTAAGAAAAGTCCTCATCTAGAGGTATTTTCATTTAAATTCTGTACATGATTGTGGCAGAACAAATATAGAACAAAAAAGTGGCTTTAGGAAGTCATTTACTGTTTTTAAACAGACTTTAACAGATGCAGTTCCAGTCATTTACATTTCTCTGTTTTTGAGACTAGCCCCAGAGCTGACTGCAACTTCAGCTTCGAGCATGCGTGATTCGTTAGCATTCTGAACTCAGTGGGGTAAATACCTGCACTGAGTGAGGCGGAGCTACTGTACATGGACTTACTGCCTGCTGTAAGGGCTATGAGACGGAGAGCAGTCCACGGCACCACCGCTGCTCAGTGAGAGTAACAAGGATACAGGCTTCACCCAAAAGTCTCTCATAACCCCAGAAAGAGTTGCTAGATTTGTTGCTAGTTGCTTTTTTGGAGAATCGCTAGACGAGTCTAAAAGCTCACTGCATATAGCGACAAAGGCGCTAAATTGGCAAAACTGTCTGTTACTCACCGCTCCTCCACACTCCCCTTGCCCTCTCCACTTTAATGGAAGCGTCAGCTCATACACTCAACAAAAATATAAACGCAACACCTTTGTTTCTGCTCCCATTTTTCATGATATGGACTTAAAGATCTAAAATTCATTCCAGATACACAATATTACCATTTCTCTCAAACATTGTTCACAAATCAGTCTAAATCTGTGATAGTGAGAACTTCTGCTTTGCTGAGATAATCCATCCCACCTCACAGGTGTGCCACATCAAGATGCTGATCTGACATCATGATTAGTGCACAGGTGTACCTTATACTGCCCACAATAAAAGGCCACCCTGGAATGTGCAGTTTTTTGCTTTATTGGGGGTCTGGGGACTCAGAACCGGTCAGTATCTGGTGTGACCACCATTTACCTCATTCTAAACAAATCTTCTTCGCATAGAGTTTATCAGATTGTCAATTGTGGCCTGTGGAATGTTGGTCCACTCCTCTTCAATGGCTGTGCGAAGTTGTTGGATATTAGTGGGAACTGGTACACGCTGTCGTATACCCCGGTCAAGCACATCCCAAACATGCTCAATGGGTGACATGTCCGGTGAGTATGCTGGCCATGCAAGAACTGGGACATTTTCAGCTTCCAAGAATTGTGTACAGATCCTTGCAACATGGGGCCGTGCATTATCTTGCTGAAACATGAGGTGATGTTCATGGATGTATGGCACAACAATGGGCCTCAGGATCTCATCACGGTATCTCTGTGCATTCAAAATGCCATCAATAAAATGCACCTGTGTTCTTCGTCCATAACAGATGCCTGCCCATACCATAACCCCACCACCACCATGGGCCACTCAATCCACAACATTGACATCAGCAAAGCGCTCACCCACACGACGCCACACACGCGGTCTGCCATCTACCCTGAACAATGTAAACCGAGAGTCACCCGTGAAGAGAACACCTCTTCAACGTGCCAGACGCCATCAAATGTGAGCATTTGCCCACTCAAGTCTGTTACGGCGACGAGCTGGAGTCAGGTCAAGACCCCGATGAGGACGACGAGCATGCAGTTGAGCTTCCCTGAGACAGTTTCTGACAGTTTGTGCAGAAATTGTTTGGTTATGCAAACCAATTGTTTCAGCAGCTGTCTGAGTGGCTGGTCTGAGACGATCTTGGAGGTGAACCTGCTGGATGTGGAGGTCCTGGGCTGGTGTGGTTACACGTGGTCTGCGGTTGTGAGGCCGGTTGGATGTACTGCCATATTCTCTGAAACGCCTTTGGAGACGGCTTATGGTGGAGAAATGAACATTCAATGCACGAGCAACAGATCTGGTTGACATTCCTGCTGTCAGCATGCCAATTGCACGCTCCCTCAATGCTTGTGGCATCTGTGGCATTTTGCTGTGAGACAAAACTGCACATTCCAGGGTGGCCTTTTATTGTGGGCAGTATAAGGCACACCTGTGCACTAATCATGATGTCAGATCAGGATCTTGATGTGGCACACCTGTGAGGTGGGATGGATTATCTCAGCAAAGCAGAAGTGCTCACTATCACACATTTAGACTGATTTGTGAACAATGTTTGAGAGAAATGGTAATATTATGTATCTGGAATGAATTTTAGATCTTTAAGTCCATCTCATGAAAAATGGGAGCAGAAACAAAGGTGTTGCGTTTATATTTTTGTTGAGTGTAATAAGCAGGCCTAATGACGTCCACTTCAGGGTGTGGTTAACCCCCAACTCAAGTACAAGAAACCCAACGCATAAAAAATTATTTTATTTAAAAAGGCAACTTGAATGCAGAAACGGTTAAATTAATGAATAAAAATTTGATTAACCCGATTAAAAAACATACCACGTTAAATATGGCTGTAACTAATCAATCGCAATTAACACAATAATTTGTCACCCCTAATTAAAACTAGTACTGTACAGTATCTGCACTCAGCAGTTGGTTGCTTTTTTTGCATGTATTATGGGATTAATGCAGCATAACATGGAGGTGATCGGGCTGTGGCTCAGTGAAGGTGGTGCTTAGGTCTGGGCGTCACTGGGCAAGAGGAGCTAAGGCCTAAAAGCCATGTCTTTGGAATATAGGAGGTAGCTGGAGAGAACCCATGCATGCTCAGGGAGAACATGCAAACTCCACTGGCCAGTATGCTGACCTTCTTGCTGCAAGCCAGCAGCACTAAAAACGATCCTGTTGTGGTGCCAAGAGCCAAGTCCTGTTGGAAAAAGGAAATCTGTAGGAAGTTTGTCAAAAGAGGTAAGCATGAGGTACAGATGTAGACTTTGACCTTGACCTTCAGATCTGATGAGCAATCTATTCATAGTTACAATTCATGTGCTTTTTAACAATAAGGGAGGACCTTCAGATCCAGCATTGAAACGCTTTTGAACCAGGAATCATGTGCTTGTCTTTTATGCCAACATGTTCACAGTGAAGGTATTTGGCTTTTAAGCTTGGCGCTGTCAGTATTCTATATGTTTGCATTTATCCCCAGATCCCCTAAAAACACTGAACCCTTATTCAGGTTAGATTTTTTTTAAAGATAGGCAATACAGTTTTGTTATACATAAAAAAGCCAATCTTCTTGATAAATCTGCATACTACTGTTCTAAAGCAAAGCTCACACATTAAGAGGGGAATTGTGAGGGACCACATTTCACATAACTAGTACTAATAACATTATTCCATTGCAACAGGGTGATGTGAGGGTGATGACTTACTTTAAATCAACTAGAGAACCCATGTTCATGTGAACTATACAGCAGGTGATAGCATAGTGATGTATTTTTCAATGAAACTCAAAACTGGAGATCTCGCGCTCTATGCTCTACGCAGCCCATATCGACAAGTTGGAATGATGTACATCTCCTTCCACATTTATTCATGGTCCTGGTCCAAATGGGTAAGAAGCTTTCAAAAAACTTACTATTTTATTAAAGTAACATTATCTCAAGCTGAACATGTCCTAAAGTTTTTTTAACAGTGAGCTTGAGTGAGGCAGATTTTTCTACCTCCATAACGATTGTTCTTATTGTCCACATTGGCTAAATAAACATATCTTCTCCTCCCCTAGTGTTGTTTGTCACAGTTTACTTTAATCACTGATCTGATTGTAGATATGAGGAAGCTTGGGCTGTTGGGAACCCTTTTTGAAGATCAAGAGACATTTGGATTGCTTGAATGGCATGTCATCCTTTTTTGTCTATTTGAGGAGTAGCTAAGAGAAATGTCACAGGGAAACAGGAAGTGGATTACTAATTAAAATATATCTAACAATCTGATTCACTTTAAAAAGTAAAGTACATGTTAGAACTGGTTAAGTTACCAAAATTTAACAGGATTTAACAGTGCCACTAAGTAGAGCTCAGATGATTTTGACCACTAAATGTACTGAAAATAAATGCTGGATTTTTCCAAATATTTCTCTGTGAGGTGATGCTGTACTAAAAAAGGTGTCTTTAAACAAGGAGCCATCTTCTTGTAGCCATTTCCTGACTTAGGAAGATTGATACACATATCTTAATAAATTAAGTTACCTTGTCTTTCCTATTTCAACAGGTCACACCTTATTTACACCCAGATTACTAATTTAATGCTTCTAGACACTCTATTTAACCCAAAAAATAATAAAGTATATGTTAAAAATGCTACATTTGGATTTATAATAAGATTTGTTGCCAACTGTGGCAATGTGATTTCACAAAAACTACGCATTTGTTTTCATCCACTAAATAAATAGTAAGTAGTGAGATTAACGGAAGGATTTCTCTACATTTTTCTGTAAAATATGCCATTAATAAATAATATTAACTTATTGAGTATCTTCCCCATTAGTTTTCACTTTTTAATCACATTTGATTAAAAAGAACAGACTCTTCCTTTAGGAGATGCAGTGATTTGTACTGTTTTCCCTTTTAGCTTTGAACTTGGAAAGATGCAAATAATTCCTTTGTATTCTGCCATCTCTGGTGTTACATTATGTTCCCCAAAATCCATTATCATTAAAAAAAAGATCAGTGCATTACATAAAATTCAATAAGCTCACTTCCATTATATACTGAGGCACTCTTACTTGTTCTGAAAAAAAAAAAAAAATAGTTTAAGGGAAAAAAACTGTCAACATTTCAAAGAGCATTCATTTTATTTAATAATATGTTTTCCCATTATCTCCACATCTCTAATGAAGTCAGCATGATTAATTGTGTGTTTATGCGAAGCAGATACTTCCAGGCACATCAGTGTTGTCACAGTTTTGACATTCCGCCTCAGCATTGTCCTGCTTTACATTCAGGCTACATACGGCCATTTTGACAGCAGTTGCTGCTGGAGAGGGCAGCACAGCCCACATCGGTCACCCATCTCTATTTTCTCAACTCGTCCCTATAATTAAGTGCGGGAGAGAATGCATTTCATTAAACTTACTAATTAGACAAACTACGGTCTAAACAGCATTTACATTATTCCGTATGAAATCATGCAAACCAGAAGTTTTGCAGGCATCACGAGAGCATGAAGGGAGGAGTTATGATCTAAAATTGCTATGTATGAGGGGAGTGGAAGAAAAAAAAATGTGCATACGGCTAGAGACAGCTGCTGTCTAGGACAAACTCATCTCCGATGCAGAGTGTCAACTGTGAAATATAAGGACATCTGCTCAGTTTGCTGTTAACTCATATCTTTATGACAAGCACACCTAAATTTCAAATGTGCTCTTTTTAATGCCAAATACTTCAGTCTATCTGCAGTGCATCAACAGTGCAAGCCAAAGAGGTAAAACTGCAAGGAATATAAATCGATGCCTCTTTTAGGCAGAAAAGCTCTTGAAGGAAAAAAACTAAATAAATAAATAAATTATTGGAGCTTGATCTTGTAAACGCACGCGTTTCTCGTTTCTCAGCAAGTAGGAAATGTTGCAAGATATCCCCCGGAAGTGTTCGAGTCACACCAAGGACCTCGGGAACACGAGAAATGCCAAGATCAGCCAGAGACACGGCACAGAGGGACCCGGGCCTCGGGGCGAAAACATCAAACTATGAAATAATAACACAACTACTCAAATCCCAATGCAGCTATTTAGACCGGCACAGCTAAATGCAAATGAGCAGTTTCAGCAAAGAGGAATCCACTGGCATCCCTGGGCCAGAGCAATGAAGCAGTGTTACAGTAAAATTAAGCCAATTACCTCAGTGTTAAAAATCATTTTTCTCAACTGATAAAATAAAAAGAAAAAAATCCTTCACATCTTCTCGTCATTTTTTGTAAGCGTGAGCATATCTGCGTGCATGTTCTCACACCTGTCAAGGCTTTTTGTTCATCGTGGTAATTGACAGGAAGTGCTACTGCATGTTTGTCAGGGCATCAGAGGGTGCCAACAGCCTCAAATACTAATTCATATTGAGATGTAGAGACAAGGAGACATAGTGAAGAGGCAGAAAGTCAAAGCTAACTTTTCAAAATGTCCGGAAACGAAGCCAAACAGGCACGATTGTGAGCGCTGTGTGCACTGCAGGCTTAAATTTTCTTCCGTACAAAAAAAACAAAGCATTTTTGTTTGTGTTTCATTATCGAACTTGAACAACAAAGCAGCAGAATAAGAGGAAGGGCAAAGGAGGCACGGTTGACATTCTCATTATGCCACACTTGCTCTGCAGTCTTTTGTCTAAACTTATCTGGTGAAAAACTCGATAAGGCCATCTCATTATAATCAAATCCCAACGTGTCAGCAGCCCTCAACGCACCCGCGGGTCAGATGTCTGCGTTCACAAGTAGTTTTTTTTTCTGCTTTTAAAACAAGGTACAGGGTGATGAGAACGTATGTGCTCCTTTACAGATTTACTCAGTTTTTAAGCCCAAACTAAATGTTTCAAAGGATTCAAACAAAGCTTCAAAATAAAAGCAGTTTTTTAGTAATGACTTTATTTATTTATTAAGGGAAATAAAAGCTTTTTAAACCAACCCGAAATGATGTGAAAAATGAATCACTTTTGTTGTCAAATCAAAACTAAACTGATGAAAACTTTGGTTCGACATTAACCCAGACCAGATCAATGCAATTATTGCAACAAAGTCTCTGACATCTATCAGTCTGGGAATCCGCTTCTAAGTCTTTGGGAATAAAGACCAGAAAGTCACAACAGAACCCAGAACAACATCTTCACCTGCTTCGGTTAATATTAGTAATATCATTTAATCACTTCATGTTTCAACTATAGCAAAGAGACTGAGCAAAAATGGCATCCATGGGATGAGGTCCAAGGCGAAAGCCACTGTTAATCAAAAAGAATGCAAAGGCCCACTTCACGTTTGCCAGAAAACATCTCAATGATCAGAGTAAATGTTCTGTGGATTGATGAGACAATGGTGGACATTTTTGGAGGGTGTGTGTCTCGTTACATGTGGAGTAAAACTAACAGCATTTCAAAAAAAGAAAAAAAACATCACACCAACAGTCAGGAAAAAGCGATGGTTTGTTTTGCCGCTTCACAATATGGACGACTAGACATAATTGATGGAACAATGAATACTGCTTTCTACCAGAAAATCATGAAGGAGGATGGTCAACAATTAGTTTGTGATCTTAAGCTCATGTGGATGGATTATGCAACAAAATAATGACCCGTATTATAGGAGACAGTGGCACAACCCCTCATTAGGTTTAGGGGCGCAATTACCTTTTTACATAAGCCGAGTTGGTTTGGATAGCTAATAAATGAAATCGTTTTCTGAAAACTGCCTTTTGCATTTACTCATTTTAAAATTAGTTTGATGGTCTGAAACAATCAAGTTTGGCAAAAAAATTAAAACTTGATGTAAGCTGTCCGTGCTAAAACAACACGCAAGTCGGGGGTGAGGAGGCCTGAGTGGAGCGACATGTCATGTGTGTTGCAGTCTTCTTGAACCTTTTACCACAAGAGATAAGTGAGATACACAGTACATCATGTGTCAGACTTTGATGGAGCATGTGGGCGAAAAGGTCTAGATGAAAGTGTCGAGTGTATTCCGTCCTCCTTAAATACAAAGAAGAAAGAAAAGGGAAAAGAAATACGCACATCCTGCCATTTATTCCTTATTTATAAAAGATCCTGGTAATGAACAATCGCGCTATTGTCTAGCCAACTTCTGAATTAAAACTGCATGACATCCTGCCGAGAAGTAAATGTTTAACATAGCCAATTACAGACAGGCTGGATCTACAGCCGATAGCTTCTCCTGAGAAAAGATGAAATTGTACAGTAAATCTTAACCATGTCAGTCAGCTGGTAAGTGTGCTTGCAGGCTGATGCTTGTACAGTGAATTAAATGCATTAAAAAGCTGAGCTGGTTACTGATTGAGTGCATCAGGAGCCCTGATGAAAACCATTAACAAGATTACACAAAAATCAGCCTTGTGATCTGCACTCGACCAGCTAAGGCTTGTACTTCTCACAGCCTACAATAAACAAGTCTCAAATCTGCGTCAAGACACAAAGACTGGGAGGACTATACATAACAGAGTCAGGAAATTTTACTGACTAAAGTGAGTTTTCAATTTTCAATATGTGGCAATTGGATCACTTAAGTGCCAAGAGCTTATGAGGTCATTCTTCAAAAGCATAGTGTGCAGTCCTGCATGAATTGTCTAGTTATTGATTCTGAAATATATTCAGCAGCCTCTGGTGGATACATTACACTCCTAACACATTAGTGGGGGCTCGAGAGTGGAGATGGTTGATTACTGGCAATGTAAATGGGTCCATCTAGGAGCAAGACACTGATACCAGCAGGTCAGCTGAGCGCTCGCAGCACAGTGCGGCCACCCAGCCTGAAAATTTATGACAGCGGAGCTACTGTAACATGATTTAGAAATAAGCATCAGCAAAACAGTAAAGCATAATTGTCAGACTGTGAAATACGACTACAGCACAGCTGAAAATTCACTGAAACGTTTCGGTTCAAATTAAATACCAGTAGAAATGTGCCTCGGTGAAAAACGCATGTCTGGTGCTGATGAAAAATACCCAACCTTTAGGTCACTGTTAGCAATAAATAAAAAACACTGCAACGAGGTCTTTGCATGCATCACTTCCAAACAGACTCGTCATGCCAGCCCAGGGCCATACAAGCAGTAAAAACCTCCTCCCTTCCTCTTTAAATGCTCTTTGATGTCGGACTCTAATCAATACTTGAAGGCTGGATTTAGAAACGACAGATAAAACCATGACAAGTACTGCACCTGATACTTTTCCTGCATCCTCTTTTGTAATCTCACTAGTGTTTAACATCACCGATGACCAGCATGTAACAACGCTTAGAACATGGGTTAAAAGGTGAAATGTCTTACATTTTAAGCCTGAAAAAATCATAATAATATTATATTAATAAGAGTGATTCTTAGCTAAATCAGAATTGGCCTTTCAATTGATTTTCAAAGTAAATGATTGCAAAACAAATTTTTCTGGCCAAAGAAGGGCCTTCTGATTCACACCATGATGGTGTATGATCTGTAAAAATGCCTTTTTGATACCTGTCACTCTTTGTGGTTGTAGACAGAAAATGGATACTTTTCCTGACAAAAAAAGACCCAATGGGAAAATGTCAAATGGCCTGTTATTGTTGACGCAAAAAAAGGATGGAGTGAGCACTTGTGCAATAATAATGATCTATACAAGAAACGCGGGTGAGCTCCATAGAGGTACACAGATGAAGAGGCCAGATTTTTCTTCACCAAACAAGAGCCAGTCTCTCCATTACAAACACTTTTTGCCCCAAGATTAATCAACAATTAAAACCTTGGATTTAAGGAACAACCCAAAGCTGAGGGAGGAGGACACAATTCATACCATGGTTGGGATTTAAGGCTCAACAGAAAGTCAACAGCCAGACCAAAGAGCTGACCACAGGTGTTTTTTGTGAGCATAAAGTTTATTAGGTAAGAAACACTTTATGGGGTTTCTACTTCTGTGTCTGCTGTTAATAGAAAACATTTGGAGTAAATCAACAAATCAATAACAGCTTTTTCCAAAATTGTTCCCCTGCAAACTGTTTTTTTTTTCTTGGTATCTGAGCCAAATGAAAAAGAATTGCAATAATCATCGCAATCAGAATGTGTGCAAAATCAAAGGACTACCTATATGCAATATTATTATTTCAAACACCATGTTTGCAAATTCAGCACGCAAACAATATATTCGGATGTTGTGTGGACTCTCTGGGTATACGAGTCATTTCCAGTGGCTAAGTTGCTGTTCTCCTGTTATTTTGATGTTCTGATATCATGCAGCCCTACCTATAACTACTGTGAGGTACAAACCAGACAACAATTAAATGTTTGATATATGTCCTTTAAGGATACATTGTGCCAATCTTTCATAAGAATACATTGCTTTCTGGTACATTTAAACTGAAAGATGAGAGCATAAAATCGGTGCTCTTTATAACAAGAAAGCTGACACCATCATAGGCGACTGCTCCAGCATGAACTGAGCATGAGCACCCTATAGAGCCTGTACAGCCCATGTTATATCTACTTCAACCTTGAAAACCAGAATAATTTTATCTCCCTCTGCAACAGTGTAAACCTAATATGAAAAATATAAAAAAGTATTGATGATGATTAATAAGTAGTTGTCAAGTTAAAATTTCTAAACACATAGAAGGCTAATATATAGACCATGAAAGTTTCTGTCTTTCAGGAAGAAGTTCTCATTTTCTTGTAGTTTATCAGTGCCCATTGCTTTTTTTGTAACTGAAAAAACTAGTACCTATTAGCAATGAGATCACTTCTCACATTTTTCTCAAGTAAAAGAAAATTATTCTAGTGACTGGTCAATACTTGCATAAATTTATGTTTATATCACCAAGGGATATACATTTTTAAACTAATACAAAATTGTTCCTTCTAATTAGTTGGGACGAATAACGATGGGAAAAGAAAATCACGTGGTATGCTATAATGAGGAGTCAACTAATTAACCAAAAGGGATTACAAAACTATTATAGTAAAAATAATCTTGTGCAAAACATCACTCAAGAAAACGAGGACACCTGCTCAGATCAAAACTCGACTTGACATTAGCTCTTTTTCGGCCTTCTTCTCCTACACACACAGAGCAGCTAGGTTGTTTTCTGAGAAACCATCAAGAGACACTCGTACACGTTTCACATCAAATACACAGAGGCCACTCTGGCACCAATCTCATCATCTACATGTAGTTAAATTTGCAGAAAAACAAATTCCACCCTCCGAAATGTGCGAACCGGTGCACACAGGAGCAAACAAAGACTGAAAAGCAACATTCAATTGAGGCCACTTGGCTCCAACTCAAGGCAGTGATTCAAATCAAATACCACACCACAGCTGTGTAGTGAGGCCACCGTCCAACCTGGGCCTATAGCTGCCAATCTTTCAGACTTAACAAAGATGGTCGTGGAAAATTCATGTGATCCAAGTTCAAAGTTAAAAAATAATGTTTTAACCTTTACTGTGCCAGCTGCTATAACATTTCTAAATGAGCTGAAGTAACACCCTCAGTCCAGGCAAAACTAACTATTAATTTAACCTAGGGCTGGACGATATGGACCAAAAGTTATATCTCGATATTCTTCAGCTGAAATCCGATTTTCGATTTATATTATGTAGATATTTTTCTTCCCAAAAAGTGTAGACAAAAAAGCAATTCAGAATCTAAGCTGCATGTCTCAAATGTCACACAGACACTTTTATTGACATACAGCTGTAGATGTGCAATAGAAACTGTAAAAGTATCGGAATATATTAATAAAATAAATTTCTTGAATAACATAATGTTTTATTCTTCCGAACCAAAATAGTTATAGCTTTGATATTAAAAAGTATTGTTTGGGGTTTTGGGTGGGCTGGTGTTGAAATTCAGCCCGGGACCTTGGTTCTGAGAGACCAAAAAGACTAAATTAATAGAGAATGTAGTGTTCGTTTTTTTTTTTTTTTAGCACTTTGTGAAAAAAATTAGTGCATGTTTAGTATTTAAAGTATTTATTTAAATCCAGGTTAAAGGCCCACCTGTTCTCAGCTGCTTTTGATTAGGTTTTTATTCTAAATTTTTAATCTGCACAGCTTCTTTTAGGGTATTTTTGTTTTTGGTTCATTTTAAATCATGCTTTTTATTCCTGTACTTTTGCTTTTTCTGCACCCTGCTGTAATGCTTTTGATGTTTTATGTAAAGCACTTTGAATTGTCCTGTAACTTGAATTGTGCTATACAAAAAAACTTGCCTTGCATCGAACGTTGCTTCCTGACTGCCATTAAACAGAATTGTATGGTAGTTTTCTGTATTTTTGTTATAAGTTTTAAATGTCCTACGTTTTTGAACTCACCATACATTTCGAACGTTCCTTGAATGTGCGATGCAGTGCAGTACAGACAAGCTGATTTTGTGTGCAGATACTCAAGGAAATCTGTTTCCCACTTGAAATCTGCTTTCCTTGTTTCTCATCTTGGTGTATCTCAAAATATACTTTGACAAGGGTCTAAAACTGAGTGCTGTGTTGGGGAAAAAAAATTTGATTCTGAATCTATTCTTATAAAAATTCAAAAAAATCGAATCAATTCACAGTCCAAAAATCGGTTTAGTTGTTTAACACTGTTTGCCCATTAAGCTAAAATAGGAAGGAAAAGTCAAGAGAGTAATTTCAAGGCTCAGGTTTTTCCCGGTGAACTGATACTCACCCAGTGTTGCGTCATTGCATTACAGCCATATAATTAAGTTAACAGTAAAAAAAAACATTTTTAATAGCACTGACCCATATTAATATCGAATTGGAACAGATTGGATCGAATTGGATCGTGAAAATCAATCCTAACTCTTGAGAATCGAATTGATTCTTGAAATTTGAGTTTAACAGCAGTAAATGTTCACAACGGACACAAATGACATTGGCCAAAATGCTAAAGGTCACAAAGTGTAGAAAGCGCAAATGAGAAATGAGAGGAATTAAGAAAATAAGCATAGTCAGCTATTTTCTTATAAAAAGACTTAAGTAAACATTTTAAATAAATACTGGCAAAAATTAGAAGTAGTTTTCAAGTACTTTACTATTGTACAGACTATTATACCTTTATGCCATATTGTTCTTTGGTGCATAAAACAAGTATAACAAGCTGATATTATGTGATTAGCCATGTCTTAATGTGGTTCTCATACCTTGCCAACTGCTATTTTAAAACAGCTATTCCTGTATAGAAGTGATAGGAACACATCTTTAGTTTTCACACAATATCTATGCTTTAATGTATCTTTCTTATCAGCCAGAAAAAGTGTAGTAGCTTTCTTTAAGCCAGCTGACCAACAGTCCACAGCAACTGGTGGGGCAGGGACAGTGCTGTGCAACATCATGTAGCCAGATCACCTCTGGTCTTTCCCTGTGCTGTCTCTTGCTTCCAATTAAAAGACTTTAAACCATAAGAATGGTTTGACAGAAATTTGGATGGGCTTGAAACCATAAGAGTTTAACACATTTGTTTATCTTGATCCAACTCATCAGCCCATGTCTTGTAATGGGTATACAAATATGGTAGAACGCTAATAGATCTACGTAATTTCTAAGAGTTAATTTTGTATGCCTACTCAACTATTACCTTTGCATAGATGAAAACACTCAACACACCAAGGCAATTCAAAGTGCTTGAAATTATTAGAAGTAAAATAAAACAAGCAAAAAACAAAAAAAATTTAAATTTCAAGTAAGAAAAAAAACAATGGTGGGTGGAAAAACAGACTACAATATATGATGTTCCAGCTGTTATGAATCAAAGGCAACTTTAAACAAATGTTTAAAGAAACTCAGTGTTTCCGCAGTTTTGCAGTCTTCTGGAAGTTTGTTACAGATAGCTCCAAACAACAAAAACTAAAGTGTCATGTAAGGCTCATTCAAAGCCTTTAACCTTAACATAAAAGCTACACAGATGATTGCCTAGAGAGCCATGATATTGGTTCAAAAGGATGACTGCAATCTCCTTTTGCTTGACCCTTACAGATAGGCGCGAGGAGGGATGATTGTTGGAATCCCTGAGTGATTAGTGGCCACCATGGGATAGATCAGTTCTGCCGGGGTAAACACACGTGATGTAGGTGTAGACCAGCTATGACAATAACATATGGCAGCTGCCTCCTTACTTATAGTTAACACCAGCCTTTGACAGATAAGCACACAAGGAGGAATTTGTATGACAGCATGGCAGGAATTATGCAGGGATCAAGTGGAAGGTGTTTTGTTTGGAAGTGTTCAATAAATTCAGCTGTTGACTTGTTCGTCGTAAAACTTCACTGACTTATAAATACGAGGGTCCTCTTTGTTGGGAGGCGTAAAAACAATATGTTTCTAAAATATGGAAATGTCAAATGGAAAGGCCATGGTATTCAAATCTCAAGTTAATTAGGGTGCTACTATGAGGAAGGTTTGGATGTTTGTGTTGAAGAACAGAAACATTTGCATTCCCTAAAGGGGAGCATGTCAACAGGATCGATAGGGTAGACTGTAAACTCCTTTTCTTGCTCCCAAAACAAAAAAAAGCATTGAACTCAGCACATCCTCTTCGCTGGAATTTTCTTGAATTAGCCACTACCACAATCTAAATACTTGCTTTTTTTGTCATTTTCACAATAACAAAAAAATCGATTAAATGATGGGTACTTTTCTAAATGATCAAATACTAACCACCTGATAGAGGCCTAGCATCAGCTAAAATACAATACAGCCTGTAAGTAACATAGTTAAACACCAATTATCCATTTCCTTCCATTGATGTTTTTAGTGCTTTCTCTCTGTGAGGTAGCTGAAGTGTGAGAGAAACAAACAGAACATCAATCTCACTTGAAACCCAAAGCCTCAGGACTGATCTCAAAGAGTGTTAAGGAGGGGGGGAAACATTTGACAAGGATTTAATGAAATGAGTGGACTAGCCAGGACAAGAGAATTCAAGTTCATGATTACAACTGGACATTTGAGAGTTTAATTCTATTTTTCTTCACAATTCTTTTTATATTTACAATTAACTTAGATAATAAGGTATTTAATGGTAAGCAAGTGAGATATGCATGTGGGGATATTACAGTATAGGCTATGTTAGCAGAGCACAGAATGGGTCATGAATGGTTTTAGCTTTAGGTTAGTGGTTTGCAAGACGTTTTTCAGACCCACTGGAATCAGCCAAAAATGCAATAGATCTAACCTGGTTATAAAAATGATACAGAAATATAAAATTGAAAGATTTTTCTCTAATACACAACTAAATATATGCTTGGATGCTTGAGATAAAAACAAAGAAATAACTGGTAGCATACATATAAGTTAACATCAAACATACTTGGTAGGGCTGGGCGATATAGAAAAAGAGCATATCGATAAAGGGAACAGTCATATTGATCGATATTGATAATTATCGATAAATATCACAAAACGTAAAAAAGATATTTTAAGTGCCTCCCCGGTCATTTTATTATTCTTCAATTAACTTAATTTTAACTAAGAATTAAATTAATTCATTTTTCAAACACCGCTTTTTATCATGAATAATTTTGTAAGACACAGAAACAAATAAAGAGACCTGAGTCACATCAGTAAATACAAAGAAAAGTCATATTATTAACCATTATATTATATTTTTTTTAATTGTTAGTAATTGAAATTAAAGGCTTATCTTGATGCATTTTAATCTTTTAAACATTTTATGACACGTTATAATATTAATGGCTGAAACCTTTGGTTTAGTTAGTCAATAAAGCTTAGGCTATGTACACACGTTTTTTTTTTTTACCAAACATTTTCAACAATCTCCGTGCACACCTAACCGCATAAGTGTGTTGTTAAGCTCATTCATAGACATGCCAAACCTGTAGGGGGCAGTAGTTCCCCCAAATCCTACCCAATCAGAGTAACTTTCTATGTTCTAACCTCTAACTTCTACATGAGCTTGTTAAAGCTAGCAAGCAAAAAGCTCTTGGACAATCGATGATGCCACGTCTCTGAGGGCATAAATGCTGTTTCTGAGTGTAAACACAGATAGCACAAGTGATGTTGGAACATTTTTGTCCCGGAAAGTGAAGTTGCGGGGCTGAAAACTCTGGTTATTTCTGTCCACACGCAAACACTTAAAACAACGAAAACGCAAATCTCCGCTTTGGCTGGAGTTTTTTGAAATAATCGTTTTCTGTGATAAAAATGGGGTTTTCGTGTAAATGAGAGGCCAAACCGCAGGGAAATATCTGCGTCTTTCCTTCTTGTAAACGGGGCCTCATTCTAATTCCTTTCAGCCGGCTGGCCTATCCAACCCTGTTGTGTTTTTTAAAGCGTTTTTCGCTTCTGAGGACCGAGGGCAGAACCGAGGGGGACATTTTAAAAGCCACAGGCCTTGTTAGGAGCGCGACCTGGGTAAGTTTCCTGTGTCTCTGTATCGGATTCGCAGCGAGCCAGGAGAGGGGAGTCCTGCTTAAGACAACTGATCGTAGTATTTTATTTGGTTTATTATTGCTACGTTTAGTGTTTTAGTGCGTCAAGGATCGGTTCAAAACGCAACTTTTACCTGAGTCACTGAAACATTTATCCGTAACAACTTCCTCCGCTGCTCCCTTGCTGTGAGATCTGACCGATGTGAAGTTACCGCGATGGTTTGCTTAGGGACTATCAAAAAAATTCTGTTTCAGCTCAAATCATTTCATCCTTTTTGTGGTTTGAAAGGAGAGAGGGGTGGCTGACAGAGCTGCCTATCAGCGGTAATGATTTGTTTGGAGTAAGTAATAATTGTTGTATTAAGCTACCTGATAGGCTATAATGAAAAAATGAGGGTAAACTTTTTTTTTTCTATTGAACTTTTTTATCGACCCCTTTTTTTTTCTATCGCACCACACGTCTATCGATCAATATATATTGCTATCGAATTATCGCCCAGCCCTAATTCTTGGGCATTCTGAAAAACATTTTGATTTGACGGTTTCACAGCTTTCACCAATTTGTCAGTGTCAGAAAAGAGTGACACCGACAAATTTACAAATTACAATTATCCAAACCAGAAGGTATAAGGTAGAAATTATATAAATTTGGCCAATGATAGGGATTTTGGCTATACCCGCCTACCACGATTGTGCATTTTGATGATGTCATCAAGTTGTCATCAAGGAGGATAAATACTGATGTTCAGTGCTTATCTTTACTCTACATATTGCAAGTTTAAAATGTGTTTTCTGTTTAACGGAAAAAAACCAGTTGAACTTGAAGCATTTTTAATTCAAATATGTGCAAGTATATTTTTTGTGCAATATTAAATTTAATACAAAGTAACCATGAAAGAAGACATTTTTGAACTTTGTGTTTTTTATAACATTTAGCTTTTTATTTATTTCAAATATCTTCATCTTTATGTTGTGAGAACTTTTGCGCATTTTTTGGGAATATTAATAATTAAAATGCATTTTGCACAACACCTGTTCTTTGAAGGGCATTGAAAACTCTTTTGAAGTTGTTTATTTGCTGCAATGTATCTGGAAACTGAGAATGTTCATAAACTGTCCTTTTGACATACACTTAACAAAAATATGAACGCAACACCTTTGTTTCTGCTCCCATTTTTCATGAGATGGACTTAAAGATCTAAAATTCATTCCAGATGCACAATATTACCATTTCTCTCAAACATTGTTCACAAATCAGTCTAAATGTGTGATAGTGAGCACTTCTGCTTTGCTGAGATAATCCATCCCACCTCACAGGTGTGCCACATCAAGATGCTGATCTGACATCATGATTAGTGCACAGGTGTACCTTATACTGCCCACAATAAAAGGCCACCCTGGAATGTGCAGTTTTTTGCTTTATTGGGGGTCTGGGGACTCAGAACCGGTCAGTATCTGGTGTGACCACCATTTGCCTCATGCAGTGCAACAAATCTTCTTCGCATAGAGTTTATCAGATTGTCAATTGTGGCCTGTGGAATGTTGGTCCACTCCTCTTCAATGGCTGTGCGAAGTTGTTGGATATTAGTGGGAACTGGTACACGCTGTCGTATACGCCGGTCAAGCACATCGCAAACATGCTCAATGGGTGACATGTCCAGTGAGTATGCTGGCCATGCAAGAACTGGGACATTTTCAGCTTCCAAGAATTGTGTACAGATCCTTGCAACATGGGGCCGTGCATTATCTTGCTGAAACATGAGGTGATGTTCATGGATGTATGGCACAACAATGGGCCTCAGGATCTCATCACGGTATTTCTGTGCATTCAAAATGCCATCAATAAAATGCACCTGTGTTCTTCGTCCATAACAGATGCCTGCCCATACCATAACCCCACCACCACCATGGGCCACTCGATCCACAACATTGACATCAGCAAAGCGCTCACCCACACGACGCCACACACGCTGTCTGCCATCTGCCCTGAACAATGTAAACCAAGATTAATCCGTGAAGAAAACACCTCTTCAACGTGCCAGACCCCATCGAATGTGAGCATTTGCCCACTCAAGTCTGTTACGGCGACGAGCTGGAGTCAAGACCCCGATGAGGACGACGAGCATGCAGTTGAGCTTCCCTGAGACGGTTTCTGACAGTTTGTGCAGAAATTGTTTGGTTATGCAAACCAATTGTTTCAGCAGCTGTCTGAGTGGCTGGTCTCAGACGATCTTGGAGGTGAACCTGCTGGATGTGGAGGTCCTGGGCTGGTGTGGTTACACGTGGTCTGCGGTTGTGTGGCCGGTTGGATGTACTGCCATATTCTCTGAAACGCCTTTGGAGACGGCTTATGGTGGAGAAATGAACATTCAATGCACGAGCAACAGATCTGGTTGACATTCCTGGTGTCAGCATGCCAATTGCACGCTCCCTCAATGCTTGTGGCATCTGTGACATTTTGCTGTGAGACAAAACTGCACATTCCAGGGTGGCCTTTTATTGTGGGCAGTATAAGGTACACCTGTACACTAATCATGATGTCAGATCAGCATCTTGATGTGGCACACCTGTGAGGTGGGATGGATTATCTCAGCAAAGCAGAAGTGCTCACTATCATACATTTAGACTGATTTGTGAACAATGTTTGAGAGAAATGGTAATATTGTGCATCTGGAATGAATTTTAGATCTTTAAGTCCATCTCATGAAAAATGGGAGCAGAAACAAAGGTGTTGCGTTTATATTCTTGTTGAGTGTATATAAAGAAAAGCATATTGCAATAGATATCGTTACAGCACATGCTTTAAATTATATCGCAATATAGATTTGAGGTCATATTGCCTAACCCCAATTACTGGTATGTTATTTAACACGAATGCTTAAAAAGATTGCCATGTAAGTTATTGTCCTTAAACCGAAGGTAAAAATGCCTAAAGCCTAAAGGCTTTACCATGTTAAGTGGAAACATCTCACGCTTATTTTAGTGTTCTGTTGTGGTTTAAAAAAAAAATCTATGTTGAAGTGAATATCAGAGTAGGCAGAAGCCAGTACCAAGCAAAGTGCAAAAAAAAGTTATGGTTAAACAAACCATCAAAAGTTGTAATCATACCATTTCTAGAATGTAATGCCATTTTTGTCAAAACCCAGCGAACGTGTCAGAGGGACCAGAGTCCACAGTGCTCCCTCTCTCCTACCTGGTGCTTTACACTGCCGGTCAGCTGACTGAAACAAAGCTAAAACACGTTTCCCTCAAACACACGCAGTTTTGAAAGTACAGTTCTCAGGCTAAAAAAGGCATGTTGGACAACCAAATGGATGAGAAAATAGTCCTTAATAATCAGTCAATATCTGATTGTTATACTCGTTTTACTCTATAAAGTAAAAAACTGCATAAAGGAATAAGGTTCTGCTCAATAAGCATTTTTAATTGAAGACTAGTTTAGATAGATAGATAGATAGATAGATAGATAGATAGATAGATAGATAGATAGATAGATAGATAGATAGATAGATAGATAGATAGATAGATAGATAGATAGATAGATAGATAGATAGATAGATAGATAGATAGATAGATAGATAGATAGATAGATAGATAGATAGATAGATAGATAGATAGATAGATAGATAGATAGATAGATAGATAGATAGATAGATAGATAGATAGATAGATAGATAGATAGATAGATAGATAGATAGATAGATAGATAGATAGATAGATAGATAGATAGATAGATAGATAGATAGATAGATAGATAGATAGATACAATATTGCACTACTGAGGCATTTTTACACAAGGATATCATATACTAAAGACCTCATACCAGTTCATTCCTATTCTAGAGCTTTGTAAAGGTCAGTATCCAAGTGGATTATTTTATTTTTTAGAAGACCGAAATACACAATTTTAAATTCCAACTAACCCATATGAATACTAATAAAAAGGTATACCATCCATTTAAAGGAGAAAATGTGAAATGCTATTTCTATACTTGTTAAACAGCTTAATTTTCATTCAATCAGCTCATTTTGAATTGAGCACAGCACCAAGAGCTTGATTAAAAATGTGTAGCCAAATCCCATATATTTAAATGATTTCAGCCATAATTCATGACCAGCAAAATCAGCTTTGTCGGTGAGATTGAATTCGTCTTTCCTCACATCAGAAAAAGGCAATCTTAACTGCCGTCAACAACAAAGACACTAGCACAAAGAAAACACACATGGTGCGTTGACCCACAATAACACAATAAAGGAAAAAGGAGCCTGAAGCTTCCATTGTCTTCGCTCTCCACAGGGCAGCAGTGACTGACAGTTCAGCTGTAAGTAAAGCTGACACAGTATCACATCGTGGCAAGATTGTTAAGGGGAGAACGGACATAGCAACTGAAGGACAAAGGACATTTATTGATATGGCCAAGTCCTCCAGTGCAGGAGATGTCCTTTAGTGAAAGTGTCTTGTTGCCTGGATATTAATCACCATTGTCACGTAGCACAGGAAATAAGTACACTAGCTTCACCAATGGCAATTTTCTTCCCTTGTTTCAAACCCACCTGGTCAAATCCAGTTAGTCTGTGTGTGTGTTTTGGGCTTAATGTCTCGGAGACAGATGAAATCTGTCTTGATCTGGAGTGAAGTGGCTGTGAGTCATTCTGAATGATTAAAATGCTACTGTGACCAGCTTCTGAGTGTCTTGGCTGAAAGACTAAGTGAACTCAACCATACACATCAAGTAATGAAGTGATGACTGATCGCCTCGATTAACATAAATTAGGCAAAATAAACAGTTTAATCACCGTTAATGTCAACATACTGAGATTATCTTGGAAAATAAACTGAGTTTTAATGATTGCAATCTCACAACAGCTGGGATATTCCACTTTTAAAAAACCAATTTCCGTATTTCCAGGCAGGACGATCACACTCCCTGTCTCAGTAAGAGAGCTAATATTCAGCAGGCACATGACGTTCTACTTCACTACAGGCTCTGCTCGCCATCTTGCAATGTATTTATACCACAAGATCAGCCTTTGCCAGGCTGCTTTCTCTGAAGCATAAATTTTAACAGTGAATATGTAAATATACACTGACAAAATGAAATGAAATTAATATTTGATTGCATTTTTCATTTGTTATTAATTTTTTCAACACAAATATGAAATGGATGAGAGCAAATGCCGCAGTTGTTCCCTCAGATATTGGCAGCTTTAGTAATTAAAGCAAGTAAAACATAGTCTCAAAGTACCCCTGGCTAGATTGATTAGATATGAGCTGGGAATGTGCGTCTCTTATAAGCCTGTAAAAACAAAAAGAAAACCCTAAAGCAACTGCCAACATCTTAGGGAACATAGCTGCTACAGAACAGACTGCTTGAGGGTGCTCCATTTCTGAAAGTTATGAAAATCCCAAAAGAGACATGACAAAGCCGTGGCACAACTGGAAATCGATGTAGCCGGTGGACACATAAGCCACAGCACTGCTCTCACATATTTGTTCCTCAGGCTTGCATGAAGAAAAGAAACATATGTGCAAAAAACAAAAACTAAGCCGGTGCTTTTAGACTGAAAATGCTAATGTGATCCTAACAAAGAAAGGATGTTGCAGTTAATTAATTTTAAATTTATCCAAGAAGTTTTTGCTACACATAAACCCACTGATCAGTTGATGCGACCTAAAATAGCAGTATATGGGATTTAGTGACATCTACCTGTAAAGTTATAAACTGCAACAAGCTGAGCCCTCACTTGTGTCACCTCGTGTCATCACGTCACTAAAAACCTGTCTTTAACTACATTTTTTGTCTGAATATCAACAGCCGATCAAATCCATTTTAAGTCAGGAAAACTACATTAATCGTAATATAAGGATCAGTGCAAACAGTTGCCTTAAAACCACCAGCTTAATTTATTAATACCGTTTTAAACCTCGGGTGGTTTAACAGACAAGTTCTTTCTTGCACCAAGACTAAGAAAATTGGTGTTTGTAGAGGTGGAAACAGAAAGAATGTGAGTAGCAGCACCAGTTTAAGATTGCAAATTGTTTGGTTGAAGAAACCACAAATATGGGCATTTTTATGGCCTTGAGGCGACATCAGGCTCTTTAGATATCACAGACTGATATGTGGTAATCGACAGAATATCATTTTTTTTATTTTGTGGCACTAGTAGCCTTTGTTTATTATTAGTTTGGCAGGAAGAAGGGCAGTGAGAAAGATAAGTTGATATATAATAACTAGCCTGGGGTCGGGTATTGAAATTAGGACAGCTTTATGGCGCAGTATTGGGGCCAAAATTAAGACTACTTCCCTGCCGCAGGAGGCTATATCCATTCCGTAGCCAGCAACTGATCTGACTATTGATAGGCCGGCATCGGCAAGTGAGAGACCGGCGCAGGCAACTGAGAGACCGGCTCTGGCAACTGAGAGGGAGACAGCTCACTAGTGATCGCATTAGATAGGCTGGCAATAGCATCGGATAGGCTCGCCAATAGCATGCCTAGGCTAGCCACCCAATGGATTGACTACCCCCTCCGCTTGCCATTAGCATAGCCCGTTCCAACCAGCATTCTAACAAAGGGTCTATTTAAAATTGGAGAACATGGGATAATGGAATAAATCTCTTCATGTTACATTATGTTGGAATGTCATTACGGTGTTAATTGTGGTTACTAACTTTTGAGACATGTGTTTGGATAAATTAATTCAATTTGGCATGATGTAATGAAGTCTTCACCTTGTCACAGTGCCCAAGGTAGTCTTTACATTGTGATTACTAACTGTTAGGTCTGGGGAGTTTGGATAAAATAATTGATTTTTTTTTTATAAATGAAAAATGCTTTCTCCACTCTTTTTCAAGTTACGTTAAACACCAGCAAAGTCCAACTGCTGATGGTGTTGACGCTTCCACAGAAGTGTAAGTAATGTTAAACAATAAATGGACAATGACATATTCCATCAAGAGGACTCTTAATTTCACACCCAGTGACTGGTACCTTTTTTTTTGGGGGGGGGGGGGGCAAGAGGAGACATTTGCACATGTAGACTGATATAACCAGGAGAGGAAAGTACTCAAATCTGAGCAACATAATTAGTGTTCAGTTAAGGATTAATAAATCTTACAGAATTATTGGGGGAAATAACTTACAACACGACATTGTGATTTTTTTTAAAGGCTAACACGCAATTTAGATTTAAATAATTAAAACTTAAAAATCATCAAAACTATTCCAGTCCACACGGCAGTCCAGTAGGTGGCGGTAATGCACCTCAAGTTGTTTGCCAACTGCAAAAAAGTCGGAGGAAGAAGAAGAACACATCTAATAAAACAGGTGGCTAGCCTATCCATGCTAATGGCAAGCGGAGGGAGTAGTCAATCCATTGGGTGGCTTGCCTAGGCATGCTATTGGCGAGCCTATCTGATGCTATTGCCAGCCTATCTAATGTGATCACTAGTGAGCTGTCTCCCTCTCAGTTGCCTGCGCCGGTCTCTCAGTTGCCGATGCCGGCCTATCAATAGTCAGATCAGTTGCTGGCTGCGGAATGGATATAGCCTCCTGTGGCAGGGAAGTAGTCTTCATTTTGGCCCGAATACTGCGCCATACAGCTTTGTTGAGGGCTTCCTTTGGTGCCGCCTTCATGCGTGCACCAATGGAGGTTCATGCTAAAATGAGAAACAGATACCGAATCTAATTTGATCATTTTTGGACTTCTAATTAAATTATGCAATATCTGTGTGTGCATTGACAATAGGACCGTTTTGGGCTGATGTGTTTGTTGGCTGATATTTCAAGTTGTCATGATGACAAACTTTGCAGGCCAAAAAGATCTTGTCCAATGGAGTCTCACTGCCGAGATGCCTACAAATCAGAGATTCCGCTAAGGCTCACTGAAAGTGTTTGAAGCAATAATATTACAGCAGCCCAAATCTTGGGTACTCCTGGGTTAGAATTACTTTACAAATCATTAACTTTCATCCTGTGTCATAACAGCTAATTAATTATAGCCTGGACACACACACACCATTGTTAAGTTCAATCACCCCAAAAAACAAAAGCTATTTAAAATTGTTTTATTTTCACGTCCAATGCGCATCGAAAGTGACCAAGTTACAGGCAATGTTTTTCACCTTTTATTCAGATTGCTAAATAATCATGTCAGCACAAATGCAATAGCAACATGTTTTCAACATCATAATTGTAACATGACCACAGAGACATTATAAACATATCTGAGAAAATAAATACAGATGTGGGCATGTATTCAGAACCTTTTTCATATAAAGCAACATTGATAACAGTTCAACAATTTAGAACTTCTGACCATTGCATATTGTAAAAATTGCATGTCTACATAAATGGGATTGGAAATTGTGGTGAAGATAATGTATACACAAAAGTTAGAATTTTAAAAACAGCCTCTTTTGTAAAGCAAAGGGTTGTGTTTCTGTTTTCAGCAATGCAAGCGTGTTACCACCAGGGGCAGGTTTAAAAAAAAAAAACAACAAAAAAAAAAGGCATCCAAAGCACGAATTTTTACTATGATCATTTTCACATTTAACCTAAAAGTTCTTTGACTTCAAAATCAGTGAAAGATTAGAGTATTATGACCCAAAACTTTGTGAAATATATTGTTTTGTCTATGAATAAAACCAAATATTTTTGTTTTGCCAGTTCCTAATGACTACATTAAACAAAAAAAAACTACTTGAAAAATAGGGAGTAAAAAGCACAAAATAAAAAAAAGAAATAAATTACCTGCTGAACAAACAGTTCAAGAACTCAAAAAGTGCGATATTAATAAGTTCAGGCAAAGGGAGCGTACGTTGTGATCAAATTAATTTATTAGCAAACAGGTTTTTACAATTAACCATTTTCTCCAGTGTTTTAATTGCAGACAGTGTGGGATAAACAGACGATAAATTGGCAGCTGAAGTGATCATGTTAACTGATTATTAGCAGTGCAATTTCACAGATGGCCAAACAACCATTACACACAAAAAATGTATTAGCAAACATTTCCTCTACCCATTGTCCAGCGTAGACACCATTGTGAAATTATCTTGCATGCACAAACACACAAGAAAATGTAAAAAGTTAAAATATGTTGTATTAGCAACAAATTCTGGAAACTAAAGCATGCTGTTGCATACATGCTTAATCTCTACACCAGAGAAATCATACAGGCTGCTTCATTTTCCAACAGAGGGAAACATTTATTCTCAAACCCAAAAAAAGAAGGGAAAAAAACCTTCACCGATAAAAGCAATAATCCCAAACCTTAAACTAATTCCGTATTGTGTTAGTGAAGAATTGTATAATTTTCAGGTTTTTCTCGCACCTCTCATTCCATCATGACCTGAAGTTCTCTTTCCATATATGTACAGGTGCAAGGTGAACTAAATCTCCTCTCCAATAAATGTATTTGTGCCGTGGCATAAATAAACTTAACTTTTAATTTGTTAGTAACTACATGCTCTGAGGGAAGGTGTGGAATAATAATGGGCATATCTCGTTTTACAAGCTGTTTCAGCCAAATGAAGCACATTTTTCACAGCTGATCAGTTCGAGGTAAACATGCCGGGGTGTTTTTTTCCCAAACCACAATGGTGATCACTGCTTAACCACCATAATAAGGTGCGAGTTGCGTACAGAGTCTCAGTTCTCTGAAACCAGGCAGCTGTTATAGAATAAAATAAAATAACAAAGTTGGCATCCTTACAGGTTCCAAACTACCCCAGTTTTTATTTTTAAAATGTTACTGGAAACAGTTATGCACTGTAGTGTGAAAAGTTTCGCCAGTTTAATTAGAAAGATAAATAAGCTAGTCATTAAATGTGATAGCAGAGAGGGAAGGATGAGCATCACCAGAAAAAAGGATCCACAGCAAATTATATACACACCAGCGAAAAGTGATTACAGTTGCAATGTTTCCCCATCGGACCATTTAGTGGGTGGCACAAGCAGCTGTTGGAAAGACAACAAGATAACGGCAAGCTGAGCCTGTATATGATTGAGTCTGAGCAGAACTTAGTGTGGCTATTTTAAAGTCACAACTGTTCCCTTTCCTGGAGCTTTAGTCAGCGTGATCCACATTGTGCTAATTATCAGGAGAAGATATGGAGGACCTAGATGATAATGATGGCGCTGCCTACACCACTGATATCCAGACAGCTGGCATCCTGCTGGCACAGCAGGCCACCCGGACATAATTTATTAAATTAATTAAATGTTTGCCCACTTTGTATCAAGGCCTGTCATGGTTACCAATTAATCATATTATAACAATTATTGGAGATAATCATGATTCCATTATGGTCATAATGGTTTCCATTGACAGCAAGCCATTTTCCCAGCGTTTTCCCAGCATTTAACTGTTAACTGGCAAATGATCAACACTCTTTTAAAACACAATTCATACCTGTAAAGTAAAGTTGACACTGCATGTCTACCATTTAATTTTTTCTTTGTTTAGCAAGTCAAAAAGTATAGGCCTAGATTTCTAACAAAAATTCAAATACATTTAAAACGTGCTCTTTGAAGAGCAATATTCCCCATTAACAGTACCATAGAAATAGCCATTACATTTATTGAATAACGGAGTCCTTTTTTTATTTCTGTTTTGTTTGCTGAGGTCCTTGAATGCCTCAAATTATTTGCCAGTAGTATAAAAGCCCATTCACTGTAATCCTTTCCTGCATAGCTGTATTTTTACTGAATGCGGCAAATAGTTAGATGATCACTGGCCTTAATGAGTACAACAGCACTGTAAATGCAATATTGTCAACTAAAAAAAAGGGGAAAGGATGGTTGTGTTTGCCTAAAATAATGTTATCAAAAGCAGGGAGCAAGAGGGGGGGACAACTACAGTTGTACAGTTTAACAAGGCTGAACCCACATTTCAAACATTCCCCTGTTCTCGCTTTCATGTAGGAGGGTAAAAGCTGTTTTTTGTTTTTTTTAGACAGATCCATTTGAAGCAAAAAGGTATAAGCTGACAATTACATTTATACATTTTTGCATGTTCAGAAAGAAAACGTGACATTGCAAAATCCTTGTTGAATATTGAGATAAGGATATCAGTTGCGAATAAACCATATTTTCTACACCACTATATATTTTACATCCTATCTTTATCACAAATTTATGTTAAGATGACACTTGAAATTAGACATATTGTGCAGGACTTGTATTTTCTCTGTTAAGGATATTTTTCATGGGACAGAAACCTACTGTCTGCTTTGATGTTAGAACACATCAATACATGTTTGACACTGAGATTGTCCTTAAACATAAAAACATAAGAATGTACAAATACATATACAAATGAAGTAAATTTGTTTTATTATTGTATGCTTTTTTGTAGCAATGCTACTCAGCAAAAAAAAATAAAAATTAAACTATATTGGAAGCCCTGTTTATTTGCCCTTGAATGGTGCTACAGTTGTAAGAAAAATGCATTAGTGGGTGAGCAGCTAAGTTGAGTGTGGGAGTTGTATCCATGGTTTCTTTTATGTATGCTACTGTAGTATCTCTTAATCAATGTCCACTGTCGTAGCTACCAGGACTAATGGCATGACACAAGATTTTAGCTCTGTGACGTCTGACTCAGTTCCCAAGGATCATTTTCCTGATGCCACAATCAGATGACAGTGTATCTGCCTTTTTGTTTCATTGAGCCGATGCCGTAGGAAATATTGCTCCACCATTCCATTCCTTTGGACTTGATGTGTCACCACCAGGCTGTCATAGATTCATTAGGTTAGATCAAAAAAATATTTTCGTGTAAGCTCTCAAACGCCATGTATACCACACATGCACATTTAAGTCATTGCTACTCAAATATCACAGCAACTAACCAATAATAACATTATTATTTAATCTCACACTAAGCTGTCTGCTCTGGTAAACATTTTACTCACCTTGGTTTGCTGGATGCTTGAAACTGAAAGTTGCAACAAGACCAACTTTCTGACTCCCCTACTTGAGGGGTACTAACAGCATTAAAATTGTATTTCCTGGTGGTTGGATGATATTTAAATGCAACAAAAATCACAGGGATAGTGACACTCAATAAAATACCAGTCCTGATGCATCAGAACACTGAATTCTACAGTTTTTATCCCAATACACACAAGCTATTAAAAGAGCATCAGAAATTACCTCAGAGACACAACAGGACTTGATGTTCCATAAAATCCCCTTCATTTTCTCACAGTCAGACCCACATAACATGAGTTTTTCGATTTCCCAGCATTTATTGCAGTGTGATAGCAGCTTTAACAAAAATAAAAAACTTTACAAATGCTTTGTTCTTTTACACACTCCATAACTAATTTTATTTGACATATATAGAAATACCAGCATTGTGTCTCTTAATTTGCTTCCTTCCATTTTGCTCTTGAATAGTTACCCTTTATTCTTTGTGATTATAAATTAAGTGACAAAATATAACACTTGAAACAAAAAAGTGGGATTCAGTCTTAAGATAAAACGTGCAAGGTTGTTTAAATTACGTATGTATAATTCAAGACGAACCATTTCACCTTTGAATTTACAACGTTTCCATTTCAGCTTTACATCCAGTCCTCTATGAAGGAATTTGAAAGATTCGTGTCAAGTCAGCCAGAAACGACAGAATCTATCAGATGGCAGTGTTCAACTAGATTTGTCCTCTACCACCTTCAAGCTGGTCAGCTGGGCAGTCTGTACTGCTCCCCCCTCCTCTCTGTGCAAGACGTTTGGTGAGACAAGCCATATGAGAAAACTCAGCTTTTAGGGGCTTGTAAAGCCTCCAGTCAATAAAGCTGCAATGTGAAGACATGAGGATGCGGAAGTTTAGAACTAGGGGATTTTAGAGTGGTGGTGAAAAGAGGGTAGACTATTCTACTATGTTTGCATATACATATATATATATACAATTTTATCCCGTTATTTACACAGCACAACTGGAAAATTCAAGCTCAACCACTGATAAATAAAAGATACACAGCACCGTTCACAGAGCTCCCTCAACGTTTAGAAACATGGATGATCAAACGGAAAGAGGTTTTTGAAATTGAGTGAACATCTAGAACTATGAAAATTATCCATGAAAACTGTTCAAAAAGGAGGACAGGAACTTTAAGGAGGAAAAAAACTCTTGGCAGGTGATCGGATTAACCATGTTTGAACTTACACCAGTAAAGCCAGCTGGTAACTTAAACACTTGCCAGTGGGGAGAGCAGCCAACATGTCTTTTCAGTCAACAAACGCCTTCAGATCAGCCCTCTTAATGACAAAGTACTCTCAGAAATACTGACTGGTTTTAGAGGAGCTGCCACTGCTGACTGTAATCACACCTAAATCCAACTCAGAATGTAAATAATAATCAAATCACAACTTGTAACCCATAAAGCATGTTTATTTTAAATAAAAAGTTGAGATATCAAATACTGAAGCTGAGAAGTGTCACTAAGGTTTTTAGAAATGTATACTTGCTTTGCATTTGAGAAAAATACTGGCAACAAGGGAACCACAAGACTGAAAAAGTTGTGTAATGCAATGAGGGAAAAATAGGAAACCACAAATAACAAATTGGATCTATTCCTAAGAGGCCAATAACATGAATTGGTATCAAGAGATCAACCCAGAGAGATTGGTTCTATAATGAAAAATCTCAGTATTCAAGTGACAAAATCAAAATCCCAAACTGAAAGGCAGTGATCTGTGTGTTTTCAGGCAGCACTACATGTAAAACTACAACCCTGGAGTAGAAGTAAATGCATAGACTCAGGAGCTCTCTTGAAAGCTATTACTATTGAGCATGAGCAATTGCAGCATATACAGAAATGCAAGGTCAATTTCTATATGCTGCAGACAAAAAGGAGCCATCTTGTCAATTTGCTAGATTGAAATTTTGAATAGAAGAACTCTGACCATTTCAAATATATTTGTTAAAGCAATTGAATATGTCAGGAACAGCATTATTATTCAAAGTAATAAAAAGGAAATAGCATGAAAATGATAAGGTCTTTAAAAATAGTGGACACTTAGAGGTTGCAGCTGTGAAATCTTGTCTCTTCAAATACTTTCTATCCAACCCAAATTTCTAATCACGTTTTGATTTTCCTCTCACCACAAAGCCTGGAATCTCTTCAATTGTTCAATTTATTTTTTACTTTTTGCTTTCAGTGTTGCACATTACAAAAATATCAGGATTTTAAAAAGAAGAAATACCATTCCTTGAGCATTTGTTAGATATTTTCTAAAATTGTACAATATCCTAATTCTTTGGCAGTAAGGTTGCTATGCATGGGGTTCCACTCGGTATTCACACCTACTTTACTCATCACCCACAGATGTTTGCAGTAATTTTGGTTAAATGCATATACATGTTGTATATACATTTTCCCAAACACAATTATATGGTGCTACCAGAATCAGAAGATTCTTTTTGGATATTTAAACACTCAGAAAACTATTTTACACCATGTTCAATAACCAATTAAGTATTTTAGAACCTGGTTTATACATTCAAATTAAAAATGCACCCATCAGGCTTTTACTGGTCAATGCCAAATTCAGGTTATCTTTACGTCAGACCTGCTGGCAATAACCCTAACCCTCTTCCTAAGCACTATATGCATATTTATTTGAGTAAACTTTGTTCTTTCATCAATTAAATGTAACAAGCACTGACCAGAAGGAGACAAAACACACTGCAGGTTTCTTGACAGTTAGTAGTTTTGAATTCAAACACAAAAATGAAGGGATTACAAGATTATCCTCATTTATGCATCAAAGCATATGCCCATAACCCTTTATCTGTTTGTTTTTTACAAAACTCAAAGCAAAGGGCATCAAAGAGCATTGTGCTTGTTGATGTGCTTACAAATAATTGTTCTTTTTTAAAGAACCCTGAAACAAAAAGTTTTCTATTCATTAATTTATTCATTGGACACGGGGGGGGCTGACTTTGATCTTTAGCTCAAATTGGTGTATTACTAATTTGAATTATTTATTTATTTGGTCATTTGCCAAAAAAAAAAAAAAAGAGCGAAAAAGAACCATTTACACAGACTGGATTTAACAGGGTAACTCATACTGGCAAAAAAAAACAACAGTATTTAGATCCCAATAAAAAATGACTATTATAAACATACAGTTTCCTTAATATTCCAATCTACTTTGTCTTCTATGGATACTTATTCCTTTTAAACTTTATACACAATTTCTGTAATATGAAAATCTATCCCTGAAAACTTCCGGGCATTTTTTATTTATAAGTCTTTGTGGGGGTATGATGGTCACTTTAGTTAACAATTTTTATTGACCTTTTTTGCATATCAAAATTTGGTTTTTAAATTTTGCATGTTTTTTCCCACATTTGTAGACAGCGTGCAGCATATGGAACTATACATGTTTTACACAATTTGCAAAACAGACTTTTGTCGACATGGTTTTTGACATGTCTGTTTTAATATAATTAACGTGTTGTTTAGAACTCAATTTGTAGTTATTAATTGCCCCTAAAAACGCATGTTCCGTTTAGTTTTTTTTACTACATTGTCTATAATGAATATTTGTGTAGTGAACATTCAAGCCAACCCAAGAACACAATAATATATGTTTAGTTCAAATAAATTAGTAATGTGGTTCCACCAAACCACCTTCTTCAATTCAATTCTTACCATGTTCACAAGCTGGCCAAATAACTTCCTAAATAAAAAAAAACTTGTATCATCAGCAAATAAAGTAATTATTTGAAAATTTGATACATTATAAATATTGCTAGTGTACAAAGTAAATAACGTTGGGCTCAGTACAGAACCTTGTAGGACCAACATGTGATCTTTAACAAAACTGATTTCACATTATTTAGCTGCACAGACAACCTTTCATCATAATTCTTAGGCAGAATGCAGGCTACTCCTCAACTTTTTCCTATATTTTTTACTGTAACCTTTTATTTTGTGGGTGGAGGGGGGGGTCTATGATGTTAAATTCCTATTAACACTCCTATTGTATACCACTTAGTCGTTGCAATTGTACATTTTTCAGTCAGTTGAATTAAAGCCATCATTGTTGATCTGTTGGTTCCAAAGCAATATATAACCCATTTAATAATTTAGGTTTTTCTATATGTTGGTTTGAGATTCTTAGGATTTGATAACCTTGAGTAATAAGACCACAGAAATTCATAACATGATCTAATTGCTTTTGTTTAAAACAGAAAACCTATCTGACAATGTGCAACAGGTGTCAGAGGGTCAGTGCTGTGCTACTTCATGCTCTATACAGCTGTAGACAACCCGTTGCCAGAGAAACAATATAAGCCCCTATCAACATGATGCTCCTTGATCCACTACAACTTTAAGAAAGTGATGATATCACAAACAGAAACCTAATCCAGGACCCCAGCTGCAAGCTTTAGGTGTCCTCTTCACGTCTCCTTTTGTGTTCAAGTATGTCTGTTTAGGTGGATACTTCATGTCACATTAACCTTTTTAGAAATTACCCTTAGGTTAAATTCGCTGTCATATTCTTTTTAGTGATATAAAAACTGATTCCCATTTTTGTGTCCTGGTGCAGGTTTCCAGATGTATAATGATGACACTGTTTGTACGTACCGGCAAAGGACATTCAATCTGTTTCAACACAACTGTCTTGGAGTCTATTGCAGAATGGTTTAAAAGTCATATTGAGTGTTAAATTTAAACAAAACTGTATTCATTTTGGGGAGAGTTTGCTCTCTGGTATGACAGTAATTGAGTGGATAATTTTATTTTATTTTTATGAGCTGTTGAATCTTAATGTGTTTTTAGTTGTGACTGTTTTTTGTGTAGCCCCCACATAAACTAATAAAAAGGAATTGTTTTGAGAAAACTATTTTCATCTTGCAAATTGGATGCATAAAAGAAATGTCCAAGTGAGAACTATTTAGCTGGAAATATGTCAAAATAACATCTAAATGCTGCAGAAAAATTAAGGGTACATTTTGTATATTAGTGGTTTTAGACCCTCACGAATCTAAAAGTACACCTGCATTAGACAAGAATGGCTGTGCAAGAACAGTAACACAAGCTGGTTTCAAACACAGGACCTCAACTACAAATCTAGTACTTCACCAATTGAAGTACATGTCACTGTACCTTGTTATGTACAAATAACTCCAGACCTGCTCCCTCACATTGGTCAGACTTATTATTTCTGCAATTGAATTAATGACATTTTTTGTTGTGATTGTTATAAAGATAGTAGGTATTCTGGTCGGAACACCAATGTTTTTTTCTTTCCTGGACAAAAGCTGTAAAATAATAAGAAGGAAGTATCTTGGTGTCACTACAGCGTATACAGGTTGAATGTTTAGCAACACTTTAGAGTACAATGCAGGTTCTTTCCCTTCCCAAGTACAGCATACTTAAATAATTTAGCCATATTACCAATATTCTCTCAATATTTGCTAAAAAAAAGTTATTTTTCCCCAAACAAATAGTAGGCTATTGAAGCAATATCACAACCAAGAAAAATCACAAAATTAGTTTATAATACAAATACAGGTGAAGCAGTTTTTGGTTTTGGCTTTTACCTTCCAGCAAGTTTGCATTGTTTAAAGTCACTTTTCAGAACCTCAAGAATTTTTTTATCAAAGTCTAAACTAAGACCCCTTTTGGACCAGGCAGTCTTGCTTGGTCTGAACCAAGACGAACTACATAGTTCTAAATTTACACCTGCATACATATGATTGGGATGGAGCCTCAATGTTGAACCCAGGTGTGTGGCTAAGTGGGAATTGACATGCTTAAAATAAGCTTGTGTGGGCAGGGAACCAAAACTAGCCCAGAGTTCTGGATCTTCCTAAATCCGGCCCTGCTTTTTACACTATTCACCAATTAGCTCAGTATACCAGGATACCTATATAGCTATGCATAGCACCAATAATCGTCCATCATACACTAAACTATCTATATTAGAGCTAACAGCACTAACTATCGCCCCGCCCGCCTCCACCTCAGCACATGACAGAAATATTACAGGTCGACTTGAACTGGCCACACAACTACAGTAAACCGGGAATAAAACTTGGAACCCCTCAATTCGCGGAGTCTAAACTAACAAAACCGAGCGTCTTGCATAATCTGGTTAATTCCACAGGGAGCTGAATAATGAGGGTAATGTCTTAAAGTAAAACCTCTTTAACAGATCCCTCCTTGCTATACAGAAATTCGGTTGAATAAACTGCGCTGTCTGGTTGTCGATTCAGGAAGGAAAGAAGAAAAAATATCAAAGCGCCGGCGGACACAGAACCGTTTTAAATATTCAGCTGTTTCACGTTGACGCAGGGATAGTTTGCGCCACACTGCAGCTGCATAATCAATAACATGCACACAAATCACGGAGGCTGAACGTGTCCCAGCATTGGACGCTCGTTTTAATGTCGGCTCGGCCAAGCAATCGTTAACAATTCAACAAAGCGTTACCGCTATAGGAGAGGAAGAGGAGGAGGAGGAGGAGGAGGGAGAGTGGGGGGGTGAAGGTTGAGGAGGGGGGAAACCTATTCCGTCCAGCAAAACTGGCGTCAACAATAGACAGCGACTCTATCGGCTAAATAAATATCAGCTGAAACCCCTTGATGCAAGTACTTACCGGGCTGACAGTCTTTGTTTTCGGGCAAGGTTAAAAACAGCAGGGTTAAAATCCACCAGTGACTCGGTTCCCGTATTTTCCGCATGTTAGACTACTCATCGAGAGCAACAAGAAAAGGCAACGGGTGATTAAGTTAGTCCTTTTTTTTTAACCCCCCCTCTCCTCCTCTTTTTTTTCCTTCTTCTGCTGCTGCTTGTCCTTTAGAAAGAACCACACGCACACACACTGAAGCCGAAGTTGGCACGGCGGCCACGAAGGCAGAGCATCAAAGTATAGAAACGCTTTGACGGTCACGGGATACAGTCACTGCTTTGAAAAAGCCAGATTCACTCGCCTCCGGACCGAGCACGGGCTGCTCTCCTTAGCTTCGAGGAATAAAGCGGCGAGCACGCAGAGGCTGTGCGAAAACAATTCAGAATCTCTTGTTGTCGGAGTCCTCCGTGTCTGCAGCGGGCTTCCACATAGCGACATTCCCGAAGTGTAGGGAGAAAAATCAAGGGAGGGAGGGAGGGGGGGAGGGGGGGGGGGCAGTCTATCGACAATCAATCGCTGTCTTTAACTACAGGAAAAAGTGGTCGAATATTATTGATCATACGCGGTCATTATTAAGTGATTATCCGCGGCGTCAGCGAGACGGGGGTTGAAGGGGAAAAGTGTTGCTGGAAATGTCCCATTCTTTTGGTCCAGGAAGTAGTCTTAGCGGTCAGGCGTGCACGGATATGTGGCGACTGCTCTGCTTTGGTCCCATCCTACCCGGACAGGCTGCTTGTGTGTGTGTGTGTGTGTGTGTGTGTGTGCGCTAAGAGAGAGAGAGAGACAGAGGAGAGGGAGTCTGGACGGGGCGGGCTTAACGGAGGCGGTTCCTGGATCTGCTGAATGCAAAATGACAGGGAAACGGACCCAGAGGTTATAGCTTCTAAGACGTTATGATAGGAAACACTTCAAATAAATACAGAAACATCTTTCTTGCTTTGCACTTAAGCACACTCCACACTGGATCCGAGTGACTGTGTAATACAGTTGAGTTCAGAATACACAGCAACATTGGTATGGCCAGATTACCACTGTTTGATTTTACTGCAAGGTTTTTGCAGTGTGCAGTTCTAGTTGGACCTGAAATTTGTTGATCCCTCAATGATGGTTAGGTTTATTGGTGAAATATACAAACAATAACTTTTTTGCGCAAAATAAATCAAACCAAAACAATATATCAACACAATACTATCCTAATTACTCTAAAAAGAAAACTTAAATTCTTTGAGCTACTGCAACATTTAAATTGCCTTTGAGATTTATTAAGTAGACCTATTTTTAAATGTACTGTTAAAAGTAGATTCTCCAAACTTAACACAAAATGCTTTTTTTAATGGACTGCTGTGGTCTCAGAATTTTTAAACCCCTTCATGACAAGCATCTTTAGGACTTAGTAAAGCACGCCTTTAATTTTCAGATCTGCTACATATATCATACATAGGCATACACAAGCTAATGTTAGCTTTCCATAAGGAGTCTTAGCCCACTTTTCACAGGCAAAGGGTCAAATTCTAATATTCTTTGGTTTTCATGCTGCAGCCATCAATACTACTCTTAAAATAGGATTATTTTACTGTCACACTTTTTCTATCTTGCAAAAGATGCTGAGGTTTTGAAAAAACATGTTTTAAAATGAGGACATAAGATTATGTTCCTTGCTTATTTATAGAACTTTACTTATAGGTTTCACTTTATACACACACACACACACACACACACACACACACACACGCACAAAATTTCAATTCAGTTTATTTATATAGCGCCAATTCACATCAGATGTCACCTCAAGGCACTTAACAAGAAGTCATTTCAATACATTTATACAAACATTCCAATCAGTTAAAAAGTTTCCTATTTAAGGAATCCCAGCAGATTACATCAGTCATTGACGTGAGGTTGGGCCCCGTTGATGCAGACTTTCCAACCACAGCAATCCTTCAGCAATCCCTCATACTGATCAAGCATGTAGCGACAGTGGAGAGGAAAAACTCCCATTTAACAGGAAGAAACCTCCAACAGAACCAGGCTCAGTAGGAGCGGCCATCTGCCACGACCGTCTGGGGGTTTGAGAAGACAGAGCAGAAACACAGAAGGAACAGAAGATCTGATGTAAGAGAACTTTCTATGTTACAGAAAGTAAAAAGTTGATAACAGGACACAGTGGATGTTCAGTTACTGGGAGCATCATCCCAGTCGATGCCCCCCCCCCCCCCCATCCAACAGGGCATTGCAGCCAAGCAGGATACCAGACCAGGTATATCTTCTATGGAGAGAAAAACACTGAGAGAAAACAAAGTTAACAGTCGAAATAACAGGATGTACTGTAATACAACTGGAGAGTCGTAGGAGAAAAGGAATTAGTAAAGTGAAGAAAATTGGTAAGTCTGTCCTCCAGCAGTCTAAGCCTATAGCAGCATAACTACAGAGATAGCTCAGGATGACCTTAGCCACTCTAACTATAAGCTTTATCAAAAAGGAAAGTTTTAAGCCTGGCCTTAAAAGTAAACAGAGTGTCTGCCTCACGGACTAAAGCTGGGAGCTGGTTCCACAGGAGAGGAGTCTGATAACAAAAAGATCTGCCTCCCATTCTACTTTTAGAGATCCTAGGAACTACAAGTAAACCTGCAGTCTGAGAGCGAAGGGCTCTGTTAGGAACATATGGAACAATTAGATCTCTGATGTATGATGGAGCTTGATTATTAAGGGCTTTGTATGTAAGAAGAAGGGTCTTAAATTCTATTCTGGATTTAACAGGGAGCCAATGAAGAGAAGCTTAAACAGGAGAAATGTGATCTCTCTTTTTAATATTCATCAGAACTCTTGCTGCCGCATTTTGGATCAACTGAAGGCTTTTAATGGCATTTTGTGGACTTCCTGATAGTAAAGAATTACAGTAGTCCAGCCTTGAGGTAACAAATGCATGGACTAGTTTCTCAGCATCACTCCTGGACAGGATGTTTCTAATTTTAGCAATATTCCACAGGTGAAAGAAAGAAATCCTAGAAACCTGTTTAATATGGGATTTAAATGTCAAGTCTCGGTCAAAAATAACGCAGAGGTTCTTTACGTTATTACTGGGGGCCAATTTAATGCCATCCAGATGAAGTGATTGACTAATCAGTTTCTGTTTAAGAACTTCTGGTCCAAAGACAGCAACTTCTGTTTTGTCAGAATTTAAAAGCAAAAAGTTTAGGGTCATCCATGTTTTTATGTCTTCCAGACATGCCTGTAATCTACCTAACTGACTGGGTTCATCAGGATTTATGGATAAATATAGTATAGTATAGTATATAAGTTAGCATATATACCCTGTGGAACTCCACAAGTAACCCTTGAGAGTGAAGAAGATTTATCATTTAGATGAACAAACTGGAATCTGTCAGACAAATATGATTTAAACCAGCCTAGTGCTGTTCCTTTGATCCCTGCAACATTTTCAAGCCTTTCTAGGAGAATATTATGATCGACTGTGTCAAAAGCAGCACTAAGATCTAACAAAACCAGAACAGACACAAGTCCATTATCTGAGGCCATGATAATATCATTAGTAACCTTCACCAGTGCTGTTTCAGTGCTATGATGAGCTCTAAAACCTGACTGAAACTCTTCAAACAGCTCGTTACTGTTTAGATGCTCACAGACTTGATTAGCAACAATTTTCTCAAGGACTTTGGATAAGAAAGGAAGGTTAGATATAGGTCTGTAATTCACTAAGTCATCTTGATCAAGGGAAGGTTTCTTGAGTAAAGGTTTAATTACAGCTATTTTAAATTCCTGTGGTACGTATCCGTTTACTAAGGATAGATTCATCATATCCAAAATGGGGCCATGAACCAAATGGAACACTTCCTTAAATAATTTGGTTGGAATTGGGTCCAACATACAAGTTGAAGGTTTAGATGAGGCTAGTATTTTTGATAATTCTGAACGCTCGACTAAATCAAAACAGCCTAAGCACAACTGAGGTTCTACAGTTCTTTCCGATACTGCCTCATTTACTGAGGAAGAAGTAATCATGTTTGGGAGGATGCCAATGATTTTATTTTTAATAGAATTAATTTTATTTATGAAGAATCCCATAAAATCATCACTGCTAAGAGCTGGGGGAATAGTTGGCTCAACAGAGCTATGACTCTGTGTAAGTTGGCAACTGTACTAAAAAGAAACCTATGATTGTTTTTATTCGCCTCTATTAATGATGAAAAATATGCTGTTCTAGCTTGTCGAAGGGTCTTTTTATAGAGCAGTAGACTGTTATTCCAGGTTAAATAGGAATCCTCTAGGTGTGTAGAGCGCCATTTTCTCTCCAACTTCCTAGTATTCTGCTTTAAAGTACGCAACTCTGCGTTGAACCAAGGAGTCAGCCTCCAATGGCTAGCCACTTTCTTTTTTAAGGGGGCAACACTATCTAATGCCAAACACAATGAGGACGTAACGCTGTGAACCAGATCATCAATTTCTGAAGGGTTAGAGATAGAATTGCTGCCATCCACTGTGTTACTCTGAGACACTGAGGAAAGTAAGAATGGAACAGATTCTTTAAAAATTGTTACAGCATTGTCTGATAAAGCTCTACTATAATGAAATTTTCTTTCAGATTTAAGATGGTCAGTAAATTCAAAAGTTATTAAGAAGTGGTCAGACAGGGCCGGGTTATGTGGGTGGACTGTTATATCAAAGTAAAAATAAAAAAGGAAACAGGAACAGAATAACCCCACCACCGGCTCTTACTAATCAAAGCAAAACAAACAAACAAGCAAGCTGAAAATGTGGCACATACAATTACATGCTTAATTGCATATCAAACACAAAAAGTAAAAGTTTTTACAAAGTCCATAAAAACATTCCAAGTAGCAGAGAGTGTGTACTGTGATGCCATAACTCTGTATCTATGTTTTTCTAAAGGTAGGAGAGAGGGCACTTCTTTCAACCACTGTGAGAAAGGTGGAGCATCTGACTTCCAATGGAAAAGAACAAGCAACGAAACAAATGCAATAGCATTTCCTTGAAAATTAGTCATATTGAACTCCGATGGCAAAACACTGAAAATTCCTATGCGAAAATCTTGGGTGGAGCTCCTGTCCATTTATACAAGACAATACTTCAAAGATGTGTCCCCAGTAGTTATGAAGACTGGAACAGGTCCAGAACATGTGACCTATTGTGGCCGGTCTATGACCACACCTTGGACAAGTTGGATAAACTCAAGGAATATTTTTGACAGTTTTAAACTGGATCAGACTGCGGTGAACGCATAAAGAGGATTTGTGTATGCGAGTTATACAAGACTGCCACTCTTCATTGGACAGATCAGCAACAAAGTCCTTAACCCATGCATTTTTATTTGATCTCAATTTGTAGGCTTCATACTTTGCAACAATGCGTATATTGCTGAAATGCGCTTATCTTCAAATGGGTCTAATTCAAGAATATTATCCAGCTGATTGTTTTCTAGTTGATATGGATGCGAGAGAAACACTTTCTTAGCAAAGCTATGTATTTGTTAATATATAAACCTATGAGACAAAGGTATATTATAATAGTGAATTAGAGCTTAAAATGTACAAAATGTATCACTTTAAACCATTATTATGCCAGAGTTGTAAAGCTCGATTTTGTTCCATTTTAATGCGCTCCCAAAAACGTTATGCTGGAGATCAATGAGGTGGAATTTACCATTTTGTGCTGCATCATGTGATAGCTGGAGTGCCCATGTGGTGAAATTTTTTGACATGTTTAAAAAAATGTGTGGCCCATTGAGGTGAACCCGGACTTGTAAGTAAGCATATCCTCAACTACATACCACTTGTCCAATAAACCTGACAAGATGTTGACAAGTTAAACAGACAAACCACACAACTTCAAAGAGTGCATGGATCCAGTTAAACATTAACTTATATCAGCTGATAGAGGTGACTAACTTCAAAGGAGTTATCCTTCTAGTAACCCTGTGAAGTGTGAATGTGAGTCTTCTGAATTTCCAGAACTTTCTAAAAATAAAATGTTCTATTAAAAGAGATTATACTTTTTTGGAAACACAATTACACTTAAAAAGTGGAACATGGAGCACCGTACTCTTGCTTTTTCTTTTGTAAAAATCCCATTTATTAATAGGTCTGAAAATGGCAAATCACAGCCTATTTGTATTCATTAATACGATACACATTAAAGTGTTTCTACAAGTATAAGGCCTTGACAGTGCAGCCGATACTGAAAGCATGTTGTTTATATATTATGCTATAGTTTTTGTTTTGCCAATGTATAAACATTTCAGTACAAATATTTCTCGCCAAGAATACATTTGAGTGTAAATCTAAATATTTTATCATTGTTTTAGACCGGATATAATTTTGTGTGGAAATGAAAGTACACTCCCTTTAAATTCTGCTGTTTAATGAACATCAAAAGACACAAAAATCTATATTCTGCTTCACTCTTCGTCTTGTTTCTACCACTCAGTGCATCTGAAGTTAGCATGTCAACAGTTAATATTTCCACAATGACGTGCAAATTTAATTTAAATACACAATTAATGTAACATTCAGTTTTAACTGCCTCAATTTGTCAATTGAGGATTAGTAATGAATAGTCTAACTCTATCTAAAGCTTAGTTAAGTCTACTTTTGTTTTTCCATGAGCCCTGGTTAAGGATAAACTTGGTGTTATGGCATCCCCACACCATTTTAGCTGAGCAGCTGATGTCTTGCTCTCCTTTTTGTGTTTTCTCTTCTTCAGTAAACTTTCTAATTAAAGTATTCATATTTTGAGCAATTTCTGCAATTACACATTTTACTGTATATTAGGAATGCACAATAAAAGGCATTTATATAATTTGCCGATTTCATCCTTTATTAAGACCTGCCTGTTTGACTTCTGTTTTTGCACTGAGTGAATGACTCCCCCCCCCCCCCGATTAAACTCCACACTGCTGTTGTTTTAAACATATCCCTATTTCAATTAATGAGTCAGTTGTACAGAATCAGCAGCATGCACATCATGATCCATAACTTCTGCCAAAAATAGTGACTGATCTGGTTAGCGATGCTGGACTGGAGTTATTTTTGAACACAACTGTACACTGATTTAAACATTAAAACAGTAAAATATTTGTGTGTGAAAGCCTTGTTTGGAATACAGAAAAAAAGCATCCTGCAAAGTGTTGCTTCTCCCCAGCTCCCATTATTAAAATGACCCCTCTGTGGCCACACATGATGCCCCTTTGCCTCCTGCTGGGTGAATTGTGAATGGAATACTTTTGCAGTAATCATCACCTGGAATAGGCTATCATCGCGTGGAAAGTGTGTGTGTGTGTGTGTGTGTGTGTGTGTGTGTGTGTGCGTGTGTGTGTGTGTGTGTGTGTGTGTGTGTGCCGATTGGAGAATTATGTATCCATACTGGCGATACTCCCTTAGGTAAATGTGTAGTCAGTGGTGTTCTTGCAGAACTATCCAGCTGGACATTTAATTTGAGGAATCTGATTAAATTTCTCATTTAATTACCTAGTTCTCTACAGGGCCATTGAGGACAGTCACAAGGGCCCTTTGCTTTTAATGTGGGCCATCTGCTTCCTCTCCAAAATGCCTACCTTTTCAAAGACCGCAAAGCCTCGTGGGCATCCTCCACCATGATTCTCCAGGCTGCGCCACCTCCACACACACAGTGAAGCATCACCGCTCTAAACAATGGCTCCAGACCTGAGTGTTTTCTCACCGATCATGTGCAATTAACCTGAGCTGAAGTTTAGCAATACTCCTCCACAGTTTCGTTTTCCATCTTGTTCTGTCAGATGCCAAAGAGCAAGGGCAACTCTTTGATTTATCAGACAGACTCCAAAAGTGTTTTGTGCAGTGGACCCAAAACACTGACCCCTTATGTAGCTGTAAATCTCCCCAGACCCATACATCATCATAAAACATCGTGAACAGCCCACTTTTCAGAGAGCCAAACCAAAATGTCACATGCTATTTTTATACTGTGCTAATTAGTTAGCTTTCTTTCTTTGTTGAGTTTGGGTTGTCTCTTTTTTTGTCTTATATGGTACAAAACTGTTGTTTTTCAACAGTTGGTAGAGACACTTTCACTATTTTCTACTTCCAAAGATCCAAAAAAGATGAAAAAAAATAAGAAATTAAGAGACAAATAGATAAATCACAGTGATGATCAGGCTAATATCTTTCTACACCAACTTCAGGGTCACAGCATTACCTTCAGCTGCATCTTCAGTATCCCTTTTTTATGTGTTACCAGAGAAGTCCTTTTCATACAGTAAATATGTGAGTGGTGAAAAAGACTGCACCGTTGAAATGCTGTTGTAAGACAAGGGAGTTAAAGAACCAACCAGTCGAAAAGGTCCTTCGTAGAAAAAGCGGAGATGTTTTTTTTAGTACTGCATTGTATTTAGCTCCATTCCTCTTCCTATCGACTCCGACTTGCTTCTTTGACCTTGTTGAATAAAAGAATCTGCACAGGATGATGCTGCTACCACCATGTATGATTGGCGAGCAGTTTCCAACTCACATAGCATTCTGCACTCTGGTCAAAAACTTTCATTTTATAATTTTAACTTTTAACTTTTCATTTGTCCAGATCAACTTCTTCCACTTGTTTTCGGTGTCTCCTACATGTATTATGGCAAACTTGTTTGTGTTTGAACTGACATTTTTTGGTAGATTTTAAGCTGTGCCATAGTTTATATATTTTTGGACTATGGACTGAACAGTGCTCTAAGATGCTTCTACCTTGGGAAATTAGGTTATAATTGAGCAAATATTTAGAAAACCATGTGCCATTTCTCTTTCCTTTCACTGTTATGCACAACTTTGTTTTGCTCTACTACATAAAATCCCAATATAATACATTGAAGTTTGTGATTGTAATGTAGTATCATAGGAAAAAGCCAGTTGAAGTTGAACAATATTTCGGGGTCTTTGGGAAATATTATTTAAATGTTATCTTCACTCAAACAATATAAACAATTGTCACACAAAGGCTTGGGTCCCAAAGTCTTAGTTTTAATATTAAACAAAGATTCATTAACCAGAAAGACCTCAGACTAATAAAAAATATGTTAGCGCTGTCTTTTGTTCACAACCATTGTTAGGAGCTTTATTTACCCACCCACAGCTGCCTAGCACTTTAAACATTAAAATATTTAATGCACTCAAAGTAGAAAAAACAAGATGACAAACCATTTCCAGTTAACTGTTCACTCAGTTAAAATGAGGATATGTCACCTCTAGAGTGGAGATGGGGTTCTTTGAAATGAAGAGAAATGACTAAAAGGAACCAGTCCTTGTACTGTGTAACACAACTAGTGAATCATTCAAACCCCAAGAGGATGGAAAAGAAAAATGAATTCAAGCAAATATCAACATAATTATGCAAAACTGAAGTGATAATAGCTTCTAAAACAGGTCAGTGATCCTAAAAATAAAATCCAAGAAGGCCAACTTATGATACCCCATTTTTCTTTTTGCCGTCTGAACCCAGAGCAGAGGTTAACACTGATGCTTCACAACAAATAGGTCCTAGGTTCAAGTCTCAGCTATGAGTTCTCCATGAGTTAGCTGTTTTTTGGGTGCTCTTTTTTTTTTTACCTTTTGCAATGTATATTAACATGCACATCTGGTGAATTGGTGATTCTGCACTGTCCTTATGTGCGATTGAGTGGATGAATGGATGTCTGTCTCTGTGTTACCCTGTGATGTACTGAAGACCTGTTCTGAATGTATCCCAGCTCTTGCCCATTGCCATAGGCATCAAGATCCCCCTGGGAACCTGAGCAAGATTAAGCAGCTTTAGAAACAGGATATATGGCTGCAACTCAAACAATCCTGGAAATCGCACAGAGCTGTTAGACTTTTGCAGGACTAATGAGCAGGAATCTTTTGAAAGGTATTTGAAAGACTTATAGAGGGCAACAAAACATGTTTACAGTCTGTGGTAATGGGCAGAAGGGGTGTTTTAATATGCAGACCATTTACTATACACTAAATTTAGCTCTAGGCTCTTTTGCATCAATACAACAATGATCTGTGGATATATTTATCTCAAAATACAAACAAAATGTTACACTTTTTGTAGATCTGACCATGTCTCACTCACTCAGCTATTCATATAGAGAAACAGATTATTTGACCAAACATTTGCTTACTATTCACCTCTGTTTTCCACTCACACCATTGCTTTGCAGCTGTTTTGAAATCAACCACAATATAATCGCAGCTTATAGATTCAATAAAAGCGGTGTCAGTGTTCCAGCATGTGTGTGCCTTTTTAATCTTAAATAAATAGTTTTCAAATGACAGTAAAACAAAACAAATGGGTGGCAGGCTCCTTGCGGTAACTCTTAATACAAGAATATTAAAAAGAATATGAGTTTTTCCATTGGATGAGTGTTTGTTGTCATAATTTTGCATCTCAGCCCCTGTTGAAACCTAATTTTCCTCAATATAGGAACATTTGCGCTCCCTCATTGTATGTTGTGCACTGTTGTTATTTAAAAAGAAAAGCAAAAATAGCCGATCAGGCAATAAGTTACTATGTTATGTCTATCTATGTTACACTTTTTCAGTTATTGCATAACCTGGATGTCTGACTAAGACGTTGATGGCTCTGAACACACAAAAGCAATCATAGGCAATATAGTAACTACAGAGTCATAACCATTGCAGTTCCTTTTTCCTAATGGTATCATGCAGAGTTTCATGGCACAACCTTGAAATATCAAAGCAGCGGCAAACTAGCCTCTGCTTTCTACAGTGTGCCTTTGCAGTTCCCAGTAGTTCTATGAGGCATTTGTAATGTGCGCCGCGACATTTGACATTCTAATCTTTTTTTCACCCATAAGGAGCTGAGACCCCAAAGGCATCCTAACACTCTCTCTGACACTTCAGTTGCGCCTTGGATTAAAGAAGCAAAGGAAAGCTGAGAAACACAGTCGCCGAATGATTCATGTGAGTCCAGCCATGACACCACCATTGTCCCACAGCTATCTCCTTCCTCTGTGCCATTAAGTGCTTTGAGAATCACACGTGTATTATTTTTTCAAACATATTTCACATGTTGACAGTTGCTGCATAATGTATGACCACATGCATCAATTATGTAATGCAATTCAGGCTATGACCATATATAATTTATTTGATTCTCAATCTTTTACATAATTTAATCAAAAGCTATTTTTATAATTATTACTCTTCCCAAATATCTTTTGTTGGTCTGTCCTCTAGTTTCTCTCATCAATGTGCCATGGCCCTGCGCCGAATCTTTGCCACATTAATGCTTCAGGAGTGTGTGATGAGTGTCTGTCAGCTGAGGCAGGATACTTCAAAAAGGATTGCACTCAAAAAGTGCAAAGAGGGGTTCAAATTGTAGCCTCAAGCAAGCCAATAACAGTTCTAAAGAGGACATCTTTATATATATATATATATATATATATATATATATATATATATATATATATATATATATATATATATATATATATATATATGTATGTATGTATGTATGTGTATATATATATATATATATATATGTATGTATGTATGTATGTGTATATATATATATATATATATATGTATGTATGTATGTATGTGTATATATATATATATATATTAGGGCTGTCAAAATTAATGCATTAATGCGGGTCGGTTAATTTGTGGAATTAATGCCATTAATTTTTTTTGCACAATTAACGCATGCACAGAATGACCTGTCCTGTTCACCCCACAATTAAATCCACGCTGCTTTCAGTGCTCGCTTGTCACGTAAACAGCATGACAACTGTTTGATAACTGCAAATAATAACAGTGCGGACCAGGGAGTAATTCAATTCAATTCAAATTCAATTAAAAAATACTTTATTGATCCCAGAAGGAAATTAAGTGTTGGTATAGCTCATATAATTAATTCTTTAAGGAGTTGTTGTAGATGATGATGGCTGTGGGCAGGAAGGATTTCCTGTTGCGGTCTGTATTGCAGCGAAACTGAAGAAGCCTCCGACTGAAGATGCTCTGTTGTTGTATGACTGTCTCATGAAGAGGATGCTCAGGGTTGTCCAACATTTTTTTGATTTTATGAAGAATCTTTCTTTGCATTATCATCTCCAGATTTTCCACAGTTGTCCCAAGAACAGAACCAGCCTTCTTTATCAGGTTGTTTAGCCTTTTTAAATCCCTGGCTCTGATGCTGCTACCCCAACAGATGACGGCTGAAGCGATTACAATCTCCACAACAGACTTGTAGAAGATCTCCAGCATCTTGCTGCAAACCTTGAAGGACCTAAGCTTCCTCAAGAAGTACAGTCTGCTCTGTCCCTTCTTGTAGACGGTTTCACTGTTGCGCCTCCAGTCCAGTCTGTTGTCAAGGTGAACTCCAAGGTATTTATACTCCTCAACCACCTCCACTTCTTCTCCCATGATGGAAACAGTTTTTGACTTATCCCTGTTTCTTCTGAAATCTACAATCATCTCCTTTGTTTTGTTCACATTCAAGGTGAGACAATTGTTTCCACACCATGTCACAAAGCGGTCCACCAGCTCTCTGTATTCAGCTTCTTGTCCATCTCTGATACACCCGACAATTGCAGAGTCATCTGAGTATTTCTGCAGATGACAGGTCTCTGATTTGCACTGGAAGTCTGAGGTGTACAGAGTGAAAAGGAATGGTGAGAGTACAGTCCCCTGTGGTGCTCCTGTGCTGCTGATCACCTGGTTTGACACACAATTCTTCAGTCTCACAAATTGTGGTCTGCTGGTCAGGTAGTCATTGATCCAGGCGATTGTTGAGGGCTCCACCTGTGTCTTCAGGAGTTTCTGACAAAGCAAATCAGGCTGAATTGTGTTAAATGCACTGGAGAAATCAAAGAACATGATCCTCACAGTGCTGCCTGCTTTGTCCAGATGACAGTGGGTTAGCTGAAGTAGGTGGATGATGGCATCTTCAACTCCAACTCCACAGCGATAAGCAAACTGCAGTGGGTCCTGATACGTTCTTGTTTGCTTACTCAGTGGTGCCAACAGGAGTCTCTCCAGGACCTTCATGATGTGGGATGTCAGGGCAACGGGTCTATAGTCATTGATGACTGATGGGTGAGTTCGTTTGGGTACTGGAACAATTCAGGATGTCTTCCACAACACTGGAACCTTCTCCTGAGTTAGGCTAAGGTTGAAGATGTGCTGCAGAATCCCACAGAGCTGCTCTGCACAGGCCTTCAGGACTCTGGGGCTGACACCATCTGGACCTGCACCCTTGTTCCAGTTCAGTTTCTCCAGCTGCCTCTTCACCTGACTTTTGGAGACAGAAAAGTGGGAGGGGGAGGCAAAGGGGGTAGCAGCATTTCCTGACTTGGCTGAAGTCAAACTTGTGGAATTGGAAGAGTCCATGGCTGAGGTGAAGGATAAAACATCCGAGGTGTAACAGGAAAGCTGTTGATCAGAGGAGAGTGGGATGTCTGTTTGGCTGTGAACAGGAGAGGGGGATGCTGAGCTAGTTCCTGAACTGAACCCGTTGAAGAATATGTTCAGTTCATTGGCTCTGTCCAGACTTCCATCTATCCAATCCTTCCTGTCCTTAAAACCTGTGATCTTTCTCATCCCTGACCAGACATCTCTGATATTGTTCCTCTGTAGTTTGTTCTCCATCTTCCTCCTGTATGCCTCCTTGCTGTCTCTGATCTTGACTTTAAGTTGCTTCTGTATACTCCCCAGTAATTCCCTGTCTCCCTCCCTGAAGGCTCTTTTTTTCTTGTTTAGCAGTTCCTTCAGGTCACTGGTGATCCAGGGTTTGTTATTAGGGAAGCATCTCACTGTTCTGGTGGGGATGATGTTGTCCACACAGAAGTTTATATAGTAAGTCACACACTCAGTCATGGCATAGATGTCCTCTCCATGTGCTTGGCAAAGAGTCATCCAGTCTGTGGTTGCAAAACAACCCTGCAGGGCTTCTTCAGCTTCCTGTGACCATTTTCTGACAGTTCGTTTTGTCCCAGGTTGCCTCTGAACAAGCGGTTTATATTCTGAACAGAGAAAAACAAGATTGTGATCTGATTGTCCCAGAGGAGGTCTTGGTTTGGACATGTATGAATCCTTTACATTTGCATAAAAAAATCCAAGGTCCTGTTTTCTCTTGTAGAGCAGCTGACAAACTGTTGAAATGTTGGAAGTGTAGTAGAGAGGGAGGCATGATTAAAATCACCAGATATTGCCACAAATGGATTGGGGTGCTGTGTCTGTAGCTTAGCAACAACGGAACTGATGACATCACATGCATTGTCGGCAACGGCTGAAGGTGGAATGTAAACAACTGCCAAAATTACACTGGTGAACTCTCTTGGAAAATAATATGGACGAAAACTCACTGCCAAGAGTTCGACATCTGGGCTGCAGAGATGACACTTCACAGTAACATGTCCTGGATGACACCATCTGTTGTTGACAAGCACTGCTACTCCACCACCTTTTCTTTTGCTGCTCGTCTTCAGATCTCTGTCTGCTCGTACAGTCAGGAAGCCCGGCAGACAGACGTTGGAGTCGGGAATATGATCCAGCAGCCACGTCTCAGTAAAACACATAACACTGCATTCACGGTACTCTGGCTGAGTCCTTGTAAGGGCTTGGAGTTCATCCATCTTGTTAGCCAGTGATCTTACATTGCCCAATATGATCGATGGAAGAGATGGCTTGAACTTCCTCTTTCTCTGTCTCCTTTTCACTCCTGCTCTACATCCACGTCTCCTCCTTATCAACTCATCAGGGATTTTTGGCTTCAGTTGAGGTATTATTTCAGCTTTTGCGATGTTAATCAGCTGCTCCCGGCTGTAAACCACATTGTTGCCATGGTTACGCATCATAACAAATTGTCAAAAAGGGAAAAATTAACAGCAAAAATCCTTCCAGCTTCACAGCACCAAAAACTAGAAAGTATACAGGTCAAAAAAATGCAATCTTCTTTAAGAAAAAAGAGGAACCAATGTACAAAAAACCAAAACTTAATATGTAAGCACAGGAGCACCACAGGGGACTGTACTCTCACCATTCCTTTTCACTCTGTACACCTCAGACTTCCAGTACAAATCAGAGACCTGTCATTTGCAGAAATACTCAGATGACTCTGCAATTGTCGGGTGTATCAGAGATGGACAAGAAGCTGAATACAGAGAGCTGGTGGACCGCTTTGTGACATGGTGTGGAAACAATTGTCTCACCTTGAATGTGAACAAAACAAAGGAGATGATTGTAGATTTCAGAAGAAACAGGGATAAGTCAAACACTGTTTCCATCATGGGAGAAGAAGTGGAGGTGGTTGAGGAGTATAAATACCTCAGAGTTCACCTTGACAACAGACTGGACTGGAGACTGAACAGTGAAGCCGTCTACAAGAAGGGACAGAGCAGACTGTACTTCTTGAGGAAGCTTAGGTCCTTCAAGGTTTGCAGCAAGATGCTGCAGATATTCTACAAGTCTGTTGTGGAGAGTGTAATCTCTTCAGCCGTCATCTGTTGGGGTAGCAGCATCAGAGCCAGGGATTTAAAAAGGCTAAACAACCTGATAAAGAAGGCTGGTTCTGTTCTTGGGACAACTGTGGGACATCTGGAGATGATAATGCAAAGGAGGACTCTTTATAAAATCAAAAGAATTATGGACAACCCTGAGCATCCTCTTCATGAGACTGTCACACAACAACAGAGCGTCTTCAGTCGGAGGCTTCTTCAGTTTCGCTGCAATACAGACCGCAACAGGAAATCCTTCCTGCCCACAGCCATCATCATCTATAACAACTCCTTAAAGAATTAATTATATGAGCTATACCAACACTTAATTTCCCTCATGGATCAATAAAGTATTTTTGAATTGAATTGAATTTGAATGTAGCCAACAGAGCCAATCCAACATGCAGCCACCCAGAGAAGCGCAATTCTAGAATTCTAGAATGCAAAGGTTTGATGTTGATAAACAAATAATCCCTCTATTAGTCAGAAAATTTCAATTAAAAACTACTTAATTCCTCCCAGAGAGAAATTCAGTGTCGTTGTAGCTCTTATTATTTAATTTTTCAAGGACCTATTGTAGATCCTGTTGGCTGTAGGCAGGAATTATCTCCTGTAGCAGGACTGAAGAAGCCTCTGACCGAAGACACCGTTGTTGTAGGATAGTCGCATAAAGAGGATGTTCAGGGTTGTCCAAAATTGAGTAAGAAACTGTCAGCTTTACATTCAGAAAATGTTAACCACTTAGTTTGCTTTAGAAACTGGCTAAAAGATTAATAGGTAAAAAGCTCCACATGTAAAGGTGATTGTGGAATTTAAAACAAAAGTTCCATGCATCTCTCCTGTATTTCCTTAAAAAAAAGAGCAACAGCTTCCAGTTTCGTCCTTTATTTACACCAAAAATGTTACTTTTTCGGTCATTTTTAGGAATGTTAATTAATCGTGATTAATTTACAGCTACCCTGTGATTAATTAGATTAAAAAATTTTAATTGTTTATATATATATATATATATATATATATATATATATATATATGTAGTATATTGCATTTTGTACTGGAGGGCTCAAATTTGTGTCTGAAGTCACTGCCAGCAAAAAACCCTCAAAAACATAACCCTACTCTCTTTTGTTTGGGGAAACCTGGGTTTGAAAAAAATGTAATTCAGTGAGCTGTTAGGATTTGCAGGGGGCTGGAACATCACAGGCCAAGCTTAGGTAAGAATTACAGAGCCTCTTCTTATTTTTTTTTATCTCCACCAAACTTTAACTTCAAACAATGCCACTTCAACCAGATGGCAAGGGTGGGAAGTTGAAACTCTGCCATTACTGCCTTTGCAACCATGAAAAAAGGAAAGAGCACTTTCTCTCAAGTGTAGGGTTATATGTATAGTCATGTAAAAAAAAAAAAATAGGACAGGCTGTATGTTCCTGCAACTGTATTTCAAGTGTGCAATGTTATGAAATGTAGCTGAGACATCTTTTCAAACAATATGCGGAAAGTACAGCCCAAACTTGTATCTGGTAAGAATCTTCCATGATTAGGCATAAGCACTAGAATTGTCATCTGCAACTTATATATCACAACTAATCATGCAAAACAAAGCTTTTGATCCTAGATAGTAAAGATGTTTCTGAGTAAAATGTTTTATTGATACACATGTTTTAGAAGTGTAGCTGTTTAATCCTTCACCTTTCTCATGAACACTATCACCTCATTTTGAAAAGTAAGGGCAAAATAGTATAGTTACACTAGAAGCATACTGTCTTGTGCATGGATAATATAAAGGGGGTATTACTTGAGCTGTGATGATTTTATGGTGGTTGGAGGAGCCCTAAATCATATTCTATCAAGGGCGCTAAATAGTGTAGGATCGGCTCTGATGGTAAGATAGTAATTAGGTCAGTGTACATGTAATTTTGAATGATAGTTGGAGCCTATAGGATTGATACAGAAGGGGACAAATAACCTGAAAAGAAATGGTGGAGCCAGTGGTTCTCCAAACTACAACTGGCTGATAATAAAAGTGTTGCAAACGAAATATAAAAAAGAGTACAGTGGAATTGTGATCCTGTGGTATTTTGACTAAAGTATGTCACAGGCAAGATATAAAGAAATGAATCTACCTTTTTTAAACCTAGAATGTCAGACATGGGATGCACTCCAGGATTATATCTTACGTTACCTGAAGTGTTCATCTTGCTCTACCCTATTCCAATGTATTCTGACCAATTTCCAAATTAGTTTTTATGAAAAAAATAGGCTGAGCCATATTTGCTTTTGAACCCATTATTAAAAATAACCCTCATCATTCCCTTAGTTTCACCAAGCCAAATTCCTGACCCAATATTTCTGACTCTGAAAAGACAACCCCCCCCCAAACAGTATGTCTGTCATTAAATCATATAAAATATTAAAGGACCATACCTATGTTTGTGCTCATTGACTGGAGCCACATTATTTTCACATTACTGCCAAGAATTTTTGATGTGTTTTGCTGCTTTCTTGGCAGTCACTGGTTTCATTTAAAGTCTGCATGGAATGACAGACAACTTAATCCATTACAAAGAACATCATGTCTGATTTTATTTTCGTCAAAGTCATATTATGTTGTGCTGAAATCCGTGGGGAGATTTGAAAAAGTCTGCCTGCGTGATGCATCCGTGTGCTTCGGGAAGCCGGTTGCCAAACAGGGCCGCATTCATGATTTATGCTGACAGAAAGCTGCGAACACAATCAATGAGCAAACACGTCCAGATTGCAAAAAGAAAGCATGATTTAGTTACTTTATCAGTCACCAGCTAAGCCCCGGATGATGAGTACGCTCGTAAGAATTTAAGGCACAGGTTTTACTTTTGCAGTTATGCACAAAAAACAAATTGTGCCACAGAACAAATAGATGCTAAGAAATAATCCAACAAACAGTATTCCCTGGGAGCAGATGGATCCCTCAGAAGTGTGAAAACAGGAAGGTAGTGCTCTTTTGTGGCATTTTGTCGCTCTATAGTCCTTGCACCGATTATTGATTAGATCCTGCTTGTCATCTGTCTTCCAGGAGTGTAAGGATATCCCTGCCAGGCGGTCTTAAAATAAATAAAATCAAATCTGACACTCTATGTGCTCTAAGTGTTAGCTAAGGCACCTCAGTTCACTTTTTCACAGTTTGTTTTAAATCATTAGAAGATCATGCATTTGATTCATGTGCGCAAATTGCTTCATTCATCAAAGTAATGCCGCACTCTCAAAAGACTTTGCCATGATGTAATGCATTGGTGCAGCTGACCCAATTTTGTAGGCCGGAGAATGATTTTCTTGTAATGCAGAGATAATGAGGAAAACAAGGAATGTTTTAGATATGGGTGGTCACTTTTTGATCATGTAAATTAAAAAAGAAAGAAAAAGCTAGAAATGGGGGGAGCTAAAAAAAAAAAGAGTTGACGTGAATTATTTGAGGGTGTAGTAGTTGCTATTTGAAGCCAGTAGAGGGTGTGTGCAAAATTCATTTAGCCATTAATCAGTGCAGTTCTTCAAACCACCTAGGACCATCAGTGAAGCTCCTGAAGAATTTAATAGACTCATTTTTCACTGAAAGGCAACAAAGCCCAGCAACGCACTTGTGGATGATTCAATAGCCCCCCCAAAAATAAAAACGAATGGAGTATCACTGTGCTTAATATGGTGTATTGATGCCATAATAATTTACTTGATGGTGGGTCTGGAAACCCCTGCACACAGTATGTAGTTATTTTCACCCAGAGCTTTCTAATGGCTTTTTGTTTATGTGTATATGTAATCTCAACACATACTAACCCTGTCTTTTCTCAACATAGAAGGAAAATAATCAGCCCATTTTAACATCCAGTAAAAAAAATGCTCAAATTGTCAAGCAAACTTCATTTTTTTTCCTCTTCTGATGATAATTATTTTACAGCTAACTGTACCGGGGATCAATTTCTATTTCACTAACTGCCATTTGCACATATTTTCCAAATCACAGAAGGTTCTCGAGCAAATTCCTCAACAAAGGTTGACACATATGCAAAACGAATAGCTTTATTAAAATGACGTTAATCAAAAACTTTGTTGAACAGTGGGTACAACGCTTGTTGAGATAGATGCCTTTGGATTGTAGGTACAGTTTTGTCACACATTAAATAATAATTTCCTCACCTTGACTGTTAAAAAAAGGCTAAGTGAAAGACAGCACCCTCTAGAATTACAGGCACCTCTGGCACACATGCGCAAAAAGCCTTAAAATAAATTCAGCTTTTATTGCAGTAGCATACTCACTTACACAAACTCAAGCTGCAGTGAGTTGTGTTAGAATTTTTAGCTTCTCTACCATTCCTATTAATGTGTGTGGTGGAAAGCAAACTTTAGTCCTCATCTGACCTTTTATTTATTTATTTATTTAATTTTGCCCTGACTATAAAGATGGGCAGGTTTAGGTTAGTAGCTATTTTCTTGAAGCCATTCCCTAATGACAATCAAAACACATCTGCTTTACTTAAATGGAGTGTTCTCTTGTCTTTCCCATTTTTAAAGTGGCTACGTGAAATGGGCTTCTGTGTCAGGGAAATAGGAATATTGATTTGCAAGTTCAAAGTTCCCAGACATCATGATCTCCAAAAAACAAGCTATATATTTAAAAAAACACACATCTGTTACAGTCAGTTACTTCAGAAGACATTTTACTTCGGTCCAGGCAGATAGCTTCTTATGCTCATCCTGCTCTCCTGTTAATTGGGAGTGGTTTTCTGCACTCTCTGAAGATGACTTGCTGAAGTTCAAACCGAGGATCAGAATGAAGAAGAAAAGGAGCTTAAGTGATTGTGGACCTGTTGATTTACTGGGATAGTCACTCACAACTATCTCTCAACTTTAGAGGATGGTCTGGAAATAGGAAAACATCTAATAATAGATACTATAGTGGCTGTTGTTTGGATATAATTGTCTTAATATCAGAGGTTAAAGAAGAGTGGGCAGATTGGTTTGATGTAATCGGCTACCAGTAGCTCAAACAGCGACTTCCCACAACCAAGATATGCAGATAGATAGATAGATAGATAGATAGATAGATAGATAGATAGATAGATAGATAGATAGATAGATAGATAGATAGATAGATAGATAGATAGATAGATAGATAGATAGATAGATAGATAGATAGATAGATAGATAGATAGATAGATAGATAGATAGATAGTTGGATTAAAACAAAACAATAACAAATAAATTATTTAAGAAAATTGTTGGATGTTGCTGTTGAGCAGTCTTATAGCTGCAGGGACAAACAACCTCCTGAACCTCTCAATCCTGCATCTAAGAGAGATCAACATTTCACTGCAGCTGCTTCTCTGGGTGGTCAGGATATCATGGAGGGGGTATTTTGTATTAGCCAGAATGCCCTGCTGCTTCCTCCTCATCTGCCTCTCCACCACAATTCTTACATGGTCCTGCTCCCGAGCCAGCACAGAACTGGAACTTTTTGACCAGTTTGTCTAGACGTCTGCAGTCTTTGTCTGCAGTGCTTCTTCCCCAGCAGACAACAGCATATAGAAGCACACTTCCGATGACTGTGTGGTAGAACATCTGCAGCCTGTCACTGCAGACATCGAAGGAGCATAGCCGCCTGAGGAAGTAAAGGCAACTCTGTCCCTTCCTGTGCGCTGCGTCTGTGTTGGTGGACTCCACAGTCTCTATTTCCTCCTCATCTATGCAGACTGGCTCTCTTGGTGGTTTAGATCTCCTGAAGTCCACCAATAGAGACAGTTTTATTTTGCTCCAGTCAGTGAAGGTCTCCACCAGGTCCCTGTACTCTCCATCCTGTCCAACGCTCACACATGCCACAACAGCTGTATCATCTGAATAGTTCTGGATGTGGCAGGACTCTGATTTGTATCTGAAGTCTGATGTGTAGACCAGGCACATCTGGTATATGCCCGCTGCAGCATCTTCAACTCATAAGTGTTTCTGACAGGCAAACTGGAGGGCATCTAGTTCCTCAGCAACCTGCAGTTTCATTCGACGGACAAGGAGCCGGTCCAAGGTCTTCATAATGTGGGATGTCAAAGCCACCAGTCAGCTATACCGGTCACCCTATTTTGGGCACCAGTATGAGACATGAAGTCGTCCACAGCACCGGGACTTTTTCCATCTGAAGGCTCAGATTGAATAGCCTTAGCAGAGGAACTGCTAGTTGTCCTGCACAGTCCTTCAGAAGCCTTGGACAAACTCCATCTGGACCAACAACCTGGTGTGGTCGACAAGCTCAACGCCCACTTCTTCTTCTGTTATCAACAGTTGGAGCAGCTCAAGATGCAGATGAGGGTGGCGGCACAGGTGTTGAAGGTGAAGTGAGTATCCACGGTGGTGGAGGGAGCAGCTGCAGATGCAGAGGTGGAAGGAGCAGCCAGGCACAGACGTGGACGAGGGAGGAAGCAGCTGCAGACATGGAAGTGGAGGGAGGAACCGCATACCTGGAGGTAGGGGAACCAGGCACAGACGTGGAGGTGGAGGAAGCGCCTGCAAACGTGGAGGTGGAGGGAGTAGCCACAGACGTGGAGGTGGAGGGAGTAGCCGCAGATGTGGAGGTGGAGGGAGTAGCCGCAGATGTGGAGGTGGAGGGAGTAGCCACAGACGTGGAGGTGGAGGGAGTAGCCGCAGATGTGGAGGTGGAGGGAGTAGCCACAGACGTGGAGGTGGAGAAGGCAGCTGCAAATGTAGAGGTGGAGGGAGCAGCCACAGAAGTACCAGGACTAGCTGCAGAGGTGTAGTGAGCAGCAATATCAAACCTGATGTAAAACTGGTTGAAGGAGTTGGGTCTGTCTACATCATCTTACATCATCTACAGACTGAGCATTCTTCAGTTTGTAGCCAGTGATGGTCTTCATCCCTCTCCACACCTCTTTGATGTCTCTGTTCTCCAGCTGTTTCTCTACCTTCCTCTTGTACTCCACCTTAGCATGCCTCAGAGTCTTTTTCAGTTCATTTTGCTCACTCCTCTCCTTCTCCTTATCACCATCCTTGAATACCATCATTTTCTGGTTAAGGAGGCTTTTGATGTCACTGGTGATCCACAGTTTATTATTAGGATAGCATCTAAAAGTCCTAACCGGAATCACCATGTCCCTACAGAAGGTGATGTAGTGAGTGATGATGTCTACACTCCTGTCCATGTCCATCCAACTGCATCTATGAACATGCAGTTTATCAAACCTTGAAGCAGGTGGGCTACATCAGCAGCAGACCACACTGGCTGCCACTCCTGTCAGCTAAGAACAGGAAACTGAGGCTACAGTTCACACAGAAATCTGGACAACTGATTGGAAAAATGTTTTCTGGTCTTCTGAATATTAATTTTAGCTGTGACATTCAGACGATAGGGTAAACATGAAAACATTTGTCATACATGATTATGTCTGCTTTTGAATCCTCCAAGATTGAAAAAAAAAAAACAAATATAAAAAGGTAGCTCATTGTTGAACTAGATGATGCTTTTACCTCCATGCTCTAATTGAAAAGACCAATGACAATCCTCAAATTCCCCTCATGTCCAAGCTCATTAAAATTAAGGTTTCTCTGACTTTTGTCAATTATTCAGAAGTTGCAGCATTTATCTCCCTACTGTCTCCAACTGACGTCTTTTTAGGCACAGAGCGACTGCCAGAGCTGGCAGATGTTTGTACACATGGCCACACAGCGCAGAACAGAGTAAGCTGTCACAGTAGCACGCCCTTGTGCAGAAAATCAGCTTGTCAGCATTATGGCAGAGAACTGTATCATCTGTGTTGTACACTACTTCCATAACGTGATTTCAGCATGATGTCCCATTTCAAGTGTTTCAGATCGTGGGCATGCTTAAGCCTTTTGTGTTAGTTAGCAATGGTGCACATTAAGCAGGCATATCGTTGGAGAATTATGTTCCACATTTCTATCATGTAAATCTACACCTACACAGGTATCCTTCTTACCAAAAAATACAATTTATAATGAGACTCAACTTACCTGTAATTGAACTGTTAATTTTGTTACATTAGTGAGGTGATTAATGCTTGCACTGTTCTAAATTTAACAACAATATACAGCACTGCTGTTTTAAGAGCTGGAATTGCAGATTTTTAGTTTCCATTTCTGTTTTTCAAAATAGGTTGATTTTCTAAGTCAGCCACAGTAAAGTGTCTCAACTGGATCAGCGCTCCTGTTAGTTTGAGGGAGGTGAGTAAGTTTGTGCTTCAGTTCGACTTCTTAAGAAGGATTTGAATTGCTCCTGTTGACTCCATCTTGTATTTAAAGTGCTCGACGTTGATGTAGTCTGAATTCATAACCAGTAGTCGAGATGAGGGGGAGCGGAGGGGGACGCCGCTTCCCTTAGAAAGAAATCCGACATATAACGTCCCACCAGTAAAGGTCCCATCCTCCATCTCCATCCCTTCCATTTTACAGTAAATATTGTATGGAAATATAAATCATAAATAGGCTTAGCCTATATGAAATAATTTCATCATCAGAAAATGTTAGGTCTCCGCATGTTGAGCGAAAATAAACAGTCTAATAAAATCCGGGGTTCAGGGGCACGAAACGCAATGATGCAACATTGTTTTTGCCTGAGAGTAGGCCAGGTGAACCCAGTTTTAATTTTATCTCGTTCCGACCTCTGGCATCTACAAAAATTGTTCACTTCATAAAATATATACGTTCGCACTGAGTTCAAAAGTAAAAGTTCTCTTTCTGTAATGCCGCAGTTTTTTCATGATCGACATTATCATTCGGGACTGGCTTGTTTTCACAATAGTGAGAAAGGAGTGATACGGCTGCTACGTACCCGTTTTAGACCAAGATATGGATTTAACATGAACTCCATGTCTTGTTCATGTTTCATGGAAGTTAAATGCATGTAACACATTTTACATAGACCTACATGTTTTTACTCGGTTTTATAAAAGTTTTAAAGAAGTTTTCATCATGACCTGAGCTGTCTCCATATCCGCATATGTCATCACGTCGGTTAAACTCTGCCACCGCATTGGTCTAAAACGGGTACGTAGCAGCCGGATCACTCCTTTCTCACCACGGCAAAAACAAACTAGTCCCGAATTAAAAAATCGATCATAAAAAACTGCGCTATTACAGAAGGAGAACTTTTACTTTTGTACAAAGTGTGAACGTATTTATTTTATGAAGTAAACAGTTTGTAGATGCCAGAAGTCGGAATGAGATTCACTTTCTAAAGACATTTTTGGGGTTCCCCTTCTGGCCTAGAGGACTGCAAAAGCTGCATTACAGAAGCGCAAACATGCCCAAACAAGCGGCCGGTCAGTGGGATGTCCGGGATTTTTTTTTAAAGAAAAAAATTACAGGTGAGCTATTAATCTCAATAATTAACCTAGCCTGCTTTTTGTTATCTAAATACCACCCGACTCGCCACAGGTGTACATACAGATCCCAGGATGCTACCCTCCAAGCTAGCTAAGATGAACGGGCGACCCCCCACATCTCTCTTGTTAATTAGCTTGCTAAAATACATGACTTTTCATTCAGTCAAGACATGGATGAGGCTTGCTGAATCTGCACTAGATGTCGACTCTTTTTACACATCCAGCCATAATCGGCCTAGGAAAAATGATCACCTTGTCAGAGCTCATCTGACTGTGCCGACATTTAGCCATAATCAGGACGAATGTGAACAAGAGCAAGAAAAACTGTAGAAAAAAAAACATGATTGCGAAAATGTTTGGAAACTGCTATGAGCATGTGGATTAAGTGAGGGTTGTAATGAATAAAATAGAAATGACTCATTTTGTTTGGTCTTTCATGTTAAATGAATCCAATACTTTGTTTTGTATAGCCCTAGTCTGCACAAAAAAAACCTCTTCTGCACTGCAATTATTTGCTAAGGCTTCTTTGCAAGGTGCTGGTATCGGCCTGGCTTCACAGATATATAAAGCCTACATTTCACCCGATCTTGTATAATTCTAATGCAGGCTGTTCAGTTGTAGTCCCCTAACATTCCGGCCAATTTGGCGATACAAATACTCTATAAATACCACCTTCTTAAAAATTAAAATCCAGATTTTTTTTAATAGGCGAAAAAAATGACCATCCCCCTTGAAATTTTTTCACAACTCGACTACTGTTCATAACAACATAAACAGCTTAACAGGATGGCCGAAATAATCTGATGATTAGCACTGACAGTAAGAATGTCTGTGATTCAGATCTCAGCTCTTTCAAATTTATGCTCTTTATGATTTCGTAATTTCCAGTCTGACCTTTCAGGATTTTTTATTTCCTTTTATGACATTATGGACATGTAATTACGAACATGGAACTACTTGGGCTTTGTTTTCAGTTATTTGTCTCCATGAAAATCATACTGCTGGGTTCTGATTCATCAGTATAGTAAAGGTTTTTTACTGTTTACTGGACTGTTAAAGGGGTTCTAGATCAACTTTTTTATTGAATTGTAAACTGTTCTTTGAGCCTCTACAATGGGGCAAAGTATTTGGCAGCCACAGATTTGTGGAAGTTGTCCCACTTAAATGAGAAACGTCTGTGATTTTCATCATAAGTACCTCTACTGTGAGAGAGACAATGAAAAAAAGAAATCCAGGAAATCACATTGCATGATTTTTAAAGAATGTATCTGGTCAAAAACAAAAGTTCACCTCAATAATCTGTAATGTAACCTTAGTTGTCAATGACAGAGGTCAAATGTTTCCTGTAGGTCTTCACCAGGTTTACACACACTGTAGCTGGTATTTTGACCTATTCTTCCATGCAGATCTTCTCTAGAGTTGTGATGTTTTGCGGCTGTCGCTGTGCAACACGGATTTTCAAATACCTTCACAGATTCTCTATTGGATTGAGGTCTGGAGACTGTCTAGGCCGATCCTGAACCTTGAAATGCTTTTTACGTAGCCTCACCTTTGTTGCCCAGGTGGTGTGTTTGAGATCATTGTCATGCTGGAAGATCCAGCCACGTTTCATCTTCAGTGCTCTCATTAATGGAATGAGTTTTTTGCCCAAAATCCCAAGATACATGGCCCCATTCATCCATTCCTTAAAACAGATCAGTCATCCGGGCCCCTTTGCAGAAAAGAAGCCCCAAAGAACAATGTTTCCACCCCCTTGCTTCACAGTGAGTATGGTGTACTTTGGATGCAACTCAGCATTCTCCCCCCTTCAAACATGGCGAGAGGTGTTTATACCAAAGAGTTCCATTTTGGTCTCATCCGACCACATGACATTCTCTCAATCCTCCTCTGGATCATCCAGATGGTCTCTGGCAGACTTTAGACGGGTCTGGACATGTGACGGCTTAAGCAGGGGGACCGTCTGGGCTGTTTCCTCATCGTTCTCAAGATCATGTGTACCCCCACAAGGTGAGATCTTGCATGGAATCCCAGGTTGAGCGAGATTGTCAGTGATCTTGTATTTTTTTGATTTTCTAATATTTGCTCCAACAGTTGATCTCTTCTCACCAAGATGCTTGCCTATTGTAGATTGTCTCAACCCAGTCTTGTGCAGGTGTACAATCTTTTCCCTGGTGTCCTTGGACAGGTCTTTGGTCTTGGCCATGGTGGAGGTTGGAGTCTTGACTGTTTGAAGGTGTGGAGAGGTGTCTCTTATACAGATAACAAGTTCAAACAGGTGCCATTAATACATGTAATGAGAGGAGGATGGAAGAGCTTCTTAAAAAAGAAGTAACAGATATGTGAGGGAAAGTATTCTTGCTTTTTTGTAGGTGCTAAATTCATATTTTCTGCACCATTATACAAATAAATTATTTAAAAATCATTCAATGTTTTTTTCCTGGATTTTTTCCCTACATTCTCTCTCTCACAGTTGAAGTGTACTTATGATGAAAATTACAGACCTCTTTCATATTTTTAAGTGGGGCAATTTACACAAATCTGTGGCTGCCAAATACTTGTTTCGCCCCACTGTATACAGCATATGAAACTTTGTTGGGGGTGAAAATGGCCCAGGGGTCTTGATAAATGGCCAAATGCAACCCGATAATAAAACCCTGAATATTAAATGAGCTGCGTGCTAATTGGCCGGTTTACCCTGTTGGCTCTATGAAAGTAGGGTTAATAGTACTAACCAACAGTTACATACTGAAGTTGAAGTGGGTATGGACATGCAAATTTAAGTGGGTGTGTCTATGGCCTATGATGCGTTATCAGAGCTTTGCTCAGACAGGCCCGTTTTTCTATTGCAATTCCAAAATTAAAAAAATTGCATAGGAAAGCAGGTCAGAATGACACAGACTTTTTTGTATGGTACACTTGACACCCCAAAGTGCTTAAATTAAACAATAACAAAAAGGTAAATGTGGTTTTGAATTTTAGGACCAATTCCACAGGTTAAAGTAGTAGAATTGGACACACAAAATATGAAATTCAGCCCAGTGGAAACATTTGAACCTAAGTTTAATTAAATTCATGCTCACAAAAAAACACAAAAGACATCTGAGCACCAGCCAAAATTAACAAAAGGATGAACCTTCGACAACTAACCAACTGCTTGCATTACCTGAGCCACTTCTTCACCAATCCAAATGCTAAACCAAAAATAACATAACAGGACTAACAGTAACTCCCATAGCACACTCACCTAAACCAAAAATAAGAGACAACAAAAGATAGACTCAAAAGTGTGTCTTGGCGTGTGGCAGACTGTAGGAAGGAAGAGGTGGAGATCAGATTCAAGCTTTTATTTCCCAGCCAGCCAATCAGTACTGAAATTACAAATATGGTAAAGGAGAGTTTATTCATTAAAAAAATAAGGATTAAACAAATGGGGATGAGTTGAACTATATAATTCAAGATTAGTAAGAGATTATTTAAATTACAGTTTGTAATTAGTGACATTAGTTTGTAATTACAAAACTAAAGGATTTTCAATAATTTGTTTGGCATCCAACTCAATCCTAATTCAAGAACCTTGGGTCAAGAGTAAATTTAGGGGGCCAAAATAGTGAGATGGCTCGTTTTATTTTTTTATTTTTTTCAGTCTGCTTTTATTTGTCAGTAACAAAAAACGTTAGTTATGATGTGATAAACAATGACTAAATAATCTTAATAAAAATAAATTAACATTTTTTGATTATGTTTAAAATATTCAGATTTTCATGTTTTAAATTATGGAACAAGAAATAATGTAAAGAGACCCAACATTTAGACATACTCAATTTTAATATTTTCAACACATATCAAGACTTATAAAATAATAGCCTAAAATTCCAGGCTTTTTAAAGCCTAGTTTATGCTTCTCCGTCTGTGGAGGTATGGAGACACGCGGCGCCATTTTCCCTCAATGCAAGGGCATGCATGCAACGATGGATGGAGAAATGTTTTACTATCTGTCGAACGCAATGGAGAGCACACATCTGTGATTGGTTTGCCCAACATCAGTCCAAGATCATTTCACCAGAATGGTGCTCTATAGTCGATGTCATTCGTACTCAATGCAGCTTTTGGGCACTAGATGCTTTATATTGCAAGGCCAGTTTATCTAATATGGTCTTTGTTTGTTTGTTTGTTTAAATGTGTTTTCAGAGTATTCTATGAGCTCCACTTCTAGTAAAAAGGTTTCCAGCTCAATCAAAACTTGCTTGTTGTCGGCCATTGCTCCTTGAGTGGATATGCGGTTAAAAGCTGACGTAAATAAACTGTTATCGACCAGACATCATTGGAATGGTAGGCAAACCCGCCAAAAAAGGTCTAAACCCCCTGCTGTCCTGGTGGGGAATTCCTTTGCAACAGTGACACACCAACGGAGAAGTATAAAAGTAAAATGTCTCCGTCAATATGTGTGCATGTGGGTGCAAACTTGTTGACGAAGGAGCATAAACTAGGCTCAAGACTTTACCTTTTGGACATGGTCACTTCAGCTTCCTCCAAAGTTTAAAGAGCAACTCACCCCCTACCAGAGTCTAACTCCACCCACATTTCCTGTTTGAAAAATGTGCCAAAAGGAGGTATTGCCTGGACCGAGGGACAGCGGGGGGAGAGGGCTTGGCTTCCTTCCTTGCTATTCCAACTCCAACTTGCTACGGAGGCGTGGCCAAGACTTAGCCTGTTTTATACCCCACAGCGGCACCGCAAAGTGAATAGCAATGGCTGATTCAAATTCAAGTGCAGTGTAGAGTTTTAACCTGAAGAGGGTGCCACACTGATGGTCTTTGGTGGAAAATTTATATTATTGCTAAAATGTACCAAGATACCAAAAAGATTGACCAGACGTGTAGACAGCACTACTAGACACTCATTTATAGTTTATCAGCAAAAAAAAAAAAATCATTTGGGGTTGTGTGCAAGTCGAAGGCCAGTGGTTGAATGTACATTCAAACATTCATAAAAAATATAAGAATAAGATAATGTAAAAAGAAGGAATAAAAATAACACAAAGAATTTATAGAAATATGCAGCTGAGTAGGATGATTATAAAGAAAGAATTGTGTGTGAAAAAACAACAACAGACTATTTACAAGAAGTAAAAAAACTGGGCAAAGAAGAGGGATGTTCAAATAATGTCAGAGATGTAAACACTTATTGAGTTTGTGGAGATCAGTGATGGTTATAAAGTCTTACAGCTGCTGGGAGGAAGGATCTGTGATAATGCTCCTTTGTGCACCGTGGATGTAGCAGTCTGTCACTGAAGGAGCTCTCCAGTTCAGCAACAGTTTTATGCAAGGGTTGGGAGACGTTGTCTATCAGTGATGTTATTTTAGCTTGAGTTCTTCTGTCTCCCACCACCTGCACTGGGTCAAGAGGGAATCCTAGAGGAGGTCTTGCAGCTCCATTAGATTCATGATTTCAGGTTCCTCAAACATTATCCTTTGGTGAGAAAGTTGATGAAAAAGAAAGTAGACATGAGCTGATGTAACCATAAAATATACAGTCAAAGACATATAGTAGTGCAGACCTCAAAACTTTCCTTAAAACAGTGCATTCCATAATATTAATGTCCACTGAATGTTTTTTAAAACTTCTCATATTAGAACCACAAACCTTTAATATTAACTCATAAAATAACAGGATTTCCTTAATAACCAACACAAAGTAGTGCACAATTCTTAAGGGGAAGGAAATTAATTTTTGTATTTAAAAAACAAAAACAAAAAAAACATTAGCAAACAAAAAATCTATTTAAAAAAATGGTCGCCATTTTTTCAGCTCCCTTTACTTTGACACCCCTCAGTAAAATCTGTTGCAATTGAAGAAATCATGCTTTTAGGAAACAGAGTCCACCTTTATGTAACTTAATCTCAGTGTAAAGCCAGTCGTTCTGTGAAGACCTCAGAGTTTGTTAGGTAATATTTTTGAACAAACACCATAATGAAGACAATGGGCATACAGCAAAGAGGTCAATGTTAAAGTTGTTCAAATTAAACGCGTGCCTATAAAACAGTAACCAAAGCTTTGACCATCTCACAGAACATTGTTTAGGAACATAATCTGAAAATGATAGGAGCATTTTTCTGCAAACCTACAAAGATATGACAGATAACCTAAACTCACAGACTGGGCAAAGATAGTATTAATCAGGTATTGTGGTTCAAATAAAGCATTTGGAGTTCCTTCTGCAGCTTGCCACAAGCAATGTAAGTTTAAAAGCAAACGTCTAAGAAGTTGATCTTCTAGGGTGGGAAAAAAAAGTTTCTGGCCTTCATGCAAATAGTATGTATGGCAGAAAACTAATACTGCACAATCTCCCGAACACACAATTTGTACTGTGAAATGTGGTCATGGCAGCATTATGCTGTGGATAATGTGCAATGGGGGCAGGGAAATTTGTCAGAGTTGAATGCAAGATGGATGGGGTAAAATACAGGACAGTCTTAGAAAAAAAGACTTGTAACTGGGCTGAGGGGTTAGCTTTCAGCAGGATAATCCTAAACATGTTAGATCGAAGCATGTTCATTTGTTAGAATGTCCTTGTCAAAGTCCAGACAAATTAAAAAATTAATCTGTGGTAAAGCATTTTAAAGTGCTACATAACAGTGCTTGACAAGAACCCTTGATGTCAGATTAAAATATATTTGGTCCTGGCATTTGAAGTCTTTTTCTAAACCCTGACCAGGAATTTTTGGCCCAGTAGCAGAAATAAATAATTTGAAGCCGTAATATAATCGAGATATGAATAAAAGAGGTAAACATTGAACTTGGGAAAAAGTTCTTACAAAATAAAACTTGCAGTAAGTAAACAAGATAGGTGTGTGGGGGGTGGGAATCAGGCTGCGTTGGTTCCTAGCATTGAGACCTGATGCAGCTTTCCCAATGCAGCAGCAGTGCCAAAATAAAGCCTGAGTGTATTTCTGAGAAGCACTTCAGTTTTTGACAGAGTGACCTGGGAATGGGGATGGTGGTGTAGTTCAATAGCCTTTTCTTTTTTCTTTGCTTGAACTGAATGAAATGACCTGGAAGTATCGTAGTAACAGCTATGAGAAGACTTGCTTGAATTCACCTGAATCATAAGAAAAACAACTTCAATGCTTTATTCATTATTTCCTTCAGTGCCGATGATGCTTCATGAAAGAAAGATTACAGCTCCATATTTGCTTTCTGCACTAGTGTTATGTAAATTAATTAGCATTCATTTAGATAGAAATGTTTGCAAGAGGTTGATGACCAGTGACAAGAATGTGTTTCTTTAACACATTTTGTCATTCCCTTCTGTATTATTATAAATATCCTACCTTAGATGCAGTGTTCATATTAAGGAATTAACATTGTAATAATGCAAGAAGGCACATTTTCAATGTGTTTGTAAGTGTTCACCTTTAGAAAAGTTTCATTTCTCCCAGCAGAATCACATCACAGCTTCTTGTGAACCAAACCAGTTTTTTAATGAGGCTACAAAGTCTACAAAAAGCCTCAGAAAGTAGTTCTTTTTACCATTTGGCTGTTCTCTGGATTGGTTTTGCTGGACCTTTGGACGTTGCGTTTGTGCCAAAGGCGCAAAAGAAGTGGACATATGTGACCCGCTGATTTGTGGACTTTAATTTACAAGCCACAGTTTGACAGATGGGATATCATGGTAAAACTGCATATTAAGTGAATAGAGATTGGAAAGCATTAACAAAATAAACATTTACTTAGTGGAAAAAAAAAACTGGAAACAGAATCCCTCGGGGGTTTGTTTGTCCAATTATAACCAAGCAACAAGCCATGATTATGGTGAACCAAAATTAGATTTAAACAAGTGAACGAACAGCAAAACTGTCTATGCAAAATAAACTGTTTACTCCACCAGCAAATTATAACAAAATAACAGCCTGGAATAAAATAAATAAATAAATAAACAAAAATGTGTACTCAAGTTCACAAGCAAATTAACCTTCAAGCTTGCCTTCTCTTGAACACAAACACAGAAACCTCTCTGAGAAACTAACAGACATGACAATCAAACCAGTCACATCTTTAATCATAGCTGTTCACAAGCATTAATGTCTAATCAATAAGGTTGTTTTCTCTAAAAAAAAAAACCATACAGGACACTGATCAGACAAACTAAAACTACCCAATAAAAATATTGATTTGCATAAAAAAAAAAATTAATGATTTCTGTTAGTTTAGGAGAGACACTGACATTGTGACAATGTGCTTTTGAAGAAACCAGTGGCTTTTTGGGGTTTATGCTGCAAATCTGTGTAAACCTCAGACATGCAGCATAACCCAAGACCTCAGATTTATATAGTTTTCCTCTGGTTCGTGGCCAGTGCCTTGCTGTGTGGAGTAGAGGAGGTTTTGAAAAAGGCAGTATAGCTCACTGCTCAGGACAGTATGGGCAAATGGCAGCTTGAGCAGTTAAAAAAGTCATCAGGCCATAATTGATCCAGGATGGTAACCCATGCATCCCTCCTCCCAGTGAAAATCTCCAGCTCATTCTGAAGGAACCCAAGGCATTTCCTGGTCACAAAATATGTGCAGTCATGTCAAAAGATTAGGACACCCTGTGACAGCCTGTGTGTTCTTCTAACATATTAGGACATGTGCATATTCGATATCAATTTCTATCAATTACTGAGAATTGTAAGTTATTCAAATGAAGAGTAAATGCCAAAGATCTTTTAAAAATGTTTTTACAATGTGATACAAATGCTGCATGAGTTTAACTTTGATGGAAGGTATGCAAGGAGGAAACTTTAGCTCATCAAAAAACATGCAGGCCTGACTCAAGTTTGAGAGAACTTAGAGAAAGACCAAAAGTCCAGGAATATTATTCTTTAGAGAAAGTAGTCTAAAACTGAAGTATTTTCACACCAGAAAAGAGGATGTATTTGATATAAACCAAATACAGTGCTGCAGAAAAAATAACCTCATACCAACTGTGAAGCATGGAGGTGGATGTATCATGTTTTGGGGATTCTTTGCTGCAGCAGGATCTGGCTCAGCTCACCATCATAGAGTCCACTATAGAATTTATGGTGTATCAATGGATGCCTGAGAAAATGTCTGTAAAAAAAATGGCAGGGACTAAACCCTGAGAGCAATCCACCTTTTTGAAGTTAAATATTTCCTAGTTCACGATCACTGGTTTATTTGCATGTCCATTTAGTTAGTAAAGAGTGTCCACTATGTTGTATGCAGGGTAAGAAATATGAAGCTGAAAACCCTACCCAGCTAATGACACTAAAATAAGAATCTGTTATACAATTTCAGATTCTTTCTTTAAAGAAGTTCATACTGTATATTAGGAAATTTGGTTTGTTGCATAGGTGCACTGTTGCCTTGCAGCAAGAAGGTCCTGGGTTAGAATCCTGGGTCTTTCCACAGTGAGTTTGCATGTTCTCCCTGTATGTGTTCTCTCCAGGTACTCTGGGTTCCTACTACAGTCCCAAAAACATGCAAGTTGGTTGAGTTGTTGATTCTAAATTACTTTTAGCTGTGGGTCCATGCATTCATGGTTTTCGGCCCTGTGTGTCTGAGTAACCCTGTAATGGCATAGGAACCTGACTACAGTCTACCCCACCTTTCACTTGTTGCCGGTTGGAGATAGGCACAAACAAATCGCTCCACCTCGGGTCCTGTAAGGACTAAGCAGGTATAGAAATTTGATGGATGGATGTTTCTTTTCAAAATCATCTCCCAGTTACTCAGAAAAAAATTGCATTTTTAAGCGGGAACTATTTTCCTTTCAAACACAGTAATCCCGAGGAGAATTTATGGCCCATGTGTTTGACATACTAAACAAAAGGTAAACATATGGCAAAGCAAAAATATGCATTGAGAGGCTCACTTTCCCTTTAAGCTTTTTATACATCGGCTTCACTTTTCATACCCCATGGCTACATCCATCTTATCCTCAAGGTTACATTGGCTTCCACCAGCCAAGATCTCAAATTGAAATATCTGTGACTGAATCACTTTGTAGGTGACGTAAGCTCCAGGTTGTGACAAGGGAGAATAATGCTTGAAACAAAATATGACATTATCTCTCGTCCCGATGATTTTTCTAACAGTGAAAAAAAATTGCAAGGTTAAATCAGCTCATGCCCTCTCGAGAATGCTAATAATGCTATGCGCCATGCCTGAATGATGGAAATCCACCCTAATTACTGAACAGAAACTGAAAATCTTCTATGGTTAAAGTCATGTGGTGAACATCAGAGGGAAAGGTGCGCTAGCATGAGATTATGTTACATGCTCCTGCCAAAAACGAAGCCATATACATATATGTGAGAAAAAAAATCCTAAAGTGCTAGGGTTTTTTCCTGGTAAAATGTAACAATATGGAATGCTGAACAAAAATAAAGATGCAACATAGTTCAGGGTTTAAATTAATCACTCAATCCCAGATGAAAGTGCTGTTAATAATGCCTGTAAAAGTATGCAAAATGTAATTTATGCAAAACCAAGGGATGAATATTTTACCAAGCTTTCTTAAAAAAAAGGAAAAAAATCTCTCATGCAAGTATGAAAAATCACTAGCCAGAATCTGAAAGCAGCATAAGGGAAAACACAGCCAAATAGTGCTGCTGGGCAGGTGCCTGCAGTTCCATTTGAGCAAAGCAATTATGAAAATTGAAGTTATGCAGATGAACAAAAGGATTACTAAAGGGAAGCATGTCACTGTCCTCAGTTCATATTGCACACGGTTAAAGGAATAGAACATAAAACTAAAATTTTTTGGTAGAAAGCACAACTTTTGTTAGTTTTTTTGGCTTGAGTGGGTGAGGAGGTTTAATTGTAAGTGGCTAATGTGTCCGTACAGTGCTGTGAAAAAAGTATTTATGCCTTTTGTTCAGTTTTTTTAAAGGTTTCAAACTACTAAACAAAATTGAGTATAAATAAGGTAAAGATAATAATTTTATTTATCAAGGAAATAAAATATCCAAACAAAGCCAGCTCTGTGTAAAAAGGTACACTCTGGTTGTGTCACAGTTTGCAGCAACAGCTGCCAATAAGCTTTTGCATTGACTGGCAAAGACTTTTATATCAATATAAAAAAACACTTATCTGCAGAATTGCAGAATTTAATTCAGACACATTGGAGGGTTTTAGAGGGATTTAATTCTGAACTTTGACTAGGCCACTCCAAAATCTTTACTTTTTTTGCCATTCAGATGTGAACCTACCAGTGTGTTTTTGATTGATTGATCTTCAGTCCACAGAATATTTTCCCAGAAGTCTTGGGGACAATCGAGATGGGTTTTTATTGGCAAATATGAGATGGGTCTCTGTATTCTCTTTGGCTAGCAGTGGTTCTGGCCTTGAAACTCCTACAGATACCATTTCCCCCCCGGTCTCTTTGTTATTGTTGCATCATGAACTCTGACTTTTACTGATGCTGGTGAGGCCTGTAGTGTTTTAGCTTTTGTTGTAGGTTATTTTCTCCCTATTTAGATGATTTGCTTGAATCCCAAAGCCTTAGAAATCGTTTTGGAACCCTTTCTAGACGGATCTGTTTTTGAATTGCTTTAGATCATGGTACACTGCTTCAATTTGCCTGGCACTTTGCTGCTGGTACACCTCAATTTCCCTGCTAAGCGACAATAATGAATATTTATATTCTATGGTTTCCTTTTGGAGGTCTTTCAGCCTACTTAATATTGTCAGACAAGTTCTATTTCAGAGTTTATGTTATTTTTGGATTCTAAAGGAATGGCAGAAACCGCCCCTGGGTGTGGCTTGTAGAACTGAACTTAGCTTTCCAAAAGATTAAGCACAGTTATTAATGATTTAACTAGGAAGGGGGTTACTATTCACCTAGGGCCACGTTGGTTTGGACAGCCTTTTTTCGCATTATAAAGGAAATCAAAATAAAAAAAGATATATTTTGTAGTTACTCTAGTCATCTTTGTGTGACATTAAAGCTAAAAGATTGAAGTCTGAGAAAATTGTAAAGACAGTAGAAATCTGTGAGGGGGTAAGTTCTTCTCAAATACTACAGTTGTACGTAAGAATGATTTTTCAGACAAGATCTACTCACAAAAAAATATGAAAAGTAGATCAGGTTACCGGGCAGCACAAAACAAGTTAAGTTGCTTACATGTTAAGAAAACCTAAACAGTCTTGTCTGCACAGTGTGCACAAAAGTGCCTTAAAACTGAGTTTATCTATTTCAGTTTAAATGTTTCATGAATCCTATAGTAAACCACAAATTCTCCATTAAATGGCAAAAACTTTAAACTTATATCCTGAGGTTTACCTAGCATATTCTTTGCAGAAAATTTTGCACCCTGAAAATGTAGGGGCTCTCTCCCAGTTTGTTTAACAAACCATACTGTTCCTGGTATCGATCACTTTTGACTTCACCTTCCTCATCTGTTGCCGTTGTTTCTCTATCTCCCAGTACTTCTCGATCTCCTCATGCGTCTTCTTCCTCATCTTACTGTCTGCTGGGATTGTCACATCTGTCACAACCTTGCACGTCAACCACCACCGTGTCTGCTTGGTTGGCCAGCAGCTGCTTGTCAGTCTGGAACTTGAAGTCCCCCCGGATCTTCGCTTTGTTGTTCTCAAACACTGTCAGTGGTTGTGTCCCAGTGGGACTCGGGGACTTCTAACCCACACTCGGCACAGATGTTCATGTACAGAATCCCTACCACATGGTTAATGACTCCCTTTTTTTAATTATTATTTCTGAGAGCTGTTGCAATTTTTTTTGTTTTTTTTTTTGTTGGAAGTCTAAGAGACCTTAGAGGTTTTTAATTCCCAGTCAGAGGAGCTTTGATTTAGAAGTATTAGCTAACTAAATAACACATTTTCCAAGTACCACCATCATAACAGAAATATTGAAGTACTGTAGTAGAACATTACTTTTTCAGCTATCTTTGCTATGTCAGTGGTTTTCAAACCTCAGTCTCAAAAGTCCAAATTTGATTTATAGATAAGATCAAAGATCCAGAACAAACAGTTATTAGCAACTTACTTTTGTTAAATTAGCTTTTACCTTATAGGCAAAATATATAACATTGTATGCCTACAATTGTTTGTTTGTGACCCTGAACTGCTCTAATCAGTCATAAAAAAAGCATGTGTATTTTAATTTCACATCTTGCTTGGCTGAGGACACAGGAAGCCTTCTACTGAGATGCTAGGCTAACATTAGCTTTCTTTAGCTTTTTTAATACTTAAAACTCCTTTTCTTTGAGGTTCATATTAATCATCTGTGGACAACACTTTGTTTTTGCTGTTGGTTGAACCTCAGCTGTTGGTACCCTTAATAAGGTTTTGACTAGGTCCAAACTGACTTGCTGTTTGGTCCAGAACCTGAATAGAATTTGGACTTTTTCATAAATAAATAAAAAAATCGTATTTACAATACTGACTGGCCAACGGATACGATTTACTTGTGCTTTTCATTTTTGCTCAAAAGTTGACATTTCAAAGTTGGAGACTGAAAAAATTTAAGTAACTGGAAGAATTATTTTTGAGAAAGCTGGTGCTCTCCCAATATGGCTGCCTTGCATATAGGTCTGAGTGAGAGCTGCTGTCAAAAGAACAAAAAAAAAAACTGTTTATTTGCACTTCTGGCAATTTGTCTCATATTAAATTTTTCACACATCTTATTATATGAGCTGTTTTTGAGATCAGTTTCCAGAAGTGTTTCAATGTTTAAAATGCATAGATTTTAGTTTGAATTGCTAATATTACATAGCCTGATCTCTGAGCATATCAATTTGCAAATCTCATTTCCCAACTCTCTGAGGATTTCTTCCTTTTTCTGCAAACTCATTGCAATGTGGCATCTGCCTACAATGGCTAGGGGAACTATTTTCTGATTAACTTCACAGAACCTCACTTCAAAAATTACAAACTGTCCTTTTATTTTGGTTGTATTTACCTTGAAAATAATACTAACATTTCTTTTGACTACTTGGACTGCAGTTTCATTTCAAGGAAACATTCAGAGCATTCTTATAAATGACATTACAAATGATGCATTTACGCCCAATTCATTTTCTTTACACATCATGTTATTTACTCTCACTGATTGTTGACTATTGCTGTGTAAAAGTGGTATTCAAACAGCCTCGCAAGGTAAAAATAAAACTACATTACCAACCTTTTCAGCAATGTTGAATCACACAGATATTTTCACGCTGTAAGTATATGTTTAGTTTTTAGCTTAGCTTTAAATTTCACATTTTCCTGACACTAATAGTATTTTTCATTTCTTTTATTCCTTTTTTCTGTCTAATTTTGCCTTTCATGTTTTCACCTCTGAAGTAAATTTATCTCTGTGCAATTTATCTTTGGGATTCCTGACACGCCGCAGGTATCTTATTCCTCAGAGCCAATGTGTGACACTGGTAAGCCATGTTACCAAGCAGTAAAGTGTGAAATTAGTGTATATACTAGTATTGTAAAGCACAGGAGATGTGCTATTATGTGAACATGGGAGAAAAGAAACCCATTTCACTTTCATTGCTCCTATTTAAGCCTAAAAGGTCTCAGAACTCTGATAATCTGGGTGTATTAATTAAAAAACACATTACCTTGTTAAATTTGCAAGACTGGCAGCCTAGAGTCGACTATTTTTTACAATATATTCTGCATGTGTTGCATTCAGTATTAAACACAATATAATTAAGTATCTCTAACCGTGATCTTTTTTCCTACCAAATGCAAACGCCTGGAGCGACCATCCAAACACCCTAATTTGTTTGTTTTTTGCATCGAGAGCTCTGCAATCGAGCTCCACTCACGGTCTCCCCACCTGAATCATTCCCGGATTGATGCATGCTGAAGATCATTTTCTAAGCTACTCATCTGTGTGGTGGCGCACATCCAAAACACGCTTTGTTTTAGGTCCCACAGAAAAAGATTGATCTGAATCCAAGAGTAGACAAATAGAAGCGTTCCCTACCTCGGCGCCAAGATTAAACTACATATCGAATGCACAGAGTGGACTGAAAATAAATCAGGCTTTGTTGTGTGGAAGAGACGCATACATGTCCCACGGGGAAAACCGAAAGCTCAAGACATACAGAAGAATTTTAAATTTAGGCAAACACACCGACGTGCAGCAGTTTTCGGAACCAATGAATGAGGTTCTTTTTGTTCTCTTAACTATGTTGTCCAGATGTCTTACAACTGTAGACTTAGTCAGGAGACATCCCAAGTGGAAATATGTTAAGTAAGATAAGGGAGACAGACATGCATTTATCTAGTTTCTGAGTTCCTTTCATTGTAGAAATCTCTCTCTGAATTTCTTCTGCACGCTGCTGCAACAACAATAGTGCCTTACTCTGCAGATATATGATACAGGCCTGCATACAGATTATAGATTCAATACAAACTCATGATGGCAGGCCTGACAGTTGAGAAAACAATACACTCCTGCTGCTCCCAAAGCCTTTGTTTTATCGACCACCCTCCCTCTGCAGTCATTGTGAAGTCCATAATAAAAATGCATCAGATGCATCTCCCTGTCCTCAGCAAAACGTCACTCAGGGGACAGCATCTAGACCTTTATGAGAGCTAATGACCCACCGCTTTTAGAGTCCCACTACCATCAGCATGATTAGGTTCAATGTCTGCACTCAACCTTTCGTTTAGGCGCCCTTGAAGGAAAAAAAATGGCAAGTGATATTGACAAATGAACAAAGAATCTGACTCGGATAGCAGGGATTTTATATTCAAGGTGATGTTGCCAACAACACTACCTCCACCTTGTCAGGAGGATTTTCACAGAAATTAGATTTTGGCCAGCGCTTCACTCTTGACACCTTTTGTTAGACATTTTTCTGCAGCATACACACTGTGTTTGTGTGTGTGTGCGTGTGTGTGTGCATGTGTGTGTGAGCTAATATAACAACCTTTTGAAATTTTTAGGAATGCATTTATGAACACTACCAACGCCAGCTTTTTATGCACTCTTAGATGCTCTAATAATGAGTATTTTTCAGTTTAGTTTTACATCATCCTAATATTGCTGTTTTTAATGAGATACTTTGGATCTTTCAAGAATGGTTCGGCATTGCTACAATTTGTCAGTATATTACCTGCAGTACACAGCCTTGTGAATGACATTAGTCTGGAGAAGCATAATTCTTACCAAACATTCAGAAAGAAAAAAAGGGGTCTTCCACGGAAGGACATGCATGAACTATTCTGGTAGGCAGGAATTGGGTAGAAATAAAGTTATTTTATTTTCCTAATAATTACAACAAAAAAAACTTTACCTGAATGGAGGCCCCTTTAATGATAGATATTAATTATTGGAAAGCATTTTGGCATGGGCTGGTGTGAGATTCTTACTGTGAGTTAACCTTGTAAAAAATGACTTTATTATCCTGTTTGGAAAACTTTTTATCACCACCGCAAACAAACCTAGACATTGACAGACAAACACTACAAAGGGCTCTGTTATAGGGTTAGAAGTCACTCCACACATGTGGCAATTTGAAATAAATAAGAACCATAAAATGTAAAAATGAAATAAAATAAAAGACATAAGTAAAAGCAAAAATTCAAACACAGACATCTATCTACTTTTGTACTTATCTAAAAGCCTGTAGAATAATATCTGAGTATTGCAGGAACAAAGGACCTTCTCAGTGGCATTGAGTCATCACAAATAGTTCTCTAAATACCACAGCTTCATAACAATTTAAAATTAAAATACTTTAAAATGATCTAATGTCTTGTACTTAAGACAAAAACAATCTTGAATAGAACTGTCTATATATAGTGTACATACATTGTTGTTTGTCCTGTGTGTCTCCCTTTTGCCCTGTGATGGACTGGCGACCTGTCCAGGGTATATCCTGCTTCTCACCCGTTGACTGCTGGAAATAGGCACCGACCCTTCCATGACCCAGCAAGGACAAGTGGGTATAGACAAAGATGGATGGATAAATTTGACTTTAAATACTGAGTAATACTGTATATATGGTGCAATACTGTAGTATTTGTATTTTGTTTTATTGTTTCTTACTAGAGTTATGTAAAAATGCTAAATGAAGACATCAGTTGTGATTCAATTACTTACCTTGCAGAATGTTACATGTTTTTACATCTCTTTATGGAGTAACACAAGTATTGCAGACTGAGACTAGCTGATTAGCAATTTGGGCTAAATGCTCAGGCTGAACCTAAACTTGGTTTGTTAACATATGTTGATCATAGCTTCCCAGTTGTAGGTTTAAAACACTGTTACTTTAATAAAAGTTAAGGTACAATTGCTTTGATTTCCTCACAGACAATGTTTTCATTCCTGCAAGTGAGGGCACTCTGTTATTAAAGGCTGCATACAGCTTTAGAAAACTGTTCATTTGAGGACTTTCTCTGACATTATTTTTGAAGGACTGTATGCCATAGAATGGATATGATGAAAACTCTTTGCGGCTTTAGCAATTGCTTCTGGTCCTAAAAAGGAACGATCAAGAGTCAGCACACAGCTTCAGTTTATACAGCTAGAAACTACTGATCAGGCCCAAAATCTAGGTGTAGTAATGAACTCAGACCTGAACCTCCAGGGTCACATAAAAGCAATAACAAGGTCAGCGTTCTATCACCTAAAAAACATTTCTAGGATTAAAGGACTGATGTCGCAACAGGACCGAGAAAAACTCATCCATGCGTTCATCTTTAGTTGGATTGATAACTGCAACAGCGTCTTCACAGGTCTGCCTAAAAAGTAAATTAGACAGCTGCAGCTGATCCAGAACGCTGCTGCCGGTGTCCTCACTAGAACCAGGAAAGTAGAGCACATCACCCCAGTTCTAAAGTCCATACACTGGCTCCCTGTGGAGAGAGAATATACTTCAAAATACTTTTACTGTGTATGCTTTGTCTGTGTTTTATTGCTATTTTTACTTTATCCCCTTAATCATGTAAAGCACCTTGAATTACCTTGTTGTTGAAAGTGTGCTATACAAATAAAATTGCCTTGTCTTGCCTAAAACTTTTACAAACTTTTATATCCCTCTATACTGACAATTAGCCCATGTTTAGTCCCATTATTATAACTAATAGGTTCTTGGTATATAACAGTCAGTTTTAAATCTGATTTTTAAGACATCTCCAATCCTCATCATTTCTGAACACATTTTTAACATTATGCTACCATCACTATTTTATGGGACAGTTATTTACATAGAAAGGCTGTTGTGTGTTACATTATAATTTGAACGATGTTGCAAGACCGATGGTATACTGACTGCTAAAAACAATTCTACCAAACTGTCCAATACAGTGGCTCGCAAAAGTATTCGGCCCCTTTGAACTTTTCCACATTTTGTCACATTACAGCCACAAACATGAATCAGTTTTATTGGAATTCCACGTGAAAGACCAATACAAAGTGGTGTACACGTGAGAAGTGGAACGAAAATGATAAATGATTCCAAACATGTTTTACAAATAAATAACTGAAAAGTGGGGTGTGCGTAATTATTCAGCCCCCTGAGTCAATACTTTGTAGAACCACCGTCTGCTGCAATTACAGCTGCCAGTCTTTTAGGGTATGTCTCTACCAGCTTTGCACATCTAGAGACTGAAATTCTTGCCCATTCTTCTTTGCAAAACAGCTCCAGCTCAGTCAGATTAGATGGACAGCGTTTGTGAACAGCAGTTTTCAGATATTGCCACAGATTCTCGATTGGATTTAGATCTGGACTTTGACTGGGCCATTCTAACACATGGATATGTTTTGTTTTAAACCATTCCATTGTTGCCCTGGCTTTATGTTTAGGGTCGTTGTCCTGCTGGAAGGTGAACCTCCGCCCCAGTCTCAAGTCTTTTGATGACTCCAAGAGGTTTTCTTCCAAGATTGCCCTGTATTTGGCTCCATCCATCTTCCCATCAACTCTGACCGGCTTCCCTGTCCCTGCTGAAGAGAAGCACCCCCAGAGCATGATGCTGCCACCACCATATTTGACAGTGGGGATGGTGTGTTCAGAGTGATGTGCAGTGTTAGTTTTCCGTCACACATAGCGTTTTGCATTTTGCCAAAAAGTTCCATTTTGGTCTCATCTGACCAGAGCACCTTCTTCCACATGTGTGCTGTGGCTTGTGGCTTGTGGCAAACTGCAAACGGGACTTCTTATTGTTTTCTTTTAACAATGGCTTTCTTCTTGCCACTCTTTCATAAAGGCCAACTTTGTGCAGTGCAAGACTAATAGTTGTCCTATGGACAGATTCCCCCACCTGCGCTGTAGATCTCTGCAGCTTGTCCAGAGTCACCATGGGCCTCTTGGCTGCATTTCTGATCAGCGCTCTCCTTGTTCGGCCTGTGAGTTTAGGTGGACGGCCTTGTCTTGGTAGGTTTACAGTTGTGCCATACTCCTTCCATTTCTGATTGATTGCTTGAACAGTGCTCCGTGGGATGTTCAAGGCTTTGGAAATCTTTTTGTAGCCTAAGCCTGCTTTAAATTTCTCAATAACTTTATCCCTGACCTGTCTGGTGTGTTCTTTGATCTTCATGGTATTGTTGCTCCCACCATTCTCTTAGACAACCTCTGAGGCCGTCACAGGGCAGCTGTATTTGTACTGACATTAGATTACACACAGGTGCACTCTATTTAGTCATTAGCACTCATCAGGCAATGTCTATGGGCAACTGACTGCACTCAGACCAAAGGGGGCTGAATAATTACGCACACCCCACTTTTCAGTTATTCATTTGTAAAAAAATGTTTGGAATCATGTATGATTTTCGTTCCACTTCTCATGTGTACACCACTTTGTATTGGTCTTTCACGTGGAATTCCAATAAAATTGATTCATGTTTGTGGCTGTAATGTGACAAAATGTGGAAAAGTTCAAGGGGGCCGAATACTTTTGCAAGCCACTGTAAATTCTTTAACAATTGTTATTGTCCAAACATTTTTACCCATGATTGCTTTAGCTGTATTTTCACTTATTATTTAATCCTTAGAAAATCCCCTTTTGACTGTTAACATGCTACTGTTTTTATCCATGCCAAAGATCAAACAGGGTTGAAAAACATGCCTCTATCTACCTCTATACAAAGTGACATGCTATTACATTATATTTGTTACTGACAAGTTCTGTAAGAACACGGTCCTGTGACCTTGCAAGATGCCTGGGTGCCTCAATGCTTCAGATCAGAGAGCAGTCCAGTAACAGGTTCATTAAAACAGTTTGTCTCATCTGAACCTGGGTCATTCCTTTGTCTTGCCAAGGCAGTAGCACTGCAACCCTCTTTCCCCATTTCACCCCTCCATTTTCCTGTTTTCATATTAAAACACTAAAACTCAACCAGACAGGGTTTTCTGGTCTACGTACTACTATTATTAGCCAGTATAAACCATAGCTTTTCAACTATTTTTATGCACTTAGTTTTGTGTGGCATGGAATGTTTTCCTTTTTGAAGATGTTTTTTTTGCTATACAGCAGGTATAACAGCAAAATTACTTAAAATGATACAGCCAATGCTTGTTAAACAGTTCCTGTGGACATATCAAAGAGACAGTACAGGGCCTAGATCTAACTCAGAGTGTAATACGATTGTTCTGATCAATATTTTTTGTCCCTGATATCAATCCAAGTAATTTACGATTAGGCATTTTCAGACACACAATATACAGCACATATATATTGTCCCAACTAAAGTTTCTTCAGGACAGCCTTAATATCCTAATTCAGTAAAGGGTTAGTTTGGTTAGAACCGCGAGTAAAATGTTCTGATGCTATGTCACCTAACATGTGCACAGCTTTGTCACTTGCTTCTAGATTATTGTTACCTAATCCATGCCAACAAAATGTAGGACAAAAACTATGTTTGCTTGGAGAATGTAAAATATGTATGTTCTAAACTAAGATTTTAATACCATAGATATCAAATTATGTTTCTTTTATATGCAACATTCATTTTACTAGTATGTTGTATTTCCCCAATCCAACTGCTAAAGTTTCAGTCCTTCTTCCTGTCATCAGTGAGTCTGACCCAGTTACCACAGAATAATCAGTTATTATGCTAATACAGTTATTAAGTTCTTGGCTTTCACTCCTTTTCAGTAACAAGCTGATATTTTTTTTAAAGGGTATGCCATATGATCAATGGAAAGCTCATTATTAAATTAAGAAAAAAATCATACATTTATATCTGGGACATCTACTGGTCACTTAGTATTCCTGTTTGTCCTTAAAAGAAAAAAAAAACACATTGTGGTTTTTATACTCTTGCACTTAAGGCAGTTCACTAAATTATCTCAGAAAAAAAAGAAATATGAATGAAAAATGTTAAAATATTAATAACAGAAACACCTACGAAACAAACCAGTGTTTACTGCTTGCTTTAAGTCTTTCAATTTACCTTTCTGACTCAAATCGGACCTCTAAACTTCACCGAAACAATGTGCAAACAAATATACAAAACAGGATAGGGTCTGGATACAGTAATCAAAAGCAAAGTTTTGACTCAAATCCTCATCCTTTCTTGCAATGGAGGCACTCCCAAATGTAGTTCTGCTTTATGGAAAATACCAAACCAGTGCCCAAAATTAGCCAGTGAAATTAAACATTACACTCCAAACAAATATAATTTTCTCTTTTTGGCTACCTACCAATTAGTGTTTCTCACAGTTATATATTTATATATTTATATATTTCTCAATTTCTCACAGTTATATATTTAAGTATTTCAGTCTCATTTTAAACAACTACTTTAGCTGGTCAAGATTTTTCAGTCATTGGTATTATTGCATTTTCTCCACTATGCAATTGTTTACATGATGTAAAAATGCCCACAGAAACTGATGTTGTTTGTGAATACATTGCTTCTTTAGATTCACCTGGCTAGGTGAAGCTAGAGGCAGTACATGAAGAAGTTACCATCAGCTACTGCCCTTGGGTGCTCGGTTCGACTGACACATATAAAAGCCTTCATAGCTATTGTATGCCCACAGTCATTGGGTTTACCCTAACATCAATAGGGCACCTATCATGCAGTTTGAACTTTTTAAAGACAATTAAAATGGAAGACCTTGTCTCAGTTTGGAGCATTGGGATAAAGAGACTGACCCTATATATAGTAGAAACCAAATATGTATATTCAGTCTATAAACTGGCATATAACCATCTTTTCTCATTACCTGACTTTATATCAGACTAAACCTTTCCTGTTTTAGGTCAATTAGGATGATCAAACTTATTTACATTTGCTAAATGCCAATGGAAGAGAGAGAGACAGAGAGAGAGAAAGAGAGAAAGAGAGAAAGAGAGAGAGTTAAAGATAAATGTCAGATTCAGAAAAATATACATACATTTCTAAATATTTGGTAGAATTCTCTTAAGTTGTATGACTTGGGTTAAACCTTTTGGGCCATTCCTCCAAACAGAACTTGTCCAACTGAGTCAGGTTTGCTTGCTAATACACCTTTTTAGCTCTATCCAGAAATTTGGGATTTAGATCAAGGGTGTGTGAGGCTTACTTAAAACCAATGACTCTGTTGGCTTTATGCTTACGGTCATTGTCGGTCCTACAGACAATTCTTTACAGCAGATGGTTTACTGAATTGCTACGCTGACGTTATTTTCTCTTTGTTGTGATATGACATGTTGATAGTTGAAGTTGCAGCTTATTTTAACGAAGTTCCAGTTAATTGTGTGCAAAAAAAAACTGCAGAAAAACTTAGTTTTGCAACTCACTCACATATGTTCTGTTTTTTCTTAATAGTTCCACATGGCTCACAGCTCGATGGACACTTACATAAAAACATAAAGATTGCACTAAACAACATTCGTGCACTTAATTTTCTGAGCTGTCAAATTTAATTTAGAACAATGTCATGGATGACAAAAATCTTCAAATGAAATACATGCAATAACTGTACCATATTCAGCAATAATTATTAAACAGATGTTTTGAACAATACTTTTTTTAGTCATTTGATCCTGTATTAGTAATGGATTGTTGAAGCACAGGACTAAAACATTGATTTTAAAGAAAAGCATTTTTGAAAATATACGGTAATATTTAATAATGTTTACATTTGAAATAACAATATAAAAACAAGGCTTTTTGGAAAAGGCTTACAATCGTCATCTTCTTTTTTTTTGTGTAATGTGAGAAGTCATTTGAATCTCACAAAATTCATCCTGCTAAGTGTTTATAACACTCAGTCAAATTTTCTTGGGTTTTTACCATAAAACTAAAGTTGTTATGAAAAAAAAATAGGAAAAGATATAATTGAGGTGTTACTGAACAAGCTCATTAACAAGTTGGTAACAAAACAAAGCACTTAAAAAACAGTGTAGTTCAACAGACTTAGAGTGTGTATTCTTAGGTCTACGGGAAAACAGACTCATAATGAGCATTTGTTGGCAAGAATACAAATGGTGATCCTCTAATCAATGAAAAAAATCCTTTATGCTTTCATCTGATTTATTGATATTCCGATTGCACAATGTCCATGCATATTAATGCTGCAGTTGTTTGTTAAATGCATCTTAGTGTTCCAAATTTATGGTAACAGAATGAATTATGGATGTGATCCCTCATGACTGGTTATACCTCCCCCTGACAAAAAGCCCATGTAACAATTAGCACCTCATACTGATTTGGGAGTAACAAACTGCTTTGAAATGTGGCAAAATATAATGATTATTGCCTCATTTGCTACCTTATTTCCCCTTTTCATTATACATTATGCTTTTATTGTAATAATAAAGTGAAAAGCTTTTAGCCTTGTGATAAGGCATTTTTTTTTCCAAGTTCAATTTAACTTATTTTATTGATTTTAGTCAAGGGCCCTTTTTTCCTAATGTCTTGCTACTGGGGAAATATAAGCTTTTCTTCCACAGCTTGAGATATCGACCACTATTTAAAGTGCATTATTAACAATTAGACCCTAAATTCAGATTCAGATATATTTTATTTGCCAGATGAGGGAAATCTGTTTTTCTAGCATGCACATACAGCGGCAATAGTTTCACAGCCAAAGGGGAGGAGGAAAACATACCAGAGATCCTCCAGCAGCTCGATCATTCTGAACCTTGGAGTGCAAAAACGTCGACCAGATGGGAGTAATTGGACTGAAGGAAAGGGTGGTCACTCGCTCCTACCACTTTCATCCAGACAGTTCAGCTGAGACTCAGAGGTAACTGGCAGATCACCAGGCCAAGCACATATACAGCTCCCTCCACGTTTATTGGCACTCCTTATAAAGATGAGTAAAATGCATTAGATTAAATTCAGCTTTTACTGCAGCAACATAACCACAGTGAAACATTTGCTGCAGTTCTTTAACAGTGATCTTTAAAGGTTTTTTTAGTACCTCCCTCACCATCATCCTCACTATAAGAAGTGGTACATCATATGTACAGGTACATACAAAGAAAAAGATTTGAATATTGTGAAAAAGTTCAATATTTTTGTCACTCACATCAGAAAGCGAAACTCATTTGTATAAATTCATTACACATAGAGTAAAATATTTCAAGGTTATTTCTTGTCATTTTGACGAGTATGGCCTAAGATAGTGAAACCCCAAAGTTCAAGGTCTGAGAAAATGTTAATACTGTAAAAAGTTGAAATATTGAAAACTCATGGGGTCAGACTCTAATCAGCCAATCCAGTCCAACTTAAAACACCTGTAATGGTTTCCCGAGCTTCTAAAGGAACTCTCAGTCTGGGTCAGTAGACTACATCATGGAGAAGACTGCTGACTTGACACATGTCTAGAAGACAATCACTGTCACCCTCCACAAGGAGGGTTAGCCACAAAAGGTCATTGCTAATGAAGCTGGTTGTTCACAGACTGCTGTAAATCCATTAAAGAATTTAGGGGAGCTTCACAAAGAGCCAACTTAGGCAGAAGTCAGTACACAAAGAGCCACTACGTACAGATGAATCCCATCCTGAACCAGATACAATGTCAGAAGCATCTTAGCTGGGCTTTGTAGAAAATGAACTGGACTCTTGCTCAGTGGTCCAAAGTCCTTGTTTCACATGAATGCAAAGTTTGGAGTTTATTGTGAAATCAAGGTTCTAAAATTTGGAGGTATACTGGAGAGGCAGAGAATCCATGTTGCTTAAATGCTGGTGTGAAGTTTCCACAGTCAGTGATGATTTGGAAGCGTTTGGATTTTAGCTTCTTCAGCTCTGCTACAAGGTCCCTGAAAACATGAGATGTGCAAAAACGGTTGCTTCATTTAAATCAGGAGTGACATGTTTTTTTTTCTGCACACTTTGATGAGAAGGTCTCAATAATGAACTGTTCTCTTGATCACTAATAAGTGATTGAAACATGAGATCAAAGATTATATTTGTATTTATTTCTTTTTATGCACTGCTTTTTAAAAAGTGGATGTTTTTGTCATTTGAATGTTTTCCATTGGTTTTATGTAAAGTACTTTGGATCGTCTGGTGTATGAATGGTTGTGTAAAAATACATTTTAATACCAGGTTTCGACTCTAAATAGATAAAGTAAATATGCCATTTTTGTCATTACATGAGAAAAATGTCCTATTTTTTTACTCTAGTAGTACTTTTTTCTAACCCAAAACACATTAAAGCAGTAGTACTGAGGAGTTTGAAGGGTGTGAAAAGAAAACTTAACAAAATATGTTTCCACTTAAAAGCATACTTTTTCAGCAAACATGCTGAGTAACAGCTGCTTCAACAAAACTTATATGAGAAAATATTTTCAAAAGGGAAATCATATTGGTATTCCAATAATATCAAATAAAACCACAGAAAACAGCATATTAAGGAAAAAGTGAGTAAATATCCCTTTCTTCTTCTCATTCACCCAATCACAGTCATAAAATTGCTGCACACATAATATTTCCAAGAAAAGAAATCATCATACCCTTCATCTGAATAGAAATCTCAGATTGCCTGTAGTAATTTCTGTCTATTTTCAAACATCTTCTCATTAGTTTTGAATTGTGGAGATACGTGTTGTCACCACACTCGAGCTTTACACCCCATACTGTCAAATTAAGTCAGTGAGTTTGTGGGTGCTGATACAATTTCAACACTTTTCACTGAGTTCAAAGCTGGACTTGTGACAGTGAGCTATGGTACTGTAATGGAGCCAAATCTGAAACGAAAGTTGCCGTCCAAGCAGTAATGAGAATAATGCATAAAGAACAAAATGACAAATATGACAAATAAGTTCCCTGATTGCCCTGAAATTACAAAAAACAAAAACAAAACAACAACAAAAACAGAATACAATTTACTGCTATTTAACTGCTTCTGCAATTGATCTAAACTGAATGGTGCTGATTATTCATCTGTTCATTTACAGAATCACTCAGAATGTAATGTACAGATAACCAGATTTTTCAGAGGTGGCCAAACTTAGAAGTGATTAAATTTAGATGCTGATCAGGGTTTGGATCTCAGGCCAAGTATTTCTTATTTTGCCTTGGAGGAGGTCTGCATTCTAAGCTCTGTGCTTGTTCTCCATTTTCAGATCTGCAGAGAATCATAATGGCAGTCACTCTTCCATTCAGGCATAATGATATGCACTGCAAAATAACATTAATGCTGCTTTTAATGATTAACTAAATTAGCTTACAGTAAGGCTTGGTGAACAACAGCAGAGAACAATCTATTTCAGCTATATCTATATTTACAGTTCTGACTAAATATGTTTAAACAGTCACAATGCAGCTGTTGTTTAAGCTTTGTGTTTTAACATGTTTAAAATGTATTCATTTAAAACTATGGCGTCCTGAGTGTAAATTAAGAAAAAAAAAACTGTTTAGGATATAACAGTGCTTTAATTCTAAGGGTTCATGCACAGGATGTAAAACAAAATCATTAAAGTTATTATTTTTTTGTGAAATATTTTTCTTTCAGGATTTGCATGATGACATTTGGAGATGCTCCTTCAATGAAAACACGTTTTTCTTGTTATGAGCTTTCCTGTATGTAGAAAATGAAGTGTAGTTCAGCCCAACTGAGATAATTTCACTGAGGCTGCTGCTTGGATTTAATGCACATGTAATAGCAAAGAAAAACATTTCCAGTACACAGCAATTTGTTGTCTGTTGTGTGTCTACCTTGTGTTTCTATGGCAGATGAAGACATGGTGTAAATGCCTTTCCAGCACATTCTAATTATTTGATGCTGTGACAAATATTAAGTGATCTGTCGATCAACACGGTTTGCACAGGGTTTGAACATGGTGAAAACTACTGTGATACGAGAATCACAAGTGGTGTTTCTTGCAAGAATGCTGTCTTGGTCGAGCAGCTCCTTCAGTGACCTCTCGCTTTCCTAGAAAATACTCTCAGATATCAGAAAGAGGAAAATTCAGTCTATTCAGGTACCCTGCAACCATGTTGCCCATATGAAAACTGCAACTGAGTATTGCAACTTCAGAGATGCCATACATACATAACATATGCTCAATTGCAAAGAAATGTAGGTAAATCCTTCTAATATTTTGCCAGAATGATCCGAAAAAACCTTTAATCTATCTGGTGGTGTGCTATGCAGATGCTCTGTCTTCACTGATGAAGATTCACTCACCTCTGGACATCTCAAATTCGAAATAAACAGATACATGTCTACATTAACAAAGATACAGGACAAGAATGCAGTAAGTATCTTAATCTTTTGAGAAAAGATTAAAGACATATTTAAAGGACACAGCTAGGAATTTTTGAACAAAAGATGAGTTGAAAAAAAACAAATATGTGAATTTTTATATCACAAAAATTTAAACAATAGCTTTTATATTGTAATTTTATATGTGGCAGTGAATAATGATAATTTAGTCAAAAACCAGTGCCCTTATTAACGTATTTGTGTCCCTTGTGCACCCTTCTCACTACTCTTCTCTCCTGCGTTTGGCTATAGCCACACATGGAGCAGAATAAATGATCCCTCCTATCTGAAAGCAGCCTAATTCCACTAATTATTATTTGACCACTTGGGGGCACTCCAAGATTCTTTGTAGAGCAGTGAATTTTTCAGCCCAAGATGGCCAAATAATTCGTAGGTGTGGATGGAAAAAAGAGGGTTTCACAATAATTACTTTCTTTGACAGATGAACCCCACTTTGACAGAAATTGAACTTTTAACACTTTGTGAGACAGGGTTTACTGAGAAATATCACTGCATTTCATCATTCCAAGATCTAGTGCTACAAGATCTCTCCATACCCCTACATCTCAGGGACTTTTTCCCAACTGTACCTGGGTATACACTCTTTAAACTGGATTATTAAATCATTGAAAAGAATAAACAGCAAAAATTGGGAAAAAATAGTTTTAACTGAGGATTATGATATCCTGATGTGCAAAGACTGCAAGTGGGTTTAAAGTTTTATTTCCAAATTTGTTCCACTAATTTATAACATATTTGTGTTCTGATGCTTGGACTCATGTAAAAAACAACAACTTTTAACTTTTAGCTTCCCCCCCCAATGGGTGTTTGTAAAAACAGCATCTGTTTATTTGCCTTGCTTTCATACGGCTAAAGGAACAGTCCGGACAGCCTGTTAAATGTTCCTTTTGCTGTGTCACTTTACCTCTCCACATTTACTACACCAAGATGGTGACGCCTTCGTTGGAGCTTCATGCCTATTGAATTCCTTCAGAGTTGTTCTTTCAGAATCAGCAACAAGAAGGAGAAGAAGAATGTGAAAAGACCGGCAGCGGATGTTTAAATTTTTTGTGACAGAGACTAAGATCTGGTTCCAATGACAAGTTTTTAAAGCCGATTTTGTGACCGATTCTCCCCTTGCGGCAATCAAAAGGACGCCCTGATAATGGATCTTAAGATACCCATAACAGATATTCTTGCGGTGTGTGGTATTTAGAATGCTCTGGTCTTCTCGGAATGACATCGGGACCGCTCTGATCAAATTTTTGGGATATTAAATATGATGTATTGTCTTGGCCCAATATCACAGCGTCTGTGATGGTGTTCCATGAACAAACAAGCATGCAGCCAGTTGAATGTAGTCAATCAGAAAGTGAGGTGATGGGCAGGGATATGCCTTGGAAGCGTCTAGCCTACCTTTTTCCTTGTCCGCAAAGTTTATTTAGTCTGAAGTCATGTTTGATCTTGTGAAGTTTTAAGAGACTTCCAATTTGAACTGAGAATGTTCGTGAGTGAAATCTGTAGGACCAAAACTGGTATATATGTGATTTTTTTTGTGTGTGTGGTCTCTCAAGGTTTGGAAATTGTGTGACCAATTTAAAATCTTACAGTGTGAACCAGCATACCGAAGCATAAAAAAGGACATTTAATTACTTCAAATTTAAAGCATAGAGGTTTTTCAAGTAACTAACAGGAAAATTATGCCAAAGTAGGAATTCTACATTAGTACATAAGGATTACAGATATGGCTCAAAAAGTGTATATTTTTAGAAACAAGTGTGAGAGATTGGTTAAAAAAACAAAACAAAAAAAACTGCCTGATCTTCAATAATGGCCAAAAAACTCATATTCCCATACATTTTATGTCAAAAATCCATACTTATCCTCACCAAAGCACTCTATGAATGTATTACTAATATTCCCTGTCCTAAGGATTTAAAAAGAGAATCTGCAAAAACAAAAAGGAGGTGGATGGATGGATGGATGGATGGAATACATTCAAAAATACAAATATTTTTCCTTACTCTGTTTTAATTTTTAAAAGATGTCCACACATGGAACATGGAAATCAAATTCCATACTTCTCAAGGCTTACAGTGCCACTGTACCATTCTCACCTTTTATTTATTGGTTGTTTTTTTTTTGTAATGCTGCATGTGTTTACACATTCTTATCCCTGGATTGTTTGAAGTACTTTCTTTCAGTGGCACAAAAGCTCACAAGAAGCCTACATTTAGTTTTTATTTTGGTGAGTGTGGCCAAATGGTCTTCATTATGTGTGAACAAGTTTTCTTTTTTAGTTTTAGCAGTCAAAAACAGTTTACAATTAAACAATCACATCCCCTCACATATTCATGTAACACTATTGTGCTAAGATAATACCAGATCTGGAGGAAGAGCTAAAAACGGACCCTAAAAATAGTTAGATAGCAATTATGAATGACCACAGTTTTTTCCATGCAAACACAATAGGAATTGGATTAAACATACATTTTTAATAGCTGAATCTATTAAACTAATTGTTACTGATCACAAAAGCACACACAATATTTATCTACTATATTTTGAATCAGCGCAGTCAGTACTTACCATGTAAGAAAAAATAATCCGTTTACTGTCATTTTGCTCTCCAATTAAGCACTGCTGAGCAATTATGCTTGTTGTTCTTTGCCTTTTTCTACTTTATCTGATTAGGAGAGTGATCCAGGCAGAATTTTAAAGTCCAACTTTCACAAGAACTATTTACGGATGTATGTTCAGTCCATGCAGGATAAACCTTAACTATTCATATTCATAGCTCACCACCTTAACATTCAAGACTGAATTTACTCTCACAACATGAAATAGTTCATGTTTATTCAGCATTTACATAGAATTATATCATGGGGTCAAATAGTATATTGACTATGTCATTACATAGTATTTGCAATCTAGCTTTATTTAAATCTGTTGGATGCACTCATTAACATGAACTAATGAAGATTAGCTGGACTCCTAATGAAAGAGCCCTCATTAGCATATTTACTTATTTTAGCTGTCAGAAAGCAAACTAAGTCCAAATGTTTAAAGGAAAAATTTTGAGATTTTGACAATATCTGTATTTGTATCCACTTCTTAAGCATAATGACATTGGAGTTAGTTCATAAAATATGAACTCTCTATAAATACCTCAGCTGACAGAATTATTTCTCAGACAATCTCTGAGCTGTAACTTTTGGTTATACCTTCATCACTCTGTTAGTCTCTCCTCAATTTGGAAACCCACCGCTGATCTTACTCCCTGCCTGCAGCAGACTCATTATAGTAAAAACTGAAACAATAAGCAGAAACATCTTGGTAGGTTTTCATTGTCATTACATGAAGCTTCACGTGGTTAAGTTTAAAGAGACATATATTATCAATAACATGCCCATCACGACTGCTATGTGTGTACAACAGCCTGAATCTCATCCATGCACTGAAACACAGCAGTCACCAACCTCTTACACTTGAGGGGAAATATTGCATTTTTTCTGCCTGAAGAAGATAAAGCCTGCCTTGGACGTTTTTTTAGGTTACATCTTTTGTTCACTCCTGAGTAAAATGCCTATTATTTGTAAATTTAATATAGAAGACAAACCATTGGTCTCTAAGACGTCATTTGAAAGCATGCACTCTTTAGCATACATTTATGTATACCACTACATACAGGTACATTCGTTTGTTAGGTTACTTCTTTTGCACAGTTACTGATGTTTATGGTATAAACTATTGGCCACAAAGGTAAGTAGGAAAACATGAAACTTGTACCGATTCCAAAATTTATGTCACACATTCAAATGGGCCCCCAAAAAATCCTTTGACTTAACTAGTTGAGGACATTCTACCCATCCATGCTGAACAGTTCTTTGCTTCTGTGCTTGGGATTGTCATCCTGCTGAATGATGGAATGCCATCCTGTGAGTTTTGATGGATTGTGCTGAATCTGAGCTCACAGAGTAACTCCCATATACTGTGGCGTTCATCTCGTTGATTCTCTCAGCAGTGGAATCACCAGTAAATGTCATCAATAAATCACCAGGTGTGAACAGTGAGGTGATGTGCTATAGATCAGGCTTTACGTTTTTTCTACCTTACCTGCATCCATTTTTTAAGTTGCATTGATGCATCAGTCCATAGAACTTTAACTACTGCTGGAGGAAATTACCTTCTAACATTCTGGAATTTAGTTGTCTTTTCTAATTCAGGGACTTCATTCAGAAAAAATCTCATCTTGCTCAATCATGAGCATTATTTACTCCCTGTGCAGTCATAAAAATGATTCTGCAAATAACATGCAAATGACTTGTCTGGTCATTCATCCATCTATTTGTACTTATGCTTTATTAAAGCATCCTCAAACGATTTTGCTACTCCTCTGGGTTGGTGGAGGCCTGTTTGAAGTTCAAGTTGGCATCCAGCTGAGGCGCAAAGGAGTTGATCAAATGTTGCAATACTTAAAGTATGCAAGGCTGAGTGGATGAGTAAATTGATAAGCCCTATTCCCAGTCAGCCAAAGAGAAAGGAGGAAAGTGAAGATGCAAGCCCAGTAATATGATCTTACTGCTTAATGTTACACCTCTCAAGTAATACTCTTTTACAAGTGCTTTACTTGGAAAAGTGATCTACGTAGATAGAAACACAAATCTACAGCCGTGCTGCTTCCAGTGTAACAGCTGTTACTGCCCTGGTGGAGTTTTTCTCTCATGATTCTCCACCCCTTCCCAGATAAGTCATTCCCGGGGTGTCTTTCTGTAGCCGAGAGCAAGAATGATGCAAAGGTTATTGGACTTTCATCGCTTCAGACGTGATGTGAATGCAGCAAGCCGTTTACTGAAGTGGTAAGAAGGTCAAATGATACCTTCACATATTACATGGCCATCCGTCAAAAATCTGCAAGTAACCGTAATCCTGTTCTCCTGCATCTCCCACCACTTGGACGGAGTTGGAGATGGAGGCTTGCAGAAGTGACAACTGCCTCTGCCAATATCTCAGTAATCACATTTCCTCCCCCAAAATTTGTCATCCGACCCTCCACTTTCTCTCCCAACACAAATGAGCGCTCACACGGGACGTGCCGTTATATATTCATGGTTTCCAAACTATATTTCTGTACTGTAAAAAAAACATCTCCTCTCATGTTTTATTATACGCCACATGAATGCAGGGGAAAAGATTTCCTTTTCCTCATGATGCATGGCTATATCAAGGTTAAGATATAAAATAATTACTGTGTAGTACACAAATGTGATAAAAATAGTTTATAATCTGCCATTCATCATGTGCTGGCATGTGTTGATCACAGTGAGGCTCAACTCGCCTTAATGAGCAGAGTTAATGCTTGCCAAAGTCATTGTGCCTGCCATCGCTAAGTGAGGCTATTACCGTGTCTAATGAAGCTGATTTGGTTTTTAATGGAGTTCACATTATTCTATTCTAAGCTGTTATTCTTTCTATATAAAATTAAAAATGGTTTTCATTGTGCAGATTTAGAGGGAGCTATGCTTGTTAGATGGGATCTGGGGTAGCTGCAGTCCCCCTCTGCTTGTGCTGAAGCATCTGAAAGCTATTCCACTGTTGACTATCCCCCTGTGAGAGCCGGCGCAATGCTGAAATGCAGGGAATTTGCAATGGAATCCCATTAGATTGATGGTCCCTCCTTTTTTTGGTGCATGTTTCATTTCCCTGTTGTTTGCCACTCACGGCAAGGCTATATCTCAGTGCAATTTGCCTGTGTATGGGTGAAGTTTTGCAAGTCTAATTTCTGCCCTTGAAGTGAATTACAAAAAGCGGTTACAGCCCTACAGTGTATTTGCATTTGAATCATTTAATATTTCTCCGTCAAGGGTCATTAATCATGTTCCTGTTTCATATACAAATTGTGCATCACAAACGTAGAGGGACAGGGACACGGAGATGTAGGTCACATGGGTGATACTCTCAATTAATTGTGCAACCGGTTTTTAAAACTTAAAAGAAACTTAGTCACAGATTGTGTGTACCCGCAGGGCTCACAAAAGAATTCATTATCCTTGAACTTTTTCAATTTTTTTGACAATACCACCTCAAATTAAAATTTGATGTGGTAGACCAACACAAAGTAGCATACAATTGTGAAATGGAATGTTTTTTTTCTTCTTGATTTATTGCAGTAAAAATCAGAAACTGTTAAGTGGATCTGAATTCATGCCTCCTGAGTCAAGGAATCACAGCTCACTGTATTTACATCAGGAAGTTCTTTGGGGGTTTGTCTCTACCACCGTTACACATCTAGAAACATGCATACACACATATATATATATATATATATATATATATATATATATATATATATATATATATATATATATATATATATATATATATATATATATATATATATTAGGGCTGACAAAATTAACGCGTTAATGCAGGTCCATTATTTTTGTAGAATTAATGCATTTTTTAAATTTTATTAACCCATGCACAACCCATGCACAGGTTGGCCCGTCCTGTTTATTCTACAACTGCTCTATGTTCAGTGCTCCTCACGTAAACATCATGGCGGATCCGAACTGCATCCACGGTTCCCCGTGAAAATCTCTTCTAAGTCGCAGGCCTGATCGAGGGATTATCGGTCTACGTTACTCCCTGTTCTACTCCGCATTTAGTCTGCAGAAAGAGACGCAATCAGGTGTTGTAAACGATCAGAGGAAGCAACTGGAACGAGCAGATGATTAAAAATGCAGCTATCACTTCACATCAGGTAAGCCTTGGCTAACAAACAAGCTTTCATAGCCAGCCAACATTGCAGCTGCAAGATAGCCGCAAATAATAACAGTGGAAACTGGAGTTATGTAAAGGTTTGGTTCCACACCATTTTGCTCATGTTGATAACATATAATCCCTTTATTGTTCAAAAGAATGCAACTCAATTTAAAAATGCTTTATTAATCCCATAGGGAAAACAAGTGTTATTGTAGCTCATACTATTTAGTTCTTCATTGAGTTGTTGTAGCTCCTGATGGCTGTGTGCAGGAAGGATCTCCTGTAGCAGTCTGTGTAGCAGCAAAAATGTTGAAGTCTTTGACTGAAAACACTCGGTTGTTGTAGGACAGTCCCATGAAGAGGATGCTCAGGGTTGTTCAAGATTAAAAGGAAACTGTTAGCTTTACATTCAGAAAAGGTTAACCAGTTAGTTTGCCTTTGCAACTGGCTGAAAGATGAATAGGTAAGAAGCGCCACGTGTAAATGTGATTGGGGAGTTCAAAACAAAAGTTTCATGGATCTCTCCTGCATTTCCTTTAAAAAAGAGCAAGGGCATCAGGTATTGTCCTTTATTTACACTGAAAATTGTAGTTTTTTATTCATATATAGGAATTTTTAATTGATGGTGATTAATTCCGAAGGCAAAATGGGGTCCAACCCGGTACTAGCAAGGTGTACCTAATAAAGTGGCAAGTGAGTGTATATATAAATCTATATATAAGTCTTTCCACAGATTCTCAATTGGTTTTGGATCTGGACTTTGACTGGGACATTCTAACACATTAATGTGCTTCATTCTATGGTTTTCTTTTAACAAGAGATATTTTCTTGACAGTTACAATAGGCCTCTTTTTACTGCTTCACCGGTTAACCCTCTGCTTGCAAGGTGTCTTGGTACATTTACATTTGTGTCATACAGTTTTCAAGTTTGGATATTGGATTGAATAGTGCTCCATGAGATGCTCAATGTGTATAATACTGCTTTTTGAGCTGATCCTGCTCTAACATTCTCCCCAACTTTCTCCCTGAACTGTCTGCTGTGTACCTTGTTCTTTAGGATGCTGTTTGTTCACAAATTTTCTCCAACAAACTTCTGAAGCCTTAACAAAACAGTTGTGTGTACTGGAATTAAATTACAAGCAGGTGAACTTTACCTGCTAATCCATTGATTAGCAGTTAAAGAGGAACAATTGTCTGAGGAAAAGGTGCACCAGCAACAGGAGGATTGTCAAGCTAAATCCACTCAAGAATTTGGGATAGCATTAGCTTTACAAGGAGTGAACTGACTCTAGAGTCAGCTAATAATGACACTATGTACAGATAAAACCTATGCATGGGCTACAAATTTCTAACCTGAGGCACAAAGAAAAGAACTGGACACTTGCTTAGTGGTCCAACGTTCTCTTTTCAAATGAAAGTAAGATTTGCATTTCATTTAGAAAACAAAGGCCCAGAGTCTGGAGGAACATTGAAGAGCCACAGAATCCATGTTGCTTTTGAAAACCAAAATCTGGTTCAGCATGGTGTTTCTCTTCTTGATTGGTCAGCAAGCTGGGCTGACCTAAACCCCATAGAGAATCTATCGGGTATTAACAAGAGCAAGATACGAGGCACCAGAGCTAACAACCTGACATTTCTGTTTACAATATCCCTTTTGGATTGATCTTATTTAATATTCAAATTTTCACTTTTGGATTTTCATTATCTGTAAGCTAGAATCATCAGAATTACAAGTATTAAAAGGTAGAAACATTTCACTCTATGTGTAATGAACCTTTGTAACATATGAGTTTCACTTTCTGAAATGAGGAACAAAAAATATTGAGTATTTTACAAAATTCAGATTTTTTTCTTATTTGCCTGTGTGATCTTGTTTAAAATAAACTGTGTGGTAAAACACTACGGTTCAAACAACAGATACAAATGCCTTCATTTGTAGGTCTCTGGCTTTAGATAATCACACAGTGTGCAGAGATGACAGTAACATAACAGCAGCCTAACACTGGGAACCTGGAGCCAGCTCATTTAGCACCACGCAACACCCACAGCTTAATTAGCTCTGTCAGTATCATCTGCAATTCAGAATGTTTTCACAGCATCTTTTTGATGCTTGGCTGAAAGACACATTTTGTCTGTAATTTAGCTGGCTAGTAATCTAATCATTACTATATCTTGGGAGTGTTTTCTCACTTTAGCGGGCAGTTAGCTGTGATCTGACGACCGACATTAAAGCCTGAGACTGCGCTACGCTAACTGTGTGACACGTTTGAGGGACTAATTGTGGGCGATGATTAATGCTAGGAGGCGCATAATTTATTTCATTTAACTTGATTCTGGAGATATATCTTTTTTTTTTAAAGTTTTGCTCTGAAAGGTTTTTCTTGTTATTTTCTGCAAAGTGTTTTTTTTTTGCCATTTAAACTTAGCTGAAAAAAGTTCCATTTATGTTCACTATGTCCTCTTTTATTATTAATTACAAATATGATTGAATTCATTCAAATTCTGGATTATTTTAACCCTGTATTGTGAGTGTCACACCTTTTAATTTATATTAATTTATAAAATGGGCCAAACTGACTGTTATAAAACTATAGTTTTACATGCACAGTGTAAAATAGATTTTTTGTACTGTCTGACATTAAATCAGATTAAATTTTTCCTGTTTTAGGTCAATAACCATTTTTACTTAATTTGCTAAGCACCAGAATATTGAGAGATTTTTTTAAAGCAATTTTTAAAGTTTTTTCAAATGTATGAGTTTATAAAAAGTGAGATCAATATGTCAAAATAATTTGGTAAACACCAGATGTTGATGTTGTTGTCATGGCCTTTAAAAAACTTCACACCTGGATTAACACCTCTAGGGTCCACAGGATTACATGTAGTGTGCCCCAGGGTTCAATTTTAGGCCCAGTGCTTTTTAACCTCTATATGCTCCCTCTTGGGAAGGTCATTGGAAGACATGGAGTTAACTTTCACAGTTATGCTGATGATACACAGTTGTACATTTCCATATCTCCCGATGACATACGGCCAATGGATGTAATTTTTAACTGCATTTTAGACATTAAATCCTGGATGGCAGAAAAACTTTCTCCAGCTCAACCAGGACAAAACTGAAGTTTTATAGTTTAACAGGAAATTATACTAAATATTAAGGATGTAAACTTCTAAATTTGGAAAAGAGTTCAAAAAATCAAATTATTATAATTTTAGTAATCCTAACTGAGTTTAAACAGGAAATATTTACCCAGATTTAATGTCAGACAGTGAGTAAATACTGGGTTTTAGTGGTGCTTAGAGAGGAGAATAGCCAACATTTATCAGTAACAACACTAACAAACATCAACAAGTGATTGATAATGTTACAATACAATATTCTACTGGGAAACCTTTGCTCCTTTCATCAATGATATCAGACCCTCTCCAAATATGGTAACAGCCCAGCTAGATACCATCAGCTTTCATCAGCAGGACAGCATGGCCATTGCATTACCCCAAACTGCTCAGAAACAGTTCCAGAAGCAGAATATTGACCACTGACCCAGCTTCATAACTCCCTAAATCCCATTCCAATTGAACATAGGTGTAATGTACAGGAACAGACTCAATCTATGGAGGCCCCACCTGGCAGCCTATAGCCCCCACAGGACCCACTGCCAACATTAGACGCCACAGGACACTCTTAGAGGTCCAAAACTCAAGGGAAGCTCATGTTTTATTAAATAGGAATGTAGTTTCAGTGTTATACTTAATTAGTGTCTTTTCACATCAAACGCGAGTATAGAGATTAACGATGTTACACTTTCTTTGTAACACAAAAGTAAACCTTTGCTTCAACAAAATTAAGTGCTCTTGGTCTGGATCAAAGTGAAGTTATCTCCTTTTCTAGAGTAAAAACCTTTTTCAGGTGGGGGGGTTCACACTTTCAGACCAATTACAGGAAGTTTCTGCAGGCTATCATTTGGACCAGCAAAAAAAAAAAGAGCACACAGGGAGTGGAGGAGAACTTTTTAACTGAAATACGTCTGACAGTCTAACAAAAGTACATTCACACGCACACACACGAAGAGAAACTGAAAAAAATACATATACTTTCCAGGTATTTCAATGGGAAAAAGGGGGAAATATATGGAAGAAGAGGAGAGCTCTGCCAAACAAGGATAAAGAAAATTGTTTCAGTAATCCATAAAACAAACACATCTGTGTAAATATATCTGGTTAATCTTCTTATTCTTTCAATGTAATTTATGAGTTAGTGACAGCAAACAGCTAGAGGAGGAGTCTCTGACCTACTCGCTGTTCTTGAGTTGCTGTGGTTACAAATCTTTGCAACATGACAGCCTCCATTGCAAGAGTTGGGGGTTTGACAGCTGAGCTCAGGCTCGGCAGAGAGCGAGGGGACGGATCCTACAACTAGTCATTTTTAACCAATGTCACATTTCTTGTAAATTGATTCTGTTTCATTCTCAGAGAATATCAATTTATTGTGCAAAAAAATGTAATGCTAAAGAAGCACATTTTTTCTCAGATACATTTTTTACAAAACGATAAGAGCAACGTGATAATACTTCAAAAATAATACATTAACCTGAAACCCATTGCTTCTTTATTAAAATATTGAAGAGCTGTCAGTGTAGAATCCACAAATGTCATGAGAGGATTCATGAATGAAAAGAAGTAAAATACCTTTTACTTGGATTAGATTTATAAATAGAATTTGACTGCAATTGTAAATTAAATTTTTCAAAGCAACCAACCAACTTGCTTCATCCAGATGTTCTAATTTACATCATGGAGTCCCACAAGGCTTAATTTTAAGGGCCCACAGTTTTTCATTATGATATGCTGCCATTCAGTGGTGTTATCAAGAGGCAAAACTACAGTTAAGGCCAAAATTATTCTTACCACTGGCATATTTAGTTTTTAAATGATTTTAATTTAATAAAGATCTTGGTTTGTGATAGTTCATAAAATGGGCATCTCTCAAAAGATAATAAAACAATGTAAAGAAGTATCAGCTTAGACAAACAAAATCTGATTTTATTCAAATGGCCTTCTTGCAATCACCTTAATCTTTAGCTACCTCCACAGATTCTTTGTCATATTTAAATCTGGACACTCTGAAACATTAATATGTAATGAAAATTTCTTGACTCAACTTTACTATCGATAGCGGCAAATTTACACACACACACACACACACACACACACACACACACACACATATATATATATATATATATATATATATATATATATATATATATATATATATATATATATATATATATATATATATATACAGTGGCTTGCAAAAGTATTCGGCCCCCTTGAACTTTTCCACATTTTGTCACATTACAGCCACAAACATGAATCAATTTTATTGGAATTCCACGTGAAAGACCAATACAAAGTGGTGTACACATGAGAAGTGGAACGAAAATCATACATGATTAAATTTTTTTTTTAAATAAATAACTGAAAAGTGGGGTGTGCGTAATTATTCAGCCCCCTGAGTCAATACTTTGCAGAACCACCCTTTGCTGTAATTACAGCTGCCAGTCTTTTAGGGTATGTCTCTACCAACTTTGCACATCTAGAGACTGAAATTCTTGCCCATTCTTCTTTGCAAAACAGCTCCATCTCAGTCAGATTAGATGGACAGCGTTTGTGAACAGCAGTTTTCAGATCTTGCCACAGATTCTCAATTGGATTTAGATCTGGACTTTGACTGGGCCATTCTAACACATGGATATGTTTTGTTTTAAACCATTCCATTGTTGCCCTGGCTTTATGTTTAGGGTCGTTGTCCTGCTGGAAGGTGAACCTTCGCCCCAGTCTCAAGTCACATCTGAACCTTACATTATTTAGATATATATATATATATATATATATATATATATATATATATTATATATACATATACAGGTCCTTCTCAAAAAAATAGCATATTGTGATGAAGTTCATTCTTTTCCATAATGTAATGATAAAAATTTAACTTTCATACATTTTAGATTCATCGCACACCAACTGAAATATTTCAGGTCTTTTATTGTTTTAAAACTGATGATTTTGGCATACAGCTCATGAAAACCCAAAATTCCTATCTCAAAAAACTAGCATATCATGAAAAGGTTTTCTAAACAAGCTATTAACCTAATCGTCTGAATCAACTAATTAACTCTAAACACCTGCAAAAGATTCCTGAGGCTTTTAAAAACTCCCAGCCTGGTTCATTACTCAAAACCGCAATCATGGGTAAGACTGCCGACCTGACTGCCGCCCAGAAGGCCATCATTGACACCCTCAAGCAAGAGGGTAAGACACAGAAATACATTTCTGAACAAATAGGCTGTTCCCAGAGTGCTGTATCAAGGCACCTCAGTGGGAAGTCTGTGGGAAGGAAAAAGTGTGGCAGAAAATGCTGCACAACGAGAAGAGGTGACCGGACCCTGAGGAAGATTGTGGAGAAGGACCGATTCCAGACCTTGGGGGACCTGCGGAAGCAGTGGACTGAGTCTGGAGTAGAAACATCCAGAACCACCGTGCACAGGCGTGTGCAGGAAATGGGCTACAGGTACCGCATTCCCCAGGTCAAGCCACTTTTGAACCAGAAACATCGGCAGAAGCGCCTGACCTGGGCTACAGAGAAGCAGCACTGGACTGTTGCTCAGTGGTCCAAAGTACTTTTTTCGGATGAAAGCAAATTTTGCGTGTCATTTGGAAATCAAGGTGCCATAGTCTGGAGGAAGGAAATGCCAAAATGCCTGAAGTCCAGTGTCAAGTACCCACAGTCAGTGATGGTCTGGGGTGCCATGTCAGCTGCTGGTGTTGGTCCACTGTGTTTTATCAAGGGCAGGGTCAATGCAGCTAGCTATCAGGAGATTTTGGAGCACTTCATTCTTCCATCTGCTGAAAAGCTTTATGGAGATGAAGATTTCATTTTTCAGCACGACCTGGCACCTGCTCACAGTGCCAAAACCACTGGTAAATGGTTTACTGACCATGGTATTACTGTGCTCAGTTGGCCTGCCAACTCTCCTGACCTGAACCCCATAGAGAATCTGTGGGATATTGTGAAGAGGAAGTTGTGAGACGCAAGACCCAACACTTTGGATGAGTTTAAGGCCGCTATTGAAGCATCCTGGGCCTCCATAACACCTCAGCAGTGCCACAGGCTGATTGCCTCCATGCCACGCAGCATTGAAGCAGTCATTTCTGCAAAAGGTTTCCCGACCAAGTATTGAGTGCATAACTGAACATAATTATTTGAAGGTTGACTTTTTTTGTATTAAAAACACTTTTCTTTTATTGGTCGGATTAAATGTGCTAATTTTTGAGATAGGAATTTTGGGTTTTCATAAGCTGTATGCCAAAATCATCAGTTTTAAAACAATAAAAGACCTGAAATATTTCAGTTGGTGTGCAATGAATCTAAAATACATGAAAGTTTAATTTTTATCATTACATTATGGAAAAGAATGAACTTTATCACAATATGCTAATTTTTTTAGAAGGACCTGTATATATACATATATATATAAATAATAATAATATATATAAATAATGTAAGGTTCAGATATATTGGTAGTCTAATTATCACTGATAAATAAAAAATGTTTGGCATATTTCTGCTGTACTGTTTCAGTTGCTGTAAGTTTGTCACTGTTTACCTGTCTTTTTGTAATGACTGCAGATGCATGTTTGCATTAAGCTTTTTTATGCTGATTATTTATTGTATTTTTTTCTCTTTCCTCTGCATTTGATTATCCACAGTGAAAACACTCCTTGGCTCATTAGCCAGTTGACATACATTTTCTAAGCCTTGCTTCAGTGTTAATGTGATTCTCAATTGCTTTATCTCACATCAAAGCCGAGGAATTGGCCTGATGATAAAAGCATTCTCCAAAGAAACTCTTTCTGTTGACTTTTAAAGATCTAAGTACCTCCCTGGAAAATTAAACATGATTATTAAAGATTAATAAAAGTATTGTTTAAGGCAACTGTAGTGATGAGGTGGGAGTTTGGTGGTTTGCATCCATGATCTGAAAATCTCAGCTACAAGAATGTGTTTAGCTTTAAGGTACAACAGTTTTATTTTCTACTGTTATGTACCGCCATAGCTGACATCCTTTTTAATGATTTTGAAGGCACATAGTTGGTTCTTCCTTCAGTCATGCTCCACTGCTTCAAGTTCATGAAATTTGTTGAGGTATTACTTACTCTCCGGAAAGCAAACAGCACTGAAAACTTCCTCCAGGGCTATTTTTTCCAGGAAGGTCTAAAAAGAAACCATTGCAGTCATTGTCATTCCTGTTTTGGTATTCTAGAACCTTTCTTCTACTTCAGTAAAGTATTTTATCATAGTGTTGCCTTCTTTGTTGATACTACACAAGATAATTAACTCTAAAACTCTGGTCATTTTACAGCTCCTTTTTTGAAAGTCAAATATGTGACTACAGAGGAAGCCTTTGTTTTATCTACCACTTACGAAAGTTTCCAAAAGTCAAATCAAAACACAATTCATCCTCTCCCCTTAATTCAGTCCCCCTGACTGAAAAAGAAAATCTATTAACTGCTCCACTTTAAGATACACGATGCAGGCGATTTCTTTGCCATGGTTCAAACGAAGGTCATAAACGCTTTGATTTGCTGGTTAGTGTCTCTGTGCTTCAGATAATCACATTCTGCACTGTATTTGGGAAAACAGAAACATAACAGCTGTCTTATATTTAGACCTTTATCCAGCTCATTTACTGCCACATGACACCCACAGATGAAGAGAGGCTCTTTTAGCTGCATATCTGAATGTTTTCTTTTACATCCTTCAAAAAAAGATCTGAAGACTCAGTTTTGGAATTTTAGACGTTTACCAAGGACATGTTTATCCACAGCCTACCTTACCACCTCATTGTCGAATCAGCACAGGTTCAATGAATGAAGCAAAAAAATAAGAGACTTTTTCTTTGTGTTTGTGAAAACACATAAAAAGTATTTTTGTGCAGTACAGCTTTATTTTCAAAGTACCATGCTTCAATGTGAAATGTGGCTATGTCCAACGCTTTTTAGTGTTGAGGGGGCTGAATTCAGGAGACAACGAGAAGAAGAAACTGCCTGGCAGGCGACTGAATGATGGTGTTGTTATGAGCACTGTGGCCTTAGAGTAAGAAGGTCTCTGGTTCAACTCTCAGCTTGTGTCTTTTTGTGTGCAATTTGCTCCTGGAGTCCAAAACATCCATGTTTGGTTAATTATAAGTATGTTTGTGGAACAGAAAATTTTGAGCTGATGTACTGAAAAGAAAGAATCCAGAAGTGAGAGTTGTAGGGTTCTAAAACTTATTGACAATTCCTGCGTAGTGTCATAGTTACATCACAAATCAAAATGGCGGACAGTGTCGGTGAAAACAAACCATCAGTAGGAGCGGTGGGTGGTTTTTCAATAGATTTTAGAGCTTTAAATAACCAATGTCTTTCGATTACATTGAAAACTTACATAAAAGTAAATATTGTTGCACTAAGAATTTATACTTTCATATCTGATTTCTGTATTTCTTGCATTTCTAAATACAAAATAATTGCAGTAAAAGTAGCCTATACAGTTCATTGTTGCAGAGTCCTGCACTGGTCCAATTTTACTAATCTGCACCTGTTTAGATGATTTTTGAATACAACCCGGTACCCACAGTTATCTCCAGATCAAATCCCGATCCAACCTGCCGGTTGATTTAAAACCGCCATGGGTCTGTGTCCGTCGCAGCTACATGCGCCGATGCCGCCGTAACTCTCCATGATGCTGTCAGCTGAGCTCTCAGATAGTGATAACTGTCAAAATGATGGACGCACTTCAGACTTTTTTATCATTGTTCTCTGGAATGTTGCACAGCTGATAGTTATTTTAAGCAGAACTGTAGTGAAGTTTCTGCGCACAGTGCACAGAACTGCAAGGGTTGCAAGGGAAATGCGTTTGTTTTTGTTTGTTGCATATTCTTCTTGTGGGGCGAACATATTATTAATTAACAAGCTAAACGTATTAAGTATTCCGAAATCCAAAATAATGCTTATATTATCAAGAGTCAAAACGATTCTTACCACTTAAAGGAGTCATAACCTAGTATTATCTTGGTTTAACGCCCTACTATAGTCTTTCAGGCCCTTCTAAAAAAGAAAAGTGGAAAAAAAGTGGAAAAAAATAAACACAGAGCTCCTCTGACCCTTATTTCTATAGGTATTATTGTCTCGCGAGATCTGATGCGATATTTTGGCTGTTGTGGACGGGCATTGTAATAATGAAAATGAGGAACGCGTTGATTAGTGGCAGGAAGGAGAGGGGTTGACACCGCAGGTAACGCTTCAGCATATCTAACCCATATCTACTACTCCCACTAAAATACAATAGCCACATTAGCAGTTAGTTGCTGTTTGTTACACACAGCAGAGCAATAAAAACACAGCCTTACCGTTTCAATTGCAGGCAAGTCTCTGCTTGTTGTCAAACGGAGCTTCGATGCCAACTTCGTGTGATATTGTCCCAAATTCGTAAAGGATTCCGGCGAAAAAAAAGAAATAAAACAGAGCAACTCACGTGTGCACTACGTTTCTGGCAGAAATTGTTTTAGGTGATTTAGCTGATTAAAATAAAAGGCTGACACGAATATGTCTTTTTCATTCATCATTGCGTGAAGAAACTTTCTGCATCTTTCACGGTCGAGTTCGTACTTCGAATCGGTGATGTGTCGGTCGCGAACGAACCGGCTCTAAGAGCTAACTCTTTGAAGTGAACAATGGGAGCCAGCTCGACATTGGGAGCCGTTTTTTTATTTTTTCATCCCCCCGCTTGTTTTGGTACATTTGGTAGACATCGTTTTGCATTAATTTTGGTAATAAACAGAAAATCTGAGGAGCCGAAAGAGCCGGCTCTTTATGGTGAGCCAAGCTAAAAGAACTGGCTCTCCAAAAAGAGCTGGAATTCCCATCACTAGAATCCAGTAATGGTGGCGCTCGACTGAATGTGAGGGGGAGAGGGGCGAGGGGGAGGGGAGGGCGTGCTTCCTGCAGCATAGGTCTGCAATGTCTATATATGGTATATCCTGCGCCGACTTGACGTCAAGTCGGCCAGAAATTAAAATCACGTATTTGAGTGTGCGTGCACGTGGGCTGGTGGGAACCCAGGGGTAAACAAACGCTTCACTTTTAAATATCGGCTTCCCGGGCAGTGTATAATCGTTAGGTAATCATAACATACATTTTTTCTCATGGAAAAGTGAAAATTACAGGTCATGACTCCTTTGAGTGTTCACTACATAGGACTGCAGACCTGCTTGGCCTCCATTCTGAACCATCCGGTTTCACTCTCTTGACCGCGTAAACCTACTTTTTCCCTCCTACAGGGTCCGTGGGGAAAGTAAAGAAAGATCATTTCCGCTCCAGCAAATTATGGTTGGAACAACCAACCACACAACAACTATTAGGCATGATTTGCGAAGATTTGTATGCAAATTGCTATCAGAAATGCTGGTTGTCTCGGCGCTCTGCGTTGCGTGGGATAGGGACCCGGGAGCTTGTACAACTTGGTGTCCAGATGCTGGCTGAGCCCGGCCTGGGGATGCTGTCCGTCCCCTCCGGCTATCGGTGGGGCGCGTAGGGCAGGGGTGGGGTGCTGGGATGTTGGCGGTGGGGATTGGCCTAGGGTGGTGGCGGCCGGCGGGTCCCTGCTGGGGGGTGGGGTGCCCCTGGGCCCCGGCTCTCCCGGTCCATTGACCCCCCGTCCTGGCGCGGCCGGTTGCCGGCGGGGCCCATGGGCTCGTCACTGCTGCCCCCCGGGCCCCTGCATAGTAGCTGCTGGACGTTCCCCTGGGGTTCTCCTTTGCTCCACTCTTGGGGGATGCGGTCGACCCCGCCCGGGTCCGCCTGGGGCTCTGGGGGTCCTTTGGACGTCTTTGCTCCGATCTCCTTCATGTCTGCATCGATTCCTGGGAGACGGATTGATGCCTGCTCACACCAACTATCGAACACTCTTATGGAGAAACCTTTTATGCACCAGCATGCTAACACACACACATAGATGTGGGGTCTCTGGTGTTTAAGGATATATTCTTGGGCTAAGGTTGTCATTACTAGAGCTTGATTAATCGGTACCATGAGTTTTTCTGTGACATTGTTGTTGTATTTTTATATCTATTTTTCTGTGATGTTCACAATGTTTGGTTTGTTTTGTCGATGTTCCTTTTTCGTGTTTTGTTTTGTTACCCCCCTCTCTCTGCCGTCCTGTGGGTATGGAGGCAGACTTCAATGTCTTCCTGTGTTTTCTTTGTTCACCTTCCTCTCTTGTATTTTCAACTCACCCTCTCTCTTGACTTTTTGTTTCCTACCTCTCTTCTTCATCTTCCTTCTTTCTTCTCCTTAATTTTCCGTCTCCGTGTCCATAACATCAGGAAATAAAAACCCCAACAATTCATAATAAAGATTTTTCACACATATATCAAGTGGAGGACTACAGCAAAAGCTGTACTGCTCCGCTTGTGAAAGTAAATCTGTTGGGCTTCTACTTGGTACTCAGACACCAATTCTGAGCTCCACACTGCCAAACAGGACACGTAAAAAAAAAAAGAAAAAAAAAAGAAATGCTGGTTGTTTTCACCGACAAGGCACTTTGCATTCTGGATAATGTTGGAAATGCCCGGATGTTCGGAATTGTCAATTTATGTTGAAGGTCTCCAAGAAGTAACAGTTGCAAATGGTGAGATAACAAACCTTTTTTCTGGGGAACAGACAAAGGTAAGAATGTGCAAAGCATGACAAGAATGATTTGGAACAGGAGTTAACCCTTAAATGGGTTCCGTATCCTGGGAGATACAGACATGTCCCAGGCTGTGGACAAGAGGGGTATCAAACACCTGCACTGTACATCAATGAATACATTTAAGGGGGGAAAGGGGGAAACCCCAAGGTCATGTGACCTTATGCCAGCATTCAAACACAAACTGATACATTCAGTGTTGCCAACTTAGCGACTTTGTCGCTATTTCTAACAACTTATCAGACCCCCTTAATGACGCCAAGCACCAAATCTAGCGACATTTCTGACAACCCTTAGCTACTTTCTGTGAAACTTTGGTCTCCGATATTCTCTACAGATTAGAGACCCGGCTCTCCATCCAGACACTCAGAATGGGAATGATCTGTGCATATACATGCAGTATTATCGCAGTAAATCTGGCCAATCATAAACCTTTCTTGGTTCATTTCACCCTCTTACGAACGAAGTTGTTTTGTGAAATCTCCAAGAATATAAGACTGATCTTTCTTTTTTAGCCGCACACGAACATCAGGCAGAAGCTTATCTGTTCTAGCTGCATCGCACACCTGTGGTGCATTCAAGGAAATTTTGAAACACATGATGAGTTCAAAAAGGTAGGATATTTAAATCTTATTACAAAAAACACAGAAAATAATACCATGAGCCACAAACCTCTGTTTAATGGTGGTTGGCAAGCAAGGTTCAATGCATACTATGTATGCCCTACTAAAAAACAAACTATATTCTTTCTATTAATTTTGTCATCTTAAAGCTGCAGTCCGGAGAATATATTTATGTATCAAAGTTTTATAAATCTCTAAAATGATAGTGGGGTTCAATACCATGTTAAAAGGCTAGGGCTCCACAATACTTGTTATTTTTCTTAATCCCACCTTCCTCCTGTAGACCCCTATGCATTACACACTGAGCCCCGAATTTTTTAGCCAATAGAATTTGAGTTTTCGCAATGTCGGCTGTCATTCAACTTGCATGTGGATCGAGCAAACATGTGAACATGGGGCCACGCACACAGACTGCTCCATGTCTTCCCGTTTACAGTCGCCATATTGTGAGAGCGCATCAGTCATGCAAAAGTTGCTCACCTCCAAAATGTCCATAGCAAAAATACAATCGGGTGGTGTTTAATAGCGCTTGCTGCTTACTTCTTTGACTTGCTGTGTTGCCACAGGTGATGCGTGTGCACAATTAGTGCGGTAGGGATGGAGGGAGTGTTTTGGGAGGGGCCTTGGTACGTCAGATTCAAAAAATCTCTCTCCCTCAAATACTCCAGACTGCAGCTTTACGATATCTCAGCAAATGTTTTTTTCAGAGCTAGAAATTTTGTTTAAAAGGGTTGGATGTCCAGTTGCATTTTGATATCGCGTTCATGTTAAATGTTTCAGATCACTCTGCCACCACCGCTAGTCAGCACTCGCAAGCAGTTCAATGGATTGTGCGAATACACAGAAGAGACCAAGGACAACTTTGACACCAACAGTAACTCCACATAAGACAAAAAAAGTTAAACCCCTAAAAAGTGCCCAAAAAAGATTGAAGATTGAGAGCGACCGGTGTACGAGCGCTCGCTGCGAGAGCGAGCAGAAAGGAAGAGCAGTTCCGTTTTTTGGCCCAAGGTGTCAGTCGCAAGTTTAAATTTTAGAAAATTTTATATAGCCCCTTTAACAATTTACTTCAGGCAAAATAATATAACATGTTCCACAGTCTCTTCTTGAAGACAAAGGTCACATTTCCCTGTAGCACGTCAGGACCCCTGTTTAAATAATGTATTGTTTAACCCAGTATGACCAAATCCTAATCTAGATATATACTACTCATAATAAGTTAGGGATATCGTTAAAGACTCAGTGATTGTCATACATATGGTGTTTGTTTCACATCAGAGATTTTTGGGATAGGGAGGCAATTGTATTGGGGTGATAGACGCACCTCATTTTGTGTTTTCCACGTAATGGTCTCACTGTGTACAGTGTGCCAAAATACATCATAGACATCGTAGTGCCCATCATCATCCCCCAATTCCACCAGCACATCCCCAACTTTCTGCTCAAGCTGTCATTGCAGCAAATGGTGGAAACACCCGCTACTGACATTGTCAATTTGTGTTATTTGGGGCTACCCTTGTTATTGTCTAGATATTTGGGGTAATAAATATTACACTAATGAAAATGGTGTTTCTTCTCATTCATTTTTAGTAATATCAAAGACCAAATAAGAATAGCACTCAAAATAACAATAATTGTGAGTAGTGTAATTATTTCCTACTTTCTGTTTCTTTCTGTTTTCCTCATTATACCAACTTTCCTTTGAATACATATGCCACCTACCAGTTCTTTCATCTTCCCATTGTTTCTGCCATCTTTCCTTGACCTCATGAGTCAACCCTTTTCTGTTCTATGGCTTTTTTTATTTTGACATGTCTGAGCACACTGGCTATGCACACTGTTTTTATTGCAAACTGTTTTTATTGGTATTGGATGTTTTGGAGAAAAAATTAAGACCTCTAAGTGAGTGATGATGTCATCACGTTGATGTGACGTGATGGCGCCATCAATATGCAAATTAGCGTGTGACGTCATCTGGCGACTTCCTGGGTCAACTTCAGCTACTTTTTGTCAGAGACAGTTGGCAACACTGGATACATTCATATAAATGCCAAAATGGCAGACATCATGAACAAAGATTCACATTGTGAGGTGACAATTGTTATTCTTCACATACATACTCATATGAGAGGATCCGATTTAGTAAAAAAAACAATTCTTTAGAGGTGATTAAACAGCTTGAATAACAAGCCATTAAATGTCTGTATCCTAGAGGATACATTGCCCAGATAGGGGGTATAAAACAATAGTAGTTACTCTCATAATTTCTCTTATTTGCAGTCTTATTTTATAGATGTAATATGTTAAAATATTAAAAGAAGACTTATAATACCCTGAAATGTGCATTATTGATTAAAATCACAGTGTATGGGGAACTATATGTATTCAGGGATTTCACTGTGTAGTTTCTATGGTCCGAAAAAGAGAGATGCAGCTGTAGTTTTGCCACCTGGTGGCTCATCAGATTCAGAGGGTACCAGTGATGAGGATGGAAACACTGTACGCAGAAGGCCTGTCAGAGCATGATAGCCGCAGCAGTCAGTGTTTCACTGGTTGCTCAAATGAGGAAAAAGAAGAGGAGTTAGTAAGACACAAAAAACAAAGAAAGCTGTTCAGGTAAATATTGGTAATAACATTTGTTGACTTTGTGCCACTCTTTCGTAAGGGTTTACCTCGGTGAATGAGAGGGTAGCCTCCCTCCACCCACGAGTGGGAGGATGGGTTCTGACTGTTGTTTGCGCTTATCCACCAAGCGCAGATCAGATTACCCACCCTTTTTGGGGTCCTTAGAGGCGGTGCAGGAGAGTGCTCCTCCCGGGGACTCCTTTGTTCTGCTGGGGGACTTCAATGCTCACGTGGGCAATGATAGTGAGACCTGGAGGGGTGTTGTTGGCAGGAATGCCCAAACCCCCCGCAAACATGGTGTTTGTTATGGACAAACACCATGTTCAAGGCAAGGCAATGCAAGACAATTTTATTTGTATAGCGCACTTTCTACAACGAGGTAACTCAAGGTACTTTACATGATTAGGGGATAACATAAAAATAGCAATAAAACACAAAAGCGTATAAAGTAAAAACAGCAATAAATCATGAGGCACACACAAAACATATGATCCATCAAAACATTACTCAAAGGCAGCTCTAAACAGATGGGTTTTTAGTCGTGATTTAAAATAACTCAGTGTTTCAGCAGCTTTGCAGTTGTCTGGAAGTTTGTTCTAGATTAGAGGAGCATAGAAACTAAAAAGCTGCTTCTCCATGTTTGGTTATGATTTTAGGGATGTTGAGTAGACTGGAATTAGAGGACCTGTGTGGTCTGGGGGATTGGTGGGAACATATGGCGGAGAGTCCTGTCCAAAGGAGCTTAAACTCTTGCATCCGGCAGAACTTTGACCACTTTCCGGGGAAAGAGGAGGACATTGAGTCCGAGTGGGCCAGTTTTCCGTCCTTCTATTGTCGAGGTTGTTGACCAGAGCTGTGGCCGCAAGGTGGTCAGAGCCTGTTGCGGCAGTAACCCTCAAACAAGCTGGTGGACACTGGCGGTAGAGGATGCTGTCAAGCTGAAGACGGAGTCCTATGGGGTATTTTTGGTATGTGGGACTCCATAAGTAGCTGATAGGTACCGGCAGGCCAAGCAGAGTGTGGCTTGGCTGTTCGCTGAGGCCAAAACTTGGGCATGGGAGGAGTTCGGTGAGGACATGGTAGAGGACTTCCGTATGGTTTCGAGGCGATTCTGGTCCACCATTTATCATCTCAGGAGGGGGAAGCGTTGCGCTACCAAGACTGTTTACAGTGGGGATTGTGTGCTGCTGACCTCGTCATCCTGTGTCGGTGAATGGAATACTTAGAAGACCTCTTCAATCCCACTAGCACGCCTTCCAATCGGGAAGCGGAGTCTGAGGTCTTTGGGTTGGGCTGTCTAATCTCTGGGGCTGAGGTCAACGGGGTGGTTAAAAAGCTCCCCGGTGGTGGAGGATAATCCACATTCGCCCTGCTGTGGAGCTGTGTTGGTTAACGCGGCTCTGCAATATTGTTTGGACATTGGGGGCAGTTCCTTTGGATTGTCAAACCGGGGTGGTGGTCCCCCTGATTGACTGGAGTGTGTTCCAACTATATGGGGATTACACTTCTGAGCCTCCCTGGTAAGGTCTATTCGGGGGTTCTGGAGAGTTCTTGATAAGGGCTGTTAGGTCCCTGTACGATTGGTGTCAGAACTTGGTTTGCATTGCCGGCAGTAAGTCGGCCTCGTTACTGGTGAGAGTTGGACTCCGCCAAGGTTGCCCTTTGTCACCGATTCTGTTCCTAACCTTTATGGACAAGATTTCTAGGCACAGCCAAAGTGTTAGGGGGATCCGTTTTGGTGGCCTTTTACAGATGATGTGGTCCTGTTGGCTTCATCAGAAGGTGATCTACAGCTTTCGCTGGAGCAGCACCTCCAAATCCAAGACCATGGTCTTGAGTTAGAAAACAGTTGAGTGCCTTCTCTGGATCAGGGACGAGGTCCTGCCTCAAGGGGAGGAGTTTAAGTATCTGGGGCTCTTGTTCATGAATGAGAGAAAAATGGAGCAGAATATTGATAGGTGAATTGGTGCAGCGTCTGCAGTAATGCTGATGCTGTAGCGGTCTGTTGTGGTGAAGAGTTCTTACCCTCATCTATAGTCACGAGCTCTGGGTAGTGATCGTGTCATGTTGGTATTGAGTTCTTTGACCCACATGTAGAACACCACAGAGAGAACAGTAAAAGTTTGAAATGTTTATTAAACAATGATGGTGATAATGTGAGGATGCGGGAACTGGGAACACTGTAGAAGGAAGTGGAGGAGATATGCACTGTTGAGGGAGATAATCCACTGGTGAAAATAAGTTTTCTTGAGGAGAATAATGGTTTGATGAAACTCAGGTGAGGCTTACTTGGTAGATGGAAGATGGGCTGCCAGGGAGTAGAAGCTAGAAGTCTGCAAGAACTTCCTGCTGTGTATCTGGAGATGAGGAGTTTGTGGAATCCGGGAGCGGAGATGGTACACAGAGGGCGGGCAGGCAGAGCACGAGGAAGCAACGTAAACCAGAGGAGCCAGGAGCTTGAAGACTGTCAGACGAGGTAAGAAAGGCAGTGATTTTAATGAAGCACGAGGAAGTGATGATGAGGAACACCTGGGTAGAACACAGAGAGATCAGCTGGAAGCCTAACAGAAGGCCCACAGGAAACTCAGGAGCAACATGGTGGATTTGAGGTATACCAGAGGGTAGATAAACTCAGCACCGAAGGTCTGTCAGTCAGCTCCTTATATCTCACAGTGGAGATGAGCTAAATGAGCTGCACCTGCGAAGGTGCAGTAGGCAGGCTCCACCCTCGTCTGAACTGACGGGTCCTCCGCTCAGCCAGGACCTCTCTGGTGGAAAGTTCCAGAACAGAGGAGAAACAGCAGGAAGCAGACAGCCAGAGAAAACACAGAGACAGACACACACACACACACACGCACACACACACATACAGTATATATATATATATATATATATATATATATATATGTTACAAAGTAATGTGAAATGTGTAACTAGTTTTGTGCATTAAGATAAACCCTCGGCCTAATTTGAAGCCTGTTTCTCGAAAAATGCTTACCCATTAAAAATTAGTATATTTCAGCAACCAAAAGGAGTATTTGAACCATTTTGGTGTCATTGCAAAGGTAACATTGAGTAGAATTGATAGATGTATCATTATGCATGTTATCTGTTACTGGTTAGGCGAAACAGAAGATTGAACACAGCAGAAATGTGTTTTTTTTGCTCCGCCTAAAAAAACAAACATGTTTTATATTGAAAAACTCTATGGATATTGCTTGAATGGCAGTGGTTACTCAATAAAATGTAAATACAACATGTGGACATTATCTCTGCAAAACTTGATACTGATTATGTGAAGCAAGACAAAACTAGAGTGGTTTTAGTACAGGCAAGTCAGGCGAGGTGTCCAGTTTGGCACAGTTTGGCACAAAGGGCCATTTCTGTTTTTGTCATGTAAAAGTTATATTTTTTATTTTAATGTCACATAGTGTTCAGTAGTCCTAAAACAAACACTTTTGGGCGTTTTTGAAAAAAAAATCTGATAATAATGCAATTATGTATATATGTATATTATTATCCTGTGCGCTGTGCGCCCTCTTGCGTAATGTGCCTGTCTTGTCGGCTGGTAGTTTTACTTTATGCAAAGACCTACCCTCGCAGCGGATTGGTCAATTTTGATGAGCGATACCTTGTTGGATTCGTAGAAGCCTATAGAATAACGCGAAAACTTTCCAAACAAGATTGACAACACAGTCAGCCAACCAGAGAGCCGAGAACAGAGCCACCAGGAATCGTAAGAGAAACGCCCAAAAAGTTCGTAATAGTACATAAGAGATGGAAGTATCAGAAAATAACGTTTATTTGCCTAAGAAATCATCTTTTCACGGCAAAACAGCAAAGGTAAGGCAAATTTTACTACTTCGTTTCTGAAAAGCGATTTCCTGTTGAGTTATACTTTGGCTTTTATCCCCGTAGTGCTTTGGTGTAGCGTCTTGGCAGATGTATCTTTGGAATCGGCTGGTTCTCTGCTTTCATTTGAGGGTCTGCTTGTGAATTTAGGACAAAGGATTGCTGCGGTAGAGCCAGAAATGTGGCGGCTGGGTTGACAAAACTATGATGTTAGGTTGACAAAACTATGATGTTACGAGTTTGTTCGCAAATAGTTATTTACGTGGCATCTGAGTTGTGTTTGTGGTTGGTAAAAATTGTTTAGATAGCCTTGTAGCGCGTGGGCTTCTGTTTAATTTGATGTGCATTATGACAATTTTTTCTGTCAGGTTGTGTTGTCTCAAGCCTGTTGAAAAAAAGTAATTCCCTAGGTCCCCCAATTGGGGGACCCTCTGGTTTAACATTAAGCAATCAGTAACGTCATTATTTTTTTTTAAAGTAATCCGTTATTTTAAGAATTTCTCTCAATAAGGAGAGGGAAATCCCAACTGCAGCCGGGATTGTCAGACAGTAGGACTAGGAACTATGCTACCTGCGGATGTATCAGCGGAGCTGAAGCGCTGTGATTTATCTGTGCCCTGCTCCTCCTGTGTGCGTGTGTGAGTGAGTGAGTGTTGTTGAACTCCTGACAAGATGGCAGAGAGCACATATTCGTGGAATTACGGACATTATTTTGATTTTTCGTCAACGAAAAAGACAAGAATTTAATGGTAAAATGCACACTCTGAATTGGGGAAAAGTTTATGTCGACTGCAAAAAATTCTGGCTACCCGGGCTGGATAAGTGTTTTTGATTCATATGTTCTGTGATCAAAAAAATCATTAATAAAACGCTATGTGGAATAGCCTATTGCTGGCTGTCTTTCCTGTTGTTATCCTGCAGAGTTAACTTAGTTAGATGACTGACGTTATTCATCGTCACGACTTCTCTGTGCATTTAAAGGAGGCTGTGTCTGTCAATTAAGTTACAACATGTGCGAGGCGCTGCAAACTCACTTTTAATTCTTGGTAACGCATAAGTATTCTAACGCATTACTTTTATGAATGGATAACGCTGTAACATAACTGATTACTTTTAATTGATGGTAATGCTGTAACCTAATTAACTACTTTCCAAAGTAATTATACCCAACACTGTATATATATATATATATATATATATATATATATATATATATATATATATATATATATATATATATATATATATATATATATATATATATATATATATCCAGAAGGAAAACCTTGAACAGACAGCAACTTCTCCAATAGGATTACTTAGATCTGACGGTGTTGTTCAAACTCGAGACCTGAATCTAATCCACAGGCATTAGCAAGACTTTTAAAAGTGGCGTACACACATGCTCTTCAATCAAAATTGATTGCGATTCAGGTATTTCGCAGAGTATAATGGGCAAAAAAGCCCAGATGTGAAAAGATATCCAGCTGTAATTGCAGTGACATGTTCTACACACTATTGACTCAGATGGAGTGAACAGAAATCCACAGTATATTATTACTATTTGGAAATTACATATTTTTTTCATTTAATTTCACCGCTATGCACTACTATGTGTTGATATATATCCAAATAAAATTCATGGAAGTTTGTCGTTGTAATGTCATAAACGTGTACAAATTCAGGGGTTCAGTGTACATCATTCATCAGACCTTTCATCTGCCCACCCATCAAACCTCTTTCTGTCTGTAATTTCTACCGAACATTCCTTTCACCCATCATTAAAAGATCCAACTGCCACCTGTACTCTTTTTGTCAGGTCTTTTTGTCCCTAAACTGCAGACCAATGAAAAGTGGTGGCTGCTGGTTCACTCTGCTTTGTCTGAGTCAAGTGGATGTTTGTGGTGTTCTGCTTCACAGGAAACACAGCTTCACACTGCTAAATTATGGTTATTTACCGTTAGTGATCAACTGACAGCAATAAATGTTCATTTGCTAATGAATATCTAACTGTAATTTCATAATCATTACTGAACACAGTAAGATGCTGTTGTAAATCCACAGTAAATCCAGAGCCGTTTATTCCTGCTCTGTTCCTTTTTTATGATCCTGGTCAGATGTATTCAGATAGCAAAATGACAAGCAAATACCAAGAATGACAGTTCTCTGACAGACAATCGAAGACAGACACACAATGGTCATCAAGCAAACATGTCCATCAAATTCAAAGAGAGATGAAGCCAAACTTGCTCCCAGGAGTTCCCATTAGCAGAGCAGGAGGGCCCTGTTTTATGTGCAAAGCTTCGTGTGGGTGTTTAAGTTTAAATTAAAGTTTTGTTGAGACGCTTACAGGAAAATAGAAGAAAAAGTTGATAAGTTGATTAGAGCATCATCACACTACAGTAAATGCATCCACCTAAGAAAATGAATTAAAAGTAAAAGGACATAGAAAAATCCCACATTTTTTACACTGACATATAAAAAATGTATACAGCCAACTTTGTTTAGTCATTTTTCCTAGAATTTGGGGTGGGGTTTTTATTTTCCAGAAAAAAATAGAAATGAAATTGGCTGTTGCAAAGCAAAACACAAAGCCAAATGTAAACTTTAATAAAATGTGATTGATTTCCAATTGTATCCAACTAGTCATGAACCAAAGGCCTTTAACATCCATTAAACCACCTAGAATATGATGACTCTTTATAGTCCATCCATCCATCCATCCATCCATTATCAGTACCCGTCCATCCTATGCAGGGTTGCGGGGGGGCTGATCCTTATCTCCAGCAGTCCCAGGGAGAGACGCGGGGTGCACCCTGGACAGGTGGCCAGTCCATCGTACCTCTTTTTATAGTCTTACTTTGAAATTAATTTGTGTGTAGGTTAAATAATAAATATAAAAAAACATGTTCAAAATCTACATTTACAGCAGAAACCAATCAAAGATGATAAATTAGTCTTTTTGCACTTCTTCAGTGTTGTCACCTTTATTATTCCAGTTTTATCTAATCACTTCCATAGGTTAGCGCTTTTTCCTTAATATGTAAAGCTTTTAACACTGTGTAATGTATTGGAAGAATATAATGGGTTGAATTTACATATTGCTGCCACAGGTGTAAGCATGTTTCTCTTCCACTATGTTGATTCCTAGCACAGTAATCTTTTTGTATCATTTTTACTGCTGGGAGAGTAAAATTGTCCCTTAATTAACATACTTGAGGCTGTCTGAACTCCCATCTGTACTCGGCATGTGAAGCTAAACTAGATACGGAGAGTTGCAAAAGTATTCATACACCTTGAACGTTTTACATGTTGTTACATTTCAACAAATTTCTATGTATTTTGTTGGGATTGTATGTGGTACACCAAAAAAAGTGGAGCATAACTGTGACGTGGAAGAAAAAACAACACAATAATAATAAAAGTAGTTCACAAATGACCATCTCTAAAGTGTAGTGTGATCTGTATTCTGTGTGGCGCAGTACCTTGAGAGAACTCAAGCCTGCTAGTGGAGTACATGTGAGCTCCTATGTAACATTGTTGCCTTTTCTTTAAAGTAACACCTGTTCCACCATGGAACCCTGGTTTGGATTAAGCTTCATCCCCACATGTGTCAGAATGGTTAATCTGTGATAAACTGCGTTCACACCGCCCAAAGCGTCAACACCAAGCGCGGCAAGATTACACGTTAAGTCTATGATTGAGGCCGTCAGAGTCTTTGCGGTGCTTTGGCTGCGGCAACTTTTCACGCTTTTGCTGCTTTTCAAGCTTCAAAGCAGCAAAGGCGAGCAACGCAGAAGTTCAGCTAGCTGAACTTTCAGGCATCGTCCCCCGAGCATCAACCAATCAGAGCGTCTCACTGAAGTGACGTCGCTACAGTGAGACGCTCTGATTGGTTGGGTGGGCTTTCCAAGCTTTCCAAGGGTCAGGCTTCAAAATGTATAGGCGTCAAAGTAGTCACTTTGTGAGCGTTGTTTGACCCCGACAAAGCGAGCTGTGTGAACGCGGCATTAGGGTTGACGTGTAGTGCTAGTTTTCATCAACATAGCGTTTTACATGTGGACCAGAAATTTTAACTCTTATTTCTTTTGACCCGAGCACCTTCTTCCACAGGTTTGATGTACTGGCTTGTGGCAAACTTTGAGCAGGACTTTCTTTCTAGAGTTGCTTTCTTCTTGCTTTTCTGCCTTAAATGCCAGATTTGTAGAGAGCAAAACAACCAGCAGTCTTGTGAACAGATTCTCCCAAGTGGGCTGTGGATATCTACAACTTCTTCAGAGTTACCATGAGCGTCTAGGCTGCTTCACTAGTTAATGCTCTCCTTGCTCGGTCTGCCAATTGTTTGTTGTATTCCTTGCTCTTCATGATGCTGCTTGTTCACTCATGTTTTTTTAACAAACCTTTGAGGCGTTCAAAGAACAGTTGGATTTAAACTAAGGTTAACCTGCACCATGCAAAAAATATCTATGGCACAAGAGGGACTTCGAGATTAATTTCCACAGTAATATCACTGCTACTCATCCTAATTCTATTTCAGAATGTTGGAATGGGAAGAAGAAATAACTGATAGGAGAAACTGGTAACCGCCAGGGGTGGACTGGCCATCTGGCATGCCGCGCATGATCCCGGTGGGCCGTTGACCCAATGTGCGCCAGTCTGCTGTTTGTTTTTTTTTTTTTTTTTTTTCCCTCCCTCTAAATTACCTCCAATTGGGAATCAATCAATCATGGGCTGACAGCCTTTGAGAGCCATGACAGCGCTCTCAATCACAACACAAACCAGGGAGGGCAGGACCTCATGACATGGAGCGGAGTGGTGGTTGAGCTGAAAATGGAGAAGGGTAAGAAACGCCCCGGTGAAAAAGTGCGGCTCAAAAAGCTGAAATCTCTGGAGGTTGAAGCTGCTAAATGTTTAAGGTTGACCGACCTATGTGGTGCCGGGGTCACCACCCCAGCAGCAGGTGCTGCGAGGAGACGCGCAAGTGTAGACATCTATGGTAAGCAACGTTAGTGTGGGGTAGGCTCAGCTACATTTTGAGACATGCCCAAAATAAAGTATAAAATGGTTTTACATTGACTGCGATGTGACTTGAATAACTTAATACTTGTGACAACATATTAGCCCAGAGTTGAAGGGCTGACTGTTGGTAGTTGGGGTTGATGTAGTTAAATATGCCAAATTGTGATACTTTTGGTTATTATTGTTCAGATGATTTAGCTAAGCTAGCTAACAGCTACTAACGGCAGCGGTCTCTGGTTGCCCTAGCAACAGTAAAATTGTGAGAAAATGGTCACAGGAAGCTGAAGAAGCCCTGCAGGGTTGTTTTGCAACCACAGACTGGATGACTCTTTTCCAAGCACATGGAGAGGACATCAATGCCATGACTGAGTGTGTGACTGACTATATAAACTTCTGTGTGGACAACATCATCCCCACCAGAACAGTGAGATGCTTCCCTAATAACAAACCCTGGATCACCAGTGACCTGAAGGAACTGCTAAACAAGAAAAAAAGAGCCTTCAGGGAGGGAGACAGGGAATTACTGAGGAGTATACAGAAGCAACTTAAGGTCAAGATCAGAGACAGCAAGGAGGCATACAGGAAGAAGCTGGAGAACAAACTACAGAGGAACAATATCCGAGATGTCTGGTCAGGAATGAGAAAGATCACAGGTTTTAAGGACAGGAAGGATTGGATAGATGGAAGTCTGGACAGAGCCAATGAACTGAACATATTCTTCAACAGGTTCAGTTCAGGAACTAGCTCAGCATCCCCCTCTCCAATTCACAGCCAAACAGACACCCCACTCTCCTCTGATCAACAGCTTTCCTGTTACACCTCGGATGTTTTATCCTTCACCTCAGCCATGGACTCTTCCAATTCCACAAGTTTGACTTCAACCAAGTCAGGAAATGCTGCTACCCCCTTTGCCTCCCCCTCCTACTTTTCTGTCTCCAAAAGTCAGGTGAAGAGGCAGCTGGAGAAACTGAACTGGAACAAGGCTGCAGGTCCAGATTGTGTCAGCCCCAGAGTCCTGAAGGCCTGTGCAGAGCAGCTCTGTGGGATTCTGCAGCACCTCTTCAACCTTAGCTTAACTCAGGAGAAGGTTCCAGTGTTGTGGAAGACATCCTGCCTTGTTCCAGTACCCAAAAGAACTCACCCATCAGTCATCAATGACTATAGACCCATTGCCCTGACATCCCACATCATGAAGGTCCTGGAGAGACTCCTGTTGGCACCCCTTAGTAAGCAAACAAGAACGTATCAGGACCCACTGCAGTTTGCTTATCGCTGTGGAGTTGGAGATGAAGATGCCATCATCCACCTACTTCAACCAACCCACTGTCATCTGGACAAAGCAGGCAGCACTGTGAGGATCATGTTCTTTGATTTCTCTAGTGCATTTAACACAATTCAGCCTGATTTGCTTTGTCAGAAACTCCTGAAGACACAGGTGGAGCACTCAACAATCGCCTGGATCAATGACTACCTGACCAACAGACCACAATTTGTGAGACTGAAGAATCGTGTGTCAAACCAGGTGGTCAGCAGCACAGGAGCACCACAAGGGACCGTACTTTCACCATTCCTTTTCACTCTGTACACCTCAGACTTCCAGTACAAATTAGAGACCTGTCATCTGCAGAAATACTCAGATGACTCTGCAATTGTTGGGTGTATCAGAGATGGACAAGAAGCTGAATACAGAGAGCTGGTGGACCGCTTTGTGACATGGTGTGGAAACAATCGTCTCACCTTGAATGTGAACAAAACAAAGGAGATGATTGTAGATTTCAGAAGAAACAGGGATAAGTCAAACACTGTTTCCATCATGGGAGAAGAAATGGAGGTGGTTGAGGAATATAAATACCTCGGAGTTCACCTTGACAACAGACTGGACTGGAGGCGCAACAGTGAAGCCGTCTACAAGAAGGGACAGAGCAGACTGTACTTCTTGAGGAAGCTTAGGTCCTTCAAGGTTTGCAGCAAGATGCTGCAGATCTTCTACAAGTCTGTTGTGGAGAGTGTAATCTCTTCAGCCGTCATCTGTTGGGGTAGCAGCATCAGAGCCAGGGATTTAAAAAGGCTTAACAACCTGATAAAGAAGGCTGGTTCTGTTCTTGGGACAACTGTGGAAAATCTGGAGATGATAATGCAAATAAGGATTCTTCATAAAAGCAAAAAAATTATGGACAACCCTGAGCATCCTCTTCATGAGACAGTCATACAACAACAGAGTGTCTTCAGTCGGAGGCTTCTTCAGTTTCGCTGCAATACAGACCGCTACAGGAAATCCTTCCTGCCCACAGCCATCATTATCTACAACAACTCCTTAAATAATTAATTATATGAGCTATACAAACACTTAATTTCCCTCTGGGATCAATAAAGTATTTTTGAATTTGAATTTGAAACATTAAGGGGAGACACTACAGGTGAATAGGGAAAAAAGTTAGCTTCTGGATACCTTCATGAAACTTGACAAACTTAATCCTAGTATTAAAACAAACATCTTTTGTATTAGAAGTTTTGATATAAATTTTGTTTAGATATGCAAACGAGGTGTAATCTGATTTAAAATGTGCTAATTTGCGTATATTTATAAACGTATCATCTCAAAATTGGTGAGAGACATATTGAATTTTTCTTTCATTTTCTAATCAAAATGTTATCAAAAACTTTTTACAGAGGGAAATAGGTTTATTTCATTTCATTACATCATAAATCAAAAAACAGTAGCTCCAAAAAACTAATTTTCACTCTTGTTTTTTTTTACACAAAATAGCACATATATATTTTTTAGAACAGTGTGGGCCTATTGACAAATCGCTCTGTAATTTCTTTTCAGTTCATAGCATAGAACAATGGTGGAAAGTTCGGTGTATATAGGTATAACTGATTTCAACATGATTCATTTTGAATGTTGGAAAAAACTCATTTTGAGAAAAACGCAATTAAAGATTTGCATTAGATAATTCAATGCAATGATTAGGGACTCAATATCGTATCCATGTCCCTCTCAGTTTGACCACTTGACATGCGAGAGCCTAAAGAGTTGTTCCCCCATGTCAATTTTCAAAGACTTGTTCTCTCACTGCCTCCACTTCACTTTTTGGAGACCCCCGTCCCACCACTCCGGCCCTTTTTGGCTACTACTGAGACGTCTCTGATTTGAGTATGTCATCTGTCTTATAGTGTTTTATGAATTCATACTTGATTTGTGCCACCCCTAGTCATGACCTAACTTCTGTTGTTCTGTTGACACTATAATGAATAAATACTGAGTGATTAATTGCCATAGCTGTCAGTTTTAGTCCTTGAGTTCACAGTTTTGTGATTTATTTGTTAACTGCTATCGAGGAATATGACTCTCATTTGTACTGTAGTATGCATGAGAGGAGTTGCTGCGTGATTTGTGGACTTCTATCTAGTGTCAGCTGATAATGTAGTGGGCTGGTCTAGACAGTAAAATTTTTGTCCCAGTCCACCCCTGGTAACCGCTCAGCGGCAGCAGTGGAAACGATCTCAGTGATTACAAAGAGAGCGTTTTTGCTGTTTTAATATATATAAAATATATATATTTTTGCTGTTTTAATATATATAAAATAACATTTTATATATATTTATTTATATAAATAACTAAATCTTTTGTTCTGCCACATAATGAATTTAAATTAAAAATACCTCAAGATGAGGGCATTCCTCAGCAATTATGGTTATATTAAAAAAATAGTCATTGGATTAATTATGTTACAGATCAAAATTAAATAATCTCAATGTTCTTTTTTAATCTGTTGACACCATTAATTTTGTAGATAGTAAACCTAGCAAAGTAGACTATAGTCTTTGTTCTGGTAATTCGATTGATGTCAGTGAGTTTGATAATCTGTAAAATACTTGCATTCTGAAGAGGTGATTGGTCATCCTTACGTGTTTTTGTGATTTGCTGAAGCTAGTGCGTGAACACGAACCTTCATTCTTTATCCTGTTGTTAAATCTTTCCAGATTGACTCCAACAGTCAATTGAGACGGACATTTGAGCTAAGTTATTTGTCTCTACTGAGCAGGTGGTGCCTTGTAACTATTAATTTTATTAATAGTAATAATGATAATTAATAACTGTATTTGAACCACTATTAATATTGCTGATAACTAAGTCAGCACACTCATAAAATCAGATATGGGTCACATATGATACGCTTTTGCCTGCAGTGTGAATGCAGCGTTTGGGTTGAGTCAGACCTGAGTCACAAATTTAATGATTTTAGACCTGACTTGGTGAAGTCAAAGAAGACTTGGGAAATTGACTTGGACTTTCACATTGGTAAAATCTATTTAATTTTTGTTTTTATTATATGCTCATTATTTTCTAAACTAATTTGTTGTTTGTTTCAGTAAATTTTTATTGTGAAAGCAACATCAGTGCTGTCATTTCTGAAGTTCAGAGGGCTGTTCCACAAAGCGAGCTAATCTCAAAAGCCAGGCTTACTTTGACAATCCTGGCATAATTTCCCAAAATTCGGCATAGTCACTATGGTGATATATGCTCTTAGACAAGCCTGCTCCATTGCAGGCTAGTTATTGGGCTTATTTTAGCTTGATGAAAGGGGAGCCTAAGTCATCCCCTTCTACTTCCGGTCCATGGGTCCTCTACTGCCAAAAAATGAATGAGAGTCAATGGAGCGATTAAAGTTATTTTCTAATCCCGTTTGAAATGCTCCATGGATTGAACATATGATGTCTGTGAATTTTAAAGACTCATTTTGATGCAGAGACAACACTAATTTTCGACCGGCGGCAAAAGTTACTTTAGGTTTTGTGTAAAAACACTTAGTGGACTGCAACTGAAGAAGAAGGAGAAAAATGGCAGTGAGATTAGTCGCTTCGCCTCCTTCCTCCAGGATGAAAGGAAGGAGCATTAAACGTGCAGAAAATCACCATAAATGTGGAAAGTGGCAGCTATGCTGTGGGAGAAATAATCGGTTGAGTGAGAGCCAGCATGCATCTCCACAAGGTCTCGGTGAGTATTTTATGTGCTAGCTAGCGTTGGCTAGCATTAGCGCCGTGACGTCATATATGCGACTTCTGATTTGTAGGCATTTTAATAGCAAATGTTTTACAATCAAATAAACCTCAAATCACTTGACAAACACAGTCGAATCACATGATTAGTTGTCATTTAAGTACATGTGTGATTCAGGACATAAGACAAAGCTGACCAGAAAATAACTTTTATCGCTCCATTGACTTCCATTATTTATTTTTTTTCAGCCAGAGGACCCATGGAACATGATTGGACAAGCCATGTGATCTCACACTGCGGGGCTGGGATTATTCTGCTGTTGTTCCAGCGTCATAGAAAGAGACGATCTCTCTCTATGACGCCGTGCTTTTCTCTCCCTCCCTCCCTCCCTCACACACATGCACACATGCACGCACACATGCACGCACGCACGCACGCACGCACGCACGCACGCCCTTCAAATTAAAGTTATTGCAGCGGTTGCACCAGCTGCAGTTTCCTGTTAGCTGGCTGTTCTACCCATGTTGCTCCTGACACCAAGCATTATTAATAATTACAAATGTATCACTTTTGGGAATCTGAGCTGATTAGGTAAGTCGTATTGTGTCATTTCCTGTTGTCATTGTTGCACTCCTTGGAGCTGTTTGGTGTTCAGACCCTGTTGAATTGATCTAGTTTTCTCTGTGCTGAGGCCTTTCTAATCTATTTTAACACATAAGCACAATAAAACAAATATTTTCTGTTGGTGTACTTTATGTTTTGGGAACTCTTTGTGTTTCACAAGGTTTTTCTTGCCGTGGTAAAGTCTCGCTAGCTTAGTTAGCTTAGGTTCATTGCAGCTATGGCTACTTCTCTTCCCTCTCCTATCCCTTAATCTCGGCCGAAGGCTGTAACAAGTTTTAAAGAATCTGTTCCATTCTTACTTTCCTCACTGTCTCAGAGTAACACAGTGGAGGGCAGCAATTCCATCTCTAACCCATCAGAAATTGATGATCTGGTTCGTAGCGGTACTTCCTCATTGCGTTTGGCATTAGATAGAGTATCACCCTTAAAAAGTAAGTGATTAGCCATTAGAGGTTGACTCCCTGGTTTAATGCAGAGCTGCATTTAAAGCAGAATACTAGGAAATTGGAGAGAAAGTGGCGCTCCACACACCTAGAGGATTTCTATTTAACCAGGTTTCATAGTCTGCTGGTGGATAAAAAGACCCTTTGTCAAGCTAGAACAACATATTTTTCATCATTAATAGAGGTGTATAACAACAATCCTAGGTTTCTTTTTAGTACTTTCTTTTTAGCCAAACTCAGTCATAGCTCTGTTGAGCCAACTATTCCCCCAGCTCTTAGTAGTGATGACTTTATGTGATTCTTCATAAATAAAATGAATTCTATTACAAACTAAATCATTGGCATCTTCCCCAACATGACTACTTCTCTCTCAGTAAGTGAGGCTGCATCAGAGAGAACTGTAGAACCTAATTTGTGTTTGGACTGTTTTGAATCAGTCGAGCTTTTATTTGCTTCTATTTGGTAAAATCATTAGACAGCATGGGATAAATTTCCACAGTTATGCAGATGATACACAACTATATTTATCCATAAATCCTGATGAATCCAGTCAGTTAGTAAATCACATGCATGTCTGGAGGACATAAAAACCTGGATGACGCTAAACTTTTTTCTCTTCAATTCTGACAAGACAGAAGTTGCCATCTTTGGATCTTTCTAAAAAAGAAACTTTAATTAAAAGTATTAAATTGGCCTTCAGTAATAACGTAAAGAACCGTGGCATTATTTTTGACCAACACATGACATTCAAATTCCATATTAAACAGGTTTCTAGGATTTCCTTCTTTCACCTTCGGAATATTGCTAAAATTAGAAACATCCTTTCCAGGAGCGATGCTGAGAAACTATTCCATGCATTTGTTACCTCAAGGATGGACTACTGTAACTCTTTACTTATATTTTTATCAGGAACTCCACAAAATGCAGTTAAAAGCCTTCAGTTCCAAAATGCAGCAGCAAGACTTCTGATAATTATTAAAAAGAGAGATCACATTTCCTCTGTTTTAGCTTCCCTTCATTGGCTCCCTGTTAAATCAAGAATATCATTTAAGATCATCCTTCTTACATTATTATCTTAAAGCCCTTAATAATCAAGCTCCATCATACATGTGAGATCTGATTGTTCCATATGTTCCCAACAGAGCACTTATTTTGACTGTTAACTTTGTTTTTCTCATTATTGTTTTTTTGTTTTTTTTTAACTCAGCGTTTTCTCTCCATAGAAGCTACACCTAGTCTGGTATCTTGCTCAGCTGCAATCCCCTGTTGGAGCATCCCAGTCACTGAGCACCCCCCGTGTCGTGTTATCAACTTTTTACTTAAAAAAAAAAAGTAAAGTACTCTTACATCAGTTCTTTTGTTCTTTCTGTGTTTCTGCTCTGTCTTCTTGAACCCCCAGACGGTCGTGGCAAATGGCCACTCATACTCAGCCAGGTTCTGCTGGAGGTTTCTTCCTGTTAAAGAGGAGTTTTCTTCATCAGTGTCGCCACATGCTTGTTCAGTATGAGGGATTGCTGAGGGATTGCTGTGGTTGGAGTCTGCATCAATGGGGTGCAACTCCCAGTCCATGCAATCTGCTGGGATTCCTTACATAGAAAACTAGCAAAAACTTTAAACTGATTGGAATGTTTGTATTGAAATTACTTTCTTGTAAAGTGCCTTGAGATGACATCTGTTGTGAATTGGCACTATATTGTGGTGGAAAATTGTTATGCAATTAGGAATTAAGTGTATATTCTCTGTTTAGTGAATGCATCTAAGGTAAAATGACAAGGTTATTGCTCCAGCTTAATGTTATGAGAAAGATATATGTGTCAGGTCACCAGAGAGACAGACGCCGGGGCAGTAAGATAACAGTCTGGCCTTTGGATGTGCTGCTTTATGCGTTGATATAAGACTCGCATGAAGCAGTTCTCTGGAGGCGGGGCGTGAACGTTGGAGAAGACATCTACAGAGATAAACAATGATTGCTGAATACTATTTAAGCGGTTAGTTAGAAAGGTTGGTTAGGGTGATGCAAGAGTAACTCTGTCCCCTCCATGTCTGGCCAGATATGTTTGAATTAAATACTTAAACACCTTCTTGGACTCAAGTCTTCTTTATAATGGAAACCCTGAGATACTATTTTTTGCCATTACAATATAAATAGACTGAAATGAATTGTCTAAGATGGACCCATAAAATCAACATGCTGTCCTGTTTAAATGTGTTAAAATACGTTAAAGTACCTTACAATTGGTAACAAATTATATATGTAAAAGGAAATACTGTATTAATCTGACTTTACATTTTGAAGGCTTGAAACTATTCTTATTTAGTTGTTAAATATTTTTACATTCTTACCTAAATCATGTTATAACACATTTAACCTGTCAGCTATTTTCTGTCATGTTTTATATTCTGGTTTTAATCATACACAACAGACTCCAGATTTTCTTGCCTTACCCAACGAGGTAATATGATTTATTAACATAAATCTAGAAGTTTACAGTGAGAAGCTCTTCTCAGCACTCACTAGATGTGTCAGTCTAGACTGTCCATGCAGCAACATCACCTAATTCACATTAATACAAAATGTAGCCTTTTTATGCAGCTGGTGTTCCCCTATTGGTTATGATGTATTTCTGATGCTCATAGGCTTGCATTAATAATTATTTCTTAGCCTGGGAGAAGAACGCGGCTCTTTCCTTCCATTCACACTCATCTAGCATCGATTGACAGGAGCTGCCTTTAATGAGGAATGGACGCACATGAGCCTGGCTTGTTAAATCTCTCTTGAATTAGCGGGAATTGAATCCACCGGAGGTTTGTTTGTGGAACCATGTAGGCCTGGCATGTACTGTTAGGCTAATTCAAGCAAGGTTATTTTAAATAAGCCTTGATGTTTTGAGCTTGCTTCGTGGAACAGCCCTCAGGTCCTTTTGCTGTCATGTTCTTTGTGTTTTGGTTTTCTTTTGTTTTTTTTTTGTTTTTTTTTCTGAGTTCTTGATTGTTGTCACTTTTTTGCCTTATTAGTTCTTTCCTTTGTGTTTATCTTCTTACTTATTTTTGTGGTCTTATTGTATATTTTGCTTTGCTATCTTATTGTCAATTTTAGATGTTTCCCCTCGGTTCCTTTAGTTTCTAGTTCAGCTCTCTATATCCACTCTTCCCTAAGTACAGTGGCTTGCAAAAGTATTCGGCCCCCTTGAACTTTTCCACATTTTGTCATATTACAGCCACAAACATGAATCAATTTTATTGGAATTCCCGTGAAAGACCAATACAAAGTGGTGTACACGTGAGAAGTGGAACAAAAATCATACATGATTCCAAACATTTTTTACAAATAAACAACTGAAAAGTGGGGTGTGCGTAATTATTCAGCCCCCTTTGGTCTGAGTGCAGTCAGTTGCCCATAGACATTGCCTGATGAGTGCTCATGACTACATAGAGTGCACCTGTGTGTAATCTAATGTCAGTACAAATACAGCTGCCCTGTGACGGCCTCAGAGGTTGTCTAAGAGAATGTTGGGAGCAACAACGCCATGAAGTCCAAAGAACACACCAGACAGGTCAGGGATAAAGTTATTGAGAAATTTATAGCAGGCTTAGGCTACAAAAAGATTTCCCAAGCCTTGAACATCCCACGGAGCGCTGTTCAAGCGATCATTCAGAAATGGAAGGAGTATGGCACAACTGTAAACCTACCAAGACAAGGCCGTCCACCTAAACTCACAGGCCGAACAAGGAGAGCGCTGATCAGAAATGCAGCCAAGAGGCCCATGGTGACTCTGGACAAGCTGCAGAGATCTACAGCTCAGGTGGGGGAATCTGTCCATAGGACAATTATTAGTCGTGCACTGCACAAAGTTGGCCTTTCTGGAAGAGTGGCAAGAAGAAAGCCATTCTTAAAAGAAAACCATAAGAAGTCCCGTTTGCAGTTTGCCACAAGCCATGTGGGGGACACAGCAAACATGTGGAAGAAGGTGCTCTGGTCAGATAAGACCAAAATTTAACTTTTTGGCCAAAATGCAAAACGCTATGTGTGGCGGAAAACTAACACTGCACATCACTCTGAACACACCGTCCCCACTGTCAAATATGGTGGTGGCAGCATCATGCTCTGGTGGTGCTTCTCTCTAGCAGGGTCAGAGTTGATAGGAATATGGATGGAGCCAAATACAAGGCAATCTTGGAAGAAAACCTCTTGGAGTCTGCAAAAGACTTGAGACTGGGGCGGAGGTTCACCTTCCAGCAGGACAACGACCCTAAATATAAAGCCAGGGCAACAATGGAATGGTTTATAACAAAACATATCCATGTGTTAGAATGGCCGAGTCAAAGTCCAGATCTAAATCCAATCGAGAATCTGTGGCAAGATCTGAAAACTGCTGTTCACAAACGCTGTCCATCTAATCTGACTGAGCTGGAGCTATTTTGCAAAGAAGAATGGGCAAGAATTTCAGTCTCTAGATGTGCAAAGCTGGTAGAGACATACCCTAAAAGACTGGCAGCTGGAATTGGAGCAAAAGGTGGTTCTGCAAAGTATTGACTCAGGGGGCCGAATAATTACGCACACCCCACTTTTCAGTTATTTATTTGTAAAAAATGTTTGGAATCATGTATAATTTTCGTTCCACTTCTCACGTGTACACCACTTTGTATTGGTCTTTCACGTGGAATTCCAATAAAATTGATTCATGTTTGTGGCTGTAATGTGACAAAATGTGGAAAAGTTCAAGGGGGCCAAATACTTTTGCAAGCCACTGTATATAAAGCTCAGTAGTTTTCATTGTTCTTTACTGGTTCCTCGCGTTACTCTGCCCATAGTTCGTGTTTGGTTCAAAACAATGACTTCATCCCACCTCAGGTTGACTCTGTTTACCAATTAGCTGACTTCTGAAGGAAGCCAGTTGCACTGGATTTTATTTATTTTTCAAATTAAAACAGAGAATATACATGGACCCCACACTTTTCAAATTTTTATTTGTGAAAAATGTTGAAAACCATGTTTCATTAAAGTGCCCCTGGCATGAAATTCCCCGCGACGTTTGGGGCCTTTTTACTCACACTCTAAGTACCTTAATACTGTATCAAAGGATCGTTAGCCGTAGCTCAGCCTTGTTGTAGAACTGCAGCCCCTACTAGAAGGCCCTTCTTTTAGCATTAGCAGAGAACGACCGAGTTTTAGTGGGCGGGGCCCAAGCCATGCGCCTCTATTGTCAATTGAGTCTCTAACGTCCGCATCTGATGAAACATTGACAGACATGCATTTGCACACCACAAATTGCCCAAATTCCAATATTACCCTATGTATGAAATGTAATTAGGTTAAGGCCTAATTATATTGTGTGTTGGACAATAATCTGTTTACAAATTACAGGCCTAATAAAATATTTGATCATCCATCCACACATCCATCCATCCTCATTACGTCTCTAGCTTCACCCCGACACTAATTGCTCAGTTATCTGCTACTATAACTATGTAATGGCGTTTCAATTTAATCCGGAATCTGATCAGGACGGCGAAGCACCTGAGGAGGAAAGGTAGAGCATGTCTTCCACAGGTGATTCAGACAGACGTGCTGTGCACATAGGGAAGGGGCTGTGTGTGTGTGTATGTGTGTTCTTGTATTGCTATCCTATTTAGGACCTTTTCTGGCGTGTGTGTGTGTGTGTGTGTGTGTGTGTGTGTGTGTGTGTGGGTGTGTAGGTGTGTGTGTGTATGAGCGAGCGAGCGAGAGACGTGTGAGTGACAGAGACGAAGAGAGAGCAGGGAATGAATGCGCTTCATGTTTTAAATAGCGTAAAAAAGAAAAACGAAACGCAATATGTGACGGTGGGTGTTTTATTTTTTTGGGTCGGTGTTGAATCTGTGGTGGTTGGAGTTTAATCTGTGGCGCACCGCAGCTGAAGGACATTATTGCGGAAATATACGCTACTTACTTGTATAGGGATATTTGCTGCTTCACGGAGGGTTGGTATTGATCCTGGTAAAAGTTTAAGATGATCTGCGAATCCACTGCTGTGTTGTCCCAAGTTAATAAAACATCCGTCAGAGAAATGTTTGCCACAAACGACCACGCGCTTCGGGAGTCGGTAGGGTACATTCCCTGCATAAATAAAGTCCATCCACAAGCTTTTCAGTGGCTTGGAAGAGGGGAGGACAGTGTCGATGCTGTCTGGACTCCATGTTGTCGGTTAGTTGTTTGCCTATTACCGTAGCTCTCGTTGTTCAGGTTGTAACATGCGCCGCGGGGGGAGGGACTTGGAGTTCAGAGAAGGGGGTAATTGGCTGGAACTCAGTGACGACATATGCCGAAACGTGAGGTCATATGCCAAACTGCAAAACAGCCCGTTTCTGAATGCTAATTTCACTATGTAGGCAGACACACCCGGGGACAAAGGAAAAACTAATCAGTCGTTTTAACCCCTTAGGGGACATAGGCAGGGTGGGGAAACTAACAAATATGACCAAAAAAACTCAAAAAATGCAAATTTCATGCCAGGGGCACTTTAATCTTCAACTTAAGTCATGTTCTAATTTGTTACTCACTCAAGCTAAATATTTAAACAAAATACATTAAACTTTGTTTGAAACATAAGATTAAATGGAAAAATTCAACTGGTGTAAATACTTTTGCAATGGTCTGAATTATTTACCAGTTTTCAGCAGCATTTTGGCAATATTAAAAGTCCTTAATGGTCTAAAGGAAAATAAATTAGAACACACAATGGTGACGGCTAGGATTTTTTGCCATATGGTTTCTTTGTCTGACCCTCTTGCTGCACAAAATGAGCCCTGCATGCAAAGAATGGAACTTGAGCAGATGCTGCACATTCCCCGTGCTCCCCCTTATAGATGTAGACAGTGGAGATCATCTAGATTCCTCTCCAGCCAGCAGTCTTTGATGGTGCTGATGAATGGATTTCAGGTCTGTTTGGTAGCTGTCGTCTGATGGGTTTTTGTGATAGCAGATCTCGGTCCAGATGGCATTCATGCAGATTATACATAAATATACTGTATTCTGATGATAAACATTCAACACAGATTGTTTTTACTTTAGAGTTTCAGTACTACATATTTTATAATCATTTTAGGTTAAATCTGCATTCTGTTAGCATAATATATATCCAGTTGAGTGAAAGATATAGATATTATCATTTGCTGTGATGAACTCATCTGTATATTAGTAAGCAAACTTTATTATGGTCAGTTGATGCAATAATGTAACATGTTCCGACACTTGCAATGCATAAAATAGAAAAAAAGAGAGAAAAAAGGAAAATCTACTGATGATATCTTGATTTCAGAGTGAATAAGAAGGGAATACTGAGTTTAAACCCTAAACTACCTTACTCAGCTCTGCTATTTTACAACTGTCTTCTGTCATTTTGGTCCAGAGAGTTTACATAATCAGAGAATATACACATATAAACAAAAGTAACTCCACACCATTATTCTGCCAGTACCATGTTTTACCTTGAGGAGGCTGTTCCCAGGGTTTGGGGAGATCTTAGGGTCCATTCACACCAAGACTGTCTAATCAAACTCTAGTTAGGTTCTGTGATGACTCTGTCATTGTTGGCCTCATCACAGGTGAGGACGACTCAGAGTACAGACAGTTGACTCTAGACTTTGTGGACTGGTGCCAGCAGAACCAACTGATGATCCAATATTGGGAAAACCAAGGAGTTGGTGGTGGACTTCCGCAGGTGCATACCCACCACACAGACACCGATGAACATCCAGGGAGTGGACATTGAAATAGTGGACTCTTATAAGTACCTGGGTGTTCACTTGAACAATAAACTGGACTGGAGCCACAACACTGATGCTCTTTACAGGAAGGGTCAGAGCAGACTCTACCTGCTGAGGAAGCTGAGGTCTTTTGTAGTACAGGGAGCGCTCCTAAAGACCTTCTTTGACTCTGTGGTGGCATCAGTCATCTTATGGTGTCGAATGTTGGAACAGCAGTTTATCTACAACTGAGAGGGAGAGGTTGGATAAGCTGTGTTTTTGTAATTATGTCCTTAATGTACATATACAATTCTTAATTCTGTTTTTACACGTTTTCTACCATTCCTGTGTGATCGTGAATGCTTCTATTATGTCAGTTTGCTGCTGTTACAGTCAAATTTCCCCTGTGTGGGAGAATAAAGGATTATTCTATTCTATTCTATTCTATTCTAAATTGCTTACCAGTAACTATTTTTGTTTTACAAAGCCGGTTGTTTGGCAACATCTGCTCATTCCCCTTTACTAATTTCTCTACGAATCAGCATGACTTAACCACAGCTCCCGCCCAGCGACTCTACTGGCCATTTCAGAGTACATACCCTAAGACTGGTACTCAATTGCTTCCTAAAATGGCCCCGAAAACAGCCCTATCGACGCGGCCCGGTGCATAAAAGGCACGTTTCCACTGTTGAAACCTCAGGGTAATTTGACCAGATCTTCATGGTATGCGTGTGTCTCCATTACACCAGGCTACGGCATCAACTTTTAGTTAATCAGATTCAATGTAGGTAATTTTAGGACTAAATGCTGTGGCTGGATTTGAATGTACATCCACAAAGTATTGGTTTTAAAGGTGAGCTTCTGGCACTATTTGTATTTATATTTTGATTGTGATATAAATTAATTTCAAAATATTATTTTGTACACTTTTGAGATCCACTGTACATTGAAAAAACCCTGCTAAGATACTTGTGGATTTTATTGTGAAAAAGCAAGCCATCCCTTTTTTTCAAAGAAGCTACAATCCTGGCATCACAACAAATTAACGATCTTTTATTTCATCTTAAACTTTGAGAGTGGATTCAAAATCAAGAGCTTCACTGGGTTTGTATTTTGCAGTACCAACTACAAAATGAACCTGCTGGAAAATAGGTTTATATTTGGACCAGTTCAATGTTGGACAGCATTTTATTCATTACTCAAACTAGATGATGACATTTAGGATTATGCTCAACTATTTTATTGTGAAATGTATTAAAGACATTGCAGCAGAGTTAACAGCTTTGACGTTCACCAATCGATTGATCTCATTACTCCTTAAAGACCTACCCAAAAGAGGCAATTGTTTTCTTCACAGGGAGCCCCCTCTATTTTATATTGAAAAGAAAAAAGGAGAATTATGAATATTTATCAGGAATTTAAATTTATGTATAATCAACGCAAAAATTTATTAGCACTTCAGCTAAAATGAAAAGACTGACAAAAGCCAATCACCAAAATTGGCAATCATTTTTTATTAATCACCTGGTATGTATCACTTATAAACAAACAAACTTAAAATGACAACAAAACCCTACACAAATTAAAGGGGATGTTTTTCTTACAAGGCAATGAACACTCAAACTGCAATTGTCTAAACTGATCAAACCCTAAAATCATAAGGAGCTGAAAGGGTTCTAAGGACTCTGAAGGGAAGGTTTTTTTGGCTTAGTTGTAATTTTGACATCTTATCTTAAACTGGAAAGAATATTTTAGAAAGAGGATGTTTTTTAATATTTAGATTCACTTTAAATCATCAAACTTTACAAGCATCATAACAGCTTACAAAGAATAGAGCATCTTGTTTTCAGACTGATTTGTTCCCCTTTCACAAAACCTGATTGGTCTCTGTGAACCATAGATCGGCAGGTCTTGACCAAAAGTTGTTCAAGTATTTGGAATTTTCTGGGGCAGGATATGACAACAGTGAAGTCTTGATGATATGCCTGTCTTAAGATGAAGGCTTCTGCACAGTGGAATTGGAGAAACCCAAAACACAGTGTTGCAAGATCTTTATACAGAATAGACGAAAAATACAGTTCCGACAAAGATTAAATTAAGTTTTATGTAAACCTGGACTGAGTTGAGTTCAATTCCTGATTGCAAAAACATAAGAAAACTGTTTGTGGTGTACAGGTGTGGAATATATATCCAGAGATTATTCAAATCAGTAACACAGAGGTTCATGCTATGCTGCACATACCTACTCTAGTTTCTTGAGCTAAAAACCACAACAGCGAAGGCTTTTCTTATGTTTTTTTACTCATCTATATTTCACTTTCTCATACATGTGTTACCATTAACAGAAATGTAATTTGAAAAAGTAAATGGCATTGCTACAACAGATTTAGGACTATGTTTACCCAGCACTGCTTTAACCATGCTCAAGAAGTTCTTTGTTTTGAAGAAGCTAATGTCAACAATATTAACACCCGATGATTCAGTAAAGTATTACCGCATGTTTGAGTGGATTCCTATTTTTTCTGTCTCTTCTTGTCACGCTGCCCTATTCACTCCTCCTCATTGTCCTCACCTGTCTCTCCAATCAACCACACCTGATCCTACTCACCTCTTGTCTTTAAAGCCCATCACTTCTCTCCACTCAGTGCCGGATCATTACATTGTCTTCTATCTCCATGGTGTGTTGTTTTCCTGCCTCTCCGTTCCTGCCCGATGTCCAGGCTCTCCGTTCCTGCCGTCGTCCTCATCACCATCACCTCCTCCACCTTTAATAAACATCCTCCACTTCCTCAGCGTCTGGGTCCATACTCCACACACTTCCTGACACTTCTGGAGGAACAGTTATGAGGGCTCAATCTGCGTTTACCTGACTTTTATTGTAAATTACACAGTCTTCACTCTTTCTGAACTTCAGCATGTCAGTCTGTAAAAGCATACATCAGGGTGGGGATTGAGGACTATTAGAGTCTAGGTTAGAGTTAGGTTAGAGTTACAGTCAAATAGGCAAATGTTGTGCCATAGTTGGTAGCATTTTACTATGAATAATTATGAATAATTGCTTAGGGCAATTATTAATAAGATTAATGATTTTATGTAAATAATTACCAAGTTTGGGGGAACCACCTGGATTCCAGGAATATATAGCCAAATTGTTCAGTCTCAGTTTATGTTTATGATTATCTGCCTGATAAGGCTGAGATAATTAAACAATAGATGAAGGAATACGTTCTTACGCTGTGGACATTAATTGTATGCATTACTCCAAGTAATCCCAGACAACTTCTCTTTAAGCTAAGGGGAATTTATTAAGAAAATGTATTAACCTTACAGCCAAAACATTTCATCAATAATTCCCATCTATTCTAAAGAATGCAACTAACTACTACAGATCTTAGAAAACAAAAATATGTGAGACTTAAAAAAAATTAACACACACAAACAGACAGCTCCCCCTTCCGCAGGGGAGGGGAGGTGAGGTGGCCCTCACTCCAGGGGACTCAAGTCACAGATAGTGTAAGGAGACAAAGGACCATAAAACTTAGCTCTGTGCTAAAATGGAGAGCAGCACATGTAAGGAGACAAAGGGTCATAAAACTAGCTTTGGCTAAAGGAGCACATGGGGTGAAGTGTCCATGTGGAAGGCCTCTGCTTTAGCTAACAGACTAAGGAACAATAAGGTTAACCTTTCAGCTAAGACCAGCTAGCGCAGGTCGGACCGAGTCCGACTCTGCCGACCAGGATGTCAGAGAGCAAGAAAGAGCGAGGAAAAGAGAGAGAAAGAAATAAAGAAAATGGGACCCGCTCAGCATAAAACAGTTTTAAACACAGCAAATTCAGCTCAAACTCATGCGTGTGGCAACGCCAAATGAGCCAATAGGTTCAGAGCTTTTAAAGAAACACTTTAAACCAATAATGACTGAGATCTAACTCGTTAAAAACTCTATTTTCTCTATTTATCTCCGCCCAGACACAAGATTAGCACAAATGAACTGGTTCAGTCCTACAATTTAAGGACCGTGTGGCCCAACTGCAGGCTGGATGGCCTGCAGGTCGACGTCGTAACGAACTGTCTTGGAACAGTCCTGATATCGCTCAAACTGGATACACAAACAGGATGAGCACTTTGTTGAAGTGAGAGTTCTTCCCAGTCCAGCGGGTCAGAACAAAAGAGAATCTTCAACGCTGAGATGTCCACTGTGTAGCAGGAGTTTCTGCTAAGAACCTCTGTTGAGAACAGTTTGAAAATGGCCGCCACTACCACTCTTATTGGCCTTTGGCTGTGATGTCATCGTTGATTTCACCATTGGTGGTCACGGACCAATAGGAGTCTGTTGGGTGTCACCACTAGGATTGCTGGGAAACGTGGTCTGCTCAGTCAATCTTTGAAATGGCTTCTAGCCGTCCAACAGTCTGTTCAGTTCATTTGACAAAAATGGAGCCAAACATCCCCCCTTAGTTCTGAAGAGTTGAACCAATGTTCAGTCTTTGGAACTAGAGATTGATTCATTTACCATGTGAACCAAGAAACGTTGCTGTCCTTCTACAGCAGGGAAAGTTTAACAGTTCAGTCCATTCGAAGAACAACAACAACAAAAAAATATATTGGTCCCAGCATCTCCCCCCTAAGATCTGAAGGATGGAATGACTTTACAGTCTTTAGAGCTACACTGGGTCCTTTAATTCAAGGTGTGTCTAGGCAGGGCTACCTGAGTCTGGGCAGAGACTAACCTACCACTAATAAAAGTTTAAATTTGTAAGGCATATAAAAAAAGAAAAACAAAATTACCCACATTGTCATCATTATATTTCTGGTTTGATTTGTCATCAATGCTTCCAAGTATGGAGAAGGGAAAGGACAGGAAAGGAAAGAGTATGACACTTGGAGTAAAATGTTGATTAGCTAGCTGTCATGGTCTTGGGATTTAGTGTTTCAAGTTTGTAGTGTTTCTTTCCACTTTGTTTTCTTCCCCTTTTTACCCAAAGGTCCCCCCTTGTTTTTTTCCTCCTGTTTGTGTCTCAAGTTAGTAGTTTTCCTTATTCAGTTTAATTATTATATTTATGTATTTATATCTGGCACTTCCTTGTTTCTGTATTTCTCCTGGCTCTTAGATGTTTTCACCTCTGTCTATGTCCACCTTCTCATTTGAGTTTCCTTAGTTTATCTCTTTATTTAATTCTTCCTTCTGTTCTCCAGTTTTTCCTTAAGTTTCCCTTAGAGTTCTCCTTAGTCTTATCTTTAGATAGTTTCTAGTTTCTTAAGAGTTTTCTGTTTTTCTTGCCTTTCTTGTCTCCATGCCACTCTGCTCCTTACGCAGTTTCACTCATTGCCCTCACCTGCATCTGCTTTCACTAATTGGTCTCCTGCTCCTTCTCTGTTCACATCCTCACTCTCCCCTCAGTATATATTCGGTTCTCACTCAGTCACAACTTGCTGGTTCGTTGTCATCCTCTGCCTGGTTCCTGTTCCTCCCTGTGCTCCTTTGTTCCTCCCTGTGCTTCATTTTGATCCTCCCTAGGTCATTCCTAGTCCCTTTGTTTATCAACTATTAAAACCTAATTCTTTATTTGCTGCCTTTGGGTCGGTTAAATTCTACCTTAAAACATGACAGAACGAAACAGCCACATAGACCCAGCAGCTCTCTGTCTGCCCACGCTGTACCTTTATTTAAGGCAGCATTTGGACTGTATGGCCAGTCTCAGCCCACCTTGGGTCCGAGTTGGGCAGCAGATATATTAATGGACTTGCTAAGGCCCTGGTTGCCATTATTTGCTGAACTGGGGTTGACTGCATTTTGGGTGGATGGGGCTGGGAGGCTAGATGAAATAAGATGGCAGCGTTTGCTGGCCAGTTGGGAAGGCCTTCTCCACCTCGACCCCAGTTGCAGCCTTTTGTGTCTGGATCGGCCTTGGCAGTCTCCCAGCTCTCAGAGGGTGTCCAGAATGACACGCCCCTGACTCCTCGTTCCACAGGGTGTGTCCAAAGGGACACGCCTCTGGCTCCTGACTCCGCAGGGGGTGTTCCGGAAGACATGCCTCTGACTCCTGTTTCCACAGGGGGTGTTCCAGATAACACGCCCCTGACTCCTGTTTCCACAGGGGGTGTTCCGGATAACATGCCCCTGCCTCCTGTTTCCACAGGGGGTGTTCCGGATAACACGCCCCTGACTCCGGTTTCCACAGGGAGTGTTCTGGATAGCACGCTCCTGACTCCTTGTTCCTCAGGTGGTGTCCTTTGGGATTTGCTGCCTTTGGGTCGGTTAAATTCTACCTAAAAACATGACACTAGCTCCCATCAGGCACTGCGTCCAGCTTGTGCCATTAGCATTGGAGGAGCTACAAATAATCACATAACATCTGTAACAAGTTATTTCAAGCTTGTAATTGTCTGATTCGCCTGCAGGCTCTGTGCAACATTACTGCAGTGTTGACCATTCAATTACAGGAAGAACCACTGTGAAGACCACAGTGTGACTTTGTACAATCTGCTTTTCTTAGGGACTTTGAGAAAGTCAAATTAAATTCAATGGATAAAAGACTGGTTATTTATTATTAACAAACCTTGAAATAGCTGTGTTAAGGCTATATGTCAGGTGGGTGTGTGCGGGTAGCAGAGTTGTAGTAGTTTTCAGGATTTTTAAATCCCGTCTAGAATAAATATGGATCCATCACTTAGTAAGGTAGTGTGCAGATAAATCAGCTTCTCAAACGAAGTCTTGTGTTAAATGATACCAATGTGTCAATTAACCACTTCCAACAGAGAAACTGCAAAACCTGAAAGGGTTATTTTAATGCACTTAGAATGTATGTACAGTTACTACTGTAGCCTGAAAGGTGTTAATCTGTGCATCTGCAGATTAATAGAAAACAAAAATTACGGAGACATTTAGTTGTTAGTGCATGCTAGAGGTGAGTTTTGAAACATGCGTCTGTTCTGCTAGGACTATGTACTGGGCGAGCGTTTGAAAGCCAGGATGTCACCTGTTGGAAGATGTCACATGAGGCTTTGGGGCTCTTCTGGTCACATGCAAGAAAGTCATCGGTGTGGAATAAGATGACCCCCCTTTGGCCTGTTAGGTCAGCCCATGGAGTTGGACCTCGCTCGCTGTTGGCATAGATGTACGATCCTGTCTTTAGCCCAAGATCTGGAAAGCTGCAAGAAAAAGCTTCTAGCTCATGGGTCGCACCTGGTGGTGGCAGCAGCATGTCTACTGGTGAACGGTTAATCACCAGCTTCTGGAGGAGATGAAAGTTGGGATCCTGTTCCTGCATCTTCACCTCGTCAAAATGTTTAGGTTCATACCTGGGGTGTTCATTTTTCGTTCCCATCTGTCGCCAGGAGAGGGCGCCGACGGGATGGACTTGTGAAAGAGGGAGCCAGCATTTCTGGAAATCCCACAGGATTCTGCGCTCAGCTCCTGGTCTGGACCGGCTGCAGAGCACCAGATTGGGTTCTTGGCTGTGGCTGGTGGTACCTGGGTCACAGACCTTGAGCTGGAGTGGTTTCCCAGGAGACAGCATAGCTCTGGTTCCCTCCTCAGCCAAGGTTGAGCACATCAAGCTAACCTCTGATCTTGTGTCCAGGAGAGAGTTAATTTTGACACTACCCTCCTATAAAGATCTTACAGTGTAGGTGACATACAAGTTTTTGTGAAATAATTAGCATAAAAATGTCAAATGTTTGTGGTATTTTTACTGGAAAGATCCCAAGGAGCGTTTGGGGTCTCTCAGAAGCAGTTCTCCAGCTGACCAGGTCACCCTTGGCAGCTGTGAGAACTGGAACCACGCCTAGTCATACAGATGGAGGTTTAAAGTCTGGATTACCTGGAGGATTAGATGTCTCGGATGATCTGGGTGGAGTCATCAAACGCTGTACTGCTTCAAACAAATACCTGCGACAAGCATCTTCAACATCTCCCTGTGTTATAGTTTCACTCTGAACTTTACCATCAAACTTTTCTCTTTCATGGTAGTTATGGGATGTTTTCCTATCAGACCAACAATAATCAGGCTGTTTTATTTTCAACTCCTGCCAGTTGTCACCCCCTTGGCTCTGTGATCCAAACTTTTGTTGTTTCCTAGGTCTGTCTCCAGCCTGGGTTGGAGTGGGAGAAGCTTCTCTGCCTTCCTGTGGGAGGCTCGGCTCCTCTACTGCCTGAACATGCCGCACTTTGGGTTCAGCATCTGCTTGGTTGGGGCGCGCCTGCATTTCCCAGACCAGCTGACTGTATTTTCGGATTTCCTGCATCCTTAGTTTCCTCGTCCTGCTGTACTTAGCCACTTGAAAGCAAATAGATTCGTGCAGGTTATGAAGAAATAAAGATTTGAAAGTCTGATCTTCCTCTAAACCAGGAGCGCTGCGTCCTTGGAAATATGCAGCTCTTAAGCAACGGTAAAATTCTTTCAGCGGTTCATGTTTCTTCTGCTTAACAGAGAAAGCACCTAGTGTTGTAGAGGCCTGATCTGTAAAGATGGCATATTCTTCCCTCAAGGCTTGACAGAGGGTAGAATAGCAGTCTCTGATCTCAGGGGGTAAGGTTTCCATGAAACCGTGTACACTCCTGGAGGTTGTTTTCCCAAATAAGTTTTATTTTCTCACCTGACAATGGGTAGGGCAGGTCTAGGAGGCAACGTTCTACTTCTCTTAAATAATTGTCAACGTTTGAGGTAGAATCACTTGGATCAAAGCGTTCTATGTCCTGTGCCAATGATTCCAGTTGTCGTATGCACATGTCGTACACAATGGGTCAGCCTACCTCCTCTGAATCAGGATGGTGTGGTCCACCTGAGTCCTGAGGGGACACTGGTTCAAAGCAGAGGCTGCTGTGAGTCAGATCAGCTGGCTGCATGCTACTCCTTCACCCTGGACCGCCTGCAGAGCCCATGCCCTGTGGCTGGCTGCAGTTGATAGTGACAGCTGTCAAATTAACATTAACACCTACTCTAGGCTCTGTGGAGGTGAGAGGTGTGGCTTTAATGTGGGGTGTAAACCTTGGACTAGTAGGCATCTCTACCTGACCCACGTCAGGTGTTTCCTCTTTCTGCTCTTCCACCTTTTCTTCTTTGGAAAGAAGGCTTATCCTCCTGTTCTCATGGTCCACTAGCTCCTTCAGCCCATTCTCAGTCAGTTCAATCCTTGTTTCTGCTGTTTCTGCTGTTGCTCGCTCCCTGTCCAGGGCTTCATCACGTTCCTGAGTCAATTCGGCACATCTTTCAGCCTCTAATGTCATTCTCCGTTGGTAAAGCAGGGCAAGTTGTCGAAACACATCTAAAATCTGAGCCTTCTTATCTGGTTTTGTCATGAATCCCACCAATGCCTGTATTGTTTCTTCACACTCAACAATGTCAGCTGCCAGCTAACCTAGGCTGTGATCTGCCGAACCGAACTGGACGACCCCGAGTTCTGGCTAACAGTGGTTAGTTGCCTTGAACCCCGAAGCCTCATTGCTAACCATGACCACACACAGCTGGTGCTAACTAACCAGCTACGTGCTGGTTTCTCTGCTTTATTGCCGGTCTTTTCAGACAACGGAGCCACCCTTCAATGGAAATCAAAGAATCACTGCAGTAAGGTTGTGTCTGGGGAGAGATAGATTAGATTAAGATAAACATATTAAGGTTTGTTTTGATTGTCTATTTCACTGTGTTTTTGTTGGATTTGTAAGAATTCATTCTTCAATTGTTTGAGTATAAACAGTATTTTTAAAGGTTTCTGACTGATAGAATGAGTCATTATAAATCCTGCAACACGAGTTATTCCACCAGAGTTTTTCCTTTGTTCTTTGGTGCTAAGCTAAACAGAATAGCTGTAAGATGTGCTACATACATTAGCTCCGCACGCTTGTTCTTATTATTGTTGCCTGCTTTTGCAGACCATTAGTGTTCATACACAATACAAACTACACCGAAAACTAATCTTATAAGTCGTTTTTGAAACCGCCTTCTTAGTATGTCAAAATACCAAATTAGATCAATCACTGCAGTGACAGATTAATAAAATACAATAAATTCTCCAAAAATTTATTGATTTCTAATTCAGCAAATGATTTAATGAAAGATTCCTTTCTCCACAGTTTTTTTTTCATTATGTCTGCTTTGCATTGTGAATTGGTTGTTTTAACACAAACCAAAAGGTGCTAATTAATCTTAAACTAATCACAATTAGTTTAAGACTTATTTAGCTTCACTCCCAAAACTCTTCAATACAAGCCTTGGTTTTTCAGCATAAATATTCATACTGAAGTGTGACATCAGAATCAATTTATCGGTTATTGTTTGTACTTCTTTGCATATTTGTCCATTTTACTGTTTTACTTTTGGTAGTTATTTTATTTTTCATTCTTCTTTTACTTAGTATGTTAGTTGTGTTTTACCAGCTTAGTGAGTTTGTTGATTAAAGCATTTTGACAGAAAGTTGAATTCTTTTAGTAATAAACTCTTATTACATACGTATTTTGGAAAGTCATTGTTTGTTATTATTACACATACATATATAGTAACTTGCTGTTCAAATAACGCCAAGAACTTATTTTGATCTATTCTTTAATTACCTCAGCCTCATCAGGCACATGATCATAAACATTAACGGAGACTGAACTATTTGGCTGTTATTTTTCCTGAATCCCAGGATGGTGCCCCAGACTTAATAATTGCATAATAATAATAATTAACAATTACACTAAGCAATTATTCATAATTATTCATAGCCAAAACCTACTTATCAGTGCTACAACAAGGTTCAGCTTTGTTTGGAACACATTGGATCATTGTTTTTGGTATAGAAATAAAAAAATAGAAATAAAAAACAAAACCATCATTCACCATCATTCCCCATCATTCAGTAAGGAGATCTCTTACTGCATACATTTTTTATCTCAATAACGCAAAAATAAAAACTTTAACACACTTCATGCTTTTTTACTGCTTTTCATTAGCATTGGACCAGCTGCAACACTGAACATGACTAGAGTGGTATATAAAATGAAGATTGGACTCTGAGGTGCCAGCTGGTGATTTAGTGTCAGTGATGTTTGAAAAATAATATTTTGTCAGTCCTTATTTGACGTCATGAGAAAAGATGGTGGGGATATGCATGATGCAGCTCAAAATATTTAGAAGGATTTTTCTGCAAGGGATCCTTGTTCAACAGAGAGGTAAAGCTGATGAATGCTTAGATGGAACACTTCTAATTAGATGATGTTCGCAGGCTCATTTGGGGTTATAAAAGGTATTTGTAGGTGTAAATAATGTTTGTGAAGAATAATTATTTAAGAGTTCTTGTGTAGTTCCATCACTTCTCACTGCTAGCCATGCTAATAGCATAACCCCTCCTTTCATTTTGTGTCCATGGGAACATAACAGTAGCAAACTGAAGGAAGTTTGTTGCTAAGAAAATCTAAATGACGAGTTATTATTCTCTGTAAAGGTCACAATTACTTAGAATCACAGTAGCATGAAAAAGTGGAGCGATTTTCCTTGGTAAACTTGATATAGCCCATTACATTTGGTGGAGGCAGCAGGCAGCAATTTATAATATTGTGCGAGCTGCCAACAGAAGCCTAAGTCTGTCTAACAGTAACAGGTGTGTGAGTTAGATGTGTTGAGCTGAAAACAGCTTGTGTTCATTTCCTACCACAGCAGATGGAGAGCGGCTTACTCGAAGTGAGCGGGGTCATATGCAAGCATGATTATTCAGATGACAGCAAGGAAGAGAGGAGACAGAAAGGACCTGTTTCAAGCCCACTTTGTATAAACGTCCGCATTTATTGGCCAGTTTGAACATTTAAAATCTTGTCACGAACACAATGAGTCATCAAGGAGAGTTGTAAGTGCAGTTGGCAAGATTTAGATCATTACTTTTAGTTATGGCATGATGCTGCAGTGGTAATTGCACCATAATGGACCATTAATGTAAAAAAATGTGTGCGTTGGTAATTGTAGCGGTCTGGTGGAAAACACACAACAAGACAGTGAGCATATTTTATTTTGGTGGTGTTAAAATGATTCAGTTTTGTGTGTTTTTTTTATGGGTTGACATTGTGTAACTTTGCATTTTCTATAAAATCAATTACTTTTTTCCCCAGCACTCTAAATGTGCCAACAAGACGAGAGGCCGAGGTGTGATAAATTTGATAGGTTGTGAAAATGACGGTGAGTGCTTCGCTGTTGACATTTATGCTTGATTGTGTTTTGGAGATTTATTAGGACAGGTCAGTGTTTTTAGCCCAGAATAATCAGCAGAAAACTAGCAGGCAGTGCACGTGTCTCAATTAGGCTGCAAAACAGTGCATTTATAGGAAAAATCAAAACAACCTGTATGATAAATAATTTAACACAGCTTGCAGTGCTCTGCACGGTCCCCACATCACTATCTCATTGGAATGCATAAAATAAGATATGGGCCTGCCTGTATCCTCTTCTTCACCTTAGCATTAATTGTTAGCGGAGATAATGACTTTGACCTTCACTGGTGGGTTGTTGGAGTGTATTGTGTGCACCTCCCTCGTGCCTGTGCTGCTTTAGCAGGCTCTGAGAGTTTTCAGAACACCTAAGATAATTTGTTTTATTTTTTTCTACCACTCTCCCCACTGCTTTTTTAAATCTTTTAAACTATTTCTGAGTCACTCAGAAAGCAAGAGTATTCAAATAATGCACTCTTCTGACTGAAAGCTCCTGTAGTGAAATGCAACATCAGATAAGAGTGGACAGGTGGGGATAATGGAATGTATTAGCGCTGTGAAGACAAGGTTACTCTCTCTGTGTATTTAAATGGGAATATTGTTGGTTTTAGTCTTTACCCACAGCCATGATAAATCTATGCAAACTGCAACGTTTTTGTGTTTTTTAATCACTAGAACCAAATTCAAGCCCTCTCTAAAATCAACTAAATATGCGGAAGACTGGATCTGCCTTTTGCTTCCCCCTCTGACTAGATGCCTTCATTAGATATATTGGTGAGGTTTTGGACATACAGTTTTCACACATACTGTTGTGCTTGACATTTCCCAGAGAGGTGTTTTTGAGACTCGTTTGGGGATGCAAATGTCTTTAATTGTTGTTCCAATGTTTTATAATATCATAAAAATGGTTAGACACAGTGCTATTGTTAGATTTTAGTTTATGTACCCTGTGTGCACATGCTAGTAAGCATTGCAGCTTAATACTCTGTACCAGACCCAGCGCTAGAGGAATTTAACTAGAGGGTTGTGGCTAATTTTGGGGGAGCCAGTAAACAATCTTTTAGTGTTTTTATGTCCCATTGGCGGTATATTACATACTTCAGGGTCAAATCTGTCTTTTTTGCGACACCCTTTCTATCTTCGTGTTATACATTATTCGAAATATAAGAGTCTTGTGATTCCAATTATGTATGTCAATCAATGATACAATCATAAATGTAGAAACAGCAAATGCTAAACAACTTAGGAATCAAGATAAGGTGCAACCAACTGTTTGAAGAGACATATCATTGACAGAACTGAGCGATCTTGAAAAAAAAATCCACGTCCACAAGGGTCCATTTAACATAGTCCAATAAAAAACTTTAATCGTAGATTGTTAACAAATAATTGTCTTACAGAGGTCATTAGGAGTTTCCGCAGTCCTGTAGATAATCTACAAAGACAGTAAGCAAGGGAAGTGGTTATTACAGTAATTAATAGACATGGGTCGTACTTAATGTAGGTCGGAGGCGCTTGGGATCCAGACATGGCAGAGGTAAGTGATTGGTAAGGCAAGGCAAGGCAATTTTATCTGTATAGCACACTTTCAACAACAAGGTGATTCAAGGTCCTTTACATGATTAAGAGGTCAAATAAAAACAGCAGTAAAACACAAACAAAGCATATAAAGTAAAAACAGCAATAAAACAAGAAGCTAACACAGATTTAACACAGGTTTAATTCATGGAATTCTGACAGTTTTTCTACATTGGTGTTAGTTGGGTGTAAAATTGGGAGTGGATTTGGTGCTGCGGTACAGACCGACCGTCTAATAGTTAGAATTTTTTCAGTGAAAAAGCTGGCAAAGTCATTGCAGGCCCAGGTAGAATTTAGTTCAGCGGCTACTGTCACTGGAGGATTAATTAGTCTTTCTACTGTTGCAAACAGAGTCCGTGCATTATTAATGTTTCTGCTAATCATTTCAGAAAAGAATGATTACCTAGCTTCTTTCAAAGATAACTGATATCTGTTCAGTCTCTCTTTGTAGATCTCATAGTGGACTTGGAGTTGAGTTTTCCGCCATTTTCTCTCGGCTCGTCGACACTCCCTTTTTTCCCTACGTACCGGTGGATTACTTGTCCACGGAGACTTCTTTCTACCTGAGACTACTTTCACTTTAGTTGGAGCAATGGAAGGAATGATGTCTGAGATTTTCACGAGGAAATTATCTACCAGCTTGTATACTGAGTTGGAGTTGGGAGATGAGGGGGATGTGGTGGAAGAGTAAATACTTTTAAAGGTTTCAACAGTACCGTCCCCGAGAAAACACTTTTTTTACAGTTATCTCACTGTGGCTAGATATTTTAGCAGAGATTGTGCTTTCAAAGAAAATACAGAAATGGTCAGATAATGCAATATCAATAACCGAGATGTCAGATATAGTTAAACCTTTGCTGATAATTAAGTCTAGAGTGTGTCCTTTATTGTGTGTTGGTTGTTTGACATGCTGGGTCACCCCAAAGTTGTGAAGAGTGTCACTTAATGTTTTAGCTAGTCTATCCTGGGGGTTGTCAGTATGAATGTTGAAGTCCCCCACAATGATTATTTGGTCATAATCAATACATATTACAGAGAGAAGGTCATTGAAATCATTAAAGAAGTTAGAGTTAAGTTTTGGGGGTTTATATAAACTTAGGAATAGAGCTTTTTTAGGCTCATTTATCTGGGTGGCTAGGTATTCAAAAGAGTCAAATGTGCCCAGGGATACCTTTTTAATGTTCATTGAATTGTGAAAAATGGTGGCTACACCTCCACCTCATCTGTGTTTCAATTCAATTTCAATTCAGTTTATATAGCGCCAATTCACAACAGATGTCATCTCAAGGCACTTAACAAGAAGTCATTTCAATACATTTATACAAACATTCCAACCAGTTAAAAAGTTTCCTATTTAAGGAATCCCAGCAGATTGCGTCAGTCATTGGCGTGAGGTTGGGCCCCGTTGATGCAGACTTTCCAACCACAGCAATCCTTCAGCAATCCCACATACTGAGCAAGCATGTAGCGACGGTGGAGAGGGAAAAACTCCCCTTTAACAGGAAGAAACCTCCAACAGAACCAGGCTCAGTAGGAGCGGCCATCTGCCACGACCGTCTGGGGGTTTGAGAAGACAGAGCAGAAACACAGAAGGAACAGAAGATCTGATATAAGAGAACTTTCTATGTTACAGAAAGTAAAAAGTTGATAACAGGACACAGTGGATGTTCAGTTACTGGGAGGATCATCCCAGTCGATGCCCCCCGTCCAACAGGGCATTGCAGCCAAGCAGGATACCAGACCAGGTATATCTTCTATGGAGAGAAAAACACTGAGAGAAAACAAAGTTAACAGTCGAAATAACAGAATGTACTGTAATACAACTGGAGAGTCGTAGGAGAAAAGAAAGTAGCAGAGTGAAGAAAATTGGTAAGTCTGTCCTCCAGTAGTCTAAGCCTATAGCAGCATAACTACAGAGATAGCTCAGGATTACCTTAGCCACTTTAACTATAAGCTTTATCAAAAAGGAAAGTTTTAAGCCTGGCCTTAAAAGTAAACAGAGTGTCTGCCTCACGGACTAAAGCTGGGAGCTGGTTCCACAGGAGAGGAGCCTGATAACTAAAAGATCTGCCTCCCATTCTGCTTTTAGAAATCCTAGGAACTACAAGTAAACCTGCAGTCTGAGAGCGAAGGGCTCTGTTAGGAACATATGGAACAATTAGATCTCCGATGTATGATGGAGCTTGATTATTAAGGGGTTTGTATGTGAGAAGAAATATCTTAAATTCTATTCTGGATTTAACAGGGAGCCAATGAAAGGAAGCTAAAACAGGAGAAATGTGATCTCTCTTTTTAATATTCATCAGAACTCTTGCTGCCGCATTTTGGATCAACTGAAGGCTTTTAATGGCATTTTGTTGACTTCCTGATAGTAAAGTATTACAGTAGTCCAGCCTTGAGGTAACAAATGCATGGGCTAGTTTCTCAGCATCACTCCTGGACAGGATGTGTCTAATTTTAGCAATATTCCACAGGTGAAAGAAAGAAATCCTAGAAACCTGTTTAATATGGGATTTAAATGTCAACTCTTGGTCAAAAATAACGCCGAGGTTTTTTACGTTATTACTGGGTGCCAATTTAATGCCATCCAGATGAAGTGATTGACTAATCAGTTTCTGTATAAGAACTTCTGGTCCAAAGACAGCAACTTCTGTTTTGTCAGAATTTAAAAGCAAAAGGTTTAGGGTCATCCATGTTTTTTATGTCTTCCAGACATGCCTGTAATCTACCTAACTGACTGGGTTCATCAGGATTTATGGATAAATATAGATGTGTATCATCTGCATAGCTGTGGAAATTTATCCCATGCTGTCTAATGATTCTACCAATTGGAAGCATATATATGGTAAAAAGAATTGGTCCAAGCACAGAACCCTGTGGAACTCCACAAGTAACCCTTGAGAGTGAAGAAGATTTATCATTTAGATGAACAAACTGGAATCTGTCAGACAAATATGATTTAAACCAACCTAGTGATGTTCCTTTGATCCCTGCAAAATGTTCAAGCCTTTCTAAGAGAATATTATGATCAACTGTGTCAAAAGCAGCACTGAGCTCTAACAAAACCAGAACAGACACAAGTCCATTATCTGAGGCCATGAGAATATCACTAGTAACCTTCACCAGTGCTGTTTCAGTGCTATGAGGAGCTCTAAAACCTGACTGAAACTCTTCAAACAGCTCGTTACTGTATAGATGCTCACAGACTTGATTAGCAACAATTTTCTCAAGGACTTTGGATAAGAAAGGAAGGTTAGATATAGGTCTGTAACTCACTAAGTCATCTTGATCAAGGGAAGGTTTCTTGAGTAAAGGTTTAATTATAGCTATTTTAAATTCCTGTGGTACGTATCCGTTTACTAAGGATAGATTCATCATATCCAAAATGGGGCCAGGAACCAAATGGAACACTTCTTTAAATAATTTGGTTGGGATTGGGTCCAACATACAAGTTGAAGGGTTAGATGAGGCTAATATTTTTTATAATTCCGAAAGCTCGACTGAATCAAAACAGCCTAAGCACAACTGAGGTTCTACAGTTCTTTCCGATGCTGCCTCATTTACTGAGGAAGAAGTAATCATGTTTGGGAGGATGCCAATGATTTTATTTTTAATAGAATAAATTTTATTTATGAAGAATCCCATAAAATCATCACTTCTAAGAGCTGGGGGAATAGTTGGCTCAACAGAGCTATGACTCTGTGTAAGTTTGGCAACTGTACTAAAAAGAAACCTAGGATTGTTTTTATTCACCTCTATTAATGATGAAAAATATGCTGTTCTAGCTTGTCGAAGGGTCTTTTTATACAGCAGTAGACTGTTATTCCAGGTCAAATAGGAATCCTCTAGGTGTGTAGAGCGCCATTTTCTCTCCAACTTCCTAGTATTCTGCTTTAAAGTACACAACTCTGCGTTAAACCAAGGAGTAAGCTTTCTATGGCTAGCCACTTTCTTTTTTAAGGGGGCTACACTATCTAATGCCAAACGCAATGAGGACGTAACGCTGTGAACCAGACCATCAATTTCTGAAGGGTTAGAGATAGAATTGCTGACATCCACTGTGTTACCCTGAGACACTAAGGAAAGTAAGAATGGAACAGATTCTTTAAAAATTGTTACAGTATTGTCTGATAAAGCTCTACTATAATGAAATTTTCTTTCAGATTTAAGATGGTCAGTTAAAGTAAATTCAAAAGTTATTAAGAAGTGGTCAGACAGGACCAGGTTATGTGGGTGGACTGTTATTTCCTCACACTCAATACCGTATGTCAGTACAAGGTCCAAAGTGTGTTTACCCGAGTGGGTCGATCCCTGTACTTTTTGAGTAAAGCCAATTGAGTCTAAAATAGCATTAAAGGCTGCACTTAGGCTATCACTTTCAGTATCCACATGAATATTAAAGTCCCCCACTATAATAACCCTATCAGTATTTAATACTAAATCAGATAAAAAATGTGAGATCTGATCCAAGAATTGAGTGTAAGGGCCTGGTGGACGCTACAAAACCACAAACAAAAAATGGTCTTAATGTTTTGCAACTTGGATGAGGAAAATTAAGGGTTAGATGTTCAAAAGAGCTGTAGCTATCAATAGGTATGGGACTAATTAGTAAATCAGAACGGAAAATGGTTGCAACTTCTCCCCCTCGCCCAGTATTTCTAGGAATGTGAAAATTTAAATGACTGGAAGGAGTTGACTCATTTATACTGACATAATCCTCCTGCTGCAACCAGGTTTCTGTGAGACAAAGGAAATCAATGTGATTATCACAAATCAAGTCATTTACTAACAAAGTCTTTGAGGAGAGATATCTTATGTCTAATAAACCACATTTAATAGATTTATTTTTCTGTTCAGTCAAAGTTGTATTTATTTTTATGAGATTTCCATAATTTGCTTTTGTTGGCTTAATTTATAATCCATTTAATTTTGGCCGTGGGCAAAACACTGTTTCTATAGGGTAATGGGTGGGTAACACTACAGAAGCAGCAGAGAGGTGGGTTAAACTACGACTCTGCTTCCTGGTCTGGACCCTGGGTTGTCAGTGTTTTGGAGGACTAATAAATTTGGCCATATTCCTAGAAAGAAGAGCTGCTCCATCCAAAGTGGGATGGATGCCGTCTCTCCGGATCAGACCAGGTTTTCCCCAAAATGTTCTCCAGTTATCAATGTAGCCCACATCGTTTGCAGGACACCACCCAGACAACCATTAATGGATTTACAGCATGCGGCTAAACATGTCGTCACTGGTCCGATCAGGCAGGGGACTAGAAAAGATTACAGAGTCAGACATTGTTTTGGCAAACTTACACACCGAAGCAACACTAATTTTTGTGACCTCCGATTGGCGTATCCAGGTGTCATTACCGCCAGCGTGAATAACAATCTTACTGTATTTATGCTTATCTTTAGCCAGCAGTTTCAGGTAGGATTTGATGTCGCCCGTTCTGGCCCCTGGCAAACATTTGACTATGGTCAGTGGTGTCTCTAATGCCACGTTTCTGACTATGGAGTTGCCAATTACCAGGGTCAGCTTCTCAGCGGGTGTGTCGCTGAGCGGGGAAAATCTGTTAGAAACGCGGACCGGTTGGTGGTGGCCCGGGGGCTGGGTCCTAGAAGTATGCTTCCTACGTACAGTCACCCAGCCGGCCTGAGGTCCCGGCTGCACGGGCTCCGGCTATCTGCTGGTTTTTCAACAGCGCGGAGCCATGCTTCTAATTCTGATACCCTCGCCTCCAAAGCTACAAAAATATTACATTTATTACAGTTACCATTATCACTAAAGGAGGCAGGGAAGTAACTAAACATCTGACAGAGAGAGCAAGGGAGAAGAGAAGAGTTAGAGACAGGAGAGAGAAGAGTAGCCATAGCCGCAATGAAGCTAAGCTAAGTGAGCTAGCGAGACCTTACCACCCCAAGAAAAGTTGTGTGAAACACAAGGAGTTCCCAAAACGTAAAGTACACCACCACAAAACGTGTGTTTCAGTGTGCTTGTGTGTTAAAATAACTTAGAAAGGCCTCAGCACAGAGAAAATAAGATCAATTCCTGCTCCCAATTAAGAAATTGTAATTTGGAGGAGTAGATTCTATCAATACAGATGTTTCAATATTTCTATCTAGCCAGGTTTCTGATAAAAAAGGGCATGTATTTTATGTTCAGTGATGAGTTCATTAATTAGGTGTGACTTTCCTGATAAAGACCTAATAATTAATAAAGCTAACTTAAATGATTTTATAATTGGTTGCTGAACTTTCTGACAGGTGATCAACTTGAGATTTGTTTTATTATAAGTGCGTTCGGCTTTAGTTTTTTGTTTATTTTTGCTAATAATGTCTTGAATGATTAATAGATGTGATGGGATGAAGGACACCTCAAAATTCCACCTCAAATTGGTTGTTGTTCAACGGATATGTAGGAGGATCGTCAGAAAGGTGAGTTTTTGGAGGAGGATGACCAGAAACAAAGATCAGCAAAGGATATTCATGGAGGGAGGTGTGTGAAGTGGGTTCAGACTAGTAGCTGGCTCAAGGACTTTTGGATTCCACTGGTGGAAGTAAGGTTCAGTCATGTCATTCTGGAACAAAGAAAGAAGATGTAAGTAGGACATAATGTCAGGAGAGATTAGTTACCACAGCCATCAATTGCTGTTGGGCATTGGATGAACATCCGGCAGATGCTTAAAGAGTAACTAAACCCCAAAACAACTTTTTTTTGCCTCTAAACTGTACCAATGGGTATTTACCAATGCAGTCTTTCAGTTTCTGGGATTTTTTTTAGATTTCTGTGTAAACTTGTTTAATTCTACACTTTTTGTTCTAAAAATGTCTTAGTGCTGCCCTCTTAAGGTTAAACGGTGTCTACTGTATTTGAATTTTGTGATTGGTGGAAAGCGGTACATTTTACGTCACAGGCATTGACTGTGTCACAGTAATGGTCTCTCAGACCATACCCTCTGATAGTGGGTATAAAACTATCAGACATATTCACACACCCCCCCCCCCCCCCCGTGGCGAGTTTGGAGTTGGATTGCGTTTTTCAGGTTACCATTATCACATTATCACTTAGTTAGCATAGCTAACATACTGTTTTGAACGTTAGCCTATGTTAGCATTACCACTCAGAGACTGGACCCATCCTTTCTCCCTCTGCCTCAGCAGCTGATTCAGCGCCCTGAGCCAGAGGCTCGAATTGATACGGCTCGGGGCCGCTGAGCTCCATAAAGCCTCCCTCTACTCCTCTACCTCCGGTGACGACAGAGGAGATCCGCTGGCTCAGGGCGCTGAGTCAGCGCTGCCCGAGGCCGGTGCTGCTGAGGCCGGCGCTGCTGAGGCAGAGGGAGACAGGAGGAGTCCAGTCTCTGAGTGGTAATGCTAACATAGGCTAACGTTCAAAACAGATGAACGTCGATCAGATCGATCAGTTGCAAAACTGCCCTCGTCACTACGGTCACTGTCCAAGTTTCAGTGTCAGATTAAGCTGGCTGTCACTGTCTTCCTGAACACACCCCCACGTTCCTCCCCTCCGCTCATCCTCCATACTTGGCCATACCCCTCCGTTCTTCCTGGCACTGCCCACTTTGTAGAATTTTCAAATGTTGTCTGGGGGCGGGGTTATGATTTTTCATGGGGTTCAGTTACACTTTAATTACTGAATGGCTACAGAGATTATAGCGCATAGGGGATTCAGCACCTTTACACCTTTGACAAACATAAAATTGTGTTTCAGAACCAACAATTAGAATCCCAAAAAACGTTTCTCATGTTCTGGGTCAGGTCTTTGAATAATTGTTGTGTAATTCCTTAAAGACATGACGTTTAGAAAGTGTTCAACCATTATTTATAGGGGTTGCCACATGTCTCGTATATGGCAAATAGTTTGTGCATCCAGTTGTAAAGAAGTATGGATCAGGTTTTGATTGGAGTTCTCTTTAAATCTGCATCATTTTGATCACAACTACAATGAAAATGGAGGACAATGAACTTGATGCTGTCTAATGCTCAAGTAATAATACTTAAGGACAGGATATTTAAGATTTTAGTCAATCAGAGAGTGAACTAAAACCCAATAGTGAAGATAACTGTTTACTGAGTATATCTCTGGTTCTTCGTAGCTAACCCCAAGATCTCCAAAGCCAGTTAATGCCAGCTTTTTAGTCTTTATGATATTCTGATGAGTTACCCTAGATTTAATATGATTTTATAAATTTATTCTATAATGTGTACACATAAACTCATAGTTGCATTAATAAAGTAGAAAAGCACTCAGAGAGCACAGACCTCTGCCAGGGCCACTCTCTTTGAGATGGGTCCACGATAACACCGCTGGTAGGTGGGTGGATATGCGGTTTATGACAGATCAACACCAAAATTTAATCAGCTGTTTCTGGTCCCATTGCGGACATTTCCTGATAATGTCATCCAATTCCGTCCAGAACTTTTTGAATTATGTTGTTCACAGACAGACAAACAGACCTGGCGGAGGTAATGATTTATGTTTACTTAAAACTGTTTTTAAATTAGGTGTTTGTGATAAAGACTAGTTTCATTAGCCTCTTTCAAACTGAATTACCATATGATGTGTTTCTTAAAAGTTATTGTCAGATATGTGGCCATTCATTTACTTCATAAGTGATAATGTAGTTCCCATGAGAAAAAAAAAAGGGAGGGGTATGGCCAAGTTTGGAGGATGAGCGGAGGGGGGAACGTGGGGGTGTGTTCAGGAGGACAGTGACAGGTAGCTTAATCTGACACTGAAACATGGACAGTGACAAAAGCGACGTTGGCAGTTTTGCGACTGATCGATCTGATCAACATTCATCTGTTTTGAACGTTAGACTATGTTAGCATCACCACTCAGAGACTGGACTCCTCCTGTCTCCCTCTGCTTCAGCAGCACCGAGCTCGGGCGGCGCTGGCTCAGCGCCCTGAACCAGCGGATCTCCTCCGTTGTCACCGGAGATAGAGTAGAGGGAGGCTTTATGGAGCTCAGCGGCCGTGAGCCGTATCAATTCGGGGCGCTGAGTCAGCACTGCCCGAGGCTGGCGCTGCTGCTGAGGGAGAGCTAGACAAGAGGAGACTAGTCTCTGAGTGGTAATGCTAACATAGGCTAACGTTCAAACAGTATGTTAGCTATGCTAACTAAGTGCTAATGTGATAATAATGGTAACCTGAAAAACGCAATCCAACTCCAAACTCGCCACCCACGGGGCATGTCTGTAAGATCATGGCTGCTGTGACATAGTCGATGCCTGTGACCTAGAGATGTACCGCTCTCCACCAATCACAAAATTCAAATGCAGTAGCCACAGTTCAACCCTAAGAGGGCAGCACCAAGACGTTTTTGGACCAAAAAGTGTAGAATTAAACAAGTTTACACCAAAATGTAATAATATACAGTTTAGAAGGAAAAAAAAGTTGTTTTGGGGTTTAGTTACTCTTTAATGATAGAAATGTAGGTACCATACTTGCTATTTAAAGGTACAATTTACTAGTTATTCATTAATTTGGTATAGTAGCTAGTATGAATGAATGAATGAATGAATGAATGAATGAATGAATGAATAGATTGTGTTTTAATCTGGGCACCTCTTCTTTTGTCTTCCGCTACCAGTTTACTTGCACACAATCATCATGACTGATGGAAAATAAAAGTGGAAGAAAAGTCCAAAGAATAACTTAGAAACATAATCAGAATACCTAAAGAACTATTAAGGCCACTTGAAAGATTGAAAGAAAATATGACTCCTCAGTGGCTAAATAAAGAGAAACTAGAAGCAGTTTAAAAGGGTTCATTGTACTACAGATCAACATAAAAACGGTCATGAAAACACCTCATCTGTCATTTTTGGCACGCTGTCAACAAAACATATGAATTTCCACATTCTCCTTTTTGCATCACGTTCTGCCTCCTGTCCCTTCAAGGAAGAGGTTCCCTCTCACTCGTCAGAATCTTCAGCATTCACTCTCCTGGTATGAAGGGCATGTATTTACACTGGTTCCACCAAAAGATTTATAAAGGACATGCTGTACTTTAGAAAATCTATAGTGTTCATGTTTAAAAAAGGTTTTCACTTTCACACCATAAAGAAGCAGAGGAAACTGACATCCAAATGCTACAGGGGACAGTGTTTGGTTGAACCAAATCTAGCCTTGCATGTCAATTTATAACTCAGAATTTTTTCTTCATTGGACAAGCAGGTTCTCCAGGCAACATTTCACCAGTGGCTGTAACCCAGTTTTTGGCTGCATGCGGACATTAAAGATGATAGATATCTGCCTTCAGTCATCAGTTGCAAAGTAGCACCCTTATCCAAAATAAATAACTCATCATAAATACTGCATTGTATGTCTATTTAAGTGTCCTCTCATTATTGGATGTGAACATCACTTGGTGTTGCATAGTGTGCGAATGTTTAAAGAAATTATTAGCAAAAATACCATGTAAAAAGACACACATTATTCATCAGGGGTGTTGTACCCTTCAATGTTTTGTGGAGCACAAGTTGATACCTTTACCATTTTAGGGGCTTGAGTTGAAATCAGCTGAACCTCTGTTTCTTCTCGAAGATGTTTTACCTCTTGTTGAATAGATTTTGTCAGTTCAGAACTGATCAAACATTTTCAAGAAACAAGGAAGAGAAGTTACCTTCAATTCAAAGTTTTATGTTTCAAATCAACTTAAAATCAAATTTTAAGTTGGTAGTTTTTGGATTTTTAACATCTGTCAAGACGATTTACCATTCTAGCTGAGAAACATACACGTGGGAGAAGATTGGTAAACTTTTTCAAGCTCTACTATTACATATTAGCTGTCTCAAAGTTTCAGATTCATAAATGTGACATTGATGTTGCACAGAAGTCAAATGGAAAGAGGATGAGGTCTAAATCATCTATCAGATATACATATGGAGTTTGTAGGTTCTTCTAAAGTAATTGTTTTTTTGCCCCTGGTACTCCTAAAACATAAACGTTAAATGTCATTTAGTGTTTCTAAACTGACTTTACCATGTATCAGAGTGTGCATTTTTTAATTCTGTTTGTCTCTCTGCTATAATAGATTTGTGACCTGTCCAGAGAGTATCCTTCGTTTTGCTTATCGACTGCTGAGGTAGGCTTCACCACCCACAATGACCTTAACTAGATGAAGCATGGATGATCTAATATCTCCTTGTAAGAAAATTAGTGGAACATGTTCTTCATGCTGTCATTGATGAACTCTAGTCTCTGAAGGCCTGGTTCACACGGCAGGATTTATAAGCCGATTTCCCTCTGCTCCTCAACTTTCTGACACACCCCGATTATCGGGATGGCTCTTAAGGTAATCCTGATAGATATTACTGCTGTGTGGGGTGTGTTCAGAGCGGTCTTGTCTGCTCCGAAGGACGTCGGGACCACTCCGATCACATATCGGGGATATTCAACATGTTGGATTGTCTTGGCCCGATATCACAATGTGATGTGCTGCGAGGACAAGCATGCAGCCTGTTGAATGTGACCTGTAGCCAATCAGAAAGCAAGGGGACAGACTGCGATACGCGATAAGTGTGTTTCTTAATGAAACAAAAACAAAAATTCACCTTCAAAACTTTGTATAGAAAGTATAGCAATTGCTGTGTCCACTCCTTTATCCAACGCCAGGATTTCATTTTTTTCTGTCTTAACCAGTCCAAAAACTATTGCCAATCCCTAATCCTTGGCATCCATATTTATTTACTTCTTTGACTTTAGTCACATTTTATTTCATGAGATTTTGTGACATTACCTGTCTGAGCTTGGAATGTTTGTGAGTAAAATCGATTCGTGTGTGGTGTCTCGCCGTTGCTGTGGCTGCACATCACACATTGTAGAACCAAAACGGGAATATCTATGTTTTTTTATCACTGTGTGTGCGCTCTGAAACTCTTGCAACAATTTTTAAATCCTGCCATGTGAACCAGGCCATAACTGTCAAACATAATGTTTAAAAGCCTCTGGTGTCTTTAACTAGAGGAACCAAAAACCAGAGGACAACTACAGAAAATCTGTCTTTAAAAGGTTTTTTACTTTTCTAAATGCATTTGTTAAACACTCCCATAGATTTCAACTGCTCAAGTCCAGATGTTTCCTTTTGTGATATCCAGAGACAGACCAGTGGACAGCAATAGCATGTCCACATGCAGGATGGTTTAAACTGAAAGTGAAACTGATGGCATGACTTGATTTCTGATCAATTTGGCTAATGCTGAGTGCTAAGTGGAGCCTTGAAATGTTATTCACAGGTCAGTTGATCTTTTAAAACAAATTTGAAAAAGTAAATGACACTTTGATTAGATGGCATAACACTGAATTCCACACCACAGGTCCTAATACACAGTACAGATACTATTCAAAGCATGGTTGTATCAAAAGTGACGTACACACTTTAAAGATGTGAAAGGACTTAATTTCCTTCCATTTAAACCCATATAACAGTAGTGTTTGTCAATATGAAGCATACATGAAGGGTACATGACAGTAGAAGCAGCTTCACTCTCTTTTTAAAGACATTTGACATTCCTTAAATAGGAAACTTTTTAACTGATTTGAATGTTTGTATAAATGTATTGAAATGACTTCTTGCTAAGTGCCTTGAGATGACACCTGTTGTGAATCGGCACTATTTAAATAAACTGAATTTAATTTATTTACTTGTGCAAGAAAGGTGCAAATTGTCATGCTAAAATGGTTCGAATTTAGCATGGTTAAAATGAAATTCATTATACTATATGTTTGATTCTCTTGGAGAAGATGTTCTGAGGAGTGGAATAAGAAGTGATCTGGAAACAGTCAAAACTTTCAAAATCTTGAAAAGCACACAGACCTCTGCCAGGGCCACTCACCCCCCCATCCCAATGTTGTTATCTAATTCTAACTTTCGGTACTTTTGTAATAAAATGTCTATTGATGAGATGCATGGCTGTGTTCGTGCTGTCGCTGTGCTCTTCCAGCAGAGAGGGGAGATTTGTGCATGCTTCCGGCTCTCGACAAGGACACTTTTTTTTCTTCTCCTCCCTCCTGTTTTCCATTCTGCTCTCTCTCGTGTCCTGTTTGGAGCATCTCTCTGCACTCTCCTCAAAAAGCAACTATGGATCTGGTCAGCTGGTCTCTGAATGCCCATGACAGATTACAATGCCTCATGCAAATGTATTGGCCCAAGACAACAAACAGAGGGTGGAATAGGTTACTAATCGGGAGTTCCTGATGCGGTAAAAGAAGACACTTTGGTACAGTAGTTTGCTAAGATTTTTGTTCCAGCAACAATGGCGGATGGAGCGGCAGGCAAAACGGGAGGGGAGTACAGTTTTAAATGCAAGTATATTAAAATCTTATTTTAATAAAAAAGTACTGTATGTGCATGTGCAGCAGTGCATCAAATACATAATTTTTTCACTGATCGTGTTAATAAATATAGATATGTACATAGAGTGTCAAAAAGGGCCGCTTTGACCCAGGAATATTTAACACACTGCAAACGGGAGATAAAAATGTTAATGTCATGTTTGTGTATTTTAAAAACCCAAAGGCTGCAACACTTAAACTTAAATGATTTAATAATTAACAAAAACAAGGAACAAAAACTTACAGAACTCGGAGAATCAAAAAATGCTGAGCTGAGGGAGGAACAGGAACTGGGCAGGAATCAGGATCAGACAGGGAAAGAATGACGACGAACCAGCGAGTTATGACTGAGAGTGGACTGTATTTATACTGAGGGGAGTGTGAGGATGTGAGCAGAAAGAGCTGAGGACTAATTAAGGGAAGCGGTTGCAGCTGAGAGGGAGTGAGCAGGTGAAACTAATTAGCAGCTGGGATGGAAGGCAGAATGGCTAGGGAAACTGGGAGGAAGACCAGGAGCAAAACATAAGGACTAGACAGAGGATAATACTAAAGAGGAATACAAAATAGAAAGGAGCAAAGGGTGAAAAACATCTAAGAACAAGGAGAAATATGGAAACAAGAAAGTGCAGAAATTACTAGTAGAAACAAAGAATAACTAAACACGATAATAGAACTAAATAAGGAAAATAACTAACAAAAACACAAACACCTAGGAACCATGACAGTTAAGGGGTTGAATAAAAACTGCCCCCCCAAAAGAAAAATCAGCCGCAGCCTCCCCAGCTAAATTGCCCTGGCAATTGCCCTGCAATTGATCAAATTTTTTCCACCCAAAAAATGGGTAAGGGGAAACCTGCAAGCCCTGCCGGCACATACTGGATTCCTGGAGTAAGTGGAAGATCATATGTCTGTCGATCATGTCCATGGAGGATGTGGAAGATATCTACATAATTGGATTCATGATAATTGGGTCTCTGCTGTTTGGCTTGGGTGGATTCATGATGTATCGCAAAGATAGAAGCGGTCGGAAGTAATTGGCAAGTTTTTACAGCTTCACGAAGGATTGTGCTGTGCTTTAAACACTCAGACTAATGCACTGAACTAGCAAAACCGTAAACTGGCTATGAGACCGCTGAAAAACTTTAAAGCTAAAACGCGCTCCAGCCTGAAGTAAAAATTATTATCTGAATTGGCACCTGGTACAGCCTTGGAAGGCTAGACACCACAAAACTCCCCCGGTGAAGAGAATAATGTAAATGGACACTCCTACTCCCACACCATCCCCTATGTTTACATGAGTCTGCGAGCTGTGCTTGGACTGAGGGAGAGTTCATGGACTCACTTACTTACTTACTGACACACAAACACACTCACACACACACAAGTCTGTATTGCTGACCATATTAGGACTTTATATTGACTTCCATTCATTTTAATAGCTGCATTTATGCCTAACCCAAACCCTTACCCTAACCATTACCAGTTATTGCCTAACCCTAACCTTAACCAAAACATAATTCATACCATACATCCAAACCTAACCCCTAACCCTAAAAAAGGGGGTCCACCATATTAGGACCAGGCTTTGGTCCGTATAAGGTCCATCGGTCTTCAGAAGGTTAGCGAATATGCCAGAGAAGGTCCTAAATAGGATAGCTATACAAGAACGCGCACACACACACCTACACACACACACGGATGTTCACGCCACAACTACAGAAACACACATTCCTGGAGTTCAAGGTCTTCGCTGTTACCCTTAGAATCTCCTGCCCATTAGACGGACAGTGGAATGGAGGGCGCGCTGTCAGGCTGCGACCAGTTCCTATATGCGGCGGGTTCCATTTTTGAGTTATGTTGCTAACAGACAGACAGATGGGCATGAAAACATTATCTCCTGGCAGAGGTAATAAATGGTAAGAAATTTAAATTGTTCTTATTTGGATTATTGTGGAAAACCATCTGGGGATGGGCTTGCTGATCTCTGACTAAGGCGGACAGTTGGATGAGTTATGGACGAATAAGCTGAGATAAGGGACCAGCAGAAGACTCTCAATTATGGAAGAGTCAATAATTTCTTGTAATTGCTATAATAACACATTTATAAATTACATTGAGAGATTGTTTATACAGTAATGCACGGTGGAAAAGGGGCTAGCACTATTACCTTTGACCAAACAAGGTCCAGATCTTGGCAGGCAGCCTTTCTGTATGGAGTTTGCATGTTCCCTCCCCCCACGATTTGCTGAAGGTAGTCCCTTTTCTTGCTACATTTGGTCACTCTTAATTGCTCCTGCACTGATGACCCCAGAGACTCTCCAAGGATTAAGAGATCATAGAAAATGGATGGATGGTTATCGGTTGAACATCTTAATTCTAGGATAGCAACATTTTTAAAGTTGATATTGGCAGCAGTAATACTGCTGAGTACTGGTACATATAGGGGTAAGGTTATTACCCAGGATGAGGCTTGATTTAACAAGGCTTACTTTGATGGCGGTTTAAGGTAAGTTCCAAAAGAAGTTTCTAGGACACAAGAAGACAAAAAAAGGCAAGATAGTTTAACTATCACAATCAATGTAGAAAATCAGGCATTGAGTAAGAATCTCACTGGTTCTTTAGAACTTTGAGACAGAAAACAACCACCACAGGAAATGCTAAATATATGATGTTCAGTTAGAAAATATTCAACTTGTTGTAAACAAGACATTGGTCTTTCAATCATACCTACCACACTATCAACCAGGTTTTATAAAAGGTTACTATTGACTTTATTTTGGAATTTCTTTCAAAAGCCTAATCAGACAGAAAGAGTTGGAATTACCTGCTGACACCATGAGGACCTGCTGGAGTAAAAAGACTGAGTATGTCCTTAAAGATGCTGACGCTTGAGTGGCAGTCTATTGCAGTGAGAGGTGCTTTGGAACCAGGGCTCGGAGGGCATTAGGGGTTTTAAAACCGTAACACCATTCCGTGTTAGGCTTTTTCTCATGACTCCATCCATCTTTAATATTCCATCTATGGAAATAAACAATTCCCAGAGAATTTGTGAAATGGATGATCCCCAGCACAACCAACTGGAACACAATCTGGATTTAAATCAAGTTCAAATCTATTCAGCTCTGCTCTACTCTTTCAGAGGTGTTTGCTGTTTTTTCTTCCCTAATTTATATTCAGATTTTATCAAATAGATAGCACTAATATATAAAGGTCACGTATATACTCACTTGTGAGCTGTGTCTTCTCATCCATTGGTTCACAGTTACACCAGTAAGTAGCCTGATAGGTGTTTCTAAAGACAAAGATTGCGTTGGCTGCACTGCTGATTAGATATTGACCTCCTTTGCTTTGTAATGACACAGACTGAAACATTGTGCCATTTTGTCCTTGAGCAGAGCGTTTAATCCAAAGACTGTACACTTTGTTGAAATTAAAGCAGTTCCACTCCGCTGTGTAGGCTGTACAGTATGTTTACCAGGTAATGTCAGCCAAATGGCAATTCATTACGAAAACACACAAGATAAGAATCTATTATATTATCTTTTGTTTTGAAATGCTAATTGGTAAACATTTACTCAATATACATGGGCATGGCTGTGAAAGAGAACTGGAGATGGCATGCATAACATCAGGAAGTTATTTTGTTTGTCAACGAGGTGTCTGGAGTGAATAAAAATGTAATGCTCATTTGCAATCATGATTCAATGTAAGATGCAGGAAGGATTTTTTATAGAGGTTATATAACTCCTCAGTGAATAAGCCAACCTGGATCAACTGGATTTTCAACGATAAATCTTTATTCACCAAATCATCACATAAACAGCTTTGCCTGATAGTCTGTGTGACCATTTCATTGAGAAAATATCAACTTCCCATCAATGATGTTTTCATTTCTGCTTTTCTATTACCCTCGGCTGTATTATCAATCCTCCGAGCAGCGTGTGAGATTGACTTTTTATTGTCACTGTGCATTCACAGATGAAGCAGCAAACAGCACTGTCGTCCGCTATCGCAGCTCATTCAGGATCAGTGCCCGTGTCATATGCTGCCTTCTCGAGATCCTGCCGATTAGCATGGGCTGGCCTCATTGCTAATGATATTTCAGAGTCTAAACTCTAACGGCAATACTCAATACAGCTTTCATTAGCATTCCTCCCACAGCGGGGTAGGGTCAGGGGAGGGTGGCAGGCAAGCTAGCAACATGTCTGAAAGAATGCCAAAAGCAGTACAGCTGTCCACCTTTCTGTGGACTTCGAATGTCCCTTCAGTCACCTCAGAGTCTCACCCTCACTGCTGCTGACTCATTGGCTGCGTACGGCGGCCACAAACGGGTTGCTGATATTGGGCGGTGGGGGGGGGACTGTAAGCAGGCAGGTCCCTTCTACTATCTGAGTTATTTTTCCTCCGGAGATACAGCTACAGAATATGTGATGTGTGTAAAGAAGTTATATACAGAGAGAGAGAGGGTGGGCAGCTGGAGAGAAGTGCTATTATGATGCTCTTAAAAGAGCTCTTTTCCTGCAGCAATAGCTCCCTGAGAAACAAAAATGGAACATTTCTTTTGATGTGAGAACACAATGGGAGTGAAGACAGAAAAACAGTCGAGGACTGACACATTTAAAGAAAGCTCATCAGCCTGTTATTCTTAATCTCCCCGTCATATCATGTCACAAAGTTTCTTTAGAATACTGCCTCTCCTCAGTTTCCTGGACACAACGCCATAATAATAATTGCTAGACAGTCACAGTAACAGATGCTGACAGGTAAGTCGACAGATGGCTTTTTAAAGTCCACCAAGCTCGGTCAAAAAAAAAAAAGATAAATAAATAAAGCTCTATCATGTCAGTGATTAGGTGCTGCTGTTTGCGGCAACATCAGAGTAAGCAGAACCATTAGCATTTATTTTCAACACTAAGATGGAAATTCACGCTGGCAACGCGCCCATCAGAGTGGCATTTAACTCAAAACAGGTGCATGAAATGCTGCTTCTGATGTTGAGCCATGGAGACACTTTAAGACTTTAAAAATGAAAACAGCAAACCTGTCCTTTAAAACTGACCTTCACTCTGTGCGCATGAGTGTGTATGTTGGTGTGTGTGTGTGTGTGGGTGGATTTTGGGGGGTGGGAGTGAGGGGTGGGGTGATACTCAAAATGGTAATCACATATCTCATTGCATGTATAATGAATCACTGTGAGTGAAATGGGCAATCAAAACAGCGTGTGCCTTTTTTTCAGCTTGTGTGGATAAAACCGATTGTCTGTTTACATTTGTACGCATTGGGATTAAGGTTTGGATTTTTCATTAAACAGAGTCTTGCAGGAATAACTTAACTATCATCTGTTCAAATATGTTAAAAAAAGAGGCTTGTGGTTTTGATCGGATCAGCAATTTCTTTGTTGATCACACACAACTTAAATGAAAGGACAATACAAAAGAAAAATGATCTTATTTAATATATTTTAAATGTTGGATGCATGGGGATTATTTATTAATCAATTACATTTCTCCAATATTAAAGCACAAAAGCCTTTTTTGTTTAAATCAAAACAAACACTCCAAATGCACCAAAGATATTAAGCTATACTGTCTTGTTTTACAAAGAGAAACCTCTCAACTGAGAAGCAAATGGGCTTCATCTCCTGTAACCCAGGCAACGTTGGATGATGCAAAATAGACCATTGTAAAATGTGATGAATGTTCTGCAGGGGCCTGTGTGAACCCAAACCATTATGTGTTTTTTCTAAATCTATCCAAACAGTGATGAAAACAAAGGTAAACATTGTCTAAAATAATATAACAGAGATATCATGGTGATGTGATAATAGAAGGTGATGTTAAAAACATGGTAAATATTCCAAACCTTTTTACTGTGCTAAAAGTCCTGAGAATAAGGCTAAAACCCTTTTTTCCTTCCACTATTCTTTAGTGCTTAATGCAAAGCCGCAAAGGTTACAATATAAAGAAAATAGCTACAGTAAGACTGAAAATCAATTATATACTCCAACCTCTATAACACAAAATGCAACAGTCAGTTTTTTAAGTTATTTTTGACATTTCGTTTCAATCCATAATTTAACTGATTGAAATTCGCTCTTATAAAAAAAGCAACTTTCTGATTCTGTGCACGTGAAACAGAGTTGTCAGGTGTTAGTCACCTCAGTGATGTATTGGTAAGTACTGCTAATGTGCTGAAAATATAACAATTAAGGTTTTCATTCATGGTTTAATTCACATTTGTTTTTTCAGTGGGCTGTAATTGTATTCTGCAGACACACCCTTTAGCTGTAAGTTTAGACCACTGCTAGGTTCCTGGATAATTTGACACGGAAAAACACATGGAAGTGATGTAGAAAAGCAGGAAGGACAGATTTGATTTTAAGTACCAACTGTATATTATTTTTTTTGTAAAGTGGACAGTACAGAAAGGGGGCGAGAAGTGGGGAAGCGACATCGCCAAATGTCCACGGGGTGGAAGCGAACCCCTGGACAACTACATCAAGGACTGAGGCCTCTGAACATGGGGCGCCTGCCTTAACCACTGTAAACTTAGTGCGGCGGGCGTACATGTAATTTCCCCAAACAAATGCATTATTGCAAAGATGGTTGACAAAATAGCAGATCTACTCGGAGTGCTTGTCTTTGTGATGTGTGCAATTTTGCCCACATGGAAACGCTTAAGAGACATCGACGAACAAGCTGAAAGGAAAATAGTGACATTTACGTCATCAATGTGTGCGCTCACAGCGTTCCCTGCCCCCCTCCCCTTTTCCCCAACGCCCCACACCCCTCCAGCTTTCGCGGAACATTACCTGACAGTCTGAACGCAAACCCAATACCGCAAAAAGTCCACTTTTGTTATCAAGTCTCCATCTGTAAAATTACCGGTAAAGGGTATCCGGAAGATTGCTTTCAGACACAAAAGCAAAACAGACGAAGTCCGGAAAATTACAGTTTTTCATGGCCTGTTTGAAAAGGGCTTAATGAACATTATAAAGATGAGCATTATCCTTTTCATTACTTGTTTCAGCTTTCAAATTAGTATCCATCACGGCACATGAATCCTCGGACTGTCACAGTTCCCCACCACCACTTGCCCCCCATGATTCGTTAGCAACAGTTTCTGACACAGGCAGACCCAGCGCCAGGGCAATTTTGCTGAGGGGGCCGTGGCTTTTTTTTTTTGGGGGGGGGGGCGGTGGTATTTATTACTTAGACCCAGTTAGCAGTGTGTTGCATACTTCCTGGTTAAAATCTGCTGTTTTGACATACTTTCTATGTACATAATCATATTATACATTATTTAAAAGCAGAGATTCTTTCAGTGGCCTGAGGGGGGTACAGGAGTTTTCCCGAATTGCCGGTCTGTTCTAGACAGGTGGGCAGAACGTTTGTTTTTGTGCTCCAAAATCAGCTGCGGTTGAGCCACTGTCATGATCCTGCTGTGTGTCTGGCTGTGTACGTGAGTAAGGCATCTTCCTTCATAAAACATCTTTGTAAGCCCTACTGGTGCAGCTGCAGTTGCGAGTTTCTTGCTGCTGCACTGGATTCTGCTGTGAACTATTTTGATACTGTTGGCTAGCTGCTACTAGACGTCAGAAGCTCTCTTCTGCTTTGAAAGGAAGACCGACTAATCTTACAGAGCTTCCAATAATAGGTGGCATTGGAGATATTCATGTAAAATAAAAATAAAAAATCATTACCCACGACCCACCCAAGGTAAAGAAACTTCCAAGCTCCTGGGCCGAATTTTAACACCATCCTATTCCTGCTTGTGATTAAACTTATGGATGCCAATCAATGATACAATCACAACTGTAAACACATTAGCCTACACGCTTTTATCAATCCACTCAGAAAGCAAATAAATGACAACTGACTGTTTAAAGCCACATTTCAAAATCCAGGACAGAGCCAACTCCAACAAAACTTTCTTTTTACATTCACAATGGTCCAGTAATGTCCTCCTTTAAAATAGTTAGTCTTATGTCTGAAATCCAGCATCATCTGCCGCTCAATACCTAGATAATTCCCTTCCTTGTGTGTAATTCTTACTAAGTATAATCAAAACTACTGTTAGCATGCAGGTTAGCCTAACAATAATACTGCACACTACTTCTTTGTGTTTATAAACGGCCTGCAAAAAATAAATTGGTGCATTACCACCACCGACTGGTATGGACTGTGGACCAGAGTCAATGCACTGCATGGTTGGAACTTAGGGTGTTGTAATCTGTCTTGGGCAGACCCGATACCTGAATGGGTGCCCATGGCGCACCCATTCAGGTATTGGTATAAATGTAAGAAAATTGATTAGTGTTTACGGCCGGGAAATCCTTCTTTTCCGTCCTGTGACCTTAAGAGCACTTGAGATGCAATTCCACTGTAGGAACCTTTTCAGGAACCAGGGTAGTTTTCCAAACAATTTTTTCTTCACCTTGGGTTTTCATTGTAGGGTCAAGGGAAAATCAAACATCAACAATATACCCTTAAAACAGCCCTGGTAGGGAAGTAGGGCTTTTTGAACGGAGTGTGAGCTTCTTTTGGAATTTGTTTGTTGGAGGATGTTGAGCATTTCTTCTTTGAAAATTTAATATCACAAGCATTTTTTTTCAGTCATCTCCCAGTTTGTCCTATCCAGTTTAAATTTTCTGTTATCTTTAAATTACACTTCAGGGGTTTTGCAACTTCATTTGGGAACATGTCTGAGCTAAATACCAGTGTTTTATTGAGTAAGCATTTAAAGATGTTGATAAAATCCACTAACATTAGTGGAAATATTTGATTATCTCACCAAAGATTTTTAAAGAGATTTTGATTAGTATAATTTGAAAATTGTTTAGCTTTTTCCTTCTAAGATACCAAATAAAGAGAGTGCAACTTCCCAAGATTGTTGAGCAATTACCTTTTAAGTTTAAATGGGGCAGAAACACTGCTGCAAATGCAGCGTTTGTGTGTATGTGGTTACTCTTTCTAAAAGACCCATCTAACAGGCTTGAATTGATAAGATTATTAATTAGATTATTAGAAACTTCTAAACAAAAACCGGTGTTCATTCAGTTTTAAAGCTTAATTGGTATGAAATTGTCATAAATTATGCATTTGGACAGCAGGCAGTAATCCCAATCAAAACTCACCTTTATTTTTTCTCCCACAGTCAGAAACTGGGATCTGTAAATCAACTTAATGCTGTTTGGTTCCAGTTTCCCGGTTTTTAATCATATTTTGAAGTAAAGCTTGCAGCAGGAACTCAGATCAAGGTTTTTTTTCCCCAGTAACAACTCCATGCACAAGCCTCAGAATTCATGTTGGAATCTGTCTGAAATTACTGATCCTGCATAGTATTCTCTAAAGCCAACAAATTATTGGCTGCTGTATCTGCTGTTGTATCTGCTTTGACAACCAATGATTTCAAGTTTTTTTTTTAATTCCTCTTATACTGAAAAGCGGTTAAACAACTCCAATAAGTGTTATCAGAAGCTTGCTTAGTTTTTAATTAGATCCTGAAATATGTCATATTTTATTACAAATAACTAGCCCAAATGGGAGTCAGTATAATTTAATCAAATTATACACAATATTTAAGTGTTTTTATTACTGTTTATTTACATGTTTAATGAAAATAATTAACTACTCAACTAATGAACTACAACCATGGTTTGATTGCCATATGGTTTGTTTACTGATAGGAATTAAAATTAGAAAAGACGAAACGCTAATGTGTACATATTAAATGGGTGTACAACTTGGCACAAAATGACCAATACTTATTATCAATAATTAGGAATATTATTATTACAGGTCTCTCTGCTTAAGCTGTTGCCCCTTTGACCCAATAAGCGGAAGACAATGGAAGGATGAATTGTAATACTTTTAATTCTATTAATACTAATAACCAAGTGTGACCAATACACAATGATCAGAAATTAATATAAGTAAATACATCCATATATTATATTTCAACATTTAAAGCCTTAATGCATGAATATTATATTTGCATTGTAAATATCTTAACCATAATGGTCTTTTGCTTAGATAGTTAAGAATATTGGCACCCTTCTCAATAAGAAAGACTTCAAGCACAGAAAAACAACTAACATAGTTGTGTTCGTAAATAGAAACCTACCGGCCACCACTGTAACCTTTCTGCTAAGGCTTTTGTATCAATTAACAAAAGTACACATATAGTGTTAATTAGCAATTTTCACTTACTTTCACTCAGTTTCCATTAATGTTGGAGTCTTTTAGCTCGCAATTCACCAACAAATGCAATGCAGAAAGCCGATATGTGTATGTTCCAAAATATAAATTTCTTACTTTAAAACCTTGAACTCAACACCAAAGTGTTGGTGTTGTGGTTGCCAGACAAACTTATTTGTAAGATATCTTCTGAAAATGCAGCAGGACCTTGATTGAAGATCGACAGGATGACCCACTGACCCATTACCAGAACAACTTTACTCCGTAAACAGTCTCCACAGAGGGAATATTTCACCACGGTGATCCACAGAGGAAAGCTCTGCTGCACCAAGCTCCACTGACAGAAAGCTGGATAATTGGCTACTGTATGCCCCAGTGGCCCTTCAGTGATGTTGTCTTGCTCCACCAGAAATTAAGCAACAAGAGCCCTGAAAAAGAAGGAGACTCTTAACAAAGTCCAACCAAAGAATAAAAGGGTTGAAACTGAAATAGTGGCAATGCACAAGCGAAAGAGTCTTACTTGTATTTATCCTAGGTATCATTTTCAGACATGCATTTGGTTTATGTTATACAATGCATCCAAGTTGTTGCATCATCAACAACAACAGCTAATAGCTTTTAGAGGTTGATGAGACTTTGACTCTCCCATTGCTTTTTAATTCCAAGAAAGACAGTTTTGAATGAGGAATGTTATAATCAAATTAATCAGAGAATGAGGATATGATCTTGTGTTCAGTTGTTTATTTCTTTTTATAGAATAGTGCTATGAAAGTCTTTGACTTCTTACAGATTTGGTCTTTTTTGTTGCTTTCTTGTCACACTTGTTTCAAATCCTGAAATGCATTTTGAAATCAGACAAAGATAACCTGAATAAATGCAAATTGCAGTTTTAAAAAGATGATTTTACGATTAAGGTAAAACTGGCTCCTTGTGAAAAATAAATGTGTGGAATTTTGAGGGTGGACATCCTGTTCAAGGTCATCCAACAGCATCGCAGTCAGATTCAAGTCCAAATTTTGACTAGGCCACTCTAATTTGTAAAATCACAACAAGCGTCTTTAGGGCCTTAAGGAAAATGGTAATTCAGAAAACGATTGATGAGGGGCAGATGTTTTTGTGCTTATTGCATTGTGTTGTTTGCGTCGCGTACAGATCATGTTGAGTTACTTTTTGGACCCCACTCATAGAGCTAGTCCTCAATTATAATAGAAAAACAACCCATACCGTATAGTAGACTTGAGCTGTGCTGATTAAGCAGTAGTAGATTAGGGCCAAATAGGGATAATTATTATGATTTTTGGCAAATTTATTTTACATTGGATCTCTTCCATGGATGCCAATTTTGTTCATTCTTTTATTTTCAATTCATTTTATTTATAAAGAGCCAATTTACATGCCATCTCAAGGCCATTTACAAGAAATGTCATTTCAATTCAGTCATACATACATTCCAATTAATCCTTCAGTTCACTATTCCAATCAGTGTAAAAGTTCTCTATCCAAGGAAACTCAGCAGATTGCATCGAGTCATTGACTTGCAGCATTCACTTCTCCTGAACGAACATGTAGTGACAGTAGACAGTCGTTGACTTCACAGCAATCCCTCATTAGCCAGTAGTGAGAGTGGAGAGCAAAAGCTCTCCTTTAACAGGAAGAAACCTCCAACAGAACCAGGCTCAGTATGAGCGGCCATCTGCCACGACCGACTGGGGGTTTGAGAAGACAGAGCAGAGACACAAAAAGAACTGATGTAGTAGTACTTTCTACCTTAAAGAAAGTAAAAAGTTGATAACAGGAGATGGAGAACATTCAGTTACCACTCGATGGTCCCCTCCAACAAGGCATCTCAGCCGAGCAGAACACCAGACCAGGTGTAGCTTCTATGGAGAAAAAACACGTAGATATACATATACATTTTTTACATTTATAGTTAAATGAAAACTGACCATAACAATTTAGTTTTGCAGTGCTTCATGATGTTTCGAGTTGTTACCTGGTCTCTTGGATGAGTTGTCAAGCCCATTTTGGTAGACCAGCCACACTAAGTTTCACCACTGTTCTGTATTCTCAGTGGGGTGATAATACCTCTCACTGTGGTTTTCTGGAATCCCCAAAGCTTAAGGAACAGCTTTGTGATCCTTTCCAGACAGCTTTTTCTCTTAAGGAATTAAACAATTAGAAAACTGCATTTTGCATCTACTTATTCTCAGATAGTTCGATCTGAAACATTTAAATGTGACGAAAAAAGAAAAACAGAAGCAATCTGTGTTCAAGAAAATTTTGTTTCACCATGCTGTATTTATAAGTAGTATTGGATGCCTCTTGTGTAAAATTGTAGTTCTAAATTGCCTGATTTTGGTGTGTAATCCTGACAGATTTAAAAAAAGCTAACTAAGCTTTCTTCTCAAACTTGCTTTTCCTGTCCAATGACCACAGTACGTGTTGTCATTTCTAACATCTATAGTATGTATTTTTTTTAAGATGTTCAAATTCTTTCCCATAAGCATGCTATTAACTTTTCTCATTGTGAACAGATACTTCAGGGTAATTATTTTTGTCTTGACATGTACAGAAATGAGAAGGATCTCATAGGACAAAGCCCTGCAGCCATGAGAATGCTGTACAGCGCAAAATGAACACAATATTATTTCAGTCCTACACAGAATACTGATTAAATATGAATAATCATTTGAGGTATTCAAATAGTACGTGGCTTTTCTTACAGTTGTGTTTGATCTTTACCTGTCAAACACCTTTAAACAATTAACTGATTTCATTATCTACTCATTTGATATGCAGAGCTCTTTGTTTTGTAAATGCTCATTAAAACCTCGCCTCGGGTTATGTGCGCAGGTAGCGGGTCTGCTGTTGTTGCTCAGAGCAGATTCTGTATGAGAAAATCTGAAAAAAAAAATTCATTACCGAACCCCAAGCGAGCCCTTTGATGCAGGAATCTACAGCTTGGGTAATATCTGGGGGATAAAGTCAATGTGCTAAGTGAGGTCCACTGAAAACAGAAATATTATACTTCAGAAACAGTAGCATGATGACAAGTCAAGGGGGAAAAAATCATCTCTATTTCTTTTAAAAGTTGTTTTTGTCTTCTTGCTGGTCACTTTAAAATTCTCATGCAGGGAGCACAAACTGCATTTCACTTTGTAATCTCAACTCTATGGTGGCTAAGAGAAATGGGTGAAGTGCTTTCATATTATTAAAAATGATAAAAGGTTTTGGCATAACCCAAATGCAACACACTCAGGAAAAATGTTTTTAAAGATTTATTATGGCATAGGTTGAAGACGGATGATGTCAGGAGGGCTGAAGGATACTGGAGGCTGAGGGAGGTGAGTGAACTGCTTGCTGACCAGCCGGAGACCACGGAGGTTGTTTTGGTAAAAAAAAAAGGGAAACTGTTGATGGGAATGAGCAGGCAGACCGGAGGCTTGGAACATGCCAGCTTAGGTATTACAGTGGGACTCTGAGGCATGAGGAAAACAGGTAGTGCAGGGTGCACAAAGCTGTAATAGAAATACCAGCCCAAGAACAAATACGTAGCATAGTGAGAGGACAGTCTCAGACAGGGGTGGAAAGCCAGGATAAATAAACTGCTGGAGTTGAGAAGGTCATGAAAAGAATGAGAAACGCAGGGAGAAAACATGGTATTTATGGCGGAGCCCATGACAAAAAGCGAATTGATATAAATCTTTTCTGTGTGACCAAACTGCTTTACTTTTTCACACAATACAGAGCAGCAGATGCCAAAGAAATGAAGTTATAGTCAGAATGTCTGTCTTATCTTCCCTTCTTATCTGAAGGACACAATTATAATTCAATGCTTTGGGAGATGGTGGTCTTTTGTTCAAATCCCTGCTTTAATCAGTCTCTCATGCGTTTAGCCAGAAAACGTTCTGGGAAAAATAAGGGTCATGAACAAACCTGTTTTAATGAAGTATTCTTCTTTCAACTGCAGATTCACAAGAGACAAATCGCGAAGAGATGAAAATGGTAAAAGCATATTTGTATTAAAAAAAATCTCACTTTTAAATCTAACCAATCTAACAAAGACTAGTAAAAATGTATCTGATTCAAAAGGAGTTGTAAAGTACTGGCTAATTTTGTTTTATAGATGCAAGCATAATCAACAAATCAGAATTTGGATGGTGACAATAGCAGCTTATTAAATTCTACATCTACCGCTTTGTGCAACCTGTGTTTCCTGCACATACAGATTAATTGTTTTCCAAATTACATTTGAGTGCAATGTTATCTCTGCTTGGATTGTGTACAGAGGGAACATTTCTTTTGAATGAATGAAGGCCCACATTTATGACCTTGTCCGACTCAAAGCGGCAGTGATGGAGCTGCATTGTATTTGTTCCAGCAGCCTGCAACTCTCCCAGCAGAAACTCGGGTTTCCATCCAAACTCCCATCTGTGAATACATTTAAGTGATAAAAACACACAGGTTGAGGTTAATAAAAGATTTGTGTTTTGATCAAATGTGAATAAACATATGTTTGGAATCACAGTAGATTTGTTTTGTATCACAGCAGAAGGCAATATTTGATAAATGAGAGTCCATGAATACTTTTACAAACAAATGTGTTAAATTTCTATCTGTCCTTGTAAAAAAGATGCACTATTTGTGGAATATGTGTTTTTAATGTCAACAGTAAAACTTTAATACTATATGTTCACATTAAATTATGTAGTTTAGGTTGTCTCTGATAGATGTATAGATCCAAATGTTTTTGTCAACAGAGTTTCTTCCTGTGGAGCAACGGTATTTGGGCAGCAGTGTTGTCACTGCAGTGTGTCCAAATGAGAAGAGCTGGCCAACAACGGACCCTGGCTGAACACCTCAGACCACATAGGTTATAGACGATCTAATGTGCACCCTTTATGTGCTGACTGTGCAGCAACTGCTGTGTGTGTCTTTGCCAGCTAAGAAGCTGGCATGCAAGAATTATTTATATATATATATATATATATATATAGATATATCTATATATCTATATATATATATATATATATATATATATAGATATATATATCTATATATATATCAGTATTTATGTGTTAATGCAGTTCGACTAATAGGTAGAATTGACGCAATACATTTTTGACCTGCACAAACAACAGGTGCTTGTTTGGCTGTTTACCTCCATGGAGCTCATTCACATGTCCTGCATAGAGGATCTTTGTAGCAAACGTGCTCGTTCCATCTTTTTTGTGTGGTCAATAAGTAGTGACAGAACCATTTGACATATTCCTGTTAAAAAGGTCCAGACAGTCCACATCCTACATACAATAGTTGTGCATCAGACAGTGATGATCCAGATTACACTTCATTACGCATATACATACTCCAATTTCTGTTTGTAGGTAAGATGTAGCAACAAATGTATTTTGTAGTCAAAATCTCTTAAAAAGCAACAGAAAGGCATATATCATGATTTATTTTATGTTCCATGTTTTAAATATGTATTGATTTTATGACTAAAATATTATTATATTTACACTTCAAAGCAGGGGTGTCAAACTCCAGTCCTCCAGAACTGATATCCTACATCTTTCGGATGTGCTCTAACTTTAAAACACCTAAATCAAATGATTGAATTAACTTCTCATGCCCTCAAGTTCTACAGAGTCCTGCAAATGATCTATTTATGTGATTCAGTGTGTTGACGCAGAGATGCACTACTCCAGCCTTTGAGAATTAGAGTTTGGCACCTGTGCTTTAAACTGCTCTTTTGAGTAAGAATTTATAATTGAAATCTTGGTTGTGTTCAACCCGTCCTCAAGGACCTTTTCCATGCGGACTTTAACAGATTACCTTCATAAGATTAAATGAAGGATTCACAAAGATTCAGCAAATGATTTAAAAGCATTTTGCTGCTATACACTGGAGAAAACATGGGAAGATACATACAGTGGGGTAAAAAAGTATTTAGTCAGCCACCAATTGCCCATGCAACAAAGGAGTGGCTGTGTAAAAAGCCTTTCAAAGTTCTGAAGTGGCCTAGCCGGTCTCCAGACCTCAATCCAATAGAGAATCTGTGGAGGGAATTGAAAGTCCGTGTTGCCAGCGACAGCCCCAGAACATCACAGCTCTAGAGAAGAGCTGCATGGAAGAATAGGCCAAAATAAAATCTACAGTGTGTGCAAACCTGGTGAAGGCCTACAGGAAGCGTTTGACCTCTGTCATTGCCAACCAAGGTAACATTACAAAGTATTGAGTTGGACTTTTGTTATTGACCAAATACTTCTGCACCATTATACAAATACATTCTTTAAAAATCATACAATGTGATTTTCTGGATTTTTTTTACACTCTGTCTCTCACAGTTGAAGTGTACCTATGAAAATTACTGACCTCTCTCATATTTTTAAGTGGGACAAATTGCACAAATCAGTGGATGCCAAATACTTTTTTATAAATAGACTTGTTCTGGTTTATTCCAGAGAATTAGCAATATCCTTGCCATCACTTGTTTCAGCCTCTGTACCTGTGTTAGTATCCATCATGGCTTACAGAACATCAGAGTCATAATGAGCTGTATTCCTCAAATACAAAGTCCTTCTGAGTCCATTCCTCTGGTGAAAAGTCCAAAATAAAAACATCGACATTGGAATCTGGTAAGTTGCCCATTGATCCTAGTGCTAATTAAAGCATCAAATCACACTGAAACTCAAATCTAATCAGCACAGAAAAGTTTATTTTGCACACTTTATACATATTTTGCATTGGAATCATATTATTTACGTGCTCTTTTTCTTTTCTAAGAGGTGACGCACCTCTTGCCAAAGGGCAAAAGTGCCCCTACAAGCAATTGTGTCTTTAGCTACGTTAACAAAAACAAAATCTAATTTTATTTAATTTGCACACAAATAACTCTTTGTAGCATATACGTGTTTTATTTAAATAAAACCTAAACCTAAAAGTTGATTACATTTCCATCAGACAAAAAAAAAGAAAGAAAGAAATCCCTTAGTTTCTAGTATTTGCCTGGGAAGTTAGCATTATAGTTTTATCTAGCAACCCAAGGGCTAGAGGTTTGTGCTCAAAATCCAAAATAGCATATTTATAATACAGACAATAATATTGGGCAATAATTTATTTCCAGAAGTAAAAAACAAAAAATAAATAAATCACAACATCAAGACTAACAGTTTGGTTTACAAGTTAATTTAGCTTGGTGTTTGTCATGGCAGAACCAGATTAAAGACAAGTCACTTCAAAAGACTTGGATGTTTTATTCAAGAGCATAAATCTAAATATCTTCAGAGAGTGTGTTTACTCATTTCACTGTCATTGTGCTCAAAGTGGTCACACATTTTCTGATCAAGCATGCTACCTCTGCTACAAGTCCTTTTCATCGCAGAAAATAGCAATTCAATATAAGGCCCTGTCGATTGGTTTGACTAAGTCAATGTGTCCCTCTGGTAATAAAATCTTCCCACCCTCCTTCGTTAATTAGCACTAAAAAGTGCAGAGGCTCTAAGCTGTTTAGGTTTTATCGCAATAAAGCAAATTATAGGAACACTAAAGATACAAAGCCTTGAATTTTCTTCTGTTTAAATTCAGTTTTATCTACATGGCTCCAAATCATAACACAAGTCATATCAGGGCACATTACATTGTAAGGAGAAGGCCTGGCAATATTATAGAGAGAAAAAAAGTCATCAATTTTTCTTTGAGCAAAGCACTAAGGGGGAGGGAAAAAGACTCCCTTTCATTTGAAATAAAAGTCAGACAGAACGAGACTCAGGGTGAACACTGGGCGGCCATCTGCCTCAACCGGTTGGGGTGAGAGGAGAAGGGAGGGATCAAAGTCGTAAGATCCATTGTGTGGGGATCACAAAAGACTGCAAAATGTTTCATCAAAAGACCATTATCATGAAGTCAGAACTGAGCAAATCCAAGAAAAGCAAAGCAAGCTTGTTAGTGCAAGCAGGTGTTACTTTTAGGTTTTGACTTTGCTAGGGTAAAAAAATCAATCAGTTTTATTGTACAACAAGTTAATAAGTAGACAGGAGTTTCGGGTATGTATGGCACACTGAGCGGAAAGGAAAGGGATCTACAGCCTGATAATAAATCCTACTTTTATGAAGGTTATTATGATCAATTTGTATTTACAGGCATGGTGTTTATTAGTGGACTTTAATTTGAAGATATTGTGTTGTAAAGTAGAGGGTGAATGTACATATTGTTTTCAAAACCTGAAGTCATTCTTAAGTTTATTTAGTTATATATTAGTCACAGAAGTCTGGAATTTTGTGTAAAATCTTTTTAGTTTAATCTCTTGGCAACAAAAAGAATAAACTTATTTGTTTTAAAAGTACATTATGAATGTGTTTGAAAATGTGTGGAAGTAAATCTTAAAAAGATCTGATGTTACTCCGGGGAAATGAGTTGGGGCTTTTTTTGTTATTGTAGCTACATATTTTGGATTATTATTCACTCCCCTTTTACGTTTATGCCCTTACATAAAGTACAGTGTGACATCAGAAAGACTGTTAAAGTTGCAGATGGTATGAAACTGGGATGGAGATTCATCTTCCAAGAGATTAGCAATCCTAAACATACATTCAGAGCAACAAAAAGAATGGCTCTTGCAGCATCTTATATAGAATCTAACTTATTAAAGGTGGGATACGTAGTTTACATTTTTTAAAGTAACTTAAAAAATCCAATTTGACTATCTGACCCTGTGCTATGATATAAAGTAGCTAATCTTTCAGAATGTATATTTTCCCTTGGTCCCTTCCCTGGCCTCTATGGCAAAACGGATCATTTACGAGAGCCTAGAGAGTGACCAATAGATTTGCGTATCCACAAGAGGGAGTTGCCAATCAACAAGAATGCACCATAGTCCCCAGCAGTATGAGGTGATGTACCTCAGTCAGCTTAGCACACCAAGGAAGAAGAAGCCAGGGGATGTTAGTTAAAAAAATACATCCTTACCTCGGAAAACTCCTTCGTAAAAAGTATGTCAGTGCTGGGTCAATGCAGTGATGCTTTCTCTGTTGACTCCGCTTTCCCTACGCACTATGAGACGTGGCTTTTAGCTCCTTCCAGAAGGGGACGGGGAGCAATGGTTATGTGAGAGGACTGTTATTTCCTGACACTCAGTGCCGAATGACAGTACAAGGTTTTAAGTGTGTTGACCCGAGTGGGAGGGTGCCTGTACTTTTTGAATAAAGCCAACTGAGTCGAAGATAGCATGAAAGGCTGCATTTAGGCTATCACTTTCAGTGTCCACATGAATATTGAAATCCATCCATCTTTCATCTATTCCCACTTGTCCTTGCAGCGTCATTGAGGGGGGTTGGTGCCTATCTCCAGCAGTCACTGGGTGAGAGTTGGGGTACACCTTGGACAGGTTGCCAGTCCATAGCAGGGCAACACAGAGACACACAGGACAAACAACCATGCACGCACACACACTCATACCCAAGGGCAATTTAGAGAGACCAATTCACCTCACGGTCATGTTTTTGGACTGTGGGAGGAAGCCGGAGTACCCGGAGAGAATTCATGCATGCACAGGAGAACATGCAAACTCCATGCAAAAAGGCCCCAGGCCATGATTCAAACCTGGGCGTCCTTGCTGCAAGGCAACAGTGCCACCAACTGCGCCCAAATTTGAAATCCCCCACTATAATGACCTTATCAGTATTTAATACTAAATCAGATAAAAAAATATGAGATCTGATCTAAGAACTAAGAGTCAGGGGCTGGTGGACGATACAAAACCACCAACAAAAGACATTTTAATGCTTTGCAACTTGGATGAGGAAAACTAAGGATTCGATGTTCAAAAGAACTGTAGCTAATAAGTGGTCTGGGATTGATCTGTAAATATGAATGAAAATGGTTGCAACTCCTCCTTGCCCATTACTTCTAGGAAAGTCAAAATTTTAATAATTGGAAGGAGTTGACTCATTTATACTGACACAACCCTCCTCCTGTTGGAGCCAGGTTTCTGTGAGACAAAACAAATCAATTTAGTTATCACAAATCAAGTCATTTACTAACAAAGTCTTCGAGGAAAGAGATGTTCAACAAACCACATATGTTTTAAATAAAGGGATAAAAACTCTTTATAAGACACTGTATATAAGTTTAACTGAACTACTGTAGAGAACTTATCTGCCTTTAAATCTTACCTCATTTGTTAAAAGATTCCTTTTGATCAGTTAATCATATGCATTGTGCAGCTTTTTCCTTTTTTTGCAGCTGAAGTCTGTTGGCCAATAAGTCAGCAAAGTGTGGCCAAGGTTCATTTGTTCAATGTTAATGTGATGGAAAAAAGATGAGGTCAGCAAGGCATGGAAGTCACCAAAGAGAGATTGATTTCAGATCAGATCTCACTTACATGAGAAACATGGGTGTAAACGTATTGATTGTGAGTGCTCAGAAATCTTCAGAGCCGCTGGCGAGATTAAAGCTCCTGGAGTTGAAATCAGCAGAGTCCTCCTCCTCTGGCCTCGTCCTTCTCTGACAAGGTCGCGATTATCGGGGATCTGATCCTGACAACTCTTCTCACTGTTGGCTTCGCCACATTAACCACCGGTCAGCATTACTTCACTGGATATCACACTTGGTGAAGGTGTTTAATTAATAGCTACAAATTCTATTTGCAGGAGAATTCCCCCCCGTACTACACCCACAAGGCAGAAGATATAAAACAGTGTAGCTTAATTTCTTTATTTACTTGACGGTGAGTTAAATCATCTAGACATACAGCACAGAAATCGGACAACTACTAGAATTCATTTTGAGCATCTCTCTTTTTCTTAAAGTTTAAATTAATTTAGTTAGAAATGTAAAGCCACCAGAGCGAAAGAGCTTCTGTACAAATATCTAATCATTCACAAGGTGACACTTGCAGACCCCAGAGGCGGCCCTCCTTCACAAGTCTCAATGATAATCTGCACTTACTTACATCATTGATTATGTCTCTGGAAGAGAGGGTCCAGTGGGCATTCAATCCTGCTATTGCACAGAGACAGAGAAACACGAAACAAACAAGATTAATAATAGCCTATGGTGCTCATCCCTTGGGCCACACAGCTAACAACTCTTGACAAAACAGGGTTTAGAACAGCAGATGGATTGTCTGTAGAAATGAAGGGAATGTGCATTGGGAGTGTAATGAAGAGCGCTGGGTGCAGGCTTTTTTTTCTTTTTTTCTTCCCAGAGTCACTGAGAATGGGTCTATGGAAATTAAATCAGCGCGTGACAGTTCCCATCGACTGACTCCACCTGGGGACAGTGACCACAGATATGAATATACACTAATAAGCCTTTGTTTTATCGGGAGAAATGAGTGCATTTAATGATCACAAGTAACACTCGTGTGGTTCAATAAAAAGAAAACTGGTCCTTGGGAGATTTACTGCTGGGGCAGCCAAAAGAGATTGAACATGGGCATCAACATCTTTCCCAGGCTGCAACAATATCCGTGACATGCATCTATTTATCACAAGGTTAAAGCTGCTCACGAAGGTTTGGTTTTGAATTTGTCTGATAGTGTAGGTGATGTCCACCAAATTCCTGCTGTTGAGGATCTTTAGCAGATCAACAGACCAGGAAAGTGAAAGCAAGAATATTTTACAGGTAAAAATTTTAAATGAGTTTTTGGGAAAACAAAGATAAACTGCAAAATTATTATGCAAACTTGTTTGTCTTGCATCCTTTGCTGTGAGTGCATGCATAAACAAGAAAGATTTCTTTTTTATCTAAAATGTGCTCGCTTTTTTTCGCAAGCAAATTACATTTTGCATAATAGATGTCTGGATTAGGCTTAAAGGAGATCATTTAATGCTAAATCCAGCCACCGGGGGCCTGTTATCCTGTTCAGTGGACCACCTGCTGTCCATTTTCACAACTTGTTCTCAGGCTGTTCTCTTGAACTTTCACTCCTTGTGTCAAGTGTTAACTGTAAAAATGGAACAATTCTCACGCTCTGCATGGCAGCTGTAACATAATTAAAGAGAGTTTTTTTTGTAAGGTTAATAGAACAAGTTTGCATGTTTATTGCTCACAAAACCATTTATTTTTTGTTCTACTTTGCTGCAGCAATTTTTCACCACCTACAAGTGTCAAACTCCTGTTTAAAAAGGGCTGAAAGCATGAAAAACTGGGGGGCTAGGTATAGTTACAATGAGGTTTGGTTTGGTACAAGTTCATATAGCCCTGATAAATAGTGATGCATTAAAAGTGTGATGTAAAAGTTAGTAAAAAGTTAAAATGTTAAGTTCATAAACATGGGAAGTTACAAATGGGTTAATTCATTAACTCTTACTTTATTAAAAAAAGAAAGTTCATCTCAGAAAAGCATTTACACTATTTATAAGTGCCTTTACATATTTTTATTTTCATTTTGTTAATGATACAGGCGAGAAGTGTATTTTCCGATGCAGGGGGAGTTCTTGAAGGGGACATGGACGTGTGTGAAGGGGAGAAGAAGAAAAAGGAAAAAAACTCTGGTTCGGTTGCCTAGTTAACAGCTACTACGAGAAGTCTGCTCGGTTTTGAGAATATAAAAGTACTCTGCGCTGTGGGTCGTCTGTCAGACAATCCACATAAGTGTTTCTGCACGAAAGATTGAGGTAAAAGACAGTTAAGTTTCTACCCGAGCCTTTAGGACTGTGTTTTGCCATTAGCTTAGCATAGCGAGTAGCTGATGCTAATAAGCTCACAGAAGGACTATATAGGCTGCCGTTCGCTAACCCAGCCGAACGAGGGAGCTTGTAGAGGATCGTTCTTGTGTGAGAGGACCTCTGGCTACGTGGGAACCGAGAAGTTAATGATCGGAAGAGGGCCGTGGCTGTTCGCTAACACAGCTGGACTACGCGACTTTTAATCGATCGTTAACTGAGCGTGTCAACGAAAGATTGGACCCAGATAGCATTCTGAGCCACCTGGAGGCGCTCAGAGGACCTCTGGCAACGCGGGAACTAAGGAGAGTAGGACCGGGTGTGGGCCACGCACTTGGATTGGCTTTGTTGGTGGGGTTGTGACTGTGGGCGCCGAATTGTTTTCCACTGGAGGGGGACTACACTGAGTCTGACTGCTTGGAACACCTTTCATCTTACACAAGGTTCCTTAACTTTATTTTATTTTGCTCTTAGAGTGAAGCGACATCTGAGTTTTTGGTCTCTACGTTCACAAGGTTCGAACAGGCCTGCAACGTAGGGTTTATTTGGGGTTTACCGGCTTTAGGTATAGCTGATGAGTGTTCAGGTAAACACTGTTACATTAGAAGCTGTGATTAACATCGTGTATGTGTAATCTGGTGATTTGAACAGTAAAATCCTGTTATTTGGTTTCATTTCGCTTCGAGTCAGAAGCATATTTATTTTATTTTATTCACTTTTTTATTTAATAAAGAGGGGTTATTGTTTATGTGGCGTACAGAGCCATATTCATTTGATTTTCATTATTACTATTGTTATTACTATTATTATCAGTATCCTATCAGTATCATTATTATCCTTATTATTAATATAGTTATTTTGGTACTAAGATGATTTACATGTTCAGTTTGGGTACTATTCATGTTCTACATGTAATCATAATTTAATTCTAAGACTGGAAGAAATTGTGATGTAGTAGGGTGAAATTGCTAATTCCGACCAGCAGAGGGCGTGTTCACTACACGGTGTGTGGAAAAGTTAAGCATTGCGCGAGACCGCAGCGTACAGCCGTTAGAATCGAGCCCACACATTTCAGTTACGTTGTGTTTGAGAGTGTGTGGTGAACGAATGATATTAATTGTATATTTTGTGCTCTCTGCAGGTGAGGTGTTAATTATATATTTTTATGATTACTTTATTAATATGTTTTGGGGTGATTCAAGATTTCGGGTAATCTTAATGGGTTTTAGAAATGTTATTAATATCAGTTCAGGTAATTTTAATAGAATGGAAGTGGCGGTTAGTTAGTAGCAACCGGTAGCAACATTGGTTACCAAGGGCAACCGTGAAAGCAGAGAAATGAGCCGGAGCTCACACAGCTCGCAGGCAGTTTGTGCTACATATTGTGGCGTCCCACTGAAACTGGTGAATAATAAGCGGCCCGTTTTATACCGTTAATCTACAGAGTTTATTTAATTAAGGACTGTTATGGTCGTAAACACACAGCGTTTAACAAGTTACGTCTAAACCAGAACTAGCCACACAAAACATCCGGTACGCAACGTGAGCTGGTCCTTCAGAATAAGAATGTGAAAAAAAAGGAACAGTGTCGCTACAATATGAAGTATAATAAATTACATGATAAAAACATGATTGATGTGACGATATAGAAACATGATGGGTGACTTTATATTGTTGGGACAAGTTGGTTTAATACACACGATTGGAATGAGATGTATATGTTAAAATATGTTTGCGATTTTCCTGTTCAAATACAGCCGTTAGAATCGAGCCCACACATTTCAGTTACGTTGTGTTTGAGAGTGTGTGGTGAACGATATATTAATTGTATATTTTGTGCTCTCTGCAGGGTTACAAATAAATAAATAAAAAAATCTTTAAATTAAATGTGTAGTGGAGGTCGGCTACGCATCTGTACCACGCTACATTTACACAATATATCTTGTGTCAAGTGGTATTTGTATTCGTGTCACGATAATCAGGTGTGTAGTCGTGTTTAGTGCTGAACTAAGGATAGTGCTTAGATCCAAGGGATTTTACATACAGGTAAGTGACGTCAGAGGAGATTTATAGAACCCAGAGCCCACCCTTTTAATTCATGGGTAGTAAAGGGCTACATAAGATGGAGGCACCGCTGGGATCTTTTGGGTCTTTATAGGCACATTAAAGGCGCATTCCACTAATTTTCAGATCCCATACAAAAAAAAAACTTTGACATTTTCTGATACAATTGGCTATTAAGATAGGCAGACCGGGTTGAGCTGGCGTTATAACTGAAGAGGTGGTGTCGGGGTGAAGGTTTGGAAGAAGCTAAGGCCCTCATGATAATGGTTCCAGAAGATGTGGAAATAGCCAAAATAGAGGAGACCCTAGAAACCATTAAATGCTTGGGTCGAGTCCGCGTCAGAGGCCGAATGTTCCATATCACCCAAAACTGCACAATGGCGTTGTGCGAGTGTAAAGAAGACTGCACTGACAATGTACCACCTGAAGTTCTTCATGTCGAAAGCGGGAAAAGTTGGCCACTATCCATCCATTTTCTTCCGCTTATCCGGGGTTGGGTCACGGGGGCAGCAGCCTAAGCAAAGAGACCCAGACTTCCCTCTCCCCAGCCACTTGTTCCAGCTCCTCGGGAGGAACCCCAAGGCGCTCCCAGGCCAGCCGAGAAACATAGTCCCTCCAGCGTGTCCTGGCCTTCCCCTGGGCCTCCTCCCGGTGAGACGTGCCTGAAACACCTCACCAGGGAGGCGTCCAGGAGGCATCCTGACCAGATGCCCGAGCCACATCAACTGACTCCTCTCGATGTGGAGAAGCAGCGGCTCTACTCTGAGCCCCCTCCGGATGACTGAGCTTCTCACCCTATCTCTAAGGGAGAGCCCAGACACTCTGCGGAGGAAACTCATTTCAGCCGCTTGTATCCGTGATCTCGTTCTTTCGGTCACCACCCAGAGTTCGTGACCATAGATGAGGGTAGGAACGTAGATCGACCGGTAAATCGAGAGCTTCGCCTTTTGGCTCAGCTCTCTCTTCACCACGACAAACCGGTAGAGCGCCCGCATAACTGCAGATGCCCCACCAATCCGTCTATCGATCTCCCGCTCCATTTTTCCCTCAGTCGTGAACAAGACCCCCAGATACTTCAAGTCCTCCACTTGGGGAAGGACCCCATCCCCGACCCAGAGGAGGCACCCCACCCTTTTCCGGCTCAAGACCATGGCCTCGGATTTGGAGGTGCTGATTCTCATCCCAGCCGCTTCACACTCGGCTGCGAACAGCTCTAGCGAAAGCTGTAGATCACGCTCCGATGAAGCCAACAGGACCACATCATCTGCAAAAAGCAGAGACCCGATCCTGAGGCCACCAAAACGGATCCCCTCAACGCCTTGGCTGCGCCTAGAGATCCTGTCCATAAAAGTTAGGAACAGGATCGGTGACAAAGGGCAACCTTGGCGGAGTCCAACTCTCACTGGAAACAAGCCCGACTTACTGCCGGCAATGCGAACCAAACTCTGGCACCGGTCGTACAGAGACCTAACAGCCCGTATCAAGGGGCCTGGTACCCCATACTCCCGGAGCACCCCCCATAGGGCCCCCCGAGGGACACGGTCGAACGCCTTCTCCAAGTCCACAAAACACATGTAGACTGGTTAGGCGAATCCCCACGCACCCTCCAGGACCCTGCTGAAGGTGTAGAGCTGGTCCAGTGTTCCACGGCCAGGACGAAAACCGCATTGTTCCTCCTGGATCCGAGGTTCGACTATCCGTCGGACCCTCCTCTCCAGAACCCCTGAATAGACCTTACCAGGGAAGCTCAGAAGTGTGATCCCCTGTAGTTGGAACACACCCTGTGGTCCCCCTTTTTAAACAGGGGGACCACCACCCCGGTCTGCCAATCCAAGGGAACTGCCCCCGATGTCCACGCAATATTGCAGAGCCGCGTTAACCAACACAGCCCCACAACATCCAGAGCCTTGAGGAACTCCGGTCGAATCTCATCCACCCCTGGAGCCTTGCCACCGAGGAGCTTTTTAACGACCTCGGTGACCTCAGCACTAGAGATTGGAGAGCCCGACCCCAAGTCCCCAAACCCTGCTTCCAGATTGGAAGGCGTGCTGGTGGGATTGAGGAGGTCTTCGAAGTATTCCATCCACCGACCCAAAACGTCCCGCGTCGAGGTCAGCAGCACACAATCCCCACTGTAAACAGTGTTGGTGGCAGACCGCTTTCCCCCCCTGAGAGGCCGGATGGTGGACCAGAATCGCTTCGAAGCCGTACGGAAGTCGTTTTCCATGGTCTCTCCAAACTCCTCCCACGCCCGAGTTTTTGCCTCAGCAACCATCCGAGCCGCATCCCGCTTGGCCTGTCGGTACCTATCAGCTGCTTCAGGGGTCCCACAAGCCAAAAAGACCCGGTAGGACTCCTTCTTCAGCCTGACAGCATCCCTTACCGCCGGTGTCCACCAGCGGGTTCGGGGGTTGCCGCCACGACAGGCACCGACCACCTTGCGGCCACAGCTTTGGTCAGCCGCCTCGGCAATGGAGGTGCGGAACATGGTCCACTCGGACTTGATGTCCCCCCCCTCCCCCGGGACGTGTTCAAAGTTCTGCCGGAGGTGTGAGTTAAAGCTCCTTCTGGCAGGAGACTCTGCCAGACGTTCCCATCAGACCCTCACAACACGTTTGGGCCTTCCAGGTCTGTCCGGCGTCCTCCCCCACCATCGGAGCCGACTCACCACCAGGTAGTGGTCAGTGGACAGCTCTGCCCCTCTCTTCACCCGAGTGTCCAAAACATGCGGCCGCAGATCAGATGAGACGACAACCAAGTCGATCAATGAGCTGCGGCCTAAGGTGTCCTGGTACCAAGTGCACATATGGACACCTTTATGCTTGAACATGGTGTTTGTTATGGACAATCCATGACGAGCACAGAAGTCCAATAACAAGACAGCACTCGGGTTTAGATCGGGGGGGCCATTCCGCCCAACCACACCCTTCCAGGTCTCACTGTCATTGCCCACGTGAGCGTTGAAGTCCCCCAGCAGAACAAGGGAGTCCCCAGGAGGAGCACTCTCCAGCACCCCCTCCAAAGACTCCAAGAAGGGTGGGTAATCTAATCTGCTGTTTGGCGCGTAAGCACAAACAACAGTCAGGACCCGTCCCCCCACCCGAAGGCGGAGGGAGGCTACCCTCTCGTTCACCGGGGTAAACCCCAACGTACAGGCGCCGAGATGGGAGGCAACAAGTATGCCCACCCCAGCTCGGCGCCTCTCAGCGGGGGCAACCCCAGAGTGGAAGAGAGTCCAACCCCTCTCGAGGAGACGGGTTCCAGAGCCAGAGCCGTGCGCCGAGGTGAGTCCGACGATGTCCAGTCGGAACCTCTCAACCTCGCACACCAGCTCCGGCTCCTTCCCCACCAGAGAGGTGACGTTCCACGTCCCGAGAGCCAGCTTCTGCAGCCGAGGATCGGACCGCCAAGGTCCCCGCCTTTGGCCGCCGCCCATCCTGCACAGCACCCGACCCCTATGGCCCCTTCCACAAGTGGTGAGCTCATAGGAAGGGGGGCCCATGTTACCTCTTCGGGCTAAGCCCGACCGGGCCCCATGGGTAAAGGCCCGGCCACCAGGCGCTCGCCAACGTGCCCCACCTCCAGGCCTGGCTCCAGAGGGGGGCTCCGGTGACCCGCGTCTGGGCGAGGGAACACTGAGTCCATCTGTCGTTTTCATCATAGGGGTCTTTTGGGCTGCACTTTGTCTGATCCCTCACCTAGAACCAAATTGTCATGGGTGACCCTACCAGGAGCAAAAGCCCCCGACAACATAGCTCCTAGGATCATTGGGACACTCAAACCCCTCCACCACGATAAGGTGGCAGCCCAGGCCACTAATCACCCTAAATGAAGCTTCAGTTGCAAGTGATTTTAGTGTCAAGTTGCAAACTCTTCTAGATGCTGAGGGCAAGACCATGGACGATATTAAAGAGCTACTGCCAGACTCCACTCCCAGAACCGACGCCACTGAGTCTATCTTGCTAGCTGTTGGTGATATTTAGGAAAAGTCTCGTAGACCACAGATCGAAGGGGGTTACCGGCGTTTACGCCAGTCCCTCCTAATGAGGAATCATTCGATCACTGGCTTGAGCAGGCATGGCTCATGGTAGAAAAAAGTGAATACTCGGATAGGGAAAAAAGGCGTAAGTTGATGGAAAGTTTGAAGGGGCCCGCACTGGAAATTGCAAGGTCAGTCAGAGATGCAGACCCAGAAGCCAACCCCTCAAAATATCTGGAAGCTTTAGAAAGCGCATTTGCCACAGCTGAATCGGGAGATGATCTCTACTTTGCTTTCCGGTTAATGCAACAACAGTCAGCAGAAAAACTGTCAGTTTTTCTAAGGCGGCTGGAAAGGGCTCTCACTAAAGTAGTACAGAGAGGAGGATTGCCAACTGACTGCAAAGACAGAGCTTGTTTGGAACAGCTTCTGAGAGGGGCCATAACTTCAGATCTCATGCTAATACAGTTACGCCTACGAGAAAGGAAGAAAGCACCCCCAACATTCCTGCAGCTTCTAGGTGAAATCCGTACCGAAGAAGAATATGAGGCTTCAAGGAAAAAACTCAACACATCGGCCCATACTGTACAAACAAGGCAGACGGCAGTCATGCAGAACTGCAAAGTCTGAAAGCTGAGGTCAGAGAGCTCAAGACCAAGTTAGCTTCGTGTATGATGAGCTCTCAGTGGTCAGTGCAGTGGTCTAACTGTGTCCACAACACAGCCGAGCGAACACCAAAATGACAATGAGCTTACTGCATTAAGGAAACAAGTTAAAAGATTACAACAAAAAGTTGCACAAAGAGATATTGTCCCAGATACCACGGCAAAACGGACTACAGTCACGGCGGTGGAAGCAAAGCAAAAAACGTATCCGCCCAACCAAAACAGACAACAGCCAGATGAGCAGTTCTGCTATCGATGTGGAGAAAAAGGTCATTACATGGCGAAGTGCCTCAATCCTGAGAACCAAACCAAAGTAATCAGGAAGCTCATTCAATCCCTAAAGGCAATGAAAGGTAGTCAAAGTACTGACGCAAGTACTACTCCAAATACTAGCTGCAATGTCAAACAGGGTCGGCTGACTCACTCCACTTCAGCTGGAATCCCTGAAGGTCTGATTGGGCCACCCAGTCTCGTACCTATAAAGATCAATGGACAGTCCTGCGATACCCTATTTGACAGTGGATCTCAGGTCACCATTACCTTTGAGTCGTGGTACAAAAAGCATCTGCCCTCTGTCCCAGTGCAGCAGCCAGTCACTGGTCTCGACCTCTGGGGTTTAAGCAAGTCCAATGTCAGTTAGCCCTAACGTGGTTATCTGGTGGTTGAGTTTGAGCACCCTGCCAAAGTTATCGGCACCAACCACACAGTAACTGTGTTAGCCCTAATTTGCCCAAGTGCTAAAGAAGAACAGATTCCAGTGATTGTGGGCACAAATACCAGCCATGTGCGCAACCTGGTAAAACAATGCCAACAAAGGGGTTTCGATATCACCCAAGTCCTTGGCATCCGAGCCGGTAATGGCCAGAGAATCACCTTTGCAGGTTCAGTTTCCTTAACCTCAGATGATGACGAGGTTGGCAGCGTGATTTGGAAAGGTCCATGCCCTTTAATTCTGCCCCCTGGAGAAGACCTGCATGTTTCCTTTAAAGTCGACTTCAAACAAACGGTTGACGAGGAAATTCTGATGGTGGAGGCTTCTCCATTAGCTCCGCTACCTGGACATGTGCTATTACAGCCTATGGTGGGTCCTGCTAAGGCTGTACAAGCCAACAACTTCAGAATTCTAGTTCAAAACCACTCTACTAAAAAAACCATCATTCCTGTGGGCACCATTATGGGTCACGTGTATCACACTGAAAGTGTTGTTTCTATGCCTCTCCAAGAGTCTGAACCTCCCAAGTTTGACGGCAGTCAGATTAAGTTTGGTGACTCCCAGGTGCCAGAGGAGTGGAAAGTTCGACTCCAACATAAACTCGCTGAGCATTCCAACGTTTTCCTAGTCAGCGAGTGGGATGTTGGTCTGGCAAAAAATCTGGAGCATTGTGTCTGACACAAGTCCCTTTCGTCAGAGATCACGTCGGCTGGCCCCTGCAGACATAGAAGAGGTCAGAAAACATCTACAAGAGTTGCTGTGTGCAGGCATCATCAAGGAATCCCGCAGCCCTTATGCCTCACCCATAGTCATTGTTCGTAAGAAAAATTGAGCTATAAGGATGTGCATAGATTACAGGCTACTGAACAGCAGGACAGTGCCTGACCAGTACACAACACCCTGTATTGATGAAGCACTCAACTCCTTTTCTGGAAGCAAATGGTTCGCTGTACTGGACTTGCGAAGTGGCTACTACCAGATAGCGATGGCAGAGGAAGACAAGGAGAAGACGGCATTTATATGCCCGCTAGGCTTCTTCCAATTCGAGAGAATGCCTCAGGGGATAAGTGGCGCTCCCGCATCATTCCAAAGGGTAATGGAAAAGACAGTGGGGGATATGAACCTCCTGCAGGTCCTTGTCTACCTGGATGACTTGATTGTCTTTGGAAGAGCACGAGGAAAGGCTCCTCAAAGTTCTGGATCGTCTCGTAGAAGCTGGACTAAAGATCTCCCTGGACAAATGCCAGTTCTGTCAGCCTCAGGTGAAATACCTAGGACATATTGTGTCTGCCCAGGGTGTTGCTCCAGACCCACAGAAAATTGAGGCCGTTGCCACCTGGCCGCAGCCCCAAGATCCAAAGACTCTAAGGTCTTTTTTGGGCTTTTGTGGGTACTACCGCCGGTTTATAGCTAACTACGCTGCTATTGTGAGACCACTTACTGAGCTGATTAAAGGCTATGCTCCAACCCAAAAAAGCTGGAAAAAGTCCCCAGATCCCTCCAAGACCTACCGTAAAGAATCTGAGCCCTTTGGTGAACGGTGGGATGACCTCTGTACCCAAGCCTTCCATCAGATAATCTACTGTCTGACACATGCACCAGTACTAGCCTTCGCAGACCCAACCAAGCCCTACGTGCTTCATGTGGATGCTAGTTTTAAAGGACTTTGAGCAGTCCTCAATCAGCAGCAAGAGGACGGCTTGAGGCCTGTTGCATTCACTAGTAGGAAACTAAGCCAGTCTGAAAAACAGTACCCCATACATCAGCTGGAATTCCTGTCACTAAAATGGGCAGTGGTGGACCGCTTTCACGACTATCTATACGGAGCTCGTTTCACAGTTCGTACCGATAATAACCCCTTGACATATGTGCTCACAACTGCCAAGCTCAGCGCAGTGGGGCACAGATGGCTTGCTGCTTTGTCCACGTATGAATTTGATGTTCAATACAGGCCGGGCAAGCACAATATTGATGCGGACATTCTTTCTCGAAACTTTCCAGATTTAGACTCAGCCACTGAATGGGAAACTATATCCGAGTCAGCGGTTAAGTCGATTTGTCAAAGGGTCCAAGTGTCTGGAACATCCGACAGTCCCACAAGGTGCATTGATCAATTGGGAGCTTCTCCAGACAGTATTCCAGACATATATGCCTTCCCATGTGAAATGGAGCTCCAATCTCTGGAACATATACCTAAAAGTGATCTTGAGAAGGCGCAGAAAGGAGATCCTGTAATTGGACCTGCCATTCAAGCCCTCCAACAGAACCAGTGGACAGACACAAGTCTTGAGATATCACCTATGAAACGAGAAAAAGATAAATTGACCATAAGAGATGGACTGTTCTATCGCATTACCAAGAGGCCTTGTGGCGAAGAGGTCGCTCAACTTGTCCTATCCAAACAACACCATGGCATTGTGCTAAAGTCTGTTAACAATGAGTCAGGGCATCTAGGCACTGAAAGAACCATTGACCTACTTCGTAAGAGGTTCTTCTGGCCAAAAAGGGCACAGGATGTCGAGCAACACATCAAAAACTGTGGTGAATGTGTCACACATAAGTCTCCCACTCAGAGAGCTGCCCTGCTCCACCAGATTTCCAGTAGTGGTCCCATGGACTTGGTGTGCATCAACTTCCTCTCAATGGAGACAGATTCGCGAGGCATAGGAAATGTATTAGTGGTCACTGATCACTTTACGAGCTATGCTCAAGCGTTTCCAACTAAGAATCAAACCGCCCAAACTGTGGCCAAAACCCTAGTTGACAAATATTTCGTGCATTATGGTCTACTGGCTCGCATTCATTCCGATCAGGGCCGTGATTTTGAAAGCCGCCTGATCAAAGACCTGCTCAAGATTATGGGGATAAGGAAGTCGCGGACTACACCTTATCATCCACAAGGAGACCCGCAGCCTGAGAGGTTCAACCGCACATTGCTCTCTATGCTGGGCACTCTGAGTGTGGAAAAGAAGAGGCAGTGGAGTCAACATGTCCCTTACCTAGTCCATGCATACAATAGTACAAAATGCGATGCGACAGGCTTCTCGCCTTCTTTTCTCATGTTGGGCCGAGAAGCAAGACTGCCGGTGGACCTGTGTTTTGGGACATCACTCGACAAAACATCAGAAAGTCATTCTAGCTATGTCTCAAAGTTAAAGGAGGATCTGCATCAAGTTTACCAGTTGGCCTCTGAGACCGCCAACAGGCTACATCAAAAGAACAAGGCCGTTTATGACAAGAGAGTTGGGTTCCAGTCCCTAGAAGTCGGTGATAGAGTCTTACTGAAAAACTGGGGCCTGAAGGGGAAGCACAAGTTACAAACAAGATGGAGTCCCATACCCTACCAAGTCTGTGGGAAAATGCCAAATCTTCTTGTCTACCAACTGAACAAGGAACGTGGAAATGGGAGGGTTAAAACAGTTCACAGAGATCACATTCTGCCTGTTGGAAAACAAGTGAGGTTGCCAGTCATTAATGAAGACAAGAGTTCTACAAAGACAAAACCCAAGGCCTCAAAACCGATCAAAGATGTGCCTGACCCTCAATTGTTACAGGATGCAGATTCGTCTTCAGAGTATGACTACTATGAACCTCAAAAACTATACTACACAAGAAAAAGATGAACGAGAAGGGATACAGCATGCTCTTGGATCTCAAGAGATACCACAAGAGACCTTCGTTAATGACAAAAGACAAGACAAAGTTGTAACCTCGTCGAATAAGGAGAGTGCCGGCGAAGAACCTAGGCTGGAGGATGTTACAGAATTGGATATGGAGAAAGAACCCGAGGCCACTCAAGGGGAGATTAATCAAGAGGAAACAGACCAAGATGATGTGGAAGCCCAAGAGCCTCCCACAGAGGCGGAGGTGGATGCTAGAAGATCACGGTCTGCCCTAAAAGTCCCAGAAGTAGATGCACCACACCACCAATTGGCTAACGCTCCTGGTAGTAGGTCCAAGAGGACTCTTAAACCGGTTATACGTTTAACTTACGATGAGCCGGGGAAAGCTAAAGATCAGCCAATCACTATAATTCATGGAGGGGTCGTGATTACTATTGGACAAGATTAAAATACAATGTACTCATAAGTGTCACACTGTTTCTCTGGTTTAGAGTTCTGGTAGTCTGTTGTGGACACCAGACATTTAGAGGGGGGAGGGTATAGTCCTGATAAATAGTGATGCATTAAAAGTGTGATGTAAAAGTTAGTAAAAAGTTAAAATGTTAAGTTCATAAACATGGGAAGTTACAAAGGGGTTAATTCATTAACTCTTACTTTATTAAAAAAAGAAAGTTCATCTCAGAAAAGCATTTACACTATTTATAAGTGCCTTTACATATTTTTATTTTCATTTTGTTAATGATACAGGCGAGAAATGTATTCTCCGATGCAGGGGGAGTTCTTGAAGGGGACACAGGAGTGTGTGAAGGGCAGAAGAAGAAAAAGGAAAAAAACTCCAGATTGGTTGCCTAGTTAACAGCTACTACGAGAAGTCTGCTCGGTTTTGAGAATATAAAAGTACTCTGCGCCGTGGGTTGTCTGTCAGACAATCCACATAAGTGTTTCTGCACGAAAGATTGAGGTAAAAGACAGTTAAGTTTCTACCTGAGGCTTTAGGACTGTGTTTTGCCATTAGCTTAGCATAGCGAGTAGCTGATGCTAATAAGCTCGCAGAAGGACTATATAGGCTGCCGTTCGCTAACCCAGCCGAACGAGGGAGCTTGTAGAGGATCGTTCTTGTGTGAGACAACAAAAGATTGGATCCAGATAGCACTCTGAGCCACCTGGAAGCGCTCAGAGGACCTCTGGCAACGCGGGAACTAAGGAGAGTAGGACCGGGTGTGGGCCAGGTACTTGGATTGGCTTTGTTGGTGGGGTTGTGACTGGGCGCCGAATTGTTTTCCACTGGAGGGGGACTACACTGAGTCTGACTGCTTGGAACACCTTTATTCTTACACAAGGTACCTTAACTTTATTTTATTTTGCTCTTAGAGTGAAGCGACATCTGAGTTTTTGGTCTCTACGTTCACAAGCTTCGAACAGGCCTGCAACGTAGGGTTTATTTGGGGTTCGCCGGCTTTAGGTATAGCTGATGAGTGTTCAGGTAAACACTGTTACATTAGAAGCTGTGATTAACATCGTGCATGTGTAATCTGGTGATTTGAACAGTAAAAGCCTGTTATTTGGTTTCATTTCGCTTCGAGTCAGAAGCATATTTATTTTATTTTATTCACTTTTTTTATTTAATAAAGAGGGGTTATTGTTTACACAGTATGTCTTGTGTCAAGTGGTATTTGTATTCGTGTCATGATAATCAGGTGTGTAGTCGTGTTTAGTGCTAAACTAAGGATAGTGCTTAGATCCAAGGGATTTTACATACAGGTAAGTGACGTCAGAGGAGATTTATAGAACCCAGAGCCCACCCTTTTAATTCATGGGTAGTAAAGGGCTACATTCATTTAAGTACGGAAAAATTTTAATCCTCTGAATGGAATCAAATGAACAATTATTATCCAACTTTTGAACACACACACCAACCAATATGCATGGAATAGTGGATCCAAACACACAATAGTGGTAGCGGAAGGCAAGCCAGTGAGGGTCAAACAAAGTTTTATTTACCAAACACAAAAACTGCTGTACTGGCAAGAATATTTTATAATCTGACAAAACTGAAACAAACACAAGAAACAAGAATTGACTTATAGGAGTCAACAGAGAAAAAAGCAAAGGGACAGTAAAACACGGATGGGAGTAAGGAGAGTAAGTAGATGGTGAACTGAGCTGCTGTTCATTTTGCCCCTTTGCCCTTTTGTAGTTGTTTTTTTTAAAACCCAACTTTCTAGCTGCGCAAAAGTTTTCCAAATAGTAAAAAAAAAGTTAACATTTATTATATGTGGAAGCTATGTAAAATTAATTAAAAATAAACATGTCTAAGCATGATATTCATTGGCAGGAGGTTGCTAAAGCTTGCCCTATTACATTTTATTTTTATTTTTGCTGTTTCATTATTTTTTGAGCATGAAAAAGATGACCAGCTGCTACGGATTGTATTGATCATGCATCAGTTCATACCTGCTTGGGGAAATTTCATACCTGCTTTGACAACAAATGATTTAAAGTAAATTTGCAACCTGCTCATTGTCTGCTCAAGGGGAACGGGGTTTCTGTGATAAATAATATGTACTGGCATGATGTCATACTTCCCAATAGTCATCTTGTCCAAACAGGATTTAGAACCACAGTCAATGGAAGAAGTAAGCAATGCAAAGTCTAAAGAAAATTATGTACAAATAAATTAACTATACATGAGAGTTGATCATTTTAATAAGTGTTTCTCCTCATTATTTATCACAATACTTATGAAAGTTAAGGAGGTTGGGATAAAATGGCAAGATAGAAAACGATTGGTGTATAGGCAAGATGTATAATGATTCAGACTTAAAAAAAAGCCATAATGTTATGGCCACATATCCATTCTCTGTGTCATTTCAAATAGGTTTCAAAATGTAGTAGTCAGAAAAAGGTGGAACAAGTTCCACAGCATTTGTCCTACACCTGCCAAATTTGATCTGTCTTATAAAGTGCCTTTAGATGACAATGGTGTGAATTGCCACTAAATTGAATTGAACTATTCCATGGCACAGTGAAGACAGTCACCAAGGTTCACAAAAGTGCTATTTGTGTGCTGCATATGACAACAATCTCCTGTATTCATTATGTGTCTAAGACTGAAGATTAGGGTTGTGACACAGAAGCCTTTTTTACTACAGGTCTCGCAAAACCTTGCGGAAGAATGTGTTATTGTAACTGCTTTACTGACTTTTCTAATCAAATAAGGTGATTTAGGTTCTGAAGGAGCCCAATATCATACTAGTATTCTATTCACCACAAACACAAGGGAAAAAAATAACTGTAGTGCCAATACCAAGACACAAAGAAATACAATTAGTGATATAAACACACCTGCAAAAACATCTTAAGTCAAAAGGGTATTTTATACAGTTTTTTTCTCTTCAAAAGTTTGAATCCATGACAGGTATCCTGTGAAGATTTAAAGAGCAGCTCACCCCCAAATTAATTTCGGATAAACTGTATAAATGAGTGCCTTATAGTGGTGTCTACATTTCTGGTATTTATTTTGGTATTCAAGTGTATCTTAGTAAAAATTATAATTTTTTGCCTAAAACGGTTGAAAACATCTTCAGGTTAAAACTCTATACTGCACTTCAATTTGAATCGGCATTGCTGTTTGCTCTGTGGTGATGGCTGACGTCAGCCATCTGCCTCTGTGGGGTATAATAAAAAAAGAGTCCCCGGCCATCCCTCCTCTACAGAAACTCTCTCCCTTTCTTCTCTTTCCTCTATTGAAGGAGGTGGAAAGAATCGGCGCATTTTTCAAACAGGTAATGTGGGCGGAGTAAGACTCTGGTAGGATGTTGAGTTGCTCTCTAAGAATCCACAGTTCCCATCAACTGTTCATTCTCGATTAAAAAGGTTCGATTCCACAGCAGTACAAAATCATGTACTTATTAAACATCCATTTCATTGTACATTGTTGAAATTTAAATTATCAAAATAATTGTTTTGTTTGCCCTTTAGCTATAGCGACAGTCTTGTCTGCCCAACGCCCCCCCCCCCCCCCCAAAAAAAAAGAAACCCCCCAAAAAAACAAATAAACAATAAATATGGTAAACCAGCTATTTGTTTCCATTTCAACAACACACACAGAGTGATTAAATTAAATTGACACTTTGGTTTTCGAAGTTTTAATTGGTATAAAAGCTCGTTTTTTGCTTGTGGTATTAGTGGCAGGGATGTACAGTCAGACGAGGCTGTTCAGACAGTAAAAAGGGCACTAGCAATGATAATAGAAAATCAATGTGACCACTTGGCTGTTCTATAAATGTGTTTTCTGTATGATTTAAAAAATTTTATGTTTTATATCTCCTTGGCGATTAGCTTTATTGAAGCAGCCAGACTTTTAAAAAATCAAAGCAAACCAGGAGGATTTTTACAACAGAGTGATGGATATTCATGGAGAAGGATAGGTCCACAACACTTATATGCAAATGAAGGTAAGATCATACACGGTTTTCAATTTTAATTTAACAGAACCTGAGCGGGTGGGGTGAGGCAGAGCGGAGCAAGAGCTTGTAGCCCGCCTAGTGGGGTTGCTACGTCACAAACACAGTCTATTTTAGACTGTCTTTTAGCGTCTGCTACTGATTCACAGCGATTTGAAAGCAGAAATACTCAGAAATGCAATTTTGAGCTTAATTTTCTTACGATATCTCCTCTGGCATCAGAAAAAATACCACAAGAACATATTAACACGAAAAACATGGTTTTCATTGGAGTGGGTCTTAAAGCTTTGGAATGGTCTAGTCAAAGTCCATAACTACATGTTTGTGGTCAGGACATATACTTTTTCAAACTAGAGTGGACAAGCATTACATAGTGAAGATGTGAAAAACTGATAAACTCCAACCAAAAAAGACTGAATGTTAAAATTTAACTGAAAGATGGTTCAACAAATGATTATTTTGAGGTTGTGCACCCTTTTTAAACTTTTTCTTTATAGATTTTTTTTTCCAGTTTAGTTAGAATAAAATGTACCTTTACATGTAGAAAAAGTTGGAAAATGATTTCTGATCGTCCTTTTTTATTGAAATTTTTATTGACATTTTATTTTATTTAAAACCTGGCAGCTTAACAGGGCTGTGTCCCATTTAAAACCCACTGCACTGTATTTTTAATTAGATTTTTATCATTTATTTGTTAAGCATCTTTGCAAACCCTTCTCCTTATTATTCCACAAATGTATAGTATGAGGAAGAAAACACGATGTACTACAGAAACACTGGAAGTAAGACACTGATTTGCAGTTTTTCATGTCATGCAATTAAAACTATGCCAAACTGAGACAATCTACAAGTCCAGGCCTCTAGAAAAAAGGTCATAAAAGCACAACACACTTTAAAGTGACCAGACTGTAATTAATTATGAAAGAGACTACACATGCACAGATTGCTATCATCTTCCTTGCGGTTTTATCTGTGCTGAGACAACCTCACATGTCTGTTTCTCTGCCTGCGGCTGATTTCACCAAATAGCTCCCGAAGAATCATAACACACACTAGCGCCAATCAGCAGATAGATAAAGCCAGCAGGAGATGGAAAACTCAACCTGAATTTTTCTTAATGCCAAAACATATAAGGTCTGTTGAATCAAACTGAGTTAAGTAATATAATCATAAGGTATAATTGTTAATTTTGTGCTCATGTCTTTAAAAAAAGAACGAAACAGAGATCAGAGATCAAATCCAGAAGCTGTCAGGAAACTACACCCACTGGAAGGCCCCAGGCAGCTGGCAACACGGCGCTGATGTGAAGACCAACTGCTCCCGACACATTTAATCAAGTGAGAGGGTCTACATTTAGACAGGCAAGGCCCACAGGGAATGTGCAGAAGGTTCTCACGGCAAAATGAAGAGAAAGGGAGAAAAAGACCAACCCTGTCTGTGCTGGATTGATTCTCTCTGTGTCCTCGATTGAAATTCACCCGCCGCTGTTTAAACACGTCAATAGAGAAAAGGGATTTAGTTTTAGACTTCAAATGAAACAGTGACTTAAAGTGTTATTTAGACATTAACGAGGAAACGACAACAGAAATATATAGATTGGATTGTTAAATTAAGATATGCCGGTAGTCAAATGTGGTTTAGATCCACATATAAATTTAATTTATTTTAGATTTTAAATAAGGGTCTTAGATGTTGCAAGGGGGATTAAGATATGTTAGGTGTTAATAAGGTTGTTACTCTTTTCACACATTCTGGATTATGTCTGTAATACCTAAAGTTCTTAATTTTATATTTGTCTTAATTTCTGACATTAATAAAAGTGCAGATCAGTCAACTGAAATATATTAATAATGTGTGATATCTGAAAGATTCTGAGTATTTTTTTTAAAGAATAACAAAAATACACATACCTTCATTGTAGCCTTAATTAATTTGAATTAACTAGTCAAAGAGTATTTCAGGCTCTTGCATCACTGCATTCTTAAAATAGAAAGATCTATTTTTGCTTAATTTTGATTTGAATATCAATGAGTTTAATTTGGACATGACTTTAGGCTTTAGAATCAAACTGTGAATGCAGTATCAGTGAGGGGACGATACTCCCAGGAGACATGGAGCATGGATGCTTTGAAACCCTGGGAACTGCATCTCTGATCTGGGAAGAAAAGCACACATTGGGACATAATACATGTTTTGGAGCTTCATCATAAAAGCTGGTTTGATTATTTTTAATCTAATTAAAGAAGTAAATCTGTAGGCTGCTATTGAACAGCCTCTATGTTTGCTTAACACTGAAATATTTAATAGCTAAGATCCTGGATCAGGTCTACATCCATTAGTCCGGATAGTCGCAGTCCTTCGCTGTCTTGCCTTTATCCACCTTAATAAAATATGTTGTTCAGGCTTGACGATGAAGATAAGCTATCTTCACCCTATCCTTGAACCTTTCAGTGTTTTGGAGGAGAAACTGGGAAGGCAACATTTTACAGCCTTTATCTAGATAATATTTATTTTCTTTGAGTACCTGATGATATATTGTAAAGCACTTGGCAATTTGGGGATCTTAGATTATTTACAGTGGTTGAGAGCACATTCTGGTGAATGTTGCAGCTCCATACGCTTTAATTTATTCTTTGCTGACCATTATGTTTTTCAGTAATTGTGCAACAGTAATGTTTATCCAACCAATTCTAGGTGGTATTTATAATGCTGTGCAAATGTCTTGGGCCATGAATTTCTTTTTCTCCAATTAATTTTCATCCAAAAGAGCCATATTTGCTTGTAATCTAAATAAAATGCTCTCAATATTTTTCAATGCTTACTTATTGGCTACTTTTTTGAGTAATTTCAGTCCAACATTTGAAAATTTTCAAAAAATGTTTTGTTAAGCCTCTAAACTCTGCCCTATGTCAAATTAGATCATTTGATAAATTTTTTAAGCTGGTTGCAAATGCACATTTTGCTCCCATTTCCTGAAACTATGCCAAATACCAAGGATAGGATAGTTTGATGGAGAGAAGATGGAATTAGTAGCAAGGTAACTTCCAAAAAGCTCTTATCTGAAAACTTCTCATGAAGTACATGACAATTAAAAAATGTATTAATGTCTTAGATCAAGTCTTTTGGATCAATTTCTTTTAAGGTTGACGTGTCTTTTTTGTTTTCAAAGAGCAAAACCCATGCATTGTATAGATTCTTTACACAGAACATGATTTAGTTAAAATCTTATTAATTTAGTTTTTTATGGCCTAATAAAAACCGCAAATTGTTTTTAGAAAATGTGAAAATTACATAAGACCAATTAAAGAAAAATTGTCTAATGCAAAAATATTTGCAGAATGATAATTATGTCCATGCACTTTACAGGACATGCACTCCCCAGATAGTTGTGGAGTCTTTTTGCTTAAATTACTCCATCAATCTAGTCCTGTGCTACTGCTAAGGTGTTAAGGAACCTACGTTGCCTTTATAGCGGCCTTCAATTCATCTGCATTGTCAGGTCTGCTGTCTCTCATCTTTCTCTTCACAATTACCCATAGCAATTCACTGGACTTTAGGTCAGCTTGGTTTGTAACCATATTGATGCCCTGGTCCTAAATAGACAAGCTGCAGTTATTCCTGTTGCATGGGGAACTTTTTTGCCACACTTTTTTCTTCCACTCAACTTTCTATTTATATGCTTTAATACACCATTCTGTGAACAGACTGCATTGTTAGCAATTACCTTTTGTGACTTACCCTTTTTGTGGAGACTGCCAATGACTGTCTGGTGGACAACAGTAAAATCAGCTGTCTTTCCCATGTTTGTGTAGGCCATAACTTGGCCATAACGTAAAATTTCTGCATTAATTTTTTTTTATGATCTTATGTGATATTTTGAATTTCTGAGAATCAAAAGTTGCTGTTTTCGTAACCTGTAAGCCCTAATCATCAAAATTCAAACAAATGCATGTAACTAATGACTGAGTGTATTAAATCTCACACTGTACTGGCAAAAATAGTAGTTCACACATCCAAATAATTAACTTCAAGTGTGCCAATCACTTTTATGACTACAGGTGTAGAAAATCCAACACAAAGACATGACTGCTTCTACAAACATTTGTGAAGGTATGGGTTACTCTCAAGACCTCTGTGAATTGCAGCAGTATACCATGCCACATGTGCAATAAGTCCAATCATAACATTTATTTGCTGCTAGATATGTATCTGTAAACTGTTTTACACCAAAGTATTACACCAAAGTGTAAGCGATTGGGAAAAACTGAGCCACAAAGTGGAAAAATCAGGGTCAGCTGATCATGAGTATTTGGTGTAGTTGGGCTTCTCTAAATTTGTTTAGCTGCTGCACATATTCAGACTTTATCTGCACAGACATACACAAAACATTCAACTTTTACTCATACGATACTTTGTAAAAACATTCGCATCCCTTGAACATTTTCACATTTTTTTCACATTTCAGTCACAAAGTAATTGTGTGTTATCGAGATCAACATCAAGAAGAACACAACAATGTGAAATGGAAGAACAATGAATGTTATTAAATTTTTTTAGGAGATATTAATGTTAAAAATTATTGGGCTTATAAAATCAGTCCCTTTGAGATATAGTAAATGCCCTGCATTTCTATAGCACTTTTTCAGAGGACCACAAAGCACTTAACATTACATTAAGTCATTCGCCAATTCACGGACACATTCACACACCAATGATGGCAAGCTACTACATTGTAGCCACAACTGCCCTGAGGCACACTGACAGAGGCGAGGCTGCCGGACACAGGCGCCACCGGGCCCTCTGACCAGTTATTAAGTAGTAGAACCAACTTTAAATTTTTTGGATGGTATGACACTCTAAACTTTCTAATGAAAAGACTGAAGCTTGTGCTCACTCTTCTTTGCAGAATAACACAAGCTCAGTCATATTGGATGGGGAGGATTTGTGAATGTCAATTTTGAAGGCTTGCCACAGATTCTCAATTGTATCTAGATCTGGACATTGACTGGGTCATTCTAACATTTGAATATGGTTTGACTCAAACCATCCCATTGCAGCTCTGGCTGTTGTCCTGTTGGAGGTAAGTAACTCCAACTTCCCGCAAAGTTGATAGCAACAGACCTTCAAACTTCATGTGGCCTTGAGATTTGCCCAAGACCAGTCGGTAGACAGCTTTATGGAATTGTCTTTAATGGTTGAGCAGCTACATCCAAGTCTTGGATCACCAAGTGACCGCCTGACTCCGAAGTGTAAAGTTTGGTATAAAGGGGATTGTTAGGTTTTTTTTGTGGTTTACCTAAAAACGAGTCACACACAAAAGTCGGAGATAATTTAGACAATAAGCTCTGCAGAGGTAGATGTGGTTCAATCAGTTCTGCAGAGGGAGACCAGGAAAATACTATAAGGAATGAGCCAACCGTTTGTCTGTTCTCAGCTCCTCGTCACTCGTCTCCCACTGATCTCTCATCACTGGTCTCAAAGGGTCTCACCTCTGCAGACTCTCTTTATTTAGTCACACTTCATTAACATATTAAAAGAACAGGATGTCAAGCACAAGAGCATGTGGCTGAAACCAAAATGACATTTAAAAAGTACATTAGAACTATGTGATAAAAAACACCCTAAGAAAATAATAATACACCATTATTATTTTTCCCTAACAGGGATTATGCCATGGGGCTGTTGGGCTTGGCACCATAGTTCCAAGGAAATAAACTCTTAGTGTTTCAGCACACCAAGATATTTAGGACAACTTCATGCCCACGCTTCATCTTTATGGGAAGAGTTTGGGATTGGTCTCTATGTTCTCCTATATGAATGCATACGGCTGCACAAAGCAAGAACCATAACAACTGGTGTTTGGTGTGGAAGAACTTGACTGGCCTGCACCCCATCAGAACACTTCTGTGATCATTTACAGGTCCTTCTAAAAAAATTAGCATATTGTGATCAAGTTCATTCTTTTCCATAATGTAATGATAAAAATTTAACTTTCATATATTTTAGATTCATTGCACACCAACTGAAATATTTCAGGTCTTTAATTGTTTTAAAACGGATGATTTTGGCATACAGCTCATGAAAACCCAAAATTCCTATCTCAAATAATTAGCATATTTCATCCGACCAATAAAAGAAAAGTGTTTTTATTACAAAAAAAGTCAACCTTCAAATAATTATGTTCAGTTATGCACTCAATACTTGGTCGGGAAACCTTTTGCAGAAATGACTGCTTCAATGCGGCGTGGCATGGAGGCAATCAGCCTGTGGCACTGCTGAGGTGTTATGGAGGCCCAGGATGCTTCGATAGCGGCCTGAAGCTCATGCAGAGTGTTGGGTCTTGCGTCTCTCAACTTCCTCTTCACAATATCCCACAGATTCTCTATGGGGTTCAGGTCAGGAGAGTTGGCAGGCCAATTGAGCACAGTAATACCATGGTCAGTAAACCATTTACCAGTGGTTTTGGCACTGTGAGCAGGTGCCAGGTCGCGCTGAAAAATGAAATCTTCATCTCCATAAAGCTTTTCAGCAGATGGAAGCATGAAGTGCTCCAAAATCTCCTGATAGCTAGCTGCATTGACCCTGCCCTTGATAAAACACAGTGGACCAACACCAGCAGCTGACATGGCACCCCAGACCATCACTGACTGTGGGTACTTGACACTGGACTTCAGGCATTTTGGCATTTCCTTCTCCCCAGTCTTCCTCCAGACTCTGGCACCTTGATTTCCGAATGACATGCAAAATTTGCTTTCATCCGAAAAAAGTACTTTGGACCACTGAGCAACAGTCCAGTGCTGCTTCTCTGTAGCCCAGGTCAGGCGCTTCTGCCGCTGTTTCTGGTTCAAAAGTGGCTTGACCTGGGGAATGCGGCACCTGTAGCCCATTTTCTACTCCAGACTCAGTCCACTGCTTCCGCAGGTCCCCCAAGGTCTGGAATCGGTCCTTCTCCACAATCTTCCTCAGGGTCCGGTCACCTCTTCTCGTTGTGCAGCGTTTTCTGCCACACTTTTTCCTTCCCACAGACTTCCCACTGAGGTGCCTTGATACAGCACTCTGGGAACAGCCTATTCGTTCAGAAATTTCTTTCTGTGTCTTAACCTCTTGCTTGAGGGTGTCAATGATTGCCTTCTGGACAGCAGTCAGGTCGGCAGTCTTACCCATGATTGCGGTTTTGAGTAATGAACCAGGCTGGGAGTTTTTAAAAGCCTCAGGAATCTTTTGCAGGTGTTTAGAGTTAATTAGTTGATTCAGATGATTAGGTTAATAGCTTGTTTAGAGAACCTTTTCATGATATGCTAATTTTTTGAGATAGGAATTTTGGGTTTTCATGAGCTGTATGCCAAAATCATCAGTTTTAAAACAATGAAAGACCTGAAATATTTCAGTTGGTGTGCAATGAATCTAAAATATATGAAAGTTTAATGTTTATAGTTACATTATGGAAAAGAATGAACTTTATCACAATATGCTAATTTTTTGAGAAGGACCTGTAGAGCATAAGCCAACAACAAGGCTTTCTAGTCCAACATCAGTGTCTGACCTCGCAAATACGCTTCTAGAAGAATGGCCATGAAAACAATCTGAAACTTGTTGAAAGACTTCCCAGAAGCTTTTACGTCAATAGGGTTATCTTAAACCACAAAGACAAAAAATCAAAACTTCTAACCAAAAATTGTAAAGGTAGAATAAACGACCTTTTCCTCTTTGGGTACTGTAATAGCAACAAACATGAGAATAAGCTAGGGATTGAATTTTGAACGAAAACTTCAGCAGATACAATTTTGACTTTTTTAATCCAATCAGGGTGTGGAAGGAGAAGGCAAAACAGATCCATGTGTCAAATGTCAAAAGACAGTAATGTGAATTTCAGATTAATGTTTTGACTGTGTGGCACATTGTGGTGACAGATTTTTCCTTCTGCTCATTGCACATTAGAGAGTGAGCAGCCTCGCTGAACGAGTCCCCAGCATGTTGCTTAGCTGGAGTTATGTGGCAGGAGGGTGTTGTTTCAGGCTTCATGACTGACTGGAGAGTGATTAGTGACTCAGATGAGTATAATACACAGCTTTAGGTTGGCAAGTTAACAGCAAAGTAAACAGTGTTTACATTCCTCTCCACCCAGGCACTGAGAGACAACTCAACATGGAAATCAGTTGTTTCATCTTTTTTGCAAGAACACACACATTCACGTCACAATTATTCATTGTTGTTGCATAATGAGAGTGTTTTTCACTACATTCATATGAGAAATATTGTATTCTCTTACCCCCAGGTGAAGTTTCATCAATTAAAGTGAGAATAGCACATTTCTCAACCCTATCAGGTCATGTTCATTATTCAAACAAACAGACGTTGGCACAGTTTTCTTAGCCTACAGGTTCTATACTCTCCCTGAAATCAGTTTAAGAAGTTGCATCAAGACAAAAACAAAAAAATGATCTCTCTGTAACGACACTTTTCAAAAGTGAACTCTGCTTAGTTAGTATACAGCACAGTTGCACAATACACATATTTGCATCCTTGTCAGAAGTTTTCTACGATCTAAAACGACTGATTTGCTTTTATTTTTTACTTTTATAAGAACATTTTCTCAGCTATGTTAGTTGATGAACTTGGGTGTAATGTCATGTTGGAGCATTTTTCACATTATGCGTCGACCTCTATCACAGGATCATCTATGGTGAGAGCTCTACCCATTTTTTCCATTTAATGAGGCTTTGGCAACATTCACCAGTGATGGGGTCTTTCATCACTCAAGTGACTGCACAATGCTTGTACTCGTGTAGCTGAACATATGGAGAGTGCTATCAAAGTCTCTTCAGTGGTTTCAACTGAGACACATCTCATCTACCACCCTAACACAAATGGCATCAGCAGCGGAAAAAAAAGAATCAAGCCAGGGGAATCTGTATTAAATGCACTTTCCCATAAACACTGCTGGCAGATGAATAACTGCCAGCAGTGCCTGTGAAATGCACAGTGAATTTTTTGCTTCAAATGGGAGAGAATAATTTCAGAAATGTAGCGACAGATAGGTACTTGTTAAAAGACCTTTGTCCATTCCTGCCCCACTGTATTATTCTGTTGAGATGAGCGTCCTTTTTTTTTTTTCCTGTTATCGGCTGTTATTTTTCATTAGTAGGAACCATCAGACCAGGTCCATAATGCACATTTCACCTTGGCACATCATTGATTTTCATTTTGTCTTAATTTGTTTTCCTTTTTTATTTGCTTGGCTGTCCACTATGTCATAATGAATACACCTCTGAGACTTTGATAATGGCTGCAAACTTTAGTGTGACCTCAGCTGAGGAGGTTTTCATTTTTTTAGCATATTTCTGTTATCTTTTATTAGAAAAACAAATTTCAGTGGAATTTGGTACAAATGCAAAAGGGATTTGGTATTTATTTTCCTTATGAAAATTTAGTTTTTCTCTGAATAAAAAGTGACATCTGTGCAGCATTTGTCACAACTCAACTCTGCTGAGACAGCTCTGTTTTTTTCACGAGGCCCTGAAGGCAGCTAGATCTTTGATACAGTCCTCAGTTCTCCTCGTGCTTGACCTCAGCTGGAACTATTGACATTGTAAATAATGGCATCCAACTATCTGTCCAGTCTGAAACGTACTTTCCAGGCAGGGAAGATTATTTGAAACAAATCTCAGTGGGCATTTGTTCAAGGTCTTACTGAAAAGATGAACATTCATGGTCTGTCACCTTTGCACTGTTGTGCCTCAAGGCTTGGTGCTGGGAGCCTTTTCTCTTTTGTAATATACATCTACTCCTTAGGCCTAGTCATTATTTCGCATGACTCTTCATATCACTGGTACACAGATGATATCCTACAGTACTCAAAATTTTGCCCAGAGACCCTAAGGTCCCAAATCTCAAATTTTCTCTCTGACATATCCAATATATCTCTTTGTTATTTCTGCTTTGTGCTTTATAACTTCAGAAAAAATAGGCCTATCTGACCCAATAAGGCACCTAATTCTAGGTACTGGTTTTGGTTTTCCTTTCATTCTTATTGCAATGCTTGTCTTGAGAGTTCCACCATTAATTCAGTGAAAACAGTACGATTTCAACAGCCCAAAAAGAATGAACAAATACCTTACACTCACTGAAGTCCACTTGTTTACACTGGGGAGTTATTTTTTAAGACTTATTAATACTGAATGGGGTCCTAAAACTCATATGAAGTATTTGATCAATTTTGAAAGAAATTTTTCTCTCAATGTGAAATGTCATCAATTGACTGTATATTACCACAGGAAGTTACATAGGCAGCAGCAAATAACATTATATTTTATTTGTAGGTGGAAATTATAACAAAATAACAGTGATAAAATCAAGGGTAGAAGCAAAAAAAATTGATCAAACAAAAGGCGTGCTTCAAAGTTTTCATTTTTTTCATTCATTCACTATCTCTTGTTGTTCACTGAATAGAGGACTAGGCAGTGAATACAGGTTTTGTGTTTATATTTTGAAAAACTGCTTTGGTATAGTGGCATTTTATAATTAAGTGCTGTTTTTCTCTTATGATGTATTTTGATTTATCACCTACATTTTTTATAACGTTCACCTTAGCGTCTATCCCTCCTATTTTTGTTGTAGGCTATTCATATTCAAGGGATATAATCTGTAACTGTATCATGAATTTATACATGATGAAAAAAACATTCAATACATGTAATATGTAATAACAGTTTTTTTGTTTGTTTAAGTTGAATGTGTGCAAATAATGGATAAAATGCGGTTGACTTTCTCCATAATAAAATAAAACTCAAGTTTCGCTCTTCCGATAAGACAACAAAAATTTTCAGATTTCCCTAACTGTCTATCAGATTATTTTCTAAGACAAAGAAAAACATGCCGTAATTTTCGGACTATAAGCCGCCAGGACCCTGCGTCCTATACAACGATGCGCCTAATTTATAATTTTTTTTTTTACTGGCTAACAGCCTCTAGGGGGCCCTATAGCAGAAATTCGTAAAAGTGAGACAGACATCTGGGTTAAGATTATGTGCCGAAGAAGACACTACCAGTAAGTTTCATGCAAACACCCTCATCATGGAAGACACACTAAGAAATGCAGCTTTTAAGTTAGGTTAAGGCCGCTTTAAGGCAATCAAGCTGGCTGTCAAAAAAGGTTGACATCAGTGAATCGATGGTGAGACGTTGGAGGGGGCAGCGGGAAGAACTGAGTCAGTGTAAAAAGACAAAAACTTTCAGAGGACATAAAGACACTGAAGAGAACTTCAGTGGGTCCAGTGATTTGAGATGAAGAAAGTGAGTAATGACTTTTCTGGTAGGCTAAAGTATGTTACTGTCGTGTTTTGTTGATGCCATGCTGGCACCCTACTGCCGATTTTCAGGCAGAGTTTGAAAAAAAAGGCACGTCTTAAATTAAAACTAGAACAGCACTCAGAGAGAGCGGACCTCCGCCAGGGCCACTCATTCCCCCATCCCCGTGTTGTTATCTGTGTTTCTAACTTTTGCTACTTTCCCCCCAAAAATGTCTCTTAATGCGGCCTTCCAGCTTAGAGTGGAGGCTCTGGGCTGCTGCGCGAGGGGAGCTGCTTGTGAGCTCTATCACACTGGAGGAGAGGAGTGGAGGTTAGCACCACTGGTCGGTGGGTGGATATGTGCTTCCTGTCTGATCAACCCCAAAATTTAATCAGTTATTCCTGGTCCCATTGTGGAAAAATCTTGAAAATGTCATTGAAATATGTCTATAAAGATTTGAGTTATGCTACCAACAGACAGACAGACAAACAGGCAGGGAAACATTACCTCCTACCAGAGGTAACTAAAAAATCTTCAGTGTACTGTCTTTCTGTGTAAATATCTCATGTTTCAACATGAAAACTTGCAGTTTGTATTCAAGTCAGCCTATACTGTTTATGTACAAAATGTATTTTCTTTTTAAATATTGCTGGTGCGGCTTATGTCCTGCGCTCAATAGTCTGAAAATTACGGTACATTTTCAGATAGGTGGGAAATCTCAACAATTTGCTACAGACAATAGCATTTACATGCCAAGGTTACAGTTAGCAGCTCAGACAACATGCATTAGAATCTGTTTTTACTGATGTAGTGTAATGCTTCTGTACACAGCCTTTATTGTATTACATTGCAAATTTGAAATAGACAGGGTCTAGCAAATTAAATATTTCCGTCTAACTCATTAGAACACAGAATAGGTAGATCAATTAAAGAAATCAAATATACAAAGTAGTGTTAGGTCTGCAACACAGTTAGCTAGTACAACAAGTCAGAAAAGGAGACCTTTAAGAATACCACTAATCATTTATTGTAATGTTGTGAGTTTGTTTAAGATTATTTCATTGATTCTTGCATATTTGTCAGTGGATTTTTGTAAAGAGTGCCTTCAGTAGTTTTCCGTATTTTCAGATGCTAACCCAACTGATTAGTATGAGGTTGACTAAAAACAACCTACACTACATTACAGCCTATATAACATTAAAATAGGTTACATTAAAATAGGTTGTCAGTTCAAGTTGCACAACAAATCTGAGTCATATGGTGGCTACTTTTTACTCAAACCTGCTTTAGGGAGTTAAGTCGGAGCCACAATGCGACCATCAATCCATTTGGGGCTTTTTCTTAACCCCCCCCCCCCCCCAAAAAAAAAAAACACACACACAGACATACCCATGCACTCCTACCAATATGGTTGCCATAAAGAAATTTGGGGCTGTTGCTTTACATCAACTTCTAAGACATGGATATTTTAGAAGTTGGATTTGCTGTAGATTAGCAACAATTATAAACTTACTAATACGGTCTGTGAACAATCTTAAAATTAGAAATCAACCTCAAAATAAAATAAGACATTTTTACAGTTATATTTAATTGTAAACACGCTTCTACAAATCTATTATAACTGAGAATCATTTTTGTCAGACCAAAGGGATACCTTGGAAAATGCATTTTCTCCCTGGAAAAGCAGATACTAAGTCATTGATTAAACTCCTTTGACCCTTTACTTTGATGGTGATCAACCAATTCACTCCCTTTAACCTTGCAGTTAACCTCTTTGGTTTGATATATGAGCGTAAAGCTGAACATTTCATTTCTTCAGGTACTTTTTTTATTGGGTGCACCCAGGCTAAATCAGCTCAAGAGAAGTTGAACAATGGAAAAGGTGAATGTGGTCAGTGTAAGAGAACAAAATGAATCCAGGAACAAATTACCCCCCCCCCCCCCCACCCATACCAGCTTTTTCAGTGAGTGTTTCCCTATTTGGTAAAATTATGTAGTAAATCTGATATTCAGCAATCTGCTTCAGACTTTGAGCCAAAACCTGACTGCTTGTTGTTTTTATGCAATGTGAAAACACCAGAATTGCCTGTGGGATCACTTAAAATGGTGCACGAGTACAAGGTGTTTTGTGTGTCGACTGTGAGCGAAGCAACAATTTTCCCCTCCCTGGAAGAAACATTCTTGAAGTAAAACAACTGTGATGCTCTGGGTCTCAGCAGAAATCTCCATCCCCAGAAGAGACGTCAGAGCAGGCAGACTGGTTTTGGGAAGAGAAGCGTCACAAGGCCCGCAGGCTGATGAGTCACTTTGAGGCACATCTGAGAATGCCATTATGGTTGCAGGGGCTGGAGAATTGTCAGCCACACGGTCTTAATGTGAAACGCAGCGGGAACACATCTCCCCCTCACTTCCTCTCTGATATTAAGCAACAGTAAATAAATCATGTTTAAGTTAAGATAGTTCATGTCTATTTAAGACACATTTTATTGAAATATTGAAGTCAGATTGTAACACCTGCCAAGATGCTGAGGTAAAAATTCATGGCAATGGCAGCGATATGCTTCATCTGCAAATCGAATAAGAAAACAGCAATGAAGCGACTGTGAATACGTATGTGAGGAATAAAAGTCTCTAAAGTTGTAGAAATGTAAAAGATTGTGTTTTAAGTTCAAAATGCCATAAAGCAGAAAATGAAAGCGTTTCAAAGGCCTTATCTTTGTATGTACTAGAAATTACTTTTTTATCTTCAGTAGACTGTAAAAAGTGATGAACTAAATGCAGTTCATAAGGTCTCCTCTAAGCAGTGCAAAAGATTACCTTAATCTATTATACCGTAATTTAAAAAAGAGGTAAAGGTTAATGATGAAAGAGGGGCTGCTGTCTGCTGGCAAAAAGTACAACAGTGGCTTACAGAGGATTATGTTTAAATGTTTTACTGAAATGACTTGGGAAAATGTTTCAGTGATTAGTTAATTAGAAGCATAGGATTTCTTTATTTCTCATACCATTTTGCTTTATAAGACAAAGCCCTTTGGTGTGAACTTTGATTCTGTGTGAGGTGAGTTGCTACATGGGATGTGTATAATGTTAGTGAAGATTTTAACAATACATATCATGAAGAGAACTTCTTCCCTTCTGTCCCTTTTCAAATAGTTGAAAAGGGACAGAAAGAAAAAGCCCCCAACAGCAAATTTATATTAAATTAGATTGAGTTTAAAATAATAAATATTAATATGATATATTATAAATAGTAGAAGACTTGTTTGTATACTTCCATGAATAATAAATTACATTTGATAAACATAGATGAACAAATTGTAGACAGATTGTATACAGCACAGACTGCAGTTTGAATGTGCTTTTAAATCTCTGCTCCTAAACTAGCACTTTAGAGCAAATAGCAACTTTGTGCACTGACGTTGTTTGCCTACGTTTATTTGATGCATTCAGCATGCATTTGGGGATACTGAACTTGCTCTGGATTTTAAAAGACTAAAGCTGTTTGTGTCATACAGATAAAAAAATACCATCTGTTGAAAGCTGCTGATGTTTTTTAACGAAGGAGAAGAAAATTGGAAATGGGAGCTGGGCTGTCACATAAGGTAAAATATTTACTATTGAGGTGTGACTAATGTAAATTATTTCTCAGATCAAATGAAGAAGAGGTGCACTGATCAATCGCTGGTCCATTTGACTGTTGCACTTAAGGCAGGAGAAGTTCCTTGACAGTACTGTAGAGCACCTTACTGATTAATAAATGACAGTCTAAATGGGATTCGTCCATGATACAGTTAGATGTTATACTTAAAATGTGTAGGACTGGCATCATTTAGTAAGTATCTGGAGCTCCCAATGAGGAAAGGTTTTCTTTAAGTCTTTGATCACTTTGGGAGATGCCGTGTTTGTGTTTGCAAATTGCTCCAAACTGCTGGACTAGATAGGTATGTTTGCATTTGCATATATTAAGTGTATCTTATGCAGAAAAACAACTGATATCTCATGTAACACAGTACCAAACTTATAACCACGACCAAGCAGGTGTTTAAGCAACTTACAGCACACAAAGAAAATAGGCTCTGATAAATAATTTATTTAGTCAAGACAAAGAGCAGCTAAAACTACCTTGTTATATTTATTCCACCAAATCTAGACTAACACTTTAAAGGATCACTCTGGGTTCTTTCTCAACAGGGGGCAGGAAACTCGATGATGTCCAAATTTCTTTCCTTGTTTGATGGCAGAGGTAAATTTCAAAGAGGTTTTGGTTGCAGGTAAGCAAATTGAGATTGAGGAAAAGAGATTCACTTTAAACTCATACACAGGGATGTCTGGGAATCCCTTGGAATCAAATATTCATAGTTGGAAGTTATATTTTTTATATCGGTTTTTGAAAAAGTCACAGTGGGGATGTGCACTTGATTGATTTCACTTCATTTGTGCCATATTGCTTCAGCCACGTCCACCTCAGTTTGCACTTGCAACTTGCATCCAACTGTTGCACCAGGTTAATGTTGCTTTTGGGAATGATTGTTGAATCCTGTTGACTTAACAGCACTGATAGCTGAAGTTTACTTTTCTAATGTTAAAGTTGGGACTCAGATTTTTTTTTCCATTTCAAGTTGAACAAACAGAAATCATTGGCTAACAAAAGAATATCTGGAAAAAATCATTAATAGAAAAACAGAAATACAGTTGCAGTAAGCACTGATTTAATTGCTGTTAAGTTAGAGTAATGCAGTAGCTCATATCTGATAGTTTGATTTGTTCTTATAATTTCATGACAGCCCTCTTATCTCCTTTAATATTTTGGATGTCTTATCTCACACTTGAGCCAGGTAGTTATCCAGTGTAATGTTTTGGAGCAAGTAATTAATCCCAGCACCCTCCTAAATCTCCAGCCTTCCTTACCTTAGGTATCATGTAATGGTAATCTGTCTAAGCATTTTTTTAGTCCATGTAGAATAATCATCAAACAATATCTATTAATAACTGCAAGTTTCTAATACCACATAGACACTTGGGACAGGACAAAAATTAAGTATTAGTGTTTGTTTGTTGCAACTATACTTTTAACCAATACATCTTATGCTGTGGTTGATTTCCCTTTAAATGGTGCCACATTTGCCTGGAAAAATCCATTTGTGGGATGAGCAGCAGTAAGCATGCCAAATAGCTTATTCTACTACTGAGTCATGTTTGGTGTTGTTTATTAGATGGATTAAGTTGTAAGAAACAGGATATACTACCAGTTAAACATTTTATTCATTTAACAAACAGGGACCCCAGTAGTGTATGAGAAAAGTATGCAATTCCTACTCATTCCCTTTTTCAACCAGCGTTTGTCACAAGTCAGCATATTTTGTGTTGGTCACTCTGGCCCAAGCTGTTCCTACAAGTATTCAGTGTGTTCTGTGGGGGCAGGATTTCACATCTTGGAGGATAGAGTTCAGTTCCAAAACGTGGAGATATGCGATTGCCACTGCTTGCAGAACATCATTCGAATATCTACTTTTATTGAGTTTGCCTACAATGATGACAAACCTTGTCTTTCCAGCTGGCTGTAACTGTGCTTCCACCTACAAGCTGTTTGGCATTGGTGGAGAGATTTTGGTTAGTTTTTCATTGACATAACCCACAAACTTAATTAAGTTGTTCAGCTTATAAATACATTTTTCTTATAAATGTTGAACAACTAATGTGGAAATGAACTGGCTTTTCAAGAATATAGGATTTATTGCTAGGAAGCATTGTCACAAAACAGAAGTGATTGACCAAACAAAAATGTATTTATTTATTGTCCTTCTTGTCATTAAAAAAAGACATTCACATATGGCTTCACATATTTAGTCATCTGTGTTGACATATTCTCTGTCTTTTTATCTTTATATAGTTTTTTTATTTATGCTCTATATGCTTTACTAATTATTCATTTTATATAATGCAAATAGTGACAGAATAACTTTCTAATTTATTATCTCCTTATTTGTTCAGTAAGATATACAAGGTAATTTTTCTTCCATAAAAACTTACCTTGATCTTTCCTTCCTTTGTCCAGGGATCAGATGTAAGTTGCTTCCTACAGACTTCTGTTTTTATAGTCACAAAAGGCTGAATGCCTTTGTATGCATGTAGTGAATGAACATAGCAATGACCTTTTGCTTTGTGTTTAGTCAGTCTGAGTACATTATCTTGTCCTTTGAGAATCCTTTTTCTGTCATCATTCTACAGGAATTGTTTTTTTCTAAATCAGCTTGAAAACTTAAGTTCTGTTGCAGGAATATCCCAACGTAATTAAGATTTAATTACATATTCTCTGTCTAGTGAATGTATCTAGGGCAGGATTACAAGTTAGGGAGAACAAGCTTATTATTCCAGCATAATGTTCCTGATAAAGATGTGTCAGATCACCAGAGTGACAGGCGCCAAAACAGCAAGATGTCTACGGGACGTTCTGACCTGGACGGACTGCTTCGTGGTTTACTATCAGACTGGCATGAACCAGTTCTCCAGGAGCTGGACAAGAAGATTGAAGGAGACATGTTGGAGAGATAAGCAGTGATAGCTGAAGACTATTTAAACAGTTAGTCAGAAATGTTGGGTGGGGTGATGTAAGAGTAATCTCTGTCCCCTTCATGTTCTGGCCAGACATGTTGAATTAAATACTTGAAACGCCTTCTGGGACTCAGTCTCATCTTTGTTTTAGAAGAGCTGCTTTTTCAGCTATAACAGTTCACCTTAGTTGATGTTTTGTACGTCCTAAAAATAAAAAAGTGCAACATAGATATTTGATGTACAGAGTCCATCCTTTTATTAAGTACACCTGCTCAATTGCTTGCTAATGCAAATAGCGTATTAGTGAATCACAAAGCAGCAACTCAGTTCAGTTCAGTATGTAGATGCGGCGAAGACAACCTGCGGAAGTTAAAACCATACTCTGTAAATGTAAGGCCGCAGATTCGCTACGGCTGCAGAAGAACACACAGGCTGCCACTCCTGTCAGGTAAGAGTATGTAAATGAGGCAACAATTTACACAGACTAAAAAATGTTGTACAATAACAGATAAGTGTTAGGAGTCGGGGTTGTGAGTTTGTGTTGTGTTTTTGCACGGTCATCACTTCCACAGGTTTCACACTGGACGGCGTTGAGGAGGCACCATCTCTGGTAGTTCTCCCTCCGTGGGCAGTGAGCAGCAGGCCAGTCATTCTTTGCCTGACTGTTAACCAATGTGGTGACCTGATAAACTCAGTGATTCCATTCCTGAGTTCACTCCTTGATTCTACCATTTCTGGTTCCTGTCTAAAGAGCCCTGGATCAAATCCCACGACTGGCTACTGGCATCTTCTTCTTCCTCATCAACACCATCCTTCTCCTGCAAACAATTCATCTGCTCACTAATTCGTAACTCCTTTGTGAGAGCTTTCAAACACCTTCAAGAATTTTACCATTGAATATCATCATCTTCAATGCCATCTTCATCCTTCTGCGTGCGTCCTATCCACCCTCCTACATAACACACAAAGATTTACCATCCTCTATCACCTCAGCAAAATGCTCCGTCTTAAAGTTAATCACCTGTCATTCACCCACTGCAGTACCTCTGGATCATCACCACCTTCTCTGGATCTCCACCACACCGATCTTCAGCCCAATACTCCACTCATTCCTCACTGTCATTTTCATCCTACCCATTTGTAAGCTGCTCATTAGCATTAACTGGATATCCTCACTATAACCTATCTTCTCCTATCTTCTCCTCTCCACAGTGTTTCAGTTCCCAGTACCCAGCCTTTAGCGATGCAGATCTATATTCATTTCCCATTCAATAAATCGTTTAAATTTTAGTTGTTTCCTGAGAGTTTTTGTGCATGTGGGTCAAACAGTTATCTAAAACCATGACAAAAAGAACAAATTTGCCTTGTCTGAGTTTCGATTTCAGCTGCAGAGTTCAGGGAGATATTTTCTTGCCGCACTTAGGACCTCTTAGTATCAATTAAAAATAGTTTAAACACCACAGTCTACCTGAGTGTTAAAGTTTACCATGTCTATGCCGTTATGAACACTGTGTACCAAACTCCTTACTTCCACCAGGATAATGCACCATAACACAAAGCTCAAATCATTTAAAACTGTTGTTTTGTAAAGTGAACAACGAGGTGAGTGAACTCATTGGTCACTATACCCCAGTGATTTTCACACTCACCAGATCTCAATCCATTGGGGCAATTTGTGATGCAGAAACAGCATGATGTTATCACATCGATATGGAACAAAAGTTTCTGAAACTTTATTGAAACTATGCTAAGAATAATTAAGGCCGATCTGAAGGCAAAGGGGCTCCACACAGTGCACCATGGCACTACCTAATGAAAAAGCTAGTAAGTGCATAAGTGTCTGTTAAACACCAATAATTTTTTTTTGCATACATGCAGTATATAAAGTGCACAAGGATTTCTGCACAGACTCAAAATAATTTTCTTTTTATTGACCTGTTAGTTCCAGACAATGTTTTTTTTTAAAACTTTGTACTCCATTTTGTACATTAAAGCCTTTTATTCCATTATCTATGTTTACTTTGTTTTACAGTTGTAAAAGTTACCTTGCTGTGAACTTCTTTGGTCAACTTTCAAAAGTCTGGAAAATCCAGGTATTAATTTGACTTTGTTAAAGGAAACAATTTTTTTTCTTTTTTCCAAAATCACCTGTTAGTCATCTTAATTAGTGACACACTTAACAATTCCCATATTTTCAGTATGATACATTGCTTAATATATGCTTTTCTGAGAATAAAATAATAGTGGATTAGTGATCCATCCTAAATTTGGAGGGACACGGAGGCCCTTTTCTCCTAGCCTCGCCTCAAAATTGGAATATTCAGCTTCAACAGAAAATCAATTCCTTAATTTTTTTCATATTTGTTTTTGGGGTGAAGCTGACTCTTGTATATATATTCCACTCCGACATTTGATTATAGTTTTTCTATAATTCATAAATACAGACCCTTTCTCTCTCTTCCTCCATTATTTTGGAATCCACAACCATCTGTCATTCTTCTTTTCCGATACACTTCATCATTAGGATGCCACCGAAGACTCTTGTTCTGTCCTATTTTTCCTCCTGCCCTGCAGGCCGCCCTAACATCTGCGAACTCTCTGCCATACAGGATCCCTATTTTCTCAAGGATTGTCAGTGCTCCGTGGAGTCAGAGAGCAGATCATTTTTGTTACTATTTTGGATACATCCACACTGATATTCACTCAACAACACAGTCATCATTACCAACAAGCCGGCAGTTTTGCACAGCATTCTCCTGTGCTTCCTGTGTGTGCTTGGCAGAGGTGAGAATGCTTCTCTCACAAGTAATCTTATGTTGTCGGTGTATGTTTGAACAACCTGACTCCGATGTCAATCTACAGAGTTTATGTTTGAAAGCAGCTAACAGAAAAAAATGTCAGCGTTAAAGGGAAAACTGCTGTCTTCTCCATTTGAACTCTATTTTCCTGTTTGTCTAACTATTTCATCCATGTGCTTGTTTTCATTGTAATTTCACCTTACTTCCTTGATTCTGATTGTGTACATGCTGAATTTTTTTTGTATGGTGATAGCAATCGGTAATTACATTTTTAACAAACATTATTTTTCCTTTTCTTTGTAGTTAATTAGGAAGCTAATATACATGTTTGTCTGTGTACAGTTATAGCATGATCTGTGGAAAACCAGCATGGTTTACCAAATGAAAATGAATGCCAGCTACTGCTAGTCATCTAAAATCTTTTGTTTTGTTGAAAGAAAAGTTTTTTTCACAACTCAACCTCAAGGCCAAAACCCTACAATTGGTTTAACTATAGGTCCTAGTAAGTAGAAAACAATGTCAATTTTCTGTCTTCAGAAGAATAATCCTTCTCCACTCTGTCTCTACTCACTGTCTCTAATACAAATAAAATGAAGGCTACATTTGAAATACAAATTAGTTGACCTCAACATATCACACATTCCAGAGGAGCCATGGTAACGCTGTATCTAGCTGTAAATATAGAAGAGAACTGTGCAGGAACTTTTGCAAATTATAACACAAACAGCAGGCATTATAACACAACCTTGCAATGTTTAACCCAAGCTTCAACTCAGTGAAAACTTTTCTTTGTGTCGTGCACTGCAGAGGATTAATACACCTAAGAAATAAGAGCTGCTGAATGTTACAAGCAATTCAATACAGCAACACAGTGAATGGGAGGAGAACAATGTATTTCATTGTGTGTGTTTGAGGCAGGGAGCAGCCTGTGTTAATTTAGTGATGGCAAAAAAAGCACTTCATTGCACCATGTTTGCACAAACACCAATTGTTGGGCTCAGTAAAAAGCCAACAATAGTCTCTGTCCTCCACCTAGTCTCCTTCAGTATTCCCAGTTTTTTTCTTGTGTGCAAACTTGGATAGGCAGCAGGAAGACAACTCTTCAACATCTTTTCAGAACTGATTAGCCACACAATAAATACTTGCACATAAAACTTCCAATGCACTTGTCTAAAATAGAGCCTATAGCAGTATGCTAGTGATTCTCCTTTTCAGAGTTCTACAGCATGTGAGTCACTGCAGGTGGAACTTCCTTCATGCTGTCGATAAATCTCCAGTTTCAAAGAAATGTCCTCTACAGCACCGTTATTCAAAACTAATGATGATCAGCTTACATGATTTTCAGGTTGCATAAACAAATCAATGGATCACACGCAGTTCCAAAACTTGTTGTACAAAGGTTAATTGAAGTTTCAACCTCCTTAATTTCTAACTTTCTGCTGTAGTTAGCTGTGCTGCAGTGCTAAGACTAATAATAAGAAAACTAGAACAAGTTGAGATTATGTGGTTTTCAGTTTTTCCACTATTTTTATAGGGTTCAATACAGAATGCCAAATGTAGATATATGTAAATATTCATAGATTGTTCTGTGGAATGTAAGTCCAAGTTACTTGCGGAAGATTCACCTATTTGTAGAGTTTTTCTTAGAGCGTGTCTAAAATATGGGAAAGAAACTGAAGCTTGCACATCTAAAATAGCTAGGCGCCATGTTACTTGGCACACTATTGACTGGCATTTGCAAAGCAGCCAATCCAGGAGCGCAAATCATTTTACTTAGCGCTGATTGGCTGTATCCTCTAGAATGGAAATAAGGAAAACCGTTGATGATAGCTTCTGCTGTATTGCCAAGACACCTTCCACTGCACATATTAACGCATATCAAGGTATATTTGATGCTTGAATTATGAAAATAGTGGAATTGAGTATCTATGGAGGGTGTCTCAAGTATCTGTGGATTTCAGGTACCACAGGGAGGTGGTCCCTCATCGCAGTAAATACCAGGGGCCCACTGTAGTCCTTTAGAAACCTTTGTAGAAACCAGCTATAGCTATTTTGTTCTGTCCTACAACTTTTTGGTCAGCATGATCTTAAAATAAAAATTATTTTTGTCACTTTGTTAGTTACTGTATAGTTAAGATGCCATGCGAATGGGCACTGTCAAAACACACAGCTTTTTTTTTTTTTTTACCTTGACTTGCGGCAAATTCCTGTAACTTTTTCTAGTTTTCCTGAAGAGCTTTGGAGACTAATTTTAAAGCACATGTTGTGGTGTGTAATGCAATGGAAATATTCTCAGGCCTACCACCCATGTCCATGACTAGGCCTTTATGCCCGTGCTGCAGGACCTTAAATCACCCGTCATAGTGGGGACACAACAATCCGTGGTAGGTGTCGTGGCAAATGAACATGAACACAGCCGAGTGCAGGTTGGGGGGCACCCAGGAAACAGGGGCGACGTGCTGTGACATGGGGACAGGTGTGAATGCTCTGGCAACCTCCAGCAGGGAAGACCACTCTCTGGCCGCAGACCAGGGCGTCGTAGGCATTGTTGTAGTAAATACTGCATGTCCGCGATGGTCCCATCCGAGAGTCTATGTGCAGTGTTGGGGACACACAGCCATTGGGTGGCGTTAACCCACATTCTAGCTCTGACAGGAGGAGAAGAAGACCAGAGGTTATATAAGGCACCGCCACAGATTTTCACACCCTCTCCAGTTCTGGCTTTCAGCCAAACAGCGCCAGGAGAGATCCAATCCTTCCTTCGCTGGCGGGGGAAAAGACGCGAGTTCTGAGAGGAACTCACTCCGAGGACGACAATACTGCTGATCAATCAGGTGAATCAAACCCAGTGTTTTGAGATAAACACCACTGTTCCGCCCTGAGCCCTGCTTTCTGAACAGATGTGGCCGTATGACGCGAGCCGCTAACAAGCTACTGAATGCCACAGAACCGGGTCGAGACTGGAGCGTTACCCCACCATGACAAAGCCTGGGACAATGCTATCTTGAACCTGCAGAGAAGGTACTGTGTTGGTGAACTGAGGTGCAGCTGATCGCTGTTTAGCAAGCCAAAGAGGACGAAACAACATTCCAAGCTAATGCTACCCGCGATTCAACAGCTATAATCCTCCCACTGCTAACGGACCGTAGCTGTGGCTAGCCTGCGGGCTAACGTTGTTTTGGCTTCGCCCATCATCCACGGAGCAACCTGGAGAACTTTAACCGTTCAATAAGGTCTGTCTGGGCAGAGGCGAGATTAGGTTAGTTTAAACAAGATTTAAGGGTTGTTTATTTTCACTGTGATTTGTTACTTTGTGTGAGATTTCATTTATTGTTTGGGTACAAACAGGCCGGTCGGCCTGGAGGTTTAAACAGTGATTTTCGAGGTTTCCGATGGAAAGTCGTTTTATATCCTGCAACCTAAGTTACTCAATCCGACAGTTTTTCGTTTGATGTTTAATAAATGATCCAGAGCGACTTTAAGCAGCACCACGTGAATTAGCTGTAAGCTACATGCTCTAGTGAACCAATACATTGATGGTATTTTACTCATGAACAATAAAGACTGCCGTTAATGCTATTCAAAATAGAGATCGACTTTAAACAGATAGTTTAAACGCTAAACTAATCTTTTAAGTCATCTTTGAGACTGCCTTCTTGGTAAGTCAAAATACTAAATTAGATCGACATAATTGGTACAGCCGTTAACGTCAACATAAAGTCTAAATATTAAATTAGATCAATCACTGCGGTGACCGATCTATTAAATAGAATCAATTATCTAAAGGTTATTGATTTCTAATTCAGCAAATGGTTTAATGAAACATTGCTTCTTCCAAACAATGTTTTTCTTCACTTCTGCTTTGCATTGTGAATTGGTGGTTTGAAAACAAACCAGAATCTGCTGATTAGTCTTAAACTAATCGCAATTAGTTTAAAACTAACTTAGCTTTATTCCTAACACTGTTCAATACAAGCCTTGGTCTTTGAGCAAACATATTCATTCTGAACTGTGACATCATTATCAATTTATTGTTTGTTTCTATTTCTGTGCATTTTTATCACTTTTACTGTTTTACTTCAAAGTGTGTTTTATAATCGTTATTCTTTTCTTAGTAGTTTAGTTGTGTTTTACTAGTTTGGTGAGTTTTTTGATTAAAGTATGTTAACTGAAAGCGAATTCTTGTTGTAATAAACTCTTGTATTTTGGAAAACTGTTGTTGTTATTTCACCTACATGTGTAGTAACTCGCTGTTCAGGTACGCCAAGAACTTATTCCTTCATATATTGTTTAATTATCTCAGCCTTATCAGGCAGGTAATCATAAACATAAACTGAGACTGAACAATTTAACAATAACGTAGGGAACCTCGGCGTTATTTTTGACCAAGACTTGACATTTAAATCCCATATTAAACAGGTTTCTAGGATTTCCTTCTTTCACCTCAGGAATATTGCTAAAATTAGAAACATCCTGTCCAGGAGTGATGCTGAGAAACTAGTCCATGCATTTGTTACCTCAAGGCTGGACTACTGTAATTCTTTACTATCAGGAAGTCCACAAAATGCCATTAAAAGCCTTCAGTTGATCCAAAATGCGGCAGCAAGAGTTCTGATGAATATTAAAAAGAGAGATCACATTTCTCCTGTTTTAGCTTCCCTTCATTGGCTCCCTGTTAAATCCAGAATAGAATTTAAGATCCTTCTTCTTACATACAAAGCCCTTAATAATCAAGCTCCATCATACATCAGAGATCTAATTGTTCCATATGTTCCTAAAAGAGCACTTCGCTCTCAGACTGCAGGTTTACTTGTAGTTCCTAGGATCTCTAAAAGTAGAATGGGAGGCAGATCTTTTAGTTTTCAGGCTCCTCTCCTGTGGAACCAGCTCCCAGCTTTAGTCCGTGAGGCAGACACTCTGTTTACTTTTAAGGCCAGGCTTAAAACTTTCCTTTTTGATAAAGCTTATAGTTAGAGTGGCTTAGGTCATCCTGAGCTATCTCTGTAGTTATGCTGCTATAGGCTTAGACTGCTGGAGGACAGACTTACCAATTTTCTTCACTCTGCTACTTCCTTTTCTCCTACGACTCTCCAGTTGTATTACAGTACATTCTGTTATTTCGACTGTTAACTTTGTTTTCTCTCAGTGTTTTTCTCCCCATCGAAGATACACCTGGTCTGGTATCCTGCTTGGCTGCAATGCCCTGTTGGACGGGGGTCATCGACTGGAATGATCCTCTCAGTAACTGAAGATCCACTGTGTCCTGTTATCAACTTTTTCCTTTCTGTAACATAGAAAGTTCTCTTATATCGGATCTTCTGTTCCTTCTGTGTTCTGCTCTGTCTTCTCAAACCCCCAGACGGTCGTGGCAGATGGCCGCTCCTACTGAGCCTGGTTCTGTTGGAGGTTTCTTCCTGTTAAAGGGGAGTTTTTCCTCTCCACTGTCGCTACATGCTTGCTCAGTATGAGGGATTGCTGAAGGATTGCTGTGGTTGGAAATCTGCCCAACCTCACGCCAATGACTGACGCAATCTGCTGGGATTCCTTAAATAGGAAACTTTTTAACTGATTGGAATGTTTGTATAATTGTATTGAAATGACTTCTTGTTAAGTGCCTTGAGATGACATCTGTTGTGAATTGGCGCTATATAAATAAACTGAATTGAATTGAATTGAATTGAACAATTTGGCTATTGATATTCCTGGAATCCAGGTGGTGCCCTAAACGTGGTAATTTTTACATAAAATTATTAATCTGATTAATAATTGCCCTAAGCAATTATTCATAATTATTCATAGCCAAAACCTACCTTTCTGTGGCACAACAGCAGGAACTTGTGTGTTTATCCAGAGGAAAGGCTCTGGGTCAACCTGACCTAAGTCGTGGTCCAGCTGAATTATAGCCTTGGCTAAGAAGACTTGCTTCCTATGAGGAATGTTAAATTGATAAGTTGTTGTGGAGAGGAAACATCTGGATATTGTCAGACAGTTCGTGCATCAATATGACCACGAACTAGGTTTAAAAATCTGTGTGCTAATGATAGAGAGGGAGTCTTGCTGGGGTAATTGAAGACAACATAACTGTATATTATCAATGCTTTGTCCTGCTCAGAGAAGGTATGTAAACTAATAAACAAGCAGAGGGTGTATTCTGGAAATGAAGCTGAATTGACTGTTATTTTAACTCCACTCAGTATCTTGCATGTCAACCCGGGACCAACAGCATCAGGAATGAAATCCCTTGGAACTTGCAGCACCTGGCCGTAGACGATATCAGCAGACGAAGACTGCAGGTCCTCCTTAGGGGCAGTCCTGAGGCCTAGCATGACCCAGGGGAGTTTGTCCACCCAGTTACTATCCATCACCTCAACCCCCAGATCCCTACTGACCACGTTTCAGATCTCCAATGTAAACTGTGCACCTCGGTCGGAAGAGAGGTCTGAAGGCGTCCCGAAGCATGCGAGCCACATGTCGAGGGGAGGGGAACGGCTTCAGGCCAGCAGATCGTCCTGTCCACCACAGTGAGGAGGTAGGTGAACCTGTTTGAAGGGGGAAGAGGGCCCACCAGATTGACGTTGACATGGTCAAACCTCCTATCGGGGACAGCAAATGGCTCCAACGGGGCTATAGTGTGGCGGTGCACTTTTGCGCGCTGACAGGCCACACATGAGTTGACCCAGGCCTGCATGTCCTTCTTCAGCCCTCTCCAAACAAACTTCTGAGCCACTAGCCTCACGAAAGCCTTTCTGCCGGGATGGGAGAGTCTCTGTATGGACCTCAAAAATGGTCCACTGCCAGCGGACAGGGACTAATGGCCTAGATCAGCCATTGAAGAGGTCGCACCACAACCTGACCACCGAGTCACCGACTGCAACTTCCTCCGGGCGCAGTCCAGTTTCCAAGCCTCGATTGAACCCCATAGTCAACGGCCTGTTCCACACCCATACGTGAGTATTCTAGACCCAGCTTTACAGTGCTGATGAACGCTCTGGAAAGGCAGTCCGCAACCACATTGGACTTGCCGTGGATGTGTCGGATGTTGTGGTGTATTCCGAGATGAATGACAGCTGGTGTTGCTGGCAGGCGGACCACGGCTTGACCACCTTGGACATGGAGAATGTGGGGGGTTTGTGGGCTACGAAAACTGTAAACTCACTGCCTTCCATGACGAAGCGGAAATGGCGGATTGCCAATCAGACGGCGAGCAGCTCCCTGTTGAAGGTGCTGTATTTACGTTCCCTGGGGACTAACTGGAGGCTGAAAAAGATGAGTGGTTGCCAGGCATCAGCGACCCACTGCCTTGTGAAGAGTGTCTGTAGGTGCAACAGGTGCTCCTCCTCCGAGGAACTGGTGACGAGGACATCGTCCAAGTAGACGAATATGAAGGGCATGTCACTAAGTGCTGAGTCCATCAGTTGCTGGAAGGACTGGGCCATCCTGAGGAACTCAACTAACCCGAAAGCAGTCACCACCACCATCTTCGGGATGTCTGCAGGGTGGTAACCCCGCACCAGGTCCACTTTTGAGAACAGGTGCTTCCCCTGACAGATGCACATAGAAGTCCTGAATATGGGTGACTGGGTAGCGGTCGGGCATGGTGGCACCATTATTGCGGCGGTAGTCACCACACGGACACCAGCCACCATCTGGCTTAGCAACCATGTGGAGTGGCGAGGCCCACGGGCTGTCGGAACGGCGAATGATGCCAAGGCCTTCCATGTTGGAAAATTCGGCTTTAGTGGTCGCCAGTCTCTCCTGGTTGAGCCGTCGGGCCCTGGCATGGATGGGGGGGCCCTTGGTCTTGATGTTGTGCTTGACTCCGTGTTTAGTCGTGGTGGCCGAGAATGCTCTTGTTGGTCTACCTATTGTTTTTGGGGCTAAAATGCACATTGTCATTACACAAAATTATTACCTACACAAAATGGGTCATGCTTGCGCAGCTTTTACACAGACACGACAGTGAGCTTGGTAAACCTCAGGCTGACACCAGTTAGATTTACGAAAATCTTATGTAATCATTGTGGATGAGGTATTATTGAAACAGCTTTACTTGTCAAAGTTTTTTCTTTAGAAAGTATATGTCTAAATTATTGTTTTTAGCTCCTTGCTTTCACTCTTATAATTAACTTCCTCCATTCTTGTGTTAATATTTTAGCAGCTCCCAGTGCAGACACTTGGGTACAACACCAGTATTCCAAGAAATTTGACAAACCAGACAGTTCTAAAGACCTCATACACCTGGCATAAAGTTAACTTTCAGCAAAATGAATAGAATGCAGCTATGGTGGGTGCTCGATGGATAGGACTACTCGTGTTGTTTCCTTCTGCATGTAGCCAGAACATCAACATCTTCAAAAAGCTTTCCCTGCACCATTATAAAGTCCATAATCCGGATACTTTTACCACTAGGTGGGAGTTGAAATATCCCCGCTTTATTTTCACTGCCTTCTGCTTGTTTGTGGTGAAGCCCTAGAAAAGTTATACTTAATGGACAATAAATACAACTTTTTTTTTAATCAACATGATGACCAAGTACAGTTTTTTTTTAAAGTGTATTGTTGGAAATGTTATCATAGCAATCATAAAACTGGTAACTGTGTTAATATTTTAAGTGTTTGGTTGGTTTCATTCAAGAATAATTGATGTTTGAACCTAGTTTCTTGTTTGAATTTCATCTATGGTGGTATTGAGTGTGATTGAAAGTCAAGATGCATATGTGATTATACACAACAGTACCTCTGCAATTGGTACAGAGGTTATACAAATGTCTCTTCATATATGGTGTAGAACTTTGGATCCATATTGGCAGGCTCGCCACTCTTGAGAAGGATCACCACTGTTCTATGTTTTCTCCATTTATGGATAATAGCTCTCAATGGGCCTTAGAAATTGCTTTGTAACACTTTCCAAGCTGATAGATAGTAATGATTTTGATTCTAATCTGTTTTTAAAATGTGCTAGATTGGAGCATGATGTTTTTTTTCTTGAGATCAGTTTGCCTACTTTGTGTTGTTGGACAGGTTCTACCTTGGTGATATTGTGATTCCTAGCTTGGCAGTAAACAAATCATAATCCAGCTTGCAAAATTGAATTCGGTTGTCCAAGGAATTAGCTTAATCACATCACAATGATAACATTTTTACAAAAGTCCAGGGTGACTTGGATAGTTTTTCTATTATTACTTCATTGTTTGAAGACAGCTTTTTGTATTTACCCTGATTAATGTCTGTTTATGTACATCTTGTCATCTGACAATTGTTAACTTTTAAGGGCAACATTTTTTTAATCTTAATTCCACAAAATTTACAAAAAGTAATATTTCAAACATCTCAAGTTCCTAAATAATTTACTGACAAGCGTTTTTTTCCCTGTAGCTGCTTAATTATCTGCAACATTCAGAATGTTGACCAATATAGAGTGAAAATAAGGTGCTATGAGTCCATATTTCAAGTGGTGTGGAATATTCCTTTACTAAGGTATAAATCTGTTACATTTGATAGCTGTAGTTTGTGGTAAAGCAAGGAAATTAGCTCAATAATTTCACCAGGAAGGGAAATTACTATGAGCAGGCATGTGTTCAACATTTTGCTTACCTCAGCAAAAGCCTCAAAGTCAGCAGTAAATTAACTTAAAATGACTGATAGGGATTGCAGAATAGCTTGAGCCAAGTTAAACAATATTCACTTTAGGCACTAATGAGAATAAAACATGTGTCATGATTTGATTAAATTGTCATTTGCATTAGGTGACACAGAGATTGTGGGAATTTAATGGTGTGGTGAAAAGGCTCAAACAAAGGTGTGTTGTGGCATTTGGCAGACTCTAGTTGAAAGTGAGTGAAAGGAGCGACCACACTCCATTTGGCAGCCAATACTACCTCAAATTACGCTGTAGGTGCACAACTCCTGATCTCCTTCCAACAGCTATTAGTCATTATTTAGCTGTTCATAAATTTTTTATTGGCTGTAACAGTTTATGCACTTTTCCTTGACAGGTAAGGCGTGATAAAATGTAAATCAAACCCCAGCTAGTATACTTCAATAAAACAGGGCCAACAAAAACAAAAGTCTAATTGAACTTCAGTCGAATGACATTTTCTTCCTAAAATAAAAGTGCTCCCCATAAATCACAGCTGTGGACTTTTATATATCCAGTTCTAATGAAGACTAAGCTACAGTGTAGTTGCAGCGCCACGCCACCTTGTTCTACACAAGTACATACTTTGCATATTTTTTCGGTTGAAAAAAAAAAACAGATGCAGAACAAATTGTTAAACACCATAAATCCACAAAGTCCTTGGCAAATTTGGAGCAGCAGTGGAAGAAATATTCTGATTGTTCACATTTTTATGGAACACCAGATAAATCTTTGTACTTGTTACTAAAGGGAGGGGAAAGAAAAGCATAAATTCTGTTGCAGGAAGATATTTGAAACTTTTGGTCTTTTTCATTCAGGAGACATTCACAAAAACAAATTACAAGGTGTACTAAGAGTTTTAATTCAATAGATATCTAGTCGTCTCATGTATGAGTGTTGTCGGCTTTTCTCACAATGTGCTCTGCAACTCACTTCCTGCTCAGAGAGGCGGGGGCGCCGAACTCCAAAACCCCAGCGGAATCTGTTTCAAAATAAGACCCAGGACTGAGAGACAGAGAGTAACAAAAAAACACACACAATCATATTTCTGGTTTGGAAGAGACACACCTGCAGATGGGAGTCAGACAAGATCTGACTGACTCGTTCTCTTACAAGGCTGTACCATTTTTATTTCAAGAAGAACAAAGAACATATCACGTGACTCCTCTCTCCTCCTTCTACATCTTGACAGGTCATTTATTTTCTCCAGGTCTCTTGACCTTACTATGAACTGGGTGATAACATGACTTAGAGTTATAGCTGATCCTCCCTGCTTTCAGTTCATATCTTTACTCAAGAGTTTGTTTACTTAAAACCTTCAACCCTATAAAATACTGGTAACAGAGTCATGTTTTACTACCCTGAATAATATAAACAGGCCTATTACTTCTAAAGCTTAAAAAAGATATAATTAACACATATGTACTGCATAATAAAAATAGCCTCAAAAAAGTAGAATACAACAGTGTCTACATGGGTATTTGTTTATTCTAATTGACAAAAGTTTTAGCAACGTACTTAGAAACAGGAAAAGGTTAAGTTGAGCATGACTAAGTTGAGATAGAATTAGACAAGGAAAAATGGGAAACATTTGTAAATTGATTATATAAACTGTAGATTTAGCTACTCTTATATTAGAATATTAAGTTAAAAGAAGGAAACTAACAAATAATTGTCATGTTGTGTGTGTTATTGTGAGACTTTCCTCCTTTAAGTAAACTTACCTGCTTTGATCATCATCTTAAGCAGTTCATTCTTCCCTAGTCATCACCTGCCTTCCCACTCTCCTGCTCTCTCGCCCACACAAGTTTGGATAAACACTCTGAGAAAAACAAGCCATCATCATGTTTTTCTCCAATGCCACACCCAGTCAATCACCTCCAGATCCATCTGGCCTCCCCTCGGTGCCACCATCCACTGTAAAAATGCCAAGAATGATCAATTCTTACTGTCATCATACTTACCTTGCAACGAGCCATTCTAACTCCACTCATCAGATGCCATCTGCAACCAGAGATGACAGTTATTGAACTGAACTATGAACAATAGAAAATCTGTACAATAAATAGCTTACCTTGGCTCAAAACTGTCCTAAACACACCTTCCTCACTGTGAAACATGGTGGCGACAGCATCATGCTGCGGGGAGGCGTTTATTTGTCAGGGAAAAGATAAATTGAGTCGTCTGTCTGCCTGCCTGCCTCTCTCTCTCTCTCTCTCTCTCTCTCTCTCTCTCTCTCTCTCTCTCTCTCTCAGGGACCAATAAAATAGTAACGAGTTTAAATTACAAAAAAAACTGATTTGTCACTAGTATTTTAAAAGTGCCAAACTATGTTTCTAAAAATTAAAAGAAGAGCAAAAGTAAATATGTTCCTATTTGAATGTGTTTTAGGACGTTGCCCAACTGATTTTGAGCTGGAGATTACAGGGCCTGCGTTGTTTTGTGTTACTGCTTCATTTCACACAAAGGGCTGCACCGCTCTAGGGGCAGAGTCCAGCAAAATAGCTACCACATATATCCCCCACCCCCTGTGCACACACAGTAAGTGATTCTACATTACTGACCCTCAAGGCTACATGTCCACATTGTTGGAAGGAGATGCTTTACACAATGGCTGTATTTTTTCTAAACGTGGCACCATGTCACAAACAACAGGGGTTATTTTACAACAACAAAGCACCCCATTGGCCAAATTAGTCACGATGCAATGTATATATTTTTCTGTTCCTTTTGTGGATGTGAGCTTTCTCAACATGCAGGAAGCAACTAACAACTACACTAGTGAGCTCATCTCACAAGCACTCAAACTCAAGATGAGTTCCACTGAGAGACATGTCGAAATAAATATGACATTTGAAACACCATAATCACTGCTAAACGATGGAGCACTGTTTACTGGCAGGTATGCTGGGTAGCCGGTAATGTGCATCTGTCGGCACCGCTGAGCCATATCGGGACTCAACAAAACCACCGCTGTGCTCTCGGCCCAGCTATGCCAACTACAACAGAAAATAGCCAACTCTGTCTGTCAGGCTGTCTGTTTGTCTGTCATTCTTCCTTTGTCTCCTATTCTCACACACATGCTCCGAAAAAAACATCGTTTCTGCAAAAAAAAGAAGAAAAAAAAGGGGGGTCGGATGAACCAGTCCTAAATCTATTCACAGCTGTCCAACAACATGAAAGGAGTTGAGCCAGTTAGAAAAATTGCTCTTTCCTTTACCACTTCTTGCTCGTCTTCACTCTGCAGCGGCAGGCCTACCTCTCATTAAACGAGCACAAAGAGGCTTTACAATTACAGTTTGATAGACTGCTGCTTCAATTAATAAATTTATCTTTAACATCAGTGGGATGAACAATTTCTCATTTTCTTTTTCTTTTTTCAAACGACTTCTAGACCACAGAGCGGCCGAGCACATTGTAGCATTTTTATGAATATCAATCAACTCTTGGTCATGTAAAATCAAACTTGATACATATTTGAGTTTGGCAGGTAGATTCTGGAGCGCAGTGCTGAAAATGATTTTAAAGTACTTGAAATTTCTAAACACAGAAAGTGAAAGAATATCTTCAGTTAACCATATAGGCAATAAAAATGTGCATGTATGTGGTATATAAAAATGACGGTTAGCTTTAAAGTAAAACTTTGCATATCCACACGCATAATTGTTGTTAAATTAGGTGCAAGTCTTCTGGTTACACCAACACCCGTCCACAGTCATTTGCAACAGAGAGCTGTGTCAGACCTGTCTGTAACAAATAAATAAACTCGATCCATTTTTATTTAATCATGAAATCATCCAAACCTGATAGTAACACAAGCAGCAATATGCAGAGAGATTATTGCAAATGACTTAATTAGTTTAATAACAAGCATTATTTAACTACAATCATGTGACTAACACGTCTGAATTTCATCGAGAAGAAATGATCAAATTCAGCAGCTTCTGTGAAAATATCCAGAGACGGCAATTAGAGTGGAAGCAAATGAGGCCTGCTAATCTTCTATTTTTTTCTCTCTTGCTTGCCACTTGTCTGCCTTGCCAAAACATTATCATAACCTGCTGACAGATATTGCCAACATACAAACCTTGGTACTGTCAACTCTTGTCATAAGGTGTGGGTTTTTGTTTTTAGAGTTCCTATTTCTGTCATTGAAATTCTGCAGGTAAATTATGTTTTTCTTTTCTTTTAATTTAAACAGCTTAGGGCCAAATCAATCCATTTGATCCAAAAGTAGCAAACGCTCCTTTTTTTCTGTGTGTGAATTGTTTTCTGAGCGATGAGCTTAGAATTAGTGCAAGAATAGCTACCTATTCACTACTTTAACACGAAATCAGAAAGCATAAAAACTTTTTTTTTTTTTTTGCTTAAAAACCAAAATATATCCACCCAGAGCTGCTTGGTGCCATATGTCTTATATTTTCTTTTGTCTAATACATTTCTGGTCAGAGGTTGACATAAGCTCAACACAATGATGAATTTTATATTAACTCTGGGCTTTTAGTGAAACTACTGTTATGTAAAACGACTTAGTTGCTTTTTGCGGAGGCTCCCATATGAGTTGATCTTCTTTCACCCTTTGCAGTATAAAACGCACCAATGATTTTAATCATGTATCCTTGGAACAAATGCCACACATTCATTTTTCAGGCTGTAAATATCAAACAAGATATAACTTTAATTTTAAATGAGAAGTATTGGTTGCACATGTTAGAGTTAAGGTGGATTAATCTCATCTACTCTGGGTCATAATTATACATATTGACTGAAATATATGGATATATTTCTTATAATATTTGGTAATATTCACCAGCAGGTTAGAGAAAACCACACACGCTGGCCATTAATAAGTTTCCAAAGTGTAGTGTCTTGTAATGTATGTGGTATTCATACCACATGAGGGTTTTCAGATTTTGTCACAATATATTAAAAACTTTCAATGTTTTTTTTATTAGGATTTTATTTACTAGAGGAATGGAAAGTAGTACATATTTATGAAATATAAATGGTACATAGTTTTTAACATTTTTAATAAATTAAAATCACAAATGCATGGATACTTTATGTAACTACCTTACAATTAGAGCTGCAAGTCTTGACGGTGTTTGGGGTGTGTCTCAACCATAGACTGTATATAAAGATGGAGGCTAGTGGCTCAAAGTGTGTGACGTCACCCGTAGGTTTCTGAACAGCTGAGGAGGAGGAGCTGTGAGTGGGGCTATGAGGGTGGGGGCGGATGTTTGACATTCTGAGCCGACGTACCTACGACCTAACTGAGCTAACCCAGAGCTAAGCGAAGCTAACAGAGGATAGCCGAGGTTGAGCGATTGTTACCCCTGTGCCTTCTAGGCAGATTCAATAATTTTATCAAATAAAAGCATGAAGGCTTGTTGGTCCATAACTTTCACTAAAACTATGTGAATTTTAATCAAAACAAGTTTTAATAATCAATATTTAAAGAAGAAATGTGATCATTCCAACCCATTTTTGACCAAGCAGCATTATCTTAAATGCACAGCAAGAATATTTTTTTTCTTACTGAAATAAATCGAGCAGAGACTTCTTGGACGGTCTGTTAGAGCAATCAATACCACAGCAAGCCATCTTTGTCCAATAAGTGCATGATTAACAACCAAACACGAATAAACTCTGTGGACACAACTGATAGCCAAGTTCAGAGAAACGAAATAGCAGAGACTGTTAACCTGACTCTGAGGCTCTGGCCTTCCTTGGAGCAAGCAGAGGAGAGCAAGCCGCTAGCCACCAGCGGTAGCGCTGACAGCTCATCTGAGACCTGTAAATCAAAAGGACATGCCCCTTATTATTCATAATTTCAACCTTAAATTACATGTGAAAAGATGAATTATAAAAAAATTCACCCTCCTCAGAGTTGTCATGATAGTAAATCTGACCCATTAAACCTAAAATGTTTTCTTGAACTAGGCTGTACACATGTCTATTTCAGCTGTAGAGTTGGCATTTTTAACATGGGAGTCAATGGGAACTTGCTCCTTTTTGGAGCCAGCCCCTTGTGGATGAGGGGGGAACTGCAATTTTTGTCACTTCCGGGTAGGCATCACATTTGGCCGGCAGAGTTTGCCCCTTGGTCTCAACCAGCTTTTCACATCTAGGCAATAAAGCTTTTAGCATTTTTTCTCTTTCAAAATAGCTCCAGCTTAGTCAAATTGAATGAGGAGCATTTGTGATCATCAATTTCTTCCCATACATTCTCTTTTGGATTAAAGCACCGAATCTGCAAAACAAGCAACTTAAAACATTTTTTTCATGCCTCTTAACAATGTTCTAACATAGTATAGCTATACATATTTTGTGGAGATAAAAAAAACCCAATAACAGCCAATAACATGGCCCGGTCCGAAACCAACGATTGGACCATCTCACCAGACAAGCACAATTCCGCATTTACCTGGCTCCTCCACCCATCACGCACTACCACATTTTGCAACAGCACACCCCTGGTGTGAGAGGTTCTCCGCTCAAGAATGTCAGAGAAGGAGAAACAGCTGGCTTCTACCACTTTAACTTTTGGACAAACTACCAGAATCTACCAGAAAAACGCCATTTGAAGTTGCAGAAAACAAAAGACCGGTGACCAAACTGTGACTAGTGTTTTGCGCTCTCTCGTTTACTGTAGCAATGCGCATTCCCAAATCAGTAGAACGTGACCTAGGAATGATAACCGACAGGAGGGAGGATAGTTCTGTGAATGTTTATGTTAAAAAGCTAGCTTGTTCTGCAGATTTGGTAAATCAGCTTTAATGTCTGGACTTTGATTTGGCTGAGGAAAAGTTTGAGCTGATTAGTCACAATAATAAGAAAATGTTTGGCAGTGCTTTCTAACTGAAAAACAACAGCTGTCAAGCATACAGTAGCATCATGTTTCGTTTCACTACCAATAGTATGATTTAATTGTACAAGTTATAAAAAAAAAAAAAACGAGGACTACCTGGAAATTCTTCATCTCCACCTCAAATCAGCCTCTATCAACTGATATTTTTGGACATGCTGTTTTACCAAGACAGCAACGATATGATTCTAAAATGGCAATGACCTCAATCAAATATAAAATGTATGGAATATGTTTAAAAGTGGGCTTTGTGCCAAGAAACTGACTAAGTGGAATGAGCTCTTTTACTTCTGACAAAGAGATCAACATTTTTAAAAGATTCCTGCTAATGATAAGTGTAACTTACTAAACTTCAGACTAGAAGTGTACCGTGTAAAACCCGGGATTGTATTTTAACACTAAAACTTTCATCAGTACTCTCTGTGATTCCTCATGTGTCAAACATAAGTGGAACATTTTCTTATTAAGTCAATGTGTTCAAAGAGTTTTGAGTGTCAACATCAAGAAGAGTCACTTTATTATATCTCAATGTGTGATGAAGAGTTTTGCTTGGGGAAGGAGGATACTATTTGGTTGTAAATTAAAGTCTGAAACGAGCACTTTGCAGCAGATTGTAAGGCCAGAACATGATCAAAATTGGGGGGCCTTTTGGATCCATTGTAACTGCATGATTTATGCTGTATGTTTTCATCTTCCTGGGCGGAAAATAACATTAGACCGAGGGGTTGGGGGGGAGAGCTGAGCATATGGCGTAGTACATTTTTCATCATTTCCTTTTAGGATCGTTTCTACTGTAACCTGCAGAGCTCTCCAGTTACTTTCACAAACATCAGAAAGGTAATGCATTTTCATCATGTGCCTTCGTTCACCCGGCCAATTCAAAGCCCACCAGCCTCGTGTCTGCATTCAACAGACACATTCATCACTCTTTGCCACTCCAAAAAATTGTCTCGGGGCGGGGTCGCGTTAAAGACAAAAACACACAGAAAATGACTGTGTTTTCAGAGCAGCAGACGTGTGTGTTCCGTCCATTTTATCTGCCTCCCTTCCAGCAGAGCAACACAGCTCATGACAAACGTGACTGTTATCCAGATTCAGAGGCTCAAAACCTTAAATATAGAAAACAGCATGTCTGTCTCCAACCATGCGTGTGAATTATCACCTGTCATTAGAGGGACCCGCATTTTCTGAGCAACGCTGAAATGCAATTTGGAAACCGCATACTATGACAGCTTAATCAACCCCCCTTTTATGACTTCACTGACTTTGGTTTATATGCCTAGGGCTAATTTTACTGAATGACAGTCCTCTTCCCATTTTCTGTTTCCGGCTTGCTTTCTTGTACATTTTCCTCTGGGGTCATACTTGATTGGATCACACTAGGTTATAATCAAGAATGGCTAAGAAAATGGCAGAACATAAAATACATTTATGACATGATAATTACCTACTTTAATTACATCCACTAATTTCATCGTAGGACATCTCAGCAGTGTCCGTGACTCATCAAAAACTCATTGGTAAATTTGAAAAAAACATATAAGTTCAATTTTTAATGGCATAATGGTTCTAAAACCTGTTTTGAAAAATACATTCACTGATAAAACTAAATTATCACCTGTCATCTCTATCAGTTGACTAGCATTAGGCTTTCTCCCAATACATGTTTTAACATTGATGTGACAAGGAAATAGCTGGTATTACTAATAATAAAAAAACAGGACAATTTTTGTTTTTTAAATAAAGAGGTTGTATTGCAATATATCATGCCTGAATGAAAGGTTTTGAAAAGATTGGTAGTAAAAGTAAAATTTCCAGGAGTCATACAGTGAGTCTTTGTAATGGCCAGTGGTAATCCTGGCAGAGTAGCTGAATACATGCCCATAAAGAGTAAAACAAAGAACAGTGTGACCTAAATATGTCTTCAGATATAACAGAAGAGTTGGCCTTCAAGGTGATAGCGTTTATTAGACCAGAGGCTGAGTCTTTGCTCAAGCTCCCAGTGAGCCAGCGAAGGACTCGCTGTAAAACCTGCCATTGTTTGTAAGCAAAGTTTCACTGAATCTGGTGAATAAGGAATAAAGAAAAAACAGAACATTTAGAGAGAAAGCGATGAGGAGAAGCAGGTGGTTTGAGTGATAGAGTTTGGCTTATGATGTAATGTGTTTGGAATAAGATGTAAATAAAACTTTTTCAGAACATAAATAAACTGAATTAATAATATATTTGTGATTTCTTCATATCCATAGAGGTAAGAATAATAACCTTTTGCAATATGAAAGGTCACAATACATTCAAATAATTTCCCTTCAGGAGGAACAAAACAATGTGAAGAATGCTTATCACTGAAAGAGTGACATGCCAGAAACAAGTAGTAGAAACTGTATTCTTCAGTACGATGGCTGGGCTCTGCCTTGAGATAAGGTAAAGACCCACTGCTCCACTGGATGGATGGATGGATGGATGGATGGAAGATTTTTCACTTTGATAAATTTGTCTTTTTGATCTCATTTGTTCTTTTTGTAGATGTTGGACGATCAAAGCTGCATCATTTTAATAAATTAAGTTTAGATAAGTCACCAAAATGTCATAATTGGGGACAATGTAACACAAACAGCTTCAAATGAGGTTCAAGAAAGAGACCCAGCTGAACCAAAAGTAATTTCTATGTGAAATTAATAGTTAACAAAAACAACGGTAACTGTACCTCTGTCAGTGCCTTTGTCCAAGAAAGATAAACAGCTAAACAATGAAGCGTTGACCTAGGTGTGCTTTCTATTGAGGGTGAGAAACAAAGAGAGTTCATAAAGGCAATGTAAGCAATAGCTTAGAAATTGGCAAAAGAGACACAGCTAAACAATGAAGCCTTGAGTTTTGAATATTTTCAGTAGGAAAGAAAAATAAAAACAGTATATAAAAGCAATAGAAGCAATAGGTCAAACACTTGCTTCTTCAAGGAAAGAAACTCAGCTAAGCACTTGAGCACTAAGCCGAAAGTACTTTTTGTGGGAAAGAAAAATAAAGAGTATATAAAGACCATTACCACTAAAGACCTAAACAAGGAGTACTTCATATGTGAAAGAAAACATTTGTTACTGTAGATTATACAGTAACTAATGGGAGCAGTAACTCTGTCAATGACTTAGTTGAAGAAGGAGATACAGCTAAACACAGAAGCACTGATCCATAAGTATTTCCCACTGGAACAAAAATAGTGTACAAAGTTAATGGGATTATGCTCTGTCAATGGCTCCGTACAGGAAAGAGACAAGGTTAAAGACGGAAGCAATAAGTCAGACGGAAGCAATAAGTCAGACGAAAGCAATGAGTAATTGGAACATGTGTTCTTTTGTTTTAATGTCATGACTCAGGCCTTGTCCACACATAGCATGGTATCTCACAAAACAAATATATTTTTCTACAAGTTGGCCTCTCATCCACACAAAAATACAGATTTATCGCACAAAAACCTTTCTTTCAAAAACCTCAGACCAAAGGGAAGATTTACAAAGCATGTAAGCATTTGCTTGTGGACATAAATAACTGGAGTTTTACGTTTTACAACGTCACTACCCGCAAAGAAAAAAATGCTCTGACATCACATTTGCAGCCTGTGTTTACACTCAGAAACAGCATGGATGCCCTCAGGTGTGTTGGCATAATCGATTGTCCAAGCACTTTTTGTTTGTTTCTTTTTACAAGCTCAATTACTGCTCAATCTAGACAAAATGTTATTCTGATTTGATAGGATTTAGGGAACTACTGCAGCCTACAGTTTTGGCATGCCTATGAATGTGTTTAACAATGCACTTATACGGTTAGGTGTGGATGGATATTTTTGCGGTAGACCAAGTTTTTTTCTAGATGGAAGGGGGAGGATATTCGGTTTTAGAAAAACCCTGCTACGTGTGTACATGGCCTCAGTTAATGAAAACACAAAGTCAAATGCAGAATCCTGAGGCAAGTAGTACTATTCAATGGGAAAGAAATGCAAAGACATGGTACGAAGTGAATGGACACATTTGCAAATTCTTTTTGCCATCAAGGAAAGAGACACAGTAAAATACAGAAAATCTGAGTTAAGAGAAATTTATTGGAAAGTGGAGCAAAGGCAGTACAAAATATAAATTAAATGGCTGCAGCAGCTTTTTCAATGGCTTCATCAAAGAGACAGATACTGCTACACATAAAGAGCTGCTTTTAATTTGTTTTTTCTTATATCCTAATCTCATTTAAAGTCATCCTTGCGATGTCTTGGAAGTCTGTATTTTGTTAAATGATTTGATTTCTTTTTATTAAAGAAATGTGTGAATACATCTCATTGAAATAAGAAAAAAATATACATTTCCTTTTTTGCCCTGCTTGCATTAAATCACAATTTGTTTAATGTAAACACAAGACCAGGAAATTAAACATTAGACATTGTAGAAGTAATTATCTACTTGGTAAAATAAAAAATGTAAAAAGCTATAACAAGGTGAGATCTAGCAGATATACTTTTTAAAATAAGGAACAATTCATACTCCTGAACATCAATGCTTGACTTTATATAACTGTGCTAGGTTGTACTATCCAGGCTTATTTCAAATTAGCAACTCCTTGATTGGTCAGAAGGCTACAAAACAATTAAAAACAACATAAAACATATATTAAACATACATAAAACATACAATGCACACCAGAGGCTGAAAAAAAATCCAACACATCAAAGTAGATAAACAAAGACCAAGGTAAATTTAGTCACCTAAAACTTTGCACCTTTAACACATTCTCTCCCAGCTTTAAATCAATACAAAAGTAATGAGAGAAACCAACAAACACATGAATCTTCTTGCAAACTATGAATGTTGCCACAAGAGGATTGGGTAATCTATTTTTTATATTCTCTATGAAAAATGTATACTCTTTGGTTGGAGGTTGGAAAAGATATTTACTAATGCATGTGGTAACAATGAATGCTTTTCAATGATACTCTTTATTAATTCCCACATTAGTTTAGGCATCAGACTGGGAGAAATTGGTAATCCACTCATACAAGTAGGGTGTGATATTACCTTTGGCGAAGAGTGGCTTTTCAGCTCTTTGGCCTTCTGGACTGCACTTTCTGCAGGATCTTGTGGTGAATGGTTACATTTTTTATGATGCAAGAAGCTTACGCTTCAGCGTTGATGAGCGCTTGGAAGAAAAACTCTGACTGGATCAATACAAATAGCTTTAAGGTAGAAGACTGCTGCTATATATGCTCTGAGATGCATTAGTTTTTCAGCCCGCCTGTAAGGGTCACTCCCTGCTTTCAAATGCCATCTGCATTCAAATGCTATGTAAATACAGTACTTGGTCACGATGATTCACCTGTGAAACTAAATTGTATGCATCCATTAGTGCTTAGTGGACATAAATATACCCATTTTAGCTGTAAAGCAAAACATCTAATGTGACTGTCCCTCTATAGTTTGTCATAACAAACATTGTCATCCCTAATTGAAGTGTTTTGATTGGTCTGAATTAATAGATTCTTTTGAAAATAATGAGCAGATAATTAGTTATAATCAAGTATGCTAACAAGAGTTGATTTATTAACTGATTTCTCCATACCGGCTTCGTCAGTGTTCACTGCATGCCAGGCTTTATTTTAATAACGCTGTCTGTCCCAATCATCATCAAACTACTTTTTTATTGCAGAGAGAGAAGTCAGTTATGAAGCTCTCAAAGTGCCAGGCTCTGCTGATGCTTTTTTCATCCAACACTCAATCCCTTATTTAGTGTCCTAATAAAGCAAGTATTTAGATAGGAGGGTATTTACAGTGATTACAAGTCAATTAGAGATGTAGGTAATAGTTTTAGTACCATACCTATTCTGCAGTACAGTGAAAAGGATATGCATCTTTAAATGGCTGCAGGTTCATGTTATTGGTCTACGTCCATCTTTCCATCCATACATACATCATTTATCTGTGAACTCTCTATATTCTGTCTATTTTCAATACTCTTTATCTCCAGGTACACTGGTTTGAACTGGTGACCTGTATGGAATGAGATTTGTGCCAAAAGGATCAACATAGAAATACAGTCTCACACAAAATATACCAGAATAAAGCAACCAAATAGAACATTTCAGAAACAAAAAATTTGAATTTTACACACAAAGAAATCATTTTGAAACAAACTAAACTAACCCATAAGTAAATATTTATATTTTAAAACCAAAAATGTTACTTTTACTACTGTACTTAACTATTCTTATTTTATTTCTTTGACACAACTTTTTAGTTCTCACTTAATTCTGCATTCTGTTTAGGTTTTGATTCTGAATAGCATGTTTTGGTTCGGCAGACAAGCTCTTCAATTCTGCTCCTCTGCATTTTCCTTCTGCTCTAAAGCCTAGTTAATACTTCTCTGTCTGCAGAGGTGCGGAGAGATACAGCGCCATTATCCATCGACGCAAGGGCTCTCCCTCAATCACGCAAGGACGCACAGAGTAGAGCCCAATGTTTTAACTATCCGTCGAACGCAATGGAGAGCGCACGTCTGTTATTGGTCAGCCCATATCAGCTCAAGATCATTTTACCAGAACGGTGCTCTATAGTCGATGTTATTAGTAGTCAATGCAGCTTTTGGGCACTAGATGCTTTACATTACAATGTCAGTTGATCTAATATGGTCTTTTGGCGATTTGGAACACCAAGAGGTGTAGAGAACAACAAAACAGACCGATGTGTTTGTTTGTTTACATGCATTTTAAGAGTATTCTATGAGCTGCGTTTGTAGTAAAAATCATTCCAGCTCAATCAAAACTTGCTCTCTGTTGGTCATTGCTCCTTGAGTGGATGTGCATTTACAAGGTGAAGTAAATAAACTATAATCGACCAGACAAGTCACTGAAATAGTAGGCAGACCCCCCAGAAAAGGTCTGCACCCCCTGCTGTCCGGGTGGACCATTGCTTTGCTGTCAATGAAACGAAACCTTTTTGCAAAACGTTGTAATAACTTCTATTTGACAATTACATTTATATTGTCACACATGTAGTTATGTTTCAAATCAATCATTTCTTTGTTGTTCACCAAGTAGGTTACTTGTAGTGTGAGCTGCGTGTTAAGAACACTTGTAGTCTACAGAGTTAATTGTGTTGTTTGTATGAGATCCGTTGTCATGTAATCATATTAGACTGTTTCTGAACTACTTTTAGCAGCACTGTACTCACAATATGTATAATATGTTGAGGTTGGAGCCATCTAATAAAATCCAGATCACATACCATCTAATGTCTTTGCGTTTACGTGTCCAAAGGAGAGGGATAACAAGTAGTGCATAAAGTAGTTTGCAGGGCAATAAAATCTAATTTAAATGGCAGATAGCAGCTCATACTGCAGTTAGAGGTGATATTCATTTCATTTCTAAACTTACTCTTAAATAACAACTCACTACAGGTTATAAACCATATCTACAGTATTTGTCTGTGTGTTGTCTACTGGGGAACCCACTGGTTAAGCTGCATGTCGACGAGGGGTGATAAAGAAATTAGGAAAGCTATCGCATTTAAAACTAGATTAACTAGTGACAGCCAAACGGGGTCCGAAACGCAGACGTGTGTAAAGCTCAGGTAGCTGTGTCATTGCCTCATCAAAAACACTGCAAACGTCTGAAAACACTAAAAACATCTGTATTTTTCTCTAAGATCTGTCCAAAACGTATATATATATATATATATATGTATATGAGAGAAGATCCAGTATCATATCTATTTGAATGATCCCCTAAATACGCCTCAAGAGGAGACTGCACCAAACATCAACTAAATGAGCAGAGAAGAGTCCCAACAGATTAACTTGTGACTCACCTGTATTTGGGGTTATTTGGACTGTCACAGACCACAACATACAGAATGGTAGTTAACATAAAAAAAAAAAATTATATTCCATTAGCTTAACAATGGGAAATAGTATAATCATCCAGCATTGTTAGAGTAACATGACAATTATTTCACATCTTTTATGTTACAATTGTACATTTTAAACTGACATGGTCTGTAAACTTGTTAATGACAGCTACCTGTGATATCGTGCAAACAAATTCCTTGTTGGTTTTATGGAAGCCACATAATTGCATTTGCACATTGTGGAGGAGCTATCACCTTATTATTTAGCCTATTATTAAGATAACTCTGGCCGGGAGACACTTCTTAGAAACCTGCGCAACTCATCGGCTGCATAAGGGTAATTGTGCAATATTCTGAAAGACACACTTTCATCGTAATCTTAGATAGTGTAGGCACTCTGTTTATATTTAAAGCACATAACATATACCTTCCAAACCTGATCATTATCTCCAAAATCCTAGCAGCAACTGAATATCTATTTAATAAATTTTATAGACCATAAAATAAACAGGTTCCACAAAATAAATCAGACAAAAAGAATATTTAATCCCGAACAGACGTTCTCTGATCACTAGTTACGTTGCATCATGCTATCCATTTGGCCATCCTTACTGATAGTTGAAGCATCCTCTACCTGTTATTGATTTTCAACTAACCGACAGCTGCCGGCGCTTTTGGGAGACAGCCCCAGATTAACTGGTGACAATCTGTTTCAGTCAGTTTATGCGAACATTGTGACGATTCTGATGTAAAAATTGGGCCAATATTTGTTTATTCAGCATTGCTTCTGACGACTAAAGAACAACGAGGAACAATGTTTGAAGTGAAATGAGAAGAATTATATAATAAATAAGGTGGAAATGAAACTGTTTAAATGCGCTAGAAACTTGAAAACAAAGAAGTTCTCCATCCTTTAACATAATGACAACATGAAAACACGTAGCAAAGAGATTATCCAGACGCATATCAGACATGCTTGGAAACAACACAGCGGTTTCAACATTTCACCCTTTCAAAATATTGTAACTTTACTCTCTAAATAATTATTTAAGCATTCTCTTTATTTGAATTTCAAATTACTCCAAGTTCAGCCATTTTCTTTAACATTTCCTGTGTTCTTAAAATCAAGTTTCTTATTTTTTTCTTCATTTTGTGGTTATTTTGAAATGAAGAGTAAAAATAAATCCACCACAAATGTTAATTGTTGTTCTCCAAGAGACCCCAAAATTAACGTTTCCTCTGAACTGTAGAGAATGACAGAAACAGTGCTTGAAAATAATTGTATTGTTTTACGAGCGTTTCTGCTTCATGATAGGACATTAAAACATCATACAGTATGAGGGAGAAATGAAAAATAACAAAGCCAGACGTTCATCTTTAAGTTTTTATTTTATTTCTCATGGCTCTTCAGCATTTCTGTCCTCTTTCAGGGATAAATCAATGCTTTTGGATTTATTTTATGGCATCTTGAGATCTATTCCTATATTTGTCTGATGACTCTCAGGATCTGAAAAAAATGTATAAAACCAGGTCAAATTCTGTGTAATTTCCCAGCTCTGTGTCAGCGGTTTTGCAGATCTTATTTTTAAAAAGGCAATAGTCTACAATACTAGAGCAATAAAATGTCTGTTGAGCAGTTATTAAAACTGTAAAAGATGTATTGAGGAATCTGATTGTATTTCGCAATGATTTGTAGTTCTTTAAGGTAAACATGCATTGTTTGTTTCCTGGTTCAGTGAAGGGGTCATAAAACGCCACGCCCACAGAAACATCTACCTCCACCAGCTGCCACCACAAATTAATCTCGCCACCAGTTAATCTATCACACCGGTCCGCATTCTTGTGTTAACAACCATTGACTTGTATTCCAAAGTCCCCAGCTTCATAAAACCATTCTAAACAGGAGTGAATTTACAACTATTCTTTCAACAATAATGTAGCAAAGCTTACCTAAACCCTAGTAAAAAAACTAGTACTAATTAAACTGTTTTATTGCTCAAAAACGTTATCATACTGGATTTTTTTAGTACTCTCTACCAGTACTTTTAACATATTTGGCTTACATTTTGAGATTGCATTCTTACCTTGTTATCTAGGCTCATTTATTTTCATTGATTTTCAATGATTCAAATGTCTAAAAGATACTCAATATGGATAATGTTGTCATGTCTTGCTGGTGGGGAACAAAGGGAGACAGTCGCTGCATCATGTTTTGAAATAATTCATATAGTTGTTTTTATTCAAAAATAGGATTTCTGGAGACAAGACAACACCAAAACGTAGTAGTGTCATTCCCTTTTTTTTTTGAAAGAAGAAAAAAATCCTAACTCATGAAACTTGGACTATTTTCCGACGGGCTGCACTGACTGACATCCAAGTTACATTCAATGCCTGTAAATATAGTGGTTTGACCTTAATTCAGGTAAGACATGGAAGATAGAAAAAACATCTGATTTGAAAGTTATTTTCTTGAATAACCAACCTAATTTTTCCCTCTTTTTTCTCTGTTGCTCTGGGGGCTGGATCCTTTGAAGGCCAATTATGTCACAGCGATGCGACGAATTAACCGATTTGAAGGATTGGTCCTATTGTTCTATCTCAGCCCACCCTACCCCGAGATGCATTGTGAACCAACCGGGAGAGTAGTACAGTATTACATGTAAGTATGTTACATGTATGTTAAAAACGTTACTCTTACAGCAGTTGTGTTGTTGGGCATTGTCGTTTGCATAGATATGTTTTTTAACATTACTGTAAAAACCTCATTGTTCGAAAGTGAACTTGAACGGCAGTCCCACGGTTTTTCCTGTAATGCAGCTTATATACAGCTAATTTGGATTTTTGTGACCTAAGCTTTTTGTCATATGTTCTAGGAACTAACGAGAGAACAACTTATTTTAGGATAAATGATCACCTCTTCACCAGGACAAAGAATTCAGCCACTTTAGCATGGAGGTAGAACAAATCCGGTTGCTTACATTGTGCAAATGAGTACAGTTTTGTTAACCCTCAAACACTACAGAACCGGTGATCTCAGTATAGTTCCCCTTGAATTCGTCTGTAAAAACTAAAGTTCTGAATTCACAGATTACCACTGGTGCCCTGTTTTTGAGGACAATTCTGGTAAAGACTGGCCAACAGGGGAAGGTCACCCTCGTGCAGGCCAAAAACAAATCGGATGACTTAAAAAGCAAAACAAAGTACTGTATGTACATGTGTAAGGAAAATATATTTTTTCTCCTCAAGTTAATATAAATCTACTAAAAGTTTTTTGTTTCTCGACTGCGATTCTTCTCTGTGTTTAGGACATGAAGCACCAAAGAAAGGCTGAGGAGAGCACAGGAGAGCAGTGACAGGATGGGTAGACTGTTTTCTGTTTTAACTGATTTGTTCTTGACACATGTTTTTTTTAGTTATTTGATATTTTTTATTAAAAAAATTTATGAAAATAAATTGTAATTCTAGTTAACTCATTTTATTTACAGTTTTATTATTTAAATTTTTTAAACATATGAACATAAAGCAAACTTGGAACAATTTAAAATGACTAATGAATTGAAAGATAACTAAACAAATTTATTTATAAGACATCAAAATTATGTACAGAAGGAAAAGTTATTGTGTAGTTATTTATAGTTGTTCATGCAGGATTAACCAAAATGACCTCTTCCTGGATTGGTTATATGATTGAATTGAATAAACAGGTAGTTTTGCTGGATAAGTATGTGGTCAATAACAAAAGTTCACCTAAATACTTTATAATGTAACCTTGGTTGGTAATGACAGAGGTCAAACATTTCCTGTACATCTTCACCAGGTTTGCACACACTGTAGCTGGTATTTTGGCCCATTCTTCCATGCAGATCTTCTCTAGAGCTGGGATGTTTTGACTTTTAACTCCTTCCACAGATTCTTAATTGGATTGAGGTCTGGAGACAAGGTTAAGCCACTCCAGAACATTGAAAGGCTTTTTACATAGCCACTTCTTTGTTGTTCATGGTCATGCTGGAATCATGGTCATGCTGATCCAGACAAATTTCATCGTAAATGCTCTCACTGATTGATGATGGTTTTTGCCCAAAATCTCATGATATATGGGACCATTCATCCTTTCCTTACTACAGATTAGGTGTCCTGTCCCCTTTTCTGAAAAGCAGGCCCAAACCATAATGTTTCAACCCCCAAAATTCACAGGTATAGTGTTCTTGGGATGCAACTCAGCATTCTTCCCCCTCCAAAACTCTGGTGTCCTTGGAAAGCTCTCTGGTCTTGGCCATGGTTGGAGTCGGACTGTTTGAAGGTGTGGACAGCTGCCTTTTATTCGAATAACAAGGTCAAACAGGTTCCATTAATACAGCTAGTGGAGGATAGAAGAGCTTTTTTAAAGAAGAAGTGACAGGTCTGTGAGGGCCGAATTCTTGTTTATTTGTTGGTGCCAAATACCTATTTTCTGCACCATCATACAAATTAATTCTTTGAAAATCACAAACAATGTGATTTCCTGGATTTTATTTACATTCTGTATGTCACAGTTGAAGTGTACTTATGATGAAAATTACAGACCTATTTTTTTTAAGTGGAACAGCTTGCACAATTCGTGGCTACTAAATACTTTTTTGCCCCACTGTATACATACGTTCCCTGAAATGCTTTTAAATCTGGAACCCCGCCTGTCGCCCAATTAACACTGGTCAGAAAAGCAGAGTTTGAATAAACAACATCTGGGTAACGGTCTTCTTTTATAAATGGCGTCTGGCAAACAGCTCGAGCCACTAACTCCAAACTTTCATAACCAATGAGATCGGAGCTCTAATAAGCCCCTCCCACTGAGACTTTCTATCCAATGCAAAAGCAAAATCCAGAGAAGCAGAAGCGAAGAGCTTGTCTGCAGAACCAAAACATGCTCTTCAGAATAAAGTCTAAATCGTCTAAATAATGCAGAATTAAGTGAGAACCAAAAAGTTGTGTCAAAGAAATAAAATAAGAATAGGTAATAAGTAAATATAAATTTTTTGTTTTGAAATATAAATATTTACTTATGAATTAATTTTTCGTTAATTAATTAATTAATGTTTGTGAAATGTTTCTGAAATGTTAGCTGACCACTTTTAATCTGGCTTTTAAAGAATATTATTGAATATTTATAAGAACATTAAAACTTTGGCGAGCACGGTGGCGCAGCTGGTAGCGCAGCTCACCTCACAGCTACAAGGTTCCGGGTTTGATTACCGCCGGGGACACTGTGGGTGTGTTTGTTCCTCCGCATCATTGGCGCCTTTCTGTGTGGAGTTTGCATGTTATCCCTGTGTTCCCTTGAGTAGCTAATGTGAGCTACTCTCACAAAAACATGCACCAGTGTACCTGGGCTGTATACTGCCTCCTTCTGGCTGGCCAGAGCGCCTGAGGGGTTGGGGAGGATCTGGCTGGAATAACGTGATCCTTCCATGCGCTACATCCAGCCGGGGAAACCCCGTCTCATCGGGTGAAAAGAAGGGCCTGCTCCCTCCTCAAGCATGAAGGAGGCTTGAGTTTCAGTGCTGGGCCCTCCCGGGTTTGGCCGAGGGAGAGCAAAGCCCAGGACTAGTTTTAGGTAGGAACAGAGGTGATAGATAATGGGGAATAAAACATGAAAAAAAAAGAAGAAAATTAAGAATTCCCCTAAGTTGTTTTTCCCAAATCATGTAAGGGACACACACACACAAACAACAACAAAAAAAATATGTGAAAGAAACTGTTGGAGAGGGAAGCTTCTCAGATGTAAAGGGAAGAGGGAGGGACCTCCATCTAGCCTTTTCAAAGCTACAAAACACTTGAATGCAGCCAGACCAGTAGAATTCCACCTTTGAATTGTATTTTCACCTGGAGGTCTGGAATATCTGGGAGAATTATAAGGGAAATGTTAAAGACTTGAGACTGGGAAAGGGTTTCACCTTCCAGTGAGTAAAACAATCGTAAACATATAGAGTTAGGATGGCTTTGTCAAAGTCTGTAATGCTGCCCTATTCACTCCCGCTCCTAATCATCGTCTTCACCTGTGTCTCCCATCAACCACACCTGATCCTCCTTGCCTTCTGCCTTTAAAACCAGTCACTTCCCCTCACTCAGCGCTGGATCATTGTGTAGATGTCTCCATGGTGTGTTGTCCTGCTGTTTCCCGTCCTGCTCATCCGATGTCCTGTCTGTGTTCCTGCCGTCGTCATCATCATCATCACCTCCTCCTCCTCCACCACCAGCAGCACTAATAAACATCCTTACACCTTCCTCGGCTTCTGCGTTTGGGTCCATGCACCACACCACCGCACTTCCTGACAAAGTTCTGAACATGTTTTGCTACTTTGCAAAAATTAATGCACAACAATTTCAGAATGTAGATGTACAGAGCTAGTAGAGACAGATCCCCAAAATTTATAGCTGTAATTGCAGTAAAAAACAGTTCTATGAATGAAAAGAATAAGGTTGAATTTGTCTGCACTTCAATACTTTTATTTCTATTTTTTTAAACCCACCAAACATTATCTTCCTTAAACTCAAACGTAATGCACCACTTTGCACAATTATAGTGCACCCATACATAGCTCAAAAGATCCCTATAACATATATTAAGATTTTTGGCAGTAACATTGCAAAATATAAAAAATTGTATTAATGCTTTTGAAAGGCAATGTAGATATCTCCAGACACTTGTTCCTGGCTCTCAGTGTTGCACTAGTCGAAAATAACAATCAAAACTCAGGCACAGATAGGCATTGACTTAAAGAGAGTAAATGGCAAAGAAAAGTCAACCACGAAAGTACTAGAAGCAATGAGCCCAATATCTGTAGCAATTAATTTCAAGTTCAGGACCAAGCTTTTTTGTCATGCCAACTAATTTGAGTTGAATACCACTGGCCTACATAGAGCAGGAGGATTTAATATAATTGTTGTGATCTCACATGTGAACATGACAGGCATGCCAACTTGAGAATATAATGGACCCTGGAGGCATAACTTGCTAAGGCAAGAAGTTATATGAAATCAGGTCATAATGTCCTCCGCTTGTACCGATGTGGTTTTTAAACTGAAAAACAGCTCAAAATTATAAAACAAGATCCTATGATCCAACTCATACCAATCATATTTCTCTTACAACCAAAATGACTCATAAGGAATCAGAGATGTGTTTATTAAACCCTTCTAAACATGTCCTATATAAATGTTTACTCCATCCACAACATCTGATGTAATTTAGTTGAAAACTGAATCGACTCAGTAAAACGGTGACAGTAACAAACTCTGCAGCAATGTTTGTTCTGGAACAATAAAACCTTGCTGTAGTCATTGGTGTGACTGAAAATATTTCTCTTTGTGCAGCCTCTTTTGTTCTAAATCCGTAAATAACTGAGACCACCTATGCTTTTGAAGTGAGACGTGCAGAAATGTTAATAAGCAGTAAGACATACAGTCGTACTTCCGGATATATTCTCCCTTAGTAGCTAATTAAAATACATCTTTTTGATCTTGTAATAGCAGTGCTTCTTGGGTAAACAAAGCAAGTGACAATGACACAGTAATAGATTTCAGCATTTCAAGAGCAGATGAAACTTTTTTATCCATGTCTATTTTTAACATTTTTGTCTTGAAAAATAGGTATAAAAATGTATTTCAGTGCCTCTCTCTGTAACAGCAAAAGAGGCATTCAGATAATGCCACTTTACAATAACACTTTTATATAAATCTACTTCCTTGTCTTTTCACCACGAAAAACATCTGTTTGACCCAACTGACAGGAAGAGCTTTGTAAGCTGAAACAGAAAATAAAATGTCATTCAGAAATAAATTCAAACTCTAAGAAGGCTGACAAAACAAATGCTGAGACTACAACCTAAAATGCCTTGAGAAGACATTTATTATGAATTGGTGCTATAAAAATAAAGTGAATTGAATTGTTTTGAATTTCTAAAGGCTAAAGGAATAATTTTCAAAGAATGCGTGATGGAGCTCCTTGGCATTATGTTGTTCCACCTTATCGTTTAACACTCCATAGGGGCTTGGCATTTATGGACAACTAGTGCACCATTGTTTGAAAATTATAATTTTTTGCTTTCTGCTTTGTGAAGGAAGGCGGGTGAGTTCAGTCCCCACACTCCTGAACAATGTTGTTATAATGAGCATATATATATATATATATATATATATATATATATATATATATATATATATATATATATAGATATATTCACCCAAAAACTACATTATTTAAGTAGCAGACCGTGAACCTCCAGTTGAGCATGAATAATGCTTTCAAAGATTAAATAATGTTACCTGCAGAAATGCATTTATATGCCAGCAAAGATCCTGCATTTTAAACTGTCTGGATGGTCTCTCTTCCTTAAAGTTCATGAGCTGCAGTGCCCATTACTTCTAGCAAGATTCTAAAGTGTTGTTTTCATCTAAGCAATTATTTATTTGTGCTTGAGTTAAACCCAACATTCTTCATACCTGTGGCAGATTTATGTTTAATGTAATCTTTCAGTTTTTACAACATGTTTCTTTTAAAAATAAGTTGGAGGTTTGGAGTGGCCCAGCCAGAGTCCCAAAGTTAAAGATTGGGAAAGGGGCCTTCCAGCTTTAAAGACATGGAGCTCATCACCACAGATAAACCATCAATATACAAGCCGAAGGCTTGTCAGCAATATAGGAAGGGTTTCATAGCAGTAATGCCAATAAATATTTTTGCTGCCTTTCCCGTGTAAAACAAACTTATTAGTTGAATGTAAGTTTTATAGGGGGAGAAATAATTTTGAGGTTGTATTTCTTTGCTATTGTGTGGTGTGTCATAAAGTCTTATAAGGACCTGAACAATAAAATGGACTGGGCTCACAACACAGATGCTTTATACAGGAAGGGTCAGAGCAGACTGAGTGTAAGGATTCTTTGGTGTTTGTGTTTTGAGTTTCAGTTATTTCATTCCCCTATTCAATTTACCTTATTTTAGTGCTAGGAGCTTTAGGTGTTTGTGATTTGAGTTTCCTTCTACTTACATACTGTAGTGTTAGTATGTTTTTTTTTTCCGTCTTCCACTACATTTTCTCATCTTTCCCTGCTTTTTTACCTCAGGTGTCTGTACTTTGAGTCTCTCTTGTTTTCTGGTCATTCCTTATTTATTATTTTCTTATTCTTCAGTTACTCCTGCATTAGTCTGATCTTTGTTAGGCTCTGTAGACAGTTCTCAGTCATTTTGTTATCTCATCTGTTAGCTCTGCATACTTAATTTCTCTCTTTAGGGTTGTTTTCTTAATTAAATCTCTTTCTTCTGTTCTGTTTTTCTCTTGTTCATTAGTTCTTTATTTCTGAATTTCTCTTAGGTTCCTTTATTCTTATTTTCTTAGATCTCTTTCATCTTTAGTTACCTTAGAGTTAGTTCTTACTTTCTTTCTTTATAATTATTTTCTGTCCAGTCTTCTCTTCTGTTTACACCTTTGTTTTCTCCTGTTTCCTCCTTGCCATTCTGCTTCCCCTGCTCAGCTGGAAGTCATCTTCAATCTTCCCCTGCTCTCTTTCTCACCTGCATCCATCATTAATTGGTTCTTGACATTTTAGTGTCACTCTTTGTCCTCCCTCATTATATTTAAGCTGTTCATGTTCAGTCACACCTCACTGGTTTCTCCGTCTTTCTTCCCTATAGTCATGTGTAACGTCTTACTGTACGTTTACTTTTTTACCATTGATTCATTAAATTCTGCGCTAGAGTATCTGCATTAGGGTCCTAAATTCACTGCAACATGACACTGAGATCTTTCGGAGTGCAGGGGGCACTCTTGAAGACCTTTTTTTGACTCTGTGGTGGCATTAGCGTGAAGCGCTTTGTGGTCCTCTGACTGAAAAAGCGCTATACAAATTCAGGCCACTTACATGCACATTTTGTCATTTTTGTTTATTATTCTGCTCAGTTGCACATTCCTTGTGATGTTTGTATACTTTACTTTTAATAATTGCACAGTATGTTTCTGTTGTAATTTTGCCCTTATTGTACAGTTTAGTATTCTTAATTAAGTTTTTTAAATGTTATATTGTTATCTTTGTGTGAATCTGTCACTTTGCTGTCATGTCTCAATTATGCCAGTGTGGAACAATAAAGGAAATTTCTATTCTCCCTCTTTTCTATTTTATAGGCCTATTTTTATGACTTCCATTCTATACTATTCCATTGTGTGTGTGTGTGTGTATATTACATGAATGCTGATATCCTTCTTGAATTAAGTTATGTTCATGTTGATGGTCATGGTTTACATATGGGCAAAACCCAGATTAAGATTTTCAGAAAATAATAATACAGAAGACCAGTTAACCTCTTTTATTGCATTTATGTCGACCTACTGAAAAATATGTCTATGCAATATGTCTTGCAAGAATTACTGTAGCTGCATTGCTGCTGATGTCTCTCATTTTTTCTTTGATACTCCAAAGATTCTCTATAGGGTTTATGTCAGGTGAGGTTTCTGGCCAATCAAGGGCAGTGATGCAATGCTCGTTAAGTATCAAAAGGAATACATCATTCTTTGATGAGGTTTCCTTCACAATCCCTTCAGGGCTGCAACAGTTAATCCTGTTGTTTGTGCATATGTTTAAACCACATTTCCCCTCCTAAAAACCTCACAGTGCTTGGAAAGTCCAGTTTGAGATCAGCCAGCGGCTTTAAAAATGACATTTTGTTGATCTCCCTTATGAAGGCGGGTGTCAGTGATATTTGTTAAATCACCAGTTTTCGCCATGATTGTGTAGGCCATAGCAGGGCTGTAACATAATGTTTCTGGCATATAACTCCATGCAATCTGCTGGGTTTCCTTTGAATACTTTTTAACTAATTAGAATAATAATCTGATGGATTAATTGGAATGTCTGTATGATTTAATTGAAATGATACATGCTTGCTCAGTAGCCTACAGTATGAGGGGTTGCCAGATGAAATCTGCTGGGATTCCTTATATAGAAAGCTAGCTAAACCTTTAAACTGATTGGAATGTTTGTATTCAAATAACTTTCTTGTAAAGTCCCTTGAGATGACATGTGTTATAAATTAGCACTATATGGGTCATTCCATGAAATCGGTGCCTTTTGCGTCCCCAAGAAGTAATTACTCATAAAATTATAATGAAAGCAAATTAATATGTAATTTAAAAATATGACATTTCCCTATCTTCTCTCCTTAATACAACATCAAATTAAAGTCAATTAAATATTATTTCAAATAATTAAAATCACTTTTATGCTTATGAGGGTGAGGGTGAGGGTGATTTTTGTTTGTTTACAGGACTTTTAATTTGTAAAATTTTTGCAAAATGTTAACATTTTCACATTTAGATATTGTTTAGGTATGGTCTTGTTGTAAAACAGTTTTATTTGGTAACAATATATATTAATCATTATAAATATTTACCAATTTATCGCTGTCCCCTAACCTCATGTCAACCCTGTTACCCTAACGAAAAAACCCTAGAAAAATAATGGTAGATTCCAGATTTGATTTGATTGACAGGAGGTTGCATCATCTCTGAACCAGGATGCTAACAGCTCAGTGACAAAAAATGTCTTTTCTGATGGACTATTTTCAGTGTTTTTGCAAGGTTTAACCAGGGGGACGAGCAAACAACGTCAATTCTGTTACCACTTTTTAACATAGAAACCTAAACAATTTTCGTTTTCTCAAAATTTGATCAATATCTACAAGTAATTACCTTTCAAAGAGCATAGCTTCCACTTTCGCCAGCATTTATTTCAGGTAGCCACAGGCAAATTAGCTTAAAATGGTCAACCCTGTTACCTTTCCACAGTAACAGGATTTGTCATGTGAGTAACCGGGATGACACAAAATAGTGTTTACCCTTGTTGTATTATCTTTAAAGGTTAGCCTTTGCCTATGTGAAACCAGCTGGGGCCAGCAATTCTAGGCTGGCTAAGTCATCTTGAGCTTTTAGATTTATGTTAAGATAAGGGAAAGGGTAACTTTGTCAATAATGTATGAATAGAATGACAATGATGAAAAATATTGACCTCTTAGAAATATGTGCTTCACTGAGACAATAATGCCAATCAAATACAAAATAATCTTACCAGCTACTACTTACTGACTTGGAAGATAAAACTTCATATAGTGCAGTGTAGACAAAGATGTGCAGTGTAGGCTGAAGAATGTGTGTCCTGTTACTATTACTTTTGTCACCTGTTACCATAATGTCAATCCTGTTGTTCTCATTAATTTGATTTAAAAAAAGACAATTCAAATGGACTTTAAAGTCTTACCATTGCAATTTAAACTACAATATATTTTTGACTGGGCCATTTTTCCAACATTTCTCTTCTAGAAAATATCTTATGTATGTTTAAGCATGTGATCACCATGCAAAATAAGGGTGCATTTGATATTCAAATTCAATTCAAATTCAAAAATACTTTATTGATCCCAGAGGGAAATTAAGTAATTGTTATACATTATTCTGCATGGCAAATATCTAATTGCAGAAAAAAATCCACAATTAAAAATAATCTAAATGTAAACAGAGAAGAAAGAACTGCTAATATGTGTACCATATATTGCATATTTATAATTAGAAATATTTTGTTAAGATTATGTCAATAACAGGGTTGACAAGATTATGTAAAACAGTGAGGGGTAAAAGAGTGATAAAATAGGAAATAACACAGCCTGAGATGGCACAATATAATTTCCTGTCATTTTAAACATTCTTTGATTCCTGGCTACTTAAAAAATAAAAATTAGATACAGTTTGAATTTTAAATTTTCAAAATTGAAAAGGCACCGATTTCATGGAATGACCCAAATAATTAAATTGAAATGAATTGAACTGTGTTGTGTTTTTTAAAAATTGGTCCTATATTCTAAGATCCCTAGAAAGTAAGTTTGGGTTTTTATTAGCTGTAAGCCATAAAAACATTTGCAGACTTTTTTTTTTATGACTGTGTGAAATAAATTATATTAAAATTAATTTTCAAATTTCAGTGGCTTCTAATCACGTTAAGTACTTGTGTAAAAACAGCTCCTTAAACGACCTATAGCTCAAGATCCACTCGAGTCTACCGAATCCCCGGCCTGTGGAGGGCTCAGACTACACTTAGGGCTGTGAAAGGAAAACATAATAGGCTACATTTCAATGATTTACGTAATCGTTCAAATTGACGTTAGGGCTGCGTCACATTTCCAGAACTGTGAGTCCAAGAACTCGCGAGCGCTTTAGTGTCACGGCTTGGAGTCAGGTAACCATGGAGACGCTTTCAGAGTTGGCTAAACTGTCTCTTCTCTGTCGTTTACTCCTCTGACTTGCTAGCTATCGTATTTTGAGAAGATAAACATTAATGTACCTCAAGTGCATCGGTTGATGAGATTTGGATTTCAGGACGAACCTCAGCCAAATAATTTAATTTGAACGAACTCTGTTTATTGACTGTTTATTGAAATGTTTAGGAACAATTACCAGGTAACTGCGACCAATGTAAACCTAACTAATTAACAGTTGACTTTGTAATGGGTTTTTTTTCCTATTTTATTTCATCATCATTATTATTATTTTACTAATATAATTATTATTGGTTGTAGTAGTAATAGTAGGAGGAGGAGCAAATAATGAATACCTCCTTTATGTTGCAGGGGGGAGATGTGTTTGATCTTTTCAGTGGACAAGGAAAGGACCCTGTAGCCAAATGGAAGCTTTGTGGGGGACCTTCGGCTATACATAAAGTGAGGTTTACAAGCGAACTTCTATTTCTGCTTTTTTATTTACACCACAATCAATTTTAACAGGCCTGTGTCCTCTAAGTCACGCTATTGTCGCATCCACACTACAGGGTTGCACAAGCCATTCATGCAATATATGGTACAGTCTAATGCAGCATAGTGGAAAGAATAACATCAGCGAGCACTATGCTAAGGAAAAAAAACAGAAATGTTACACAACAGCTCAATAACACGGTGTTCACTGCATAAGTGCCATATGGTGTCATCCTGATAAATCAGATCAGATGTTTGCTACACAGTTTTTGCGGAGGTCAGTTGCTTTTTTTCATACAGAGCTGACAAATAATCTTACCTTCATTATAATAGACGCCAAGCAATACTGCCAACTAAACACTTTTTACAGCTGGAATTGATCTTGACACATAGACTTTATAGCTGAAGCCTCTTATATATGCTCCCATAAAAACCATTTGTTATCCCCTGGGGACATTTACACAACAGGTATACAGTCATACACTGGAAGGCCTCAGACTTAGTAAGACCTCTTCTGAATTATGTTCTCTCTTAGGAGTATAATAAAGAAGTTAAAGGATTTGTTTACTGTCTGGAGGGAAGCAGCCACACTGTCAAAATGCAAATGCCAGAGAATGCTAAGATGTCTCGTAAGTCAATATAATTCTTTTTATACATCCATCTGTAACATTATTTGTTTTTGGTTTTTCTTAAATTTGCATGGTATTTAGAACTAATTCCTTTGCTGTTTCATCACAGTTGGCCTTATTCACCGATTTTTGATCCTTCAAGTAAATGTTCCAGAGCGCCATGATTTTTCTACTGAGCTTGTGTAGGTATAAGTGAGTCTGAAATAATGTTCTCACATAGTATGAAAATCAAAACTCTTGATCAATATCAGTGAATGTGTTGCAAACCCAAGGAAAAAGTTAATCTATGTTAAACTATTTTGAAATCAATTATATCGTCTCAAGGTTAATTTATTTCAGTAGATCAGCTCAAAAAGTAAAATTTTATGTCATAATTATATTACATATTGAATGATTTATTAGAATCATCTGTTAGTAGCACTGTTGCCTTGCAGCAAGAAGGTCCTGGGTTCGAATCCCAGCCTGGGGTCTTCTGCATGGAGTTTGCATGTTCTCCCTGCGCATGCTTGGATTCTTTCCGGGTACTTCGCCTTCCTGTTAGGTGAATTGGTTTCTCTAAAAGGCCCTTAGGTATGAGTGTGTGCATGGTTGTTTGTCCTGTGTGTCTCTGTGATGGACTGGCGAGGTGTACCCTGCCACTCGCCCCATTACAGCTGGAGATAGGCACCAGCCCCCCCTGCATAGGAATGACGGGTACAGAAAATGGATGTGTTAAATCCAACCTGTGTTACCAGCTAACCAGAAATGTTGGCCCTCTGAAAAGTGTGTCCATATACTGGGGATTATAGGCAGATACTACCTTGTCAGGGCTCTTTTTGCATGGTATACTACATCAATGCAGTGTGGCATAGAGAGGACTGACTTTGGACTTGATAAAACACAGTGGACCAACACCAGCAGATGAGAGATTTCTCCAAATATTTACTGTCTGTGGAAACTTCCCACTGTACGGATTCTGTTCTCTCCCTTTATGCTCCGGGTTCTTTGACCTTCATTTTCAAATGAAATTAAACATTTATTTTTCTGTGAGAAAATGACTTTAGATCACTAAGGAACAGTGCGGTTACTTTTCTCCTAGCCTAGGTCATTGTTTCCCAACCCTGGTCCTCGAGGCACCCTGCCATGCATGTTTTGGATGTTTTCCTGCTTTAATACACTTGACAAGAGACATCAGAAGGGGATTTAAGAGTTAAAGTGAACGCAACTGTACTTCTCTTGTTATCTTGAAGACATTTCACTTCTCATCCAAAAGGCTTCTTCCATCTTGAAAACATAAGCCTGATACTCCCAACCTAACTTTCAGAACTGAAGAAGCCTTTTAGAAGAGAGGTATAACGACTTAAACACAACAACAGAAATCCAGTTGTCTTCACTTTAACTCTCAAAACCCCTTTTGATGTCTATTGTGTAGGAGTGGCTTAAAACAAGGACAGTAACAGTTGCAGCCTATGTCCTGGATATGTCTGTGTGGTGGCAGCTTTTGAAGTCCTCTCAAAACTTTTCGTGGCTTACTATTTGTAAATGGCTGTCTGCTGCTGCTATGAAAATCCTATTGACTGACCTGTAACCTTAGAGTGGATCAAGACAGCTGCTTCGCACTTATATTAAACCTCTTTATATTGACCTCTTTAAGGAGTTACATTAGATACCATAAAGCTTTACATTTTAAAAATTCAGAATATCCTGGTGACACAGTTGCAGCAGGTGATCATTTATGTGCTTTTGTGTTATCTGTTATAAACAGGATAACTGATTTAGAGCATCTTAAAAGAAGACTTTACTTTTCAACAGTGCATAAAGAGATGTCTCCCACACTTTTGCACGCAAAGATACCTTTCACAGAGCTGAAGCGCAATACTGTGAGTATGTAATTCATGCTTTATGCATTCATTCTGAATTATTAAAAGCACTTTTGGCTATGTACTTTTTTCCTTTTTTCATGTTTAAATGTAAGAGCTGAACTGTATCACTAAAAACTTAAAATTATGTTGTATCTGTTGTCTCAGTGGTCTACTTTATGTATCGACCTTGTATCTTTCGCCCGTGGACTGTTCAAGGGATTTTTGACTCTGGATGGCATCGCTTTGTTTGCTACCTGTAAAGTTCGGAGGATCTTCACCATGAAAACAGATCCTAAAACCATTGCAGGTGATGTTGATGCATTTGGTTATTGTTTACAAGTTATCTAGTTTTATCAGCTTGCCCTAAAGTCTTCTGTATGTCTGGCTGTTTAACAAATGGCGACCTGCTGTTCACTGAAGGAGTCCAGTGCTCCCAGCTAAAAGCATTGTTTTTTCGTGTGTGTCTATATATGTGCATTTTGTGTGTTTATGGTGAAGTATAAGAATAGATTTGGAAACAGTTTGCTGTTTTTTTGTGATGGTTTGCTTAAAACTTATTGGTAGATTTAGTGGAAATGCACAACAGTACCAGGTGCAGACGTGGCTGCCCAGTACTTTTTCACTCTACACCACTAATTTGTTATTTTCGTGACATGATAATATGTCACAGTGATATATTTTGACCTGTTTTGCCAAAAATATCCCAACATTTTGTAAGAATTTATCTGACATTGCATTTTTTTTTCTATTGCAGACACATTTCTTAGTGGGGCTTGTGTCATGCAGATGATCCCTCGCAGTTTCTGGTACCCTTCAGACGTGAACCAAATTACTCACGTGCTGAACTGCGAGAATTTGCAGAAGGCCGAAGTGAAGTCTGATCCTCTTAGCTCTGCCTCTGGTACGTAAGACAAAAATCCCAGAATTGAAATGAATCAGTGCAAAAGCAAAAGCTCTGAAACAATTCATTTCAATTAGAAATGACATTAGGTTATTTAACAGGACAAAAAAACACAATAGGACAGATTATCCTCATCTTCATAGTTTTATGTGCTTTTGCGGTGGACTCTGCCTGCTCAGTCAGTGGTATTAGACGGCAGGCTTTGCAGCTGCAGTTTGGGAACGACCCTTCATTGTTTCAGTGTGACTTTGTCCCATGCACAAAAGCAGGTGTAAGCTTTATATGGAGCTTATTTTTCTTCCAGAAAACTTAACCTAAGCTTTGTTTTGCTATGAACTGGCTGTGGATGAAGTGGTTGGCCTTATCTTCAGCGTCAGTACCTGACCACATCCACTGCTCTAGTGAAAGAAATCCCTGGTGCCTGGAGAGATTTCTTTGTAGGAAAAGGGATGTTATTGCAGAAAAATAGCAACGGTGACATGTTCAACATCTAAAAATAATATGATGAAAGTAGATTTATATGATCCATCTAACAATCCCATATGACCTAAATCCTTGCAGCGCCATGTGGGGAGGTGGGGGCTGCTGGTCCTTATAGTTAATGGTTGAGTGGCAGTACAAATTGGGCAAGTCATCAGTAAATCATAGAGCAACACAAAGACACCCAGGACAGATTAGCATGTATGTCTACAGCTATACCTTTTTATGTTACAAAATTAATTATTGGCAAAACTAGGCAAATGTATTCATACTCAAGATAATTCTTAGTGCTTAAAAGCAAATTAAAAAAACAAAGAGAGAGGAAATTACATTTAAGGTAAGATAGCTACAATAAAAAAATCAGAGCAAAAATTATGGTATCACATGAAATGTATGCATTATGCCAATTTAAAACAAATTAATAGTTCAGGCGGTAATAATGAATTTATTATAATAATCTTAGACCTTAATGGAAAAGCTGCAATGCACTCACAAAACAGTTGTGTTTTCAATCTAGATGTAAAGGAGCCAACAGCTTTAGCACATCTCCGGTTTGAAAGGAGTTGGTTTCAGAGCTGAGGAGCATAAACACATTAAATGTTTAATTCTAGTTTTTGGAACAAAGAGTAAATACAGTAGGTTTCTGATGACCTAGATTAGAGGTGTCTAAATCCAGTCCTCCATGGTCAGTGCCACGCATGTTTTATATATGTTCTTGCTCCTACAAAGTTGATGCTTGGAACTACCTCCTCAGATTGCCATCAGGTTCTGTAGAGGCCCAGTAGAGACCCATTATTTGATTCAGTTGTCTTGAACAAGATAAAGATCTAAAACATGTGGAATACTGATTTTTTTATTTTTGACACCACTGTTCTGATAATTCAAACTGACGAGCAATTCTGAAAATGTGCTTTATAGACCGTTTACAATATTTTGCAACCTGTACTTTTACAAGTAATGAGACATGATTTGTGATATTATTCATTTTTTTTGTTTATTGTTTTTTGTTTTTTACTGACACTGATAAATAAACTGCCCTGCGATGGACTGGCAACCTGTCCAGGGTGTACCCCGCCTCTCGCTCCATGTCTGCTGGAGATAGGCACCAGCCCCCCCGCAACCCTGCATAGGAGGGACGGGTACAGATAATGAATAGATGGATGGTAAATAAACCAGTAAAATAATCTAACCTACTAAAAACAAAAGCATACACCAGTTTTTTGTATTTTGAGAGGAAACCCTTAATTCAGGCAATGTTTAAAAAAAAAATATTTGGCTGGTTTAGTAATTGACTTTATTAAGATGTTAAAACTTAGGTTCATAACAACACCTTGAATCTCAGCGAGTTCAAGGAAGTGCTACAGTTAAGCCCATAATTATTCAAATCCTTGGCTGAATTAGTTTTAAAGTAATCTTTTAATTTTGCCAACATGCTTTTTTAGGCTGGAAGTAATATTTGAATTGGTTGTCGAATCTATGGAGGGAGCTAAAGGGTTTCTATTGATTATTGAGAAGGGTATTTAGTTTTTGTGTGTGACATTTTTAGATAAAATGTAAATAACAACTGTATTTTTTTACTTCCAAAACTGGATCCTATGTTATATTGTTTTAATATTTTTTGAGAGATACCTGTGTCATATCAGAAAACGTCGATTTAATGAAACTAGCTTCAAATTTTAAACTCCTAGGTGTATGAAGAATGTTGGTTTACGGATAATCTGTGGTGTTTTGGGTGCAAAAATAATGACTTCTTTTCTTTTCTGCCTTATCCTGGATGAAATTCTGACCCATCCACTTATTGAGATGATTCTAGTGACTGTAAAGGACAATTTTCAGTCGGTGACAAAGAAATATAATTCTAATATAAATATCTAAATATAATTATATAAAATATAATTCCTGGCCGTAAAAAACTGAGATGTTTTTTTAGTATTAAATTAACTGACAAACTGTTGTTTCAAACAGTACATGTCATTTGCAGTTATGTGGTAAGAAATATTGTAGTGCTACATAATATAAGTCAGGAGGAGCATATGGATATTGAATAATAATGGTCTTACTTTGAAGCCTTGAAGGACCCCTGGATGTGACTTTCTTTCTCTCCGATCTTTAATTGCCAAATGTTACGAAGTAGTCCCAACCTGCCAAGTTAGATCTGAACTAATCTAATCACAGAACCTAACAACCCCACCCACATTTCCAGTCTATTAATCAGTATGTTGTGTATGTAACTGTGTCAAACGCAGCACTATAACCCAGTACTACAACTACGTTAATTCCTGACCGTTAAGACATGTCATGTGATTGTTGGTTTTTCAAAAATCTGTCTGTAAAAAACTGATGAGATGTTTTTTAGTATAATATTTTTTTTTTTTGTGAAAAATCTTGATTTCTTTCTTTTGTTCTTTTTTTAAAATAATGTTTTTTGTTTTTTTTTTACAAAATATGAATCAGTTAGTTTTGGTCCTTTACATTGTTCTGAAGCACCCAACTGGCACGTATCTATGGGATATAGCAAAGATTTTGTTTTGAAAGATACATTTTTGTGATGTCAATTTATATTATTAGAACAAATATAATACATTAATAAATGTATACACAGAGGCTTGCATGTTTATAATGAAACTGGGAACACAACAACTTTGCTTTTCTTTGTTTGAAATTCCTTTATTTATCATTTTTTTGTGTTTATTTGGATCTTACCTGCTCTCAAGAAGCTGCAATTATCTCCTCATACAGAAAGACATGCACCAGTAATCCACTTCCGTTGCCTTTGTGGCCTTTTTTATCAGCGTATATTTATTTGTTCTGACAGCTGTCCAAGTCATGTTGAATCAAGCAGCAGTGCCCTTAGATGAGAGCAGTAACCACACACTAGAAAAATCCTTTCATAATTAGCATCTGCGTTATTAGCACAACATACCTAATCATAATTAAAACGATTGCTATTAAAGTAGGCGTCCAATTTAACAGGGACAGAGTTGTTTGTTAAATGTATTTCCTTCAGTACCCAAACTGTCAAAAATTGTTAAAAGGGAAGGTAAGTATTTTTTTTTTTTTTGACATGCGACAACAAACAAGCCCTGTTTATCTCAGTGCTACACCAAAGACTCTTTGTTGCGCTGAAGGTCAATGAATTTCCACAGATCCAAATCACTGTTGAAACTACTTCTCCAGAGCCAGCTATCATACCTATATCTCATTGTAATCCTTTCTGTTATCCCATTCTTTATGGGCTTTTGCAGATTTGAAGCACACTGAAATTTATTCACACAACAGGTACAGCTCAGTATGTTCCATCTGCTGTATCAGAGAAGTGTGATTTCCTCTTTCCTTCTTAGAACATCCAGCTAAGCTCGGCCGGTATCATGTTGTCGATCATGTTTGTCTTGCGGAGTGTTTGCTCGGCGCTTTGATGAGGATCAGATAGAACGTGTGTTTTGCTGTTAGCTTCAGTAGAGGTGGTCCTGATTAGCCCTGGCACAGATACAGCAAGGTCAGGTTGATGCCATATCACAACTACTCCCACTTTAGCCCATTATTTTCACATGATGAAATGGCACTGATAGTTAGAAACACATCTTTTAACTCTATTAGATAAGCTCTAGTTTACCTGAAATCCAATTATTAGTTGTTTATAAAGCTTTATGCATAAATGCCATTTTATAGTGCTATTAGTAGATGCAGACAGTGTCATCCGTATCATATGATACTTGAAGTTTATTGCTTGGTATGTTTGCAATATATTGCATCCTAAAACAAACTCCTTTATACGTATAAACTAAACAGAGGCCTGTTTCAAAAGTTTTTGTTTTTTTCCCCCCAGTCACAATGAAAAAGAAACTTTTAATAGGCATTGTTACCAGACAAAACACTGCTTCTCTCTGACCTTAAATAGACCGTTCTGTGCACCAATGAAATGTGGAAATTTCTTTCTTTTTGCAGTACCTGATCAGTCTCCCACTGCCACATCAAGTAGTTATCAGAAAACCAAGCCCCAGGGTGTTTTACAGACAGCCGCGGGCTCCAGAGCTTCTTCAGCGTCTCCCAATATTGGAAGAACATTCAGTGCAAACCCGGACAGAATGGAGAGAACTGTATGCTTTATTTACATTACTGTAATTTAGCTGATCCCAGAGAAAGGTAAATTGGTGGGCTATAACTTCAAACACATTGCTAAAACGTTTAAGGTTTTCTTTGTGCTACCGAAACAGCTGTGATCCTAGAGGCATGTATTTCAGAAACCCTCAGAGGATGCCCCGATGGTAAAAAGCACCAGGCTTATCACCAATAGTTCCTTAAAATCCTGTTCTGTATCATCCTCGAGCTGGATTAGAGTTGCTTTTTCACCACTTAAGAAATGAAAAAGAGCTCTGTTGGTTTGAAATGTGGCATTGTTGAATGCCCCAAGTTGTTCAAACTATCCGAGAATCATTATGCAGATGTAAGAGAGCACTGTGGAGAAATTGTTGTCATGTTAATGCATTGCAACAATGTTAAGCTAAGTGGTGATGTCAAACATCACTTTCCCGTTCATACCCAAAGCTTTTCTACTGAACATTACTTAGAATACAAGAGTTCCTTTTTCAATCATCTCTGCGCTTATTATCCCTGTTTACATCTAATCCACAGCTGTATGCTGCCTATTTGTATACACAGATCAGAGAGAGATTGATCACATGAACTTCTGTTGCTGTAGAGTCCACTTTGGAGGTTTTAGTTGTTATTCTGTCAGTAAACAGACACTGTGTTCTTCATTGTCTGATCCATAGATCAGTCAGACATTGTTTGTCTAAGTATCCTGGAAACTTAAAAAAAAAGAAAGGTTACCCATCTAAGTCAATTTCCAATAAAAAAATGTATTTGTCTTTAACTATATTATTTACCACTGTAACATTAATACCGCCGTTAAACTATTGTGTGTGTGTGCCTTGCCTTTCAAAGGCATATAAAGATACACAACTTTAGAAAAACAGCATTCTTGTTTTGCCTGCTACCATGAATGTTTTGGACATGCTGAAAATTCCAGCGACATTGCATTTATGAAACACATATTTGCTATTATTAGCAAATTATTAGTGGATACGCCGTTTGCAGGTGTGATGAATCACTCACTTCTACATGCTGAATGGTTGATGTAGCTAGTATGGGAGCAGACTTGACTGTCTTAGTAATTCAGCTTATAATTGTTTATCTGCTTTGGGAGAGGCAGTGAATGTGCATAGGGAGCAAACGATCATGTTTAACCCATGTAAAAAGTGGTTTTAGACATGCCAGCATATGTAGTAAATTAAAAAGAAATTATGTAACAGAGTCTCTGTTTAACCAGTGTGTTCTCAAATATGCACAAAAACTCTGTTCTTCTCCGTTCTGCTTTATCTAATATTTTGGATGTTGGGATTGATTTGTTACCACCAGAAAGGCAGTTTAGACCTCAGTGAGGTAAATCTAACAGATGTAAAAAAAAAAAAAACTGTATTCATCTCTCCATCCATGCCTAAATAGACCATATGTTGTGGCCATGTCTGTTGGAGTTTTCAGAGATGTTTTAAGCACTTTGTAGAATGATAATTCTAACCACACAGGCAAACTTTTCACTGTAAAACATGTTAACGAGCCTCACCCAACCACAACCCTTTTACTAGAGGACAACCTTCCTTGGGCAACTTTTAATACTCATTAAACATGTAATATCATCAATGGCCTGCCATTTTGGTAATGGATTTAATGTTTTTGATAAATATCACTATGAATAATATCCCTATCCCTATGTCTGTGCTATTACATAAAAATCTGTAGATAAATATTGATATTGAGCTTGTATGTATCTTTTGATATTGTGGCACAGGGTACTTCATCATGTAGACTGAATTAAAAGAAAACCGCAGCGAGTCAGAATGTTACCATATGTGGTGTACATTTCTCCTATGGTCAAGAGTCCCATAACTTAGCAAAAGGTAAATCTGAGTATATACTGTATTAATCAGTGTTTTTCTGATTTTAGAATGTTCTTGTTCTGCTATTTCATCATTTAAAATATGTTTTTTTCTTTGTTAGCTTTATGTACTTGATCAAACTAACAACACAGGACACAGCAGTTAAACATTGGGCCTGATTTATCAAAGGTTTGCGCTTGTTAAAATATGTGCAAACCGGACGGCGGGAGCAAAAACATGCAGCAGGTGATGTACAAAGAGGACGGATAGGACTGCTACTGTTAAACCCGCAGCAAGATGCACACAATCCATTTAGCGCTTTTGACCTTGAAGAATAATTAATATGGGCGTTTCGGTCAGAATGCGCTAAATATTGGGAGAGAAACATGCAATTAAGTAGCCGTGTGATTTATCAAACATGATACTGTTTGCGCTAGCTGTTTTTGCACCTATTTTTACGGCCTCTGAAAGACATGTCTTAACTTTGCGTCACCACGATTCAATATAAGTTTATTACTGACAAATGAAAAATATGATTCGCACACATTCTAACCTAATAGTAATTAACACTCCATTTTTTTCCAAAGACGCATCATAACTCACTATGCACTCACCGCGTCTGCACCTGCTGTTTATTTGTTTATTTATGTGGAAGAACATAATTATCATGTACAATGCCACAATGGTGATTACATTTATGAGATTTTCTAAACAAAATGCATACATTTCAGATTACATACAAAACCCAGATCTAATTAACTTGTAAATTCCCAACCTTCAATAAAATACCTGCAGCATTCAGATAGATCCAAAGCTAGAATTAGATTTTAATACTTTTTTTAAAGAATACATGCCCTTTATTTCTCTAATATTTTTAATTAATTTATTCCATTCCTAAAATGCTCTGTAGACAGCAGATTTTTGAAGTAAGTTTGTTTTAGCACGTTACCATTAATTTAGCATCACAAGCATATCTAGTACAATGGGTGTGCATCTGATCAGAGTAAATGAACTCTTTGTAAAATGATTCTTGCTGACCTGTTAGAATAATCTTTTGAATGAATATGAGTAGGTTGTACTTGACATTTAACAAAGGCCATGATTAACTGCTGTGCATTTCAACAACATTAGTAGAATATGGACATCTTGGGACTAAGTGAGCAGCTTTGTTCTTGACAAGCTGCAGCTACAATAAGTCTGACTCTGGAATACGGCGCCTGCATGGTTTAGAGAGGGGCGCATGTATACCGCAGGCATTAAGTTTATTAATGAAAAACAAAAAATATAATTCAGATACATTCTAGCCTAAAAGTAATTAACTCTCTAACAGCCAGAGACTTGACAGTTTTTTTTGTTTGTTTTTTTACCAAAGACTGATCATTAATTCACTGCTCCTATTCCTTCATTCTTTGGCTGTGGTGCAGTGCATGGGCTAGAAAGGCTGACACACACACCAGCGGACGCAGAGTCCTCATTTGAATACTGCTCTTTGCACCTATTATCATTTTCGCACACAATCTTAGTAAATCACCCGCAAATCAGGAACATGGCCTTAGCGCAAATCTTTTGGGGTGCACGCAATTTTGCGCTCTTTATTCTGAATATTATTAAATCAGGCCCATTGATTTTTGTGACACAAAAATGGAGATAATCTAGATCTTTTCAGGGTACAGTTGATTGTCAGGATAATGACAAAATAGAAAATGATCATGAAAGGTTTCAAATGGTCCTTTAAAAATATTTATACCCAAGAAGAAAAAGAAATAGCTAATGTCACTGCTGCCACTCCTTCAGTAGGTCATAATGATGTTTGATTTGCTGATATCTATAATTTATTTTTCCTTAGCATTTTATCCAGGCAGACAAATAAATGTCCTCCTACCCTTCCACACAAAACAACAAAAACAAAACAGGTATCTCTGAAATAACTTGAAACTGGCAAAAATTTGATATAACTGAGACTTTGCTTTTGAGTATAGGATAATTTGAGTTTTTTTATTTAGTTAAATGATTTATATATATATATACATACACACATATATATATATATATATATATACATACATATATATATATATACATACATATATATATATATATATATATATATACATATATATATATATATATATACATACATACATATATATATATATATATATATATATATATATATATATATATATATATATATATATATATATATATATATATATATACAATAAAAGAGTAAAAAATAGCACCTTAAGTTTTTTTGTGGTTCAGCATTTTTTGCAGCAGTCACTGCCATAAGTGATCTTTGTACTTCACAGCACAAGAGCTGATTTGACGAGCCAAAAAGCTCCAGTTTTGTCTCTTCAGTTTAAAAGATATACCCCCAGAAACTGTGGGCCTTGTCAACACGCATTATGGCAAATGGCAGAAAGGCTTCTTTGTGGATTTTTTGTGATTGGTGAGGCCTTTTTAGATCTTCTTCCTTAGTGCCCATTGTGGATCAAAACAAATTGAATGTTTTGACGTAGCTCGACTTTGGACTTTTCTCTTTTCTACCATTTCCACCATCAACCCGGGATTACATTTACTTATGCTTGTCATCTATAGGTGCTTGGGAGTCTTCCTGTAGTGCTTACCTTCAACAGATCTTCTGAGTTCTCACCTTTTGGTTCTCTGGTCCATGTTTATTGTGGTGCACACAACACTAACAAACTATCCGACAGCATATGTGTTTTTCCTAAAATGGCTGCATAGCTAATGAAGGGCTTGATGGCACATGTGATAGTACTTAAGGTTAAACACTTAATTTAAAACATGACTGTGATACAATATTTCATTGTTTCTTTTGGCGAACTGTTACATTTCCAGCTAGGAATGACTGTCAACTCAAACAGATGGTTCCTAACTTTTTTACCAGCTTTCTTTAGAAACACACTATAAAAGGTAAACAAAAGAAAACCCAATAAAGGCTGCCAAAATACTGCATACATTTCTCTATTGGCACACATTGACCTTTATTCTGTGTTTTGTCCTTAACAATACTCACAGTCATTAAGTGCACTAGTAAGATAATACATTTCCTATTTAACAGCACCCCTTGTGACATTTAATAAACAAAAACAACTGAAGTCTGTATGCTAAACAAAAGGCTGTGCTAAGATAGTTGCTAAAGGTACATACAATGGGCCCAGGCCTAGGTAGATAAGCTTGCCAAGTAACATAATTACTCTGGTCAATTTTCAAACAACAAAAATAAAAACATACACTTTTACATACACAATTCACCATATTTGTTTATACCATTAAAAATACTGTATTCATCTTCTATCTAGATGCAAAGAATATTTCATGAAGCATAGACACTTTTCAAACATTCTTGTTACCTAAATTCAATGATCAAAGACATGCAGGTAAATAATGCAACTATTTCAATTGAATGATGTTATAGAAGAAATAAAGCATTGTATTCATTAAACTGTTATGATAGATAATTAAAAGTTAGAAAAAAACAAGAAAAAGCTGAGGACAATCCTATTCCCTTTCATTGGTGGGGAGCGCACGTACACCCTAGTCATATCTACAGTAATAGGGTGAATGTAAAAATATTAAAAGAAAGTGTCACTGACTTTGGCACTGCTAGGAATCTAGATAGCTTTGGTTCATTACATTGCATCTCCAATGGCTGAGAATCTTCCTGGAGGAAATGATTCAGCTTCTTCTTCCAAGCACTGTGCCCTTGTAAAAGTATTACTTATAAGGCAACAAAAAAATAAGCCCTGTTTCTGCAGAGCATGAATGCTCTCGAGCATCCAATAACAGCCTTTATGATTGGTAATACACTATCCTTTCAGCACGACTGAATGTAAAATCTGGCTGATTAAAATTCCTTAATTCAGCCGAACATAATGTAGCTGGATATATTCTTTTTGCAATGAATGAATGTAAGAAGCTCACTTGCTGAAATGCCTTCATTATTAGGGATTTTCACGGTGCATAATCAGTTCCCAGATATGCTCCTGGCAAGCTTTAATAACATTGTTGTTTGAATCCATTGTGTTATAAACCATTTTCTGATGTTCAAATTGTTATTTGTAGGAGCATCTTGTAAATTACAACCCCACCCGCCCAAACAAAGGGTTCTTGGTAAACAGAGATCTAAGAAGTTACGGATCCTGAGTGCAGGAACAGACAGGTTACCATCATCAGGTACATCATATGTGTGTCAGAGTATTGTATTGTGTTTTCATTATGTTGAAAATTTAAATTTTTCTTCAACTCCCCCAGATGCTGAATTTGCTGGTAAAACCAGTGGAAGTATGGAAAACAGCCTCTTTCCATCCAGTCAGCAAGAGAGCACCCAGCAGCTTCAAACCCGAGAACAAAAGTCAGCCAACCTAGTCGTGGGTAAGGTACAAATAAGATGACATGTACATTTTAAGACAAAGAGAAAGTCACAGTAGTATAATAAGACAGCGAGGGATGAGGATACAAAAAAAAAAAAACATTGATATGCAGGTTGGATGGTTTTGCAGGCTCTTATTTTAGTAGGCTGCTCCTTTATACTTGAGAAAAATAGTCAGTCCTGCTCTTTAGATAATTCATAAATTAGATCACTTCACAATATTGCATGAATTTTAATGCTTCTATGCAGCATATGTGCTTTTGTTCCCCCTTTTAAATTTTACGTAACCCACATCAGGGCCACTTGCATGACCCTCCTCTCTCCAACCTGTGCTCTCTTCCCCACCGCCGTCCCCCCACGTAACCCTCATGCGCACACACCCACACTCCCATTGTCCTTGCAAAACGAGTGCATGTGTTCTGAGAGCTCATTTGTGGAGGTTTCTCCACAAGCAGTAAGCTCCTTTGGTGCAGCCCTGCCCACAGATGGAAAGTAGTTAGTTCATTAATGGTAATGTGGCACATTAAATAAAAGTCAGAGGGACATCTCCTGGGCCCAGGGTTTGCCACACAGTGGGCAATTAGAGGAAGTGATTATACTGTCGAGAGGTTCAAATGTGCTCACTCATTCAGATTTAGGTGCCTCTGTCTTTTAACTGAGGTTTATCTTGGAGAATGAAGATTCACTGTGTGTTACTTGCACTTACACATTGATGAAACTTTCATTTAAGCTTATAAAAGCTTTTACCCCCTTGGCTGTGCATACAGTACCTTGCAAAGGTAGTTGTATACCTTGATCTTGTTCACGTTACAACCACAAGCTTCTGTGTATTTTTAAGGATTCTATGTGATAATCCAACACAGAGTAGTGTTTTTTTTTGTCTATGGAATCAGCCCTCTTTACATTGATATCCATAAGTCAAATGCAATGCAATCAACTGCCTTCAGGAGTTAACAAATTTGGAAATAGAGTCCACCTGCGTGATCTAATCCTAGTATAAATCCAACTGTTCTGTAAAGGCGCCTAAAGGAGAGTTAGTGCACAAACAGCAAGATGAAAACAAATAAACCCACCAGACAGATCAGATATAAAGTTGTGGGTGCTTAATCAGAGAAGCAGGAGAGGCCTGGTGGTACTGGTGGAGGAGGTGTGGAGATCTGCAGTTCAGGCACAAGATGCTGTCAACAGGACAGTAATTATTTCACACAACTGCACATTACTCTGAACACACCATCCACATTATCACACATGGTGGTGGCAGCATCGTGCTGTTTGGAGACTGTTCTTCAGCAGGTACACAAAAGCTGCTCTGATGAGATATGAAGATGGGTGGAGCTAAATAGAGGACATAGAAGAAACCCTAATGGAGGCTGTAAAAGACTTGACACAGGATTGGATTGTCATGTTACAGCAAGAAAATAGAGCATTCAGCCAGAGCTAGAATTGAGTGGTTTAGGTAGCATATTCATGTTTAAAATGGCCTGGTCAAAGTCAGATTTAAATACAAATGAGAATCTGTGGCAAGACTTGAAAACTAATGATCACAGACGTTCGCCACATCCAATCTGACTGAATTTGATCAATTTTGCAAAGAATCAATGCCAAAAAAATGTGCAAAGCTGTTGTTGCAGTGCAAAGTATTTCTGGAAACTATTGACTTTGTTAGGCTTAACACATTTGCATGCCACACACCATAGGTGTGTTTTATTTATATTATATGATTATATTCTTATTGGGAAATTTCTATAACAGTTTCATTAAAAGAAACTACTAACATGTCACGGTCACAAACGTCAGGAGTGAAGGTAGATTTTTCCAGGCAGAGGAGTTTCTTACAACTGTTTATACGTGTATCAAAGATTGCTAAGTGGCTATTATCAACATAATTGCATCACACTGTCATAAAGGGGATGTTGTTCTGTTCATAGAGAAATTAATCATTAAAAACAGCCAAGGAAAAAACCCCAACTCAAACTCAGGATAAATGTATGTATTTATAATTCTAGTTGAGCAAACCTGCAGCGCTGCCAAGGAAAGTATGGAAGCCGCCCCCACACCAGTGGAGTCTCAACTTCGATCAGGTTTGTCTTTTGACCTGGAGGTCTGGAACAGCTGGGAGAGTAATGAGGGGTCCGAGCCCCAGCTCACTTTGCAGGAGGAGGTGTTCACTTTCTCATCCCAGCCGCACTCACCCAAACGAGGGCAAAGCCAGGGTGACCAGGAGAAGATGGAGCTGGGAGACGGTCAGGTCCAGAGCAATGCTGGGGGGCGGCGGCATGCGCAGCCTGAAGATGACTTTATCGGCAGTGAAAGTGATGAGGTATGTCTGTTTCTTGTGAGCCACAGAGTCACACAGGTTTAATGTGCTTAGTATAGTACTTTATAATTAATCACAAACACATAGAGTAACATCTGCTTCATATCCCAAAGAATACTAGAGTTTGGTAGATTTTACATCTGTCCTTGCGATTTTTACCACACAGCATTGTTAAGTGATTTCTAGCATAATTAAGTCACCCACTGGAAGTCCCACAATTTTTTTAAAGTTCAGTTTTGTAGTTTTCTTTATTGGAAGCGCTGATTCGAACTTCATCTGTTATAAGAGTTAGAATGCATTGTGTGTTTATTCTTTGAAGTGAAGTGTTTCATGTTGCACGTTTCAGTTCAAAAGTCAGTAGGGTTCCTCATCATCACATCACATATTGATCACTTTGCTATTTGTATTAAAGAACAGGACTTTTTATGCTAAGCAGGGGAATTAAATCTGTAGAAGTAAAGTTATGAAGAACCATCTTCAAAGAAATGCTAATTGCTTTTACTTATTTAAAACCAGTTAGTAAGTTTGATAATTTGCAGTTGAGAACCTATTTTTGTTGTGCAGCTGGTCATGGTCATTAGAATACATTAGCCATTTTAATCATAAGGAAAAATCCTAGAACACACATATACATCAGAAATCAGATATACATATATACAATCATTAGTAGAACATTTTGACACTTTAAGATAGCATACTGGTAATATTTTAGATGACCTTTGTGAACTGCAGGTATAACATTTTCTTCCATAAAAGTTTGAACTGAACTGTCATTTACTTTTAGAATTCCCCAACTAGTCAGGCTTTTTTTTACAATCCCTTCAGAAGTATTTATTTTCCTTTTATTTTTTTCCCAGTGTTTGTCACATTACCACCAGAAGCTTAAACATCTTTTATTGGGATTTTATATGATAGATCAAAACAAATTAGTGCCTAATTTTCAAGATGGAAGGAAATTGATACAGGGTTCTTGAAATGTATTTACAGATAAAAAACAGAAATGTTTATATTACGCCTCTGAGTCAATTCTTTGTGGATTGATCTAGCTGCGATTAAAGTCTTTTGAGAGATATTTATTTTCCATATGTGCTTATTTTTGTCTGTATTTCTGCTTGCAAAATAGCTCAAGCTCAGTCAGAATATATAGATAGAATCACTAAACATACATTTTTAAGTCTTGCCTCACACTCTCAGTTGGATTTAGATCTGAATGTGACTGGATTCATTCTAACACATGCATATGCTTTGATCTAAACCGTTCCGTTCTAGCTCTGGTCGTGTGTTTAGGTTCTTTTTCTTGCTGGAACATGACCTGGATCACCTTGTATTACCTCCATCATTTTCCCATCATCTCCATACCAGCTTGCCTGTATCTGCTGAAGAAAAGCTTTACCACAGCATAATTCTGCCACCACCATGTTTCACCATGGGGATTGTGTGTTGATTTAAATGTGCAGTGTTTTTTCACTACACATAGCGTTTTACATGAAGACCAAAACATTTTTGAACCTTACTATATCTTGGTTTGCAGTTTTACTATATTGTTACCCTTTTCAGGGTTTTGTGAGATGGTTTATTGATATTAAGGGTAAAATACACACAGCTGGATTCTGCTAACTAATTAGTTGAATTCAGAAAGAATTAGTTACACTGAATTTAATTTAGGAGTTTTAAAGTAAGGGGGCTGAATACAAAGTCATGCCACAACACTACTTTTTGATGATTTATCCTCCCCAAAAAAATCCCATATTGTGCATTGCATTATTGAGTTTTAATGTGGTTTTGATTTAAATTGGTTTTAATGCATTATTTGGTTTTAATGTGACAAAATGTGAAAAAGTTAATGGGATATTAATGGTTTAACAAGACCATGTATATCTAATACCTGAACCCCCTCCCCCACAAACCTGAAATGCTCAGTTCTTTCAGAAGCAGTAATTTCACATAATTTATTCAAATAGTCTGCTATCATATTTATACTTCATGATAAGATATATGCATTATAGTACAAAGTAAGCTGAAATATATATATATATAGATCCAAAGAAAGATACCAGTATAAGTCTTTGCTTTGTATGTGGGGGGGGAATCACATGGTACACTCATGCGCACACTCACTCTGCACACCCACACACCCTCTGACAAACACACTTACACACCCACATGGAGACAGGTTGTTAGAGGAAAGCATCTTTCTCTCTATGCAATCAAATGATCATGTAGCCTCTTCGTTGAATTTGCCTGAACACTTCAAAAGAAAAAGAGCCCTTGAAAAGAAACAAACACCACCGTACGAGTGGACGTCCTGAGGTTTTCACAATACAGTATCGTGTTTCGCATGTAATTGTTTTTATCTGCTGGTGATTTTTATTATTGATGCCTCTATTATTGCAGAAAACCTGCTATAAACGTCAGAACAGCTGGAACAATGCCTCTGAAATTCAAACTGACTGATTTAGAAAGTCACTGCTTCATCAGTCCACACAAACATGTAAACAACTCTGTACTTTATGATGACCATTAGCACTCTGTAAAATAATAACAGCTGAAATTAACTTTTTTGACAGTGCACACCATGAAAGTAGAGAATATTTCCCAGTGAAATTGGACAAACTAAGGAAGCAGTAAGAAAAAAAAACATCTTCAAATATAGAGCACAAATCATGAAGAAATGTGTCTCACATGCACTTAGTATTAAGATGTTCATCCTAATTTAAAAAAAAAGGTATGCAGTTTAAATTTAGCATCATCATAGCTTAAAATATGCTAATTGTATTGTACAAGTGTGTATGTGGTGCAGCATAGTCCTGCAAACTTCACATAACCTTCAATAAACCTATTGAATCAACTCTGCATTTAGGCATATTGTAACTGATACAACTAATAGCCTATTATGGTAAATAAACATTTGTTTTCTATTTTACTGCACAGTTCCTTAAAAATATCAAATTTATTTTAAGGGCTTTAGTTTGTTCAGTCAGTCAGTTTTGTTACAGAGATGTAAATCAAATACAGTGTTGCTTTTTAGTGTTGTAGAAAAGTAAAAACCCACCATTTCTCTAATGCACTCAGAAACCTTGCTATATTGGTCTAAGTACCTTTCAGTCCTACTCATGTGGTAATTCACATGCAACCTTCCTGAGCTGCGGTGATGGCTACATAAGGACCTGTGAGTGAGGCATAAGAGGATCTTGATAAAGTCACATAAAGGAGATTTGTTAAGACCAGAATAAGAAGAATTCTGACAATTCTGTGGAGCTGGTTAAAGGAAACATTGAAGTATTGGTATTTGGCAAAACTACTAATTGACAAGTTATACAGAAGAAAATTAGATAACAATTTAGCCTTTTTTTATACTTAACGATAACTATGTAGTGACACTTGTACAGATATACACTGTGAGTATTTCAAGATAGCAGTGCTCTTAAAAAAACTAGCTTAATGTACATGAATAACTTTTCGCCTGCTCTTTTGTTTAAACAACTTTGTGTCATGCTGAACAGGAACCTCGCTGTAAAATTCCTGTCATACTTTGGAAAATTATTCATTCAAATTGACTTTCACATGTAGACTTGAGCACATTATAAACATTTATATTGTTGTTAAACAATAGCTTTGCATTTAGGGACTAGTGACTTAAATTTCCAAACTAAAGATGTTCAAATGTATTGATTTATCGATGCCTAAGCTTTACACAAAACACAGAGGTTACTGCACATTTACAACTATAGTTAGTACTTTGCGTATTTCATTTCTTCTGTTTCCACCATGTACATCTGGTCCTTTCTTGAGTTAAACATTTTACTCCTTGTTTGGTATGTTGAAGTTTTTAGATATTTCATCTTTTGAAGTTTTTCTTTCCTGTTTATTTTTCTTTCATCTCCTACCTTTATTTGCAGTTTTTCCAGTCCTATTGTTTGTTTGTTTGTTATTACTTCCATCAGTATACGTTTCATTTGGTCTCTATCAGTTCAGTGTTATAGTGCAGTTGTAATAAAAGCTATTTACTCTTGTTTTCCTGCTTTTTCTGAACTTTTTGTTGCTACATGGGTCAGTTTTCGAGGTTAGTTTTAGCAGCAGTAAGACAGTTGATAATGCTCATTTTGACTTCCATCAGTGATCTCCACTTGATAGTCCTGGGTTTTTGTCATCCACCTTTTATGTTGTCTTTCAAAAATGTTGCAAATTTTAAACTTAGACACCCTTTATAATTTCTTCTAATAATAATAACTTTATTTATAATATGTGGTTCTGTAAATGTGTTCCCTCCTGAAAAAGCTGTTCTCTAACTAAACTTCAACTTATATCATCCAAAAGCCAACTAGTGCCTACGTTTGTCTGTGAGAAGTTTTACCCACAGCTGTATGTTTTTATAGGAATCGACACTGTCAACAATATTATCTGAGACAAATATTCTTTCCTATTATACTGCAAGATTTCTTTTGCCAAGCAACTGGGTTGCTGCCCCGTCAATAATATTTAACTGTATGTTTATCCATCCAACAGAGGTCAGCCTGATTTTTATTTTTATTCATTTATCGTAGGTTGCTCTTTTCTAAACTTGGAGGATTATTATCTTTCAAAGTGTTGCATCAGGTTCACGCAACTCTCTTGAGCAGACATTGGTTTTTAAACAGAGAGAAATATTAAAAGCAGAACAAAGCAACGAACTTTCAGTGTGTGAAACGCTTTGGAACATCAGAAACAATGGACTAAGGTAAAGTTTTTTTCTAATTTCAGCGGAAAGCAGTTATTTTGATTATAAATAACGCAGCAGCTTAGTAAAGCTCATTCATGCACACAGCCACGGCCATATCCGGCCTTTCAATAATACATGTCTCATTGTTTAATTCACCTGAACTTATGAAAATGATAAAGCAAAGAAAGTGAGTAGAGAAAAATAATATGTGGAGCCACCGAGTGGAAAACCTCCAGGGGCTTATGATAACATTTCACCCTAAACAAAGCTACGAGATGAAGGACAATAGAAGGAAAAGATAGAGTGCTGAAGTTAGGCTAGGGGGACTTAATTTGAGAGAAATAATGGCTATACAATGAGCCTAATAAATGTACATATGCTAGCAATCAGTCTAAATGTATGCTATAGCTGTGACTCCCTATTTTCTGTAGAACTTGCAAAGGCTGGAGAGAAAAATGAGAGGACACATAATTAGAGAAACATTGGTTTTAGGCTGGGGATTCTCAGTATCACTGAAAACATGGTTTATTAAAATATAAATAGAATTTGATGCATCTATTCATCAAGTTAGGGTATTAGATCAATGTCAGTTTGTAACCAATAGTGCAGAATAACACTAAATTAATGCTCCACAGAAAATCTATGCCTTCGATATGAAACATTCATGCAGTGTAAGCTTGAACAGTGTGTCTGTTGTGTAGCTTGTGCCTTTGACAATGACAGAAGCTGTTGTCAGCTTTGTCTCACAACCCTTGCAATGGATTTTATTTTATTTTTTTGGCAACCCAGTCATACATTGAGAAAAAACTGTCAATATGAAAGAGAGAAACTTTCCATAACCATTTCTACATAATCATGATGCTTTGTCCTAAGAAAGCATCAGTATTTAACAAATGTTAACCTTGGAATGAGTGAAAGAACACACAGTGTCATGGGTTTGCCAACCTGTGAATGTACATATATCTCAACAAACAATACATGCTTGCATTTATAGTGTACGGTTGTAGAGTGGTCAACTGATCCGGATAAAATTTTTAGAGAAATTCATGTCAGATTTTTGATATTCTTTTCTTCTGCATTAAAAGTGGGTCACAGTTTGAGTTCTGTGCTATGAATTCAGCTGCAATCCCCAGTAAAGGAGCAAGTCGCAAACTTTTTAGTGTTATGCATCTTTGAAGCTTCCTGGGATAACTTTTGGTATTCAAAATTGTGGTTTCTATGAGTTCTCCTTCAGTGGAGAGAAGAACCATGCATTGTGTTTATAATTTCCAGTGTCCTATATAATACAAGCTGGCACAAATCTGAAGCTGGAATGTTGAGACGTAACTCTAAATTTGATAGATTGGTATATTAACAAATTTTAAGTGTTGCCCTTTTTAAATGTGAGGTCAGCTTAAAGGAGTCATAACCTAGTATTATCTTGGATACCCACGCTCTATTATAGTTTTTCAGGCCCTGCTAAAAAAAAAAAAGTTGAAAAAAATAAACACAGAATTTCTCTGACCCTTATTTCTGAAGGCATTATTGTCTCGCGAGTTCTGATGCGATACTTTGGCTGTCGTGGACGGTCATTGTAATAATGCAAATGAGGGGCGCGTTGATTGGTGGCATTGGTGAATAAGAGGGGGAGAGGAGTGAGGGAGAGAGGGAGGGCGGGCTTCCTGCAGCATAGGTAGGTCTGCGATGTCTATATATGGTATATCCTGCGCCGACTTGACGTCAAGTCGGCCAGAAATTAAAACCACGTATTTGAGTGCGTTTGCACGTGGGCTGGTTGACAAACCCAGGGGTAAACAAACGCTTCACTTTTAAATATCGGCTTCTCGGGCAGTGTATAATCGTTTGGCAGTCATAACATAAATTTTTTCTCATGGAAAAGGTGAAAATTACAGGTCATGACTCCTTTAAAGGGATTTTATAAGTGAGGTTCTGTTGAAAGGTTTGATACATTGAATGTGTTACTATGACTACATAACTTTATTGGTGTCTTTGGTGTCTTGTGTTTAGATTTAGATCCAAACTGAAAAATGTCATAGTATTTATGTGAACATTATTTATTCTGTTTTAATATTAGATGGCAGAGATCGAAACTCAAGCATACGACTTACACTCATGTCGCACTGCCATAGTGTAGATGGAAAGAGAAATGAAACAGGAGTTATTATGACGGAGGAGGTTGTTGGGAATGTCCTGGAATTGAAAGTGTGTCAGAAAGGTTAATGAGATTGGAGCTCAAAATTGAATGCATGATGATCAATGTTAGTTGTTGTGCCCCACAGGTATGCTGTGAGTTACAGTGGGGCAAAAAAGTATTTAGCAGCCAGTAATTGTGCAAGTAGTTTCACTTAAAACAATGAGAGAAGTCTGTAATTTGTTTCATAGGTACACGCAAACTGTAAGAGACAGAATATAAAAACATTGTATTATGTTTTAATAATTTATTTGTATAATGGTACAGAAGATAAATATTTAGCACCTACAAACAAGCAAAAATTCTGGACCTCACAAACCTGTTACTTCTTCTTTAAGAAGCTCTTCCATCCTCCACTTGTTACCTGTATTAATGGCACATGTTTGAACTCATTGTCTGACATCTGTCAACACCTTTAAACAGTCAGACTTTCCTTGCCAAGACCAGAGAGCTGTCCTGGGACACCGGGGACAAGATTGTTCAACATTACTCTCCGTGTTTTACTTGATCAAATTTTATCAGTATTTTACACTAAATAATTCTAAATTTTATCAGTGTTAAAAATTTTATCTGTGTTTTACTATTTACTCTCATATTTATCTACTCTTTATTTTAATATTTTAACCTGTTATTTTAATCTTTCTTCCAGTGTTTCATTCAATGATTCATAAACTAGTAGAAGTATTTTGAAGTCTATTCTCTGATCTACAGGGAGCCAGTGTAAGGACTTTAGAACTTGGATGATGAGCTCTACTTTCCTGGTTCTAATGAGAACGTGAGAAGCAGCGTTCTGGATCAACTGTAGCTGTCTGATTGACTTTTTAGGCAAACCTGTCAGGACACTATTGCAGTATTCAATCCGACTAAAGATAAATGCATGAAGGAGTTTTTCAAGGTCGTGTTGCGACATTTGTTCTTTAATCCTAGAAATGTTCTTCATATGATAGAAGACTGACCGTGTTATTGCTTTTATGTGACCCTGGAGGTTCAGGTCAGAGTTGATTACTACACCTGAGTTGATTACTATACCTAGATTTTGGGCATGATCAGCAGTTTCTAGCTGTTGCAACTGAAACTGTGTGCTGACACTTGATTGTTCCTCTTTAGGTCCACTCCACATATGATTTCTGTCTGTTCTGATGAAAAATTGCCTATTGACACAAAGAAGTTTCTGTTCTGAAGGTACAATGCAAACCAGCCAAGTACTGTACCAGAGAGTCCGACCTAGCTCTCCAGTCATTCCAATAGTAAATCATAATCAACAGTGTCAAAAGCTGTACTGAGGTCCGAAAGTACCAGCACTGTGGTTCTACCACAGACTGTGTTTATGCGGATGTCATTGAATACTTTGACGAGGGCAGTCGTGGTGCTGCGGTGCGCACGGAAACCAGACTGAAAAATATCAAAACGGTTGGTCACGTTAGAAAACTATTTAACTGTTGAAACACAGCTTTTTCAATAAACTTGCTGACGAATGGAAGATTAGAGATTAGCCTGTTTTGCATTAGCATGTCATCCAGGTTGTTCTTCTTTAGTAGTGTTTTGATGCATGTGGCGAGTGGGCGTGGTGTGTCGACTACCAGTTTTGACGTCAACGATTTTTTAGAACCGAGTCGTTGACGTCATCGACGCATCGCTACAGCCCTACCAAACAGACCTTTTGATATCTTATTCTCTTGCTTGCTTGTGTCAAATCACATGCATTTCCAGCTCCTCAAAATAAAAGTGTTCTCTGTTTATTAAATTCATATATATGCCGTTAACAGGTATTGTCCCATTTCTGTTTTCCCTGAACACAAATACATATTAAGATTTGTTTTTCTAGATAAATATTGTATCCAAATAATTTTCTAAATGATTTACAACTGGTAATTACACATGTTTCCATGCTAAACAGAATGTCACAAAATGGAAAAATTTTAATGTATTGCATTATGTGCATTATAAATATGGAATTATTATTAATTTAATTAATGGCAATCATGAGTAACTTGGGACTTAACTGCAACTTTGGAAAAAAATAACTTTATTATGACGTGCTTAAGTCATAGTTCACCTTAAATGTAGTATTAACCTGACCAAAACCCTTTATTTCTTTTAGGATGTCGGTCACATAAAGTTCCACCCTCAAAAATCTAGCGTGTCTTATCCTGCTACTCTCAGATATGCTGATACAAGTCAGCATGCGCAGCTTGAGAATCCTCCTGAATCTCCAAACACAAACCAAGCATCACCAGAGCAGGATTTAACTAACACCTGCATGCAGTATCCATGCAGTGGGAGAGCTGAACCAGCAAGGATGGTCCCCGTACGCTGCCTCTCACCCAGCAGAAGCAGCCACAAGTCCGAAAAAGCAGATCAGGTTTTGGATGAAAATAGCAGCGTTTCACTTTGTCGGAGACTTCTGCAAGAAGTTCACTTCAATGACTCCAAACAGCATAAGGTAGGACTCACAGACTTAACAAACCACTCTCCACTTTACACTATACAGCATCTCTCAGATTGAGTTTTTTTACTTCCGCCAGGAGGTATATGTTTTCATTCTTGTCTGTTAGTTTGTCCGTCAGCAAGATAACTCAAAAAGTTATGTATGGATTTTGATGAAATGTCCGCAATGGGACCAGGAATAACTGATTACATTTTGGGGTTGATCCGACATGAAGCACACATCCACCCACCGACCAGCGGTGCTAACCTCCACTCCTCTCCCATGTCAGAGAGCTCACAAGTAGCTCCCCTCACGCAGGAGCATATGGACAGCAAATTAATCGCACATGCGCCAATCTCCCCTCTCAGCTGAAAGAGCACAGCGCCGGCACGAACACAGCCCTTTGTCTCATTAAGAAACATTTTTGGAAGAGTACCGAAAGTTAGAATTAGATAACAACACGGGGATGGGGGGGGGGGGGGTCTGCGCTCTCTGAGTGCTTTTCTAGTTAATAATATTTTCCTTTGCCATCTTGTAATTAACTCAATGGCAGTACATGAAACACTACACCTAATTGCCCCAATTGTGAGCTCCCCCTGTTTGATGTTACACTGTATAGCTGCAAAAGACAGTGGCTTTTCAGATAAGATTGTGTCAACATCTACAAGAAATGCGTCCTCAGTAAGATGCCCGTAGAATCAGGTTTGACTGTAACACTTTTTGCAGTTCAAAGCCAAATAAGTTCTACATTTTAAGTTAACTATTTTCATCACTTTTTTTGTTTGATGGTTTACGTAGCTGTTTTACCTTGATACTTATATCAAGTAACTTAAAACGATCAAGTAAGATGGGCATAGAAGAAGGAGTTATAACCTTATTGGAGTAGATTTTTCTGTAAATATACAGAAATATACCAAACAGTCAAAGCCTGACTCTGAACCACTGTCAGCAGTGCCTGCAGGCCTCTGTTTCCTCTAAAAAAAAGCTCAGATCAATCCACTGTAAACTGTTTGTCCTGTAGCAAACATCAGACAGAGGTGACAGAAGAACAGGTGATTGCAGAGCAGGCTCAATCAAACATCCAAATGTGTGTTGGGAGTTTGTGGATGCCACAGTGGAATAAAAAAAGACAGCTGCGGTTTGTTTTGTTTCCACAAAAGTTGATTAATGAACCCATATAATTGTCTTTATGAGTGCTGCCTGTGTGTTTTGGAACTTCCAGTAAAATTCTCATGTTTAGCTGTGATGTTAAAACTGAGCTTTGAGGCCTTGTACTAAACAGGCAGCATATGCAGTCATTCTATGAAAATACTGCACTGCTTTGCAAATGTTTTAAGGCATCTTGACCTTTTCTACGTTTTGTCATGTTACAACCACAAACCTTTGTGTATTTCATTAGGATAATGTATTTTAAGGTGGGAGGAAATTAGAAATTTTCTACATATAAAAACTATAAAAATGTAATCTGAATTAGTATTCAGCCGTCTGTGTTTAATACTTTTTAGAACTATCTTTTGCTGCCGTTACAGTCTTCTGTGCTATGACTCCACCAGTTTTTCACATCTAGAGACTAAAATTTATCTCCTTTGTAAAGTAGCTCAAGTCCAGTTAGATGGATGGAGAGCTTAGAATAGAATAGAATAGAATAGAATAGAATAGAATAGAATAATCCTTTATTGTCCCACAAAAGGGAAATTCGGCAGTAACAGCGGCAAAGTGACAGATAATGGAAACATTCACGATCAACATTAAGGACGCAATTACAAATACTAAAGTACTGTGCAGTTATTAAAAAATAAAGTGGCATACTCAGATTAGAATGTGCAACTGAGTAGGATAATTTAAAAATAGTGAATATTTACAGAATGTGCACATATAGTTGTTCAATAAAAAGTAAACAAGTAAAACATATTATTTACAAGAAGTTAGCAGAATACAAACTGAAAAAAACAGATATGCAAATAGCGGCCACAGAAATGTTAATTAAATGAGTCAAACAGTGCAAATTACAGCAGGGGTGCAAACATTATTGATTTTGTTGGGAGCAGTTCTTGTTGCAGAGTCTAACAGCTGCTGGGAGGAAGGACCTGCGAAAACGCTCCTTCATGCACCTAGCAGTCTGTCACTGAAGGAGCTCTGCAGCTCAGCAACATCTTCATGGATGTGGTGGGAGACACTGTCCATCAGTGATGTTATTTTGGCCAGTTTTATGGGGACAGGTAGAAATGAATGCTGCACTTTTTAGATTTTTATTGGTGGAAAAAAGATAATGCTCTTTAATTTTTCATCTGCTTCACAGTTATGCACTGTATTGTGCAGGTATATCACATGACATCCCAATAAGATACATTAATGTTTGTAGTTGTGAAGTAACTACATGTTTAAAAGTCTAAAGTGTATGAATACTCTTGTAAGGGGCTGTTCCTATAGCACTGTGTGATCACTGATAGTTTAGACAGCTAAAGGGATTACCAAAAATGTTTTTCAATATTAAACTATGTGAGTGATTGAGGGAGTGCTTTGCTTAAATCGAAGGCATCTATGATGTGAAAGGAGTCAATTGAAGTGATCTCAAGGCCTGAAGCAAGCACTGTCACAAAGCTGTTGCTTTTTGCATGTGCACAACTCTTTGCTGAGTGATATCACAGCATCCTTCATTAGTGCAGCTCCTCACCGCTGATTTGTGCCAACTCCAGCAAGCAACACGCAGTGAAGGCTTTGAGTGAAATGTTGTCGGAGAAATATGACAAGGGGTTTGTTTCCCCTCCTGTAGCTCTGGTGTATTGACTACCATTGATTCACCACCAGAGTCCCTTACACTTTGTCTGACAAATCAAGTTACCATAGGTCTCTCCTAAATCAATAGATGTTCTGTTTAAAGAGGGTCAAAACAACAGAGCAAGTCCAACACTACCTTAATGTATGCCTGGCATCATACCTACAGTTAAGTTTTTCCTTCCTATGTTGGCTGCAAAGAATACAGTGCCTACAGATGTATTCACACACCTTGAACGTTTTTACAGTTTGTCAGATTACAATCACAAATGTCAATGTTTTTATTGTGATAATAGTCATCATAGACAAAATGTCTTTCTTCTTATAACCCTGAATAAAATCCAATGCAGTTAGTCGCCTAATTAGTAAATAAAATGGACTGTCTGTAATTTTATGCTATCATGACTCAAGTCTCTTTAGACCTCATGGGTTTGTTAGAGCACTAGTGAACAAACAGCTGAGGTCTGAGAATTTGTTGACAGGATAGCTATTGGTCATACACCCCAAAATTCTGGCCTTTATGGAAGAGGGGCAAAAATAAAGCTTTGGCAAAAACAAATCACAACAGTAGTCCAGTTTAAAGTTTACCAGAAGTTATTTAGGGGAGACAAGCATTAATGCAACCATGAAAGTGATTTGGTCAGCTAAAATCAAATAAAACAGTCCATTTTAAAAATGCAGTGTGGCAGAAAACTAACCCTAAAAACACCATCCTCACATTGAGACATAGTGGTGGCAGCATCATCCTTTTGGGAAGCTCTGAGAAGCTGGTCTGTGTTGATTAAAATACTAATGGAGCTAAATACGGAGCCATAAAAAAGTTGAGAAAGGTAATACATGTGTTAGAATGACCAGTTTAGGTCTCAACCTAAATCCATTTGAGTTCCTGTAGTAGGAGTTGAAAATTGTTGTTCATAGAGACGCTGGATCAAATCTGGTTGTTCATAGAGACAATGCATCAAATCTGGTTGGCAGATATATATTTGAATCCCACGTTCTTTTGTTTTTATGTGTAAATCATACATTTAATGTTGTTATTGTAGTGTGACAACATGTGGAAAAGATCAAGGGGTATGTAAAATATTTCCAGTCCCTGATTGTCATATATATATGGATTTAGTGTGTAGTTTGCAAAAAGAAAAAACTGGATTGCTTCCAAATAAGTGATCTCTGTTTTATGGGTAATAAATTTAAAGGAAGAAGAAAATGAGATGCTGAGGACCGTTGAGTCGAGTAATTATGTCTCACAACTGCACGCCAGTACAAGGATGTGTGAAGACGATGATGAGGAGCTCCGAATGCTGGCAAGCCTGAAAAGACAGCAGGACGAAGATGAATGTAGGGCTCCCGCCCTCAGTGCATCTCAAATCCACCAGTGTGATGTCAGCATCAGCCTGTGCAGTGACGACGCCTCAACCTGGACCCACATCTCACAAGTATGCGCTATCACGCCCTGATACTTTTCATGAGTTCTCGTTAACTCTTTCTTAACAAATCCTGTTCAGCAGAGTGATGTACTCATTAGTAGGTTGGCCTTCTGTCTGAAATATTTCCTTTGACCCTGATTGACCCTCACTCTTGCTAATTTCCATTTCAAGCCCCAACATATGCCGCCCTGAAGTGCTAATGCATCTTCTTCTTCTCTGCACTTCTTTCTGCATTACAAAGGTTTGAAAAGATAGCAGCACATTTATTGGGCTTTTCCCCCTTTTAAGAGTAGCATCATATTCACAGCACCCTCAGTGACTAAAACTTATTTAGGTCATTTGAAATGATTCCCCAGAAGTCTTTACAGAACTCAAAGATGGTGCAGTTTGCTCTTGGCTATTGAAGGTCATTATATTATGGTCCATTAGCATATGCACGACTCTTTTATGAAGATAGAACACTGCTGGCTTCACTGTAGAGTCTCCAGTGAATAAAAATCGTCACAAAACCTCAGGTTCTGGGGCTGTTAGCAACTCTATACATGCAGGTTTCCTTTAAAGTTTCCTTAAAGTGGGATTCAAGCTGCACATGAACAGCAGTGGTACCAAAGGGATTTTCATCTTGTGGTTTGGTTTGAGGACACGCGTATATGGTCGCCAATAAAAAAAAAAAAGAATTCTGAAACCTTTAGCAGATGGAATTTTTACTGAAGGACTGAGAGAGATTTACAGAAGTGATCTCTAGTCAGCTGCACTGTTTAAAAGTGTTAATATGCACAGTATGACAACAGCACCACCAACAGTATATAAAGAAAATGCTGTTAAATATAGAGAAAATAGAAACACAGTACAACATATTGTTAGAGCAGATATAGATTTGGAGACAATGTAGCAAATAAAACCTCCAACAGAAATGAAGTGATGCATTTAGAACCAGAAGATAATCATGAAACCTTAATAGAAAAGGCAGGCACTCGCAGGAAATGACAAGCCATTTCTTGTCCCTGGATGCTGTGATTTCAGTGATTCCCACCGCTGTCATTCGTGCCATTGTTGCTAGTTTCCCTGCTTCAGCAGCCACTGTAAGAGCCCAGACAGAAGTTCTCCCCCAGGCGATACTGTGCGAGGCTTGCATTACGAGCAGTCTACTTGTAGATTAAGCAGTTGTGGGAAATTAGGTGTCACATTTACATGTGGTCTCAGACTTTAGAGGTAAGGGAATTTTTGGGGGGCAAACTGCCTTGCAGATGTATTGAATGTTTTCCCTATTTTATCGGGACTTAGCTCTGTGCTTACTCAGAGGATCATGTAAAAAAATATTTTTCCAAAAAAGAGTGGTTCTTTATTTTTATTATTTTGAAGCCCCCATGTTGCCTCAATTGAACTGAACGAACATAAAGTAAGACATGTTTATGCATCATTTTCTGTAGATTTGTTTTTGCTCCTTGTGTATTTTTCCCATTTTGTCACAAGCAGACTATTAGAATTCAGCACTGTTTCCTTTTCATTATTTTGAAACCACCATACTGCCTCAATTAAACTGAAAGTATCTGAAGCTCCAGAGTTCTGGGCCTCTTGATTAGCCTAGAAATCTAAACAAACCGTAGCAGTAGCAAAATATTTTACTCTAAAGGGTTGGTTTAGCCACACTCCATTGTAGCCTCAGCAGGTCTACCATTAACTTGGCTAAGTGTAGGCTGGGCCAATCAAAGCTCTCTGTGTTTGTTGAGAGACGCTGGGTGGGCTTAGCACCATTGCAGTAGAATTTTTCTTCTTTTTTTTTATGGTGACGGCCGAGCTGTGACAGAGCAAATCAACAACGATGGCAGCATCTCAGAAACGGGGCTCAATTCAAACAGCTTTGGCATCAGCTTTGGATGATTTCGACTTGTTCTTTTCTTTGATAAAGAAGTAGATAAATGCACTTAAGCGCTTTGTTTCGACGCTGTATGGCGGACTGCCCCATTGATGGATTTCTGTCGCAATTAAGATGTCACGTTGTTCATTGCTCTGATTGGTCCTAGCACTGTCCATTTGCGTGCAGAGACAGTTTGAAAGACCACCATTGACTAAGGTTGGACGATATAGAAAAAGAGCATATCGAGAAAAGGAATAGTCATATTGATCGATATCAAAAATATTGATGACTATCAAAAAATTTAGAAAATCTATTTTAAGTGCAGCTCTGGTCATTTTATGCTATTCTTTAATTAACTGATTGTATTTAAAAAACTTGGTCAGGAACAAAAACAAACCAAGTGAAGAGACCTGAGTGACATAAGTAAGAAATGACAAACATAAAGAAAAGACTAATGTTATTAACCATTATATTATTGATTACATTTTTTCAGTTTTGTTAGTAATTTAAATCGAAGGCTTATCTTGATGCTTTTTCATATCTTTTAAATGTTTTATGACACTTTATTAAATTAATGGCTCATACCTTTAGTTTGTGAGCAAAATTCTGATTCAGTACAGCTACTGAAGCTAAAGCAAACAAGCTACTCACCGATGACTGAGTGTTGCCCAAAGCACTGGAGTCAAATCCAGTGACAGTGTTGAAGCCAGCAGGTCTTCCATCCACGCGCGGTTGTATTTTTGAAAACGGTTTTACTTCTGAGGACATGGTGGAGTACCAAATGGACATTTTGAAAGCTGCAGGTGTTGTTAGCAGCTCGGCCCAGGTCTCAGCTCAACCGTGGCAGCAGTACCGGTTCACAGAGACAGCTTTGCTGATGCCAGTATTTCCTGTTTTATTTTGCTCATTATTGTTGCATTTCGTGTTGATGTGCGTCCCGTATCATTCAAAACGGCATGCAGCATGTACCTTCTGGTGAACTTCTGAAACCCTTTTTTTTTGAGGGGGGACAATTTCCTCCGCTGCTCCTTGCTGTTACATCTTTTGCTGCTCAAGTCATTTGCCTTCTTTTGTGGTTGGACAGGAGCGAGGGCTCGGTGACGGAGCAAGCCTGGGTCTGTGTTTGTGATTGGTTTGGAGTAAACAATGTAGTATTAAGCTACCCGACAGGTTATAATGTAAAAGGAAGGGAAACTTTTTTTTATTGAACTTTTTATCAACCCTTTTTTTCTCTATTGCACCACACGTCTATCAATCGATATATTTTGGTATTGAATTATTGCCCAGCCCTACTGTAGATTTTATATTTTTCTTTATTTTTTATATCGGATGGCTTGCCAGGATACCTCTTGGTTGCTTCCCTGGTGGATGTCTTAGGTGGATGTCTTAGGAATTGTGCAATTCTGCCATGCTCTTTCCATTTCCGAATGATAGACAACACATTGCTCTGTGAGATAGATAAAGCTTGGCATATTTTAAAACTTAACTCTGCATTTAAACTTCTCCTCAACTTTGTCACTGGCCTGTCTGCTGTCTTATGCTAATGTTCTCTAACAAACCTGCAAGGCCTTCACAGAAATACTGGATTCGTAGAGATTGAATTACACATACAGCTGTAGGTGAACTATTTACTAGATATGTGATTTCTGAAGACAGTTGTTTACACTGGAATTTTTTTTCGGGGGTGTGGGTTTAAAGAATGTTGAAACAAATGCAAGCCATATTTTTTTTATCTATATTTGTAAAAAAAAAAAAAAGAAAGAAAAAAGAAAATCATCTATTCTTTTACCTTCATTTAAATATTGCAAATTGCATTGAAGGTTGTGTTTGCAATGTGAAACGACTGGTAAAAGCTAAAAGGAAATGAATACTCTTAAAATTCTCTTGACAATAGTAACTACAGATGGAAGTCTAACTCAAGCAGAACCCGAAAAAATTCGCAAGAACATATAACAAATGACAACACAACAACAAATTATTTTAGTATTTTATTTTCAAAAATACATTTTTTTCCTTGCACCAAAACATTTGCCAAGCATTGTGACAGTTGCTGTAAAGAATTTCAATGGTTAAGGCATTCGACTAGTCTCTGGTAGTTTCAATGCCAAAAAATGTGTTTGTAGAGAGCTTCACCCAGTCGCTTCATCAACAGAGCTTTCTTACATGTCAGTGTTGACTAAACAGCTCATGACAAGCTTGCAACTTGCACTATGATAAAAGCTCAACAATCACCAGCAACACAGTGTCCTGACAATCTTCCCCAACAAATGGGGTATTCCTTTGTTTTTTTTATAAAAAAACATCTTTCTGACCAATTCTGCCACAACAACTCAAGACAGACGTAGTCCTGCTGCTCCATTTTGTGGTTGCTAGGGTGACTTCTTTATGTTTATGGCTAGCTGCCTGAGAAGTAGCAACAGTGATGACATCAGCGCCTTTTAAAAAAGTTCTGAGATTTTTTATTTATTTTTTTACCTAAAGCACTTGGATCAGCTTGACAGAATAAAGGGAGAGGAAGCTCTAAAACAGCTTGGCACAGCACTTTTGCTATAGGAGGTCGCATGCAGCCACAAACATTTTCTCATCATTTGGAGGAATAGATAAGAGATTCCACTGTTTGGATACAACACTAGTTGGGTAAAAGCACCTAATATAGATGTTACATAACCTAACCCTAATGCAACCTTTGTGCTGAAAAAGTCCAACGTAATGCTAAATTAACACAACGGTCTCATTACTTATATATTTGATGTTGGTTAAAAGGTTTATGAAAGCTTAAATTCCCAATATAAATGTTAATGTAAAAATATAAACCCATATGTCCATTAGTGATGTGTGATTTATCCTGTAGGGTAGAGGTAGCACTATGCTGGATCTTTTCCCAGCTTAATTTGGGAAGGAGGTGGAGCATACCTCTGCATTTTTGAAGTCCATTTTAGGGCCAACACATCAACCTAACACCCACTCGTGCTCACACCCTGCTCAGAATCAGTAATTAACCTAACATGCTTGGTTTTGGATTGTCTGTAGCTGTAGGACAGACAGAAAGACAGACCAGTCAGATCACATCTACATCTGTCCTCCTAAAGGGAAAATGTATTAAATACAGCATATTAAAAAGACCAAACTTAAGCAGTTTTTATTTCTATATTTAAAATACTTTACGCTAGTAAAGGACTCATCAGAGATTGTGTGATTTTGCCAATTATTGACCACAGATTTTTTTAAAGCCTTGACCTGCTGATATGGCCGTTAGCTGATTCCAGTGTCTCGTCAAGAGCTATAAATAACAGCAAAATAATTTCCTTCTACTGAAGTCGATAAAATGAACAGAATAAAATGAAAAATTCATTTGTCAAAAACCTTCAAAGAACTTTCAGAACTGTCTCTCTTTACACTACTGAGAATTTACAAATATAGTTAAATTATCAAAGTTGTGGGGCAAAGGTATTTTTATTTGTTTGCTTTGTTTTTCCAAAGTGTCATTTAAAATATCAACGTTTGTAGCATTTTTTTAGGATTTTTAGCCTTGATTTAAAGGAACTGGTGTTTCAGCTTATTCCAGATTAGTGAAGCATAAGAACAGAATACTGCCTCTCCATGTTTGGATCTGAATGTAAGGGTGCGGAGAAGGCTTGAATCAAAAGAACTGAGTCGTCCAAGAGGTTGGAATAACAATAACAACAGATCTTTCAACAGATTTATGAACAAACAAAAGTATTTTAAAGTCTATTCTCTGAGCTACAGGGAGTGATATACAGTACTGCATTTTCCTAGTTTTAGTTAGGATGCAAGCAGCAGTATTCTTGATCAGGTGCAGCTGTCTGATTGACTTTTTAGGAAGATCTATTAAGACACAAGTTTTTCAAGTTCTTTTTGGGACATTTGTCTTTTTGTCCTGAACTTAAAACACTTCCAGTGTTGTGGAAGACATCCTGTCTTGTTCCAGTACCAAAGAGAACTCACCCATCAGTCATCAACGACTATAGACCTGTTGCCCTGACATCCCACATCATGAAGGTCCTGGAGAGACTCCTGTTGGCACCCCTGAGTAACCAAACAAGAATGTATCAGGACCCACTGCAGTTTGCTTATCGCTGTGGAGTTGGAGTTGAAGATGCCATCATCCACCTACTTCAACCAACCCACTGTCATCTGGACAAAGCAGGCAGCACTGTGAGGATCATGTTCTTTGATTTCTCCAGTGCATTTAACACAATTCAGCCTGATTTGCTTTGTCAGAAACTCCTAAAGACACAGGTGGAGCCCTCAACTATAGCCTGGATCAATGACTACCTGACAAACAGACCACAATTTGTGAGACTGAAGAATTGTGTGTTAAACCTCACCTCTGGAACAGGCTGCCAGAGGACCTCAGGGCTGCAGAGAACGTTCATGTTTTTAAGAGCAGTCTCAAGACTCACCTTTTTAGTTTAGCTTTTAACTGATTATTATTTATCACTGTTTGTTTAATTGCTTTGGATGTTTTATATGATTATATTTTTATCAGTTTTACTTTTCAATCTTAGCACATTATTTACCGTTTCTTTTTATACTTTAATTTATCTTAATCCCCGTTCCAGTGTTTCCTCTGTGGGAGCCCTCTGCCCCGGGAGCGGTGGTCGGCTGTAGCTGCCTGGGTGCTCTCTAGGTGGAGCTTGGGTGAAGGTGGGGGTCTTGGCCTTGCCTCCACTGGGTGCCCTGTGTCGGTGCCTCGGCTGCTGCTGTTAATCTACTGCTGCCGGGGCAGATGGCTCCTCTGATGGCGTTTCCTTGCATGGTTCATCTGCACTGCACATGTCCTTTTTTACTTTTTCTTTTAATTGTGTGTGTGGATGGGAGATGGGTTGGGGGGAGGGGGGTATAACTGTAACCACGCTTTTAAATCTGTGGGGGAGGGAAGGGAAGGTGGTTTTATGTGGGGTCATTTTAATCTGTAAAGCACTTTGTGATGCAACTTCTTGTATGAAAAGCGCTTTATAAATAAAGTTTGATTTGATTTGATTTGAAACCAGGTGGTCAGCAGCACAGGAGCACCACAGGGGACCGTACTCTCCCCATTCCTTTTCACTCTGTACACCTCAGACTTCCAGTACAAATCAGAGACCTGTCATCTGCAGAAATACTCAGATGACTCTGCAATTGTCGGGTGTATCAGAGATGGACAAGAAGCTGAATACAGAGAGCTGGTGGACTGCTTTGTGACATGGTGTGGAAACAATCATCTCACCTTGAATGTGAACAAAACAAAGGAGATGATTGTAGATTTCAGAAGAAAGGAATAAGTTAAAGACTGTTTCCATCATGGGAGAAGAAGTGGAGGTGGTTGAGGAGTATAAATACCTCGGAGTTCACCTTGACAACAGACTGGACTGGAGACTGAACAGTGAAGCCGTCTACAAGAAGGGACAGAGCAGACTGTACTTCTTGAGGAAGCTTAGGTCCTTAAAGGTTTGCAGCAAGATGCTGTAGATCTTCTACAAGTCTGTTGTGGAGAGTGTAATCTCTTCAGCCGTCATCTGTTGGGGTAGCAGCATCAGAGCCTAGGATTTAAAAAGACTCAACAACCTGATAAAGAAGGCTGGTTCTGTTCTTGGGACAACTGTGGAACATCTGGAGATGATAATGCAAAGAAGGATTCTTCATAAAATCAAAAAAATTATGGACAACCCTGAGCATCCTCTTCATGAGATTGTCATACAACAACAGAGCGTCTTCAGTCGGAGGCTTCTTCAGTTTCGCTGCAATACAGTCCGCTAGAGAAAGCCTTCCTGCCCACAGCCATCATTATCTACAACAACTCCTTAAAGAACTAATTACATGAGCTATACCAACACTTAATTTCCCTCTGGGATCAATAAACTATTTTTGAATTGAATTGAATTGAACTTGTTCTTCAGGTGATAGAAGGCTGACATTGTAATAGTCTTCACGTGCCATTGAAGGTTCAGGTGTGAATCCATAACTATGCCCAGATTCAGGTCTGATCAGTAGTTTCTTGTTGTAATAACTGATGCTGTGAGGTGACTCATGATTGAGTCTGTGTAGTTATGGTAACTACGTAATATTACCTGTTATAATCTTGGCTAGCATGAGCAAATGGATATTAAATAAGAGGGGCTCCAAGATAGAACCTTGGAGTACCTCGCATATGATTTTTCTGAGCTCCAATGAAAAGGTATCTATTGACACAAAGAAGTCCCTGTTCTTTAGTCCCAGCTCTCCAATCACTTTATTCGAATTTTATAGGTGTTGGACAGTGTTGAATGCTCCACTGAGGTCCAAAAGTACCAGCACTGTGGTTCTTCCACAGTCTGTATTCATGAGAACTACGACAAGGGCAGTCTCAGTACTGTGGCATCGCAAAAAATGGCCAGTCCATTGAAAGGTCAGCTGTGTCACCTCACCAGTTGTTTTATTTGAGAATATTTAACTTTCTGTGTATAGAAAAGTTATATAGAAAAGTTTCCCCCTATACTTTGTAGCGTCAACTCGGTTTTCTATTCCCAGACTTTGACTTTTCTGTATCTTCCTTTTGTAAAGTAAGGTTTATATTGAGGCAAAAATGTTTTAAGACAAATAGTTCACCGATAAACAAGTAAGAAAATAGCTTTCCGTATTAATTCATACATCTGTATTACATTTCCTGTTACATCCGATAAAGATTTATTTACTCTGTATATGCAATATAATCACATTTGAAAGCCGTGGCTGAGTGAGGTTTCAGTGAGAGTTACACAATACACATTTGTTTCACTTAAGAGCAAATATTCATTGTTACTGCCTTGTCTGTAAATTTGTTTGGGCACTAAGCAGTGGAAGTAAACAGTCGGAGCTGCATACATAGAAAATGAAAGAGAACAGCCATGAGACAGGAGTTGGACCACCATTCATCCCCTGAAAACAGCCTTGATTAAAAGAAAAGCTCTTTAGGTAGACAATAAATGCCTGCTACAGTTAATTTAGGCATGTTTGCCAATAGGATTGCACTGCATAGTTTTATTAAAAGCTTTTTGCTGCATGTTTTATTTTTTGTCCTTACCATTAATGAACAAAAATATTATGTTACAATGTCTATCACAAACAAACATAGTCCCTAAGGTTTTCTCAGTTTTTTTGTCACATTATTCACATGTAAGATCCTAATGTACAAAAGTGGAGTGAGGTGGAGCGATAATAAACTACAGCTCCATGATCACTGATGATAACACAGTGAGACAATACAAGCAATTGAGATGTCAGCTGTAAAAGCCAGTCTTCTTGTAAGTTTTTTTTTTCTGAAAGGCTCAGCAGCAACTTGTGTGTCAGGCAAGCCATCAGTGCATCAGCTACAGTTGCTGAATTGAACTTTCAAATCACATTTTGCTGTCAGGAAAATGGTGTTTGTTCAAAATAAATGATGTAGCTCTTAGAAAAACAGATGCACCTTTGTGTTTTGTTCAATGCAAGTGCTCTGTTTGAAATTCCAGTTTATGCAAGTTTAAATGATGAGATGTGGAGCTGTTTTGTTGTTTTATGTTATCGTTGAATACTGAAATGGTTTCTAACCTTCAGTTTCTGGATGTTTTTCTTTCCTAGTCCTCTCCAGGTAACTTGTCATCATCACTCCATTTCTAACTGCAGAATTCCACAGGGTGTAAATTTAGTTTCTACTACGGGATTACATAAAGAAAGGCAGTGGGACAACACAGACATCCAAAATTAAATCGAGCAATGCAAAGACCAAAGCGTCAGTGTGTCAGCTTCCTCATCAAAGTCATCTAATAAAATAACCCTTACACTCAAAAACACTCCTGAGACTGTTATATGGTACTTAGCCTCAGCAAGATCTGTCTGTCTGTTTGTCTTTGCCTTTCCTGCAGTTGTTTTAGTTCTGAATTATATATCAGATGATTATTTCTTTACAATTTTATGGATCCCTTGATCTTGTTGTGTTGACCTTTTATAGCCCACCTGTTTATTCAGTTTCTTAGATATTCAGTTTCTTAGATGTTTTGAATTTCTGTTTTTCTCCTCCTTTTCTGTGGTTTGAATAAAAACCACAGCTTTTTTGACTTCCTAATCTGTTACCATGGTGTAGAACTATAAAATGTACTTGTACAGCACAAAAATAACTTTTTGCCCCAATCTGACCAGGCAGAATAATATATAAATAAATTACGTAGAAATGTGAGACTAAAGAACCATAGGTTTTTGTGAGAATTCCCTTTAGGTCTTCTTCATTTTCTTGTGCTGTTTTGATGAGTAGTTCCAGTGGTACACTTAGTGTTAGAGAGTTGAGTTGATATTCTGAACGGTGTCTCCTCAAGACACTTCTCACACTGAATATAATGCCTACATGAGGGACATGTTCCAGAAATACAGAAATTACTCCATTGATAATAAGAGCCAAACTGGCATGGTTTAATTCTCAGACAAGAGTTAATTGAATTTGGTCATGGATCTCCACAAATGTGAAGGGAAATACAAATAATATGGCTCTATATGCATTTCTCAACGATGCAAGCTGTTTTGTAAAGCAGAGGATAAATCAAAGTACATCTTAGCAGTTGAATTCAAAGCTGTCTTCCTCTGGTTTGTCCTCGCTGCAGGGCTGCACATGCACCTGCCAGAGGGCAGCCTTTTGAAGACCCCATGTAAAACATGGGTGGGGCCCTGTCAGTAGAAATGTGATTTCCAGAGTGTATGCTCGTCATGCAGAAAGGTCAGGTACCATATGGGTTGGTTTATGACTTTAAAGCAAGTGTGCGTTACCTTCCGGACTCTACAGTTTTATATGGGAAAACATTTTAGAGATGGGTTTGGAGTTTTTAAGTCTGACACATTTGAATTTTAGTTTTTTTTTACTCAAACATGGTGGAGCTACTAATTTTCAAAGCTGACTCTGACTTTGAGCTTTAATTTTGTAAGTCTGAGATAAGTATACACTTACAAGCCACTTTATTAGGTACACATGCTCTAATACTTGTTAAAATAGTGAATAAGACTATGAAACGGAAGCAACCAGTGAACAGCACTGTCAGTACATCACAACTTGAATCAGATGGTCTGCAGCAGCAGAAGGCCACACAGGTCCCACTCCTGTCAGCTAAGAACACAAAACTGAGGCTATAACTCACACAGCTAGCTGAGTACTGCTGGTTGACCATCCTTTCATCAACAGAGTATAGCCATCTTCTGATGGCTTTTCTGGCAGGATAATGCACGATGTCACAAAGCTCAAGTAATCTCAAACTGGTTTCTTGAATGTGACAGGAAGTTCATTCTATTCCAATGACCTCCACAGTCACCTGATCTCATCTAACTGAGAACCTTAGGGATGTGGTGGAAAGAGAGATTTGCATCATGGATTTGCAGCCGACCAATCTGCAGCAACGGTGAGAAGCTGTCATCTCAATGTGGACCAAAATCTCTTAGGAATGTTTTTTTTAACACTTTGCTGAATCTGTGAAACGAAGAATTATAGCAGTTCTGAAGGCAAAAATGGGGTCCAGCTCAGTTCTAGCAAGGTCTACCTATTAACATGGCTGGTTACTATAGCTCTTTCATAGGACGCACTCTCCTTTTGAGCTAGTTTAGTTTAGTTTATTTACCAGACAGAACACATTAATTAACAGTTAACAAATGTCTCAGAGCTAGCCAAAAAGCCCTCATCTGTTGTCCTTGAACATGTGCTACAGTTACCATAAAAACTAATTATAAACCAAAATAACACATAAGTCAAATTTTGAAATATAAAAAATATATATCTGAAAAGCATTTATAAATCTGAACATTATCTTCTCTTTACATTTAAAATGTACCAGCAAAAATAACAAAATTAAAACCTTTCTTTCATGTCAGTTATTATAAACATAACACTAATTAGAACAAATAAAATTTATTTTAAAACACTAGAATTAAAGCCGTATTATAAATGTGATCATTTTCATAGATCACATAAAACATTTGTGTGTTATTTGTTTATCACTTAGGGAGGAAGAACTATGAAATTGAAGCATTTGCATTTGGAATCTGTTGCTGTGCACACACAATATTCAGTCAAACAAGCTCTCAGTGCAAGTGTAACCAGCCACCCTTAGGTTGCAGAAACAAATCCAAATCCATCAGAGAGACAGCAGGAATGCTGAGAATGGGGAAAAACAGTACAGTGTGGTACATTCAGTGATAAGAAAGTGCACTTTGAGTTTAACAACATTAAAGGACCTAGAGGTCCATAGGAGACAGCTGTGGTGGCAAACCTTTCAATATGAAAGAAAAAGTCCCTTTAGAAAAGGCAGTTAAGGGAAGAATGCTCTAGAATAAAATGGTGGATCGTTATCCACATCTGTCATGAAACTTTATTTGTGCAAATACAGAGAGTGTACCCTGAGGTGCAAATCATTCATTCACCATTACTCAAGAACAACGTTCTTTAAAGGGCGAAAGATCGACATTGACCAGGATGTTGAATACAAAATAGGGGACAAGAATGCTTAAATGGTTTATGATCTGAACCATGCATCATCTTCCAGACCTGTGGAGAAAGTAAGATAGCAAGGACACAAGTGGTTTCTGTTGTTACCGGGTCACAAGTGTCTGCTGTTGATAAGATGGACCAAAGCATTCAAAGGTATTATGTCGGAAATGAAGATACACTCTCTGCTTTGATACGCCCAAATGCAGCACATCAGATGACATTGTTTCACAGAACAGATAGGCAGTGACCCCAAGAATTCACAGCAGCTGCCTGTGATTTTTGTTAAGGTAAATTATGGTAAAGTCATTCTGTTGCAAACTAAATCTCACCCATACTGATCAAAAGACCAGTATATCAGCTCAGTGGCTGTAAAGTTTGGTAAAAGCATCCACACCTCAGTATTTTTACTGGTATAATAGGTCCACTTCCAACCAAATATTTAAGTTCAATCTTTCTAATTTATAAGTGCTGTAAACACATTTGATTTTGCAAAATTCTCTCTATGCGGACTAGGCTAAATGCCCTGTGACAATTATCTGTTCAAAACTGCCACTTTCTGTTTAGAGGCATCAATGTTTGACAAGCAGTGACCTTTATTACTCATCCCAAACAAAAAAAATATTTATTTCCGGATGGAGATACATTTTTTTTGTCTCTAAATCACATACTTAGTAGTTTTTCCACACTGACATGTCACGAACATGACAAAATAATAATACAAATTTCTGGAAATGTGCTGAACTTGAGCATTGGTGACATTTTAAAGCAGCTTCTGACACTTTTCTTTTTCTATCTAGGCAGTGAATCAGGGGCATCATTATCAGAAGGAAATGAATCCCTTGCTTCAATCAAACCCAAGGTAAAAGCATGTGTCTCACCATTGATGTGTTTTCATTTAAATTTTTTTTAACACAATATAGACTACAAATGTTTGGGGTAGATAGGACATAGATAGGTTTTCTATTCTTTTTTTTTGTATACTCAAATGTGTTGCCCTCCAATGTTTTGCTGTGAAAAGACTAGTTCCCATTAAACAGACCTGACATGCTGTCTAACCTCTTCGCGTACTGGATTATTAATAGCCTTGGTGAAGAGAAGATAATAGTTTGTGAAATTGTAAGAACCACTGATGTACATCATGCATTGCCTGAGAAACAAACGGCCTTGAAGCCCAGAGTTAGACATTGAAAATATAGGAAAGAAATTCATAATCGGATGGTTACCACCCACTGCAATATTTACTCAAAATGTCAACTGTCAGATGGATGTGTAGACTGGGGCTTATCTTGCTCTCAGAAGACTCCAAATAAACTTGGAGTATGTCAGGTACTGTGCTTTTCTTCTCCCAGAACTGCTGTTGTCATTTTCACAATGGCATTTTCCTTCTTTTTTTCTTTTTCTTTTCTTTGTTTTTTTACAGATTATTACGCTTGACATGCTTCATATCTGGAAAATATTTGATAAGAAGTTTCATTTTGCTTGAAAATCTGAGGTAGATGTTAGATTTGTTTTTTTGAAAATAAAAAAAAATCAAGCCTTATCCCTTTCTGTAATGCAGAAGATTCATTAGTCTTTAGTACAGAAGAGCAATTAGACATGATCAACTTTGTTTTACTTGCCTGCAGATTAAAGCGAAATTCTATCATCAAGAAGAATAACATTTTATGGAGTAACCTCGTACTGCTAGAGAAGAGAGAATAATGTAATAAGTACAGTCTTCATTTAAGTTTAAATCTGAGCTACATTCTGCTGCATGACACAAATCTTCTAACCAGTGGGAAAGAATGTCTAAAATGTTTTACATCTGGTAATAAAAAATAAGATTGTTTAAGCCTAATTTACAGTAGATTAAAAAGTCTAAATGAAAGCCAGCATTATGTGTAAAAAGGTGAGATCAATATAGATCATTTCGGACTTGCTATTGAGTCCTACAAACTACACAACTCAATTATTTGTGCAAGACATGTGTTTGGTGGAAACATCATTAAAAGAACACGATTCGTACAGTGAATCATGGTGAAGGGAGCATCTTGTCTTGGGGCTTTTTGTTTCTTCAGCTCGAACAGGGAACTTAGTCAAGGTTCCAGTCAAAGCTCAATGTTAGCACAAAACCTTCAGACTTCTGCTACAAAATTGAAGATTAAGAGGAACCTCAACCTTCAGCAAAGGTATGGCCAAAGCTATCCATCCAAATAAACTGTAGAACTGGTGGGTTCACTAGAAAAAGATTCAAGTCTTAAAATTATCCTGCCAGATCCCAGACCTGAATCTGATTTTTAGAAAATAGGGCAAATAATACCAAGTCGTCATGTCCCATGTCTCCTATCCAAAAAGACTAATGAAATTAAAATATTCTTTATCATTATTAATTCTAGAATTGCGCTGCTCTGGGTGGCTGCATTTTGGAGTGGCTGCATGTTGGAGTGGCTCTGCTGGCTACATATTAAGTTTTGGTTTATTGTACATTGGTTCTCTTTTTTCTTGAGGAAGATTGCAATTTTTTTACCTGTATACTTTCTAGTTTTTGGTGCTGTGAAGGTGGAAGGATTTTTGCTGTAAATTTCCACTCTTTGACAACTTGTTATGATGCGTAACCATGGCAACAGTGTGGTTTACAGCCGGGAGCAGCTGATTAACATTGGAAAAGCTGAAATAATACCTCAACTGAAGCCACAAATCCCTAAAGAGTTGATAAGGAGGAGACGTGGATGCAGAGCAGGAGCGAAAAGGAGACAGAGAAAGAGGAAGTTCAAGCCATCTCTTCCATCGATCATAATGGGCAACGTAAGATCACTGGCTAACAAGATCGATGAACTCCAAGCCCTTACAAGGACTCAGCCAGAGTACCGGGAATGCAGTGGTATGTGTTTTACGGAGACGTGGCTGCTAGATCATATCCCCGACTCCAGCGTCTCTCTGCCAGGCTTCCTGACTGTACGAGCAGACAGAGATCTGAAAACGAGCAGGAAAAGAAAGGGAGGTGGAGTAGCAGTGCTTGTCAACAACAGATGGTGTCATCCAGGACATGTTACTGTGAAGTGTCGTCTCTGCAGCCCAGATGTCGAACTCTTGGCAGTAAGTTTTCGGCCATATTATTTGCCAAGAGAGTTTACCAGTGTAACTTGGGCAGGTGTTTACATTCCACCTTCAGCCGTTGCCGACAATGCATGTGATGTCATCAGTTCCGTTGTTGCTAAGCTACAGGCACAGCACCCCAATGCATTTGTGGCAATATCTGGTGATTTTAATCATGCCTCGCTCTCTACTACACTTCCAACATTTCAACAGTTTGTCACCTGCTCCACAAGAGAAAACAAGACCTTGGATTTGTTTTATGCAAATATAAAGGATGCATACATGTCCAAACCAAGACCTCCTCTGGGACAATCAGATCACAATCTTATTTTTCTCTGTTCAGTATATAAACCACTTGTTCAGAGGCAACCTGTTACAAAGAAAACTGTGAGAAGATGGTCACAGGAAGCTGAAGAAGCCCTGCAGGGTTGTTTTGCAACCACAGACTGGATGACTCTTTGCCAAGCACATGGAGAGGACATCAATGTCATGACTGAGTGTGTGACTGACTATATAAACTTCCGTGTGGACAACATCATCCCCACCAGAACAGTGAGATGCTTCCCTGATAACGAACCCTGGATCACCAGTGACCTAAAGGAACTGCTAAACAAGAAAAAAAGAGCCTTCAGGGAGGGTGACAGGGAATTACTGAGGAGTATACAGAAGCAACTTAAGGTCAAGATCAGAGACAGCAAGGAGGCATACAGGAAGAAGCTGGAGAACAAACTACAGAGGAACAATACCCGAGATGTCTGGTCAGGAATGAGAAAGATCACAGGCTTTAAGGACAGGAAGGATTGGATAGATGGAAGTCTGGAGAGAGCCAATGAACTGAACACATTCTTTAACAGGTTCAGTTCAGGAACTAGCTCAGCATCCCCCTCTCGTGTTCCCAGCCAAACAGACATCCCACTCTCCTCTGATCAACAGCTTTCCTGTTACACCTCGGATGTTTTATCCTTCACCTCAGCCATGGACTCTTCTGATTCCACAAGTTTGACTTCAACCATGTCAGGAAATTCTGCTACCCCCATTACCTCCCCCTGTCACTTCTCTGTCTCCAAAAGTCAGGTGAAGAGGCAGGTGGAGAAACTGAACCGGAACAAGGCTGCAGGTCCAGATGGTGTCAGCCCCAGAGTCCTGAAAGGCTGTGCTGAGCAGCTCTGTGGGATTCTGAAGCACATCTTCAACCTTAGCCTAACTCAGGAGAAGGTTCCAGTGTTGTGGAAGACATCTGGCCTGGTACCAGTACCAAAAAGAACTCACCCATCAGTCATCAATGACTATAGACCTGTTGCCCTGACATCCCACATCGTGAAGGTTCTGGAGAGACTCCTGTTGGCCCACCTGAGTAAGGAAACAAGAACGTATCATGACCCGCTGCAGTTTGCTTATCGCCGTGGAGTTGGAGTTGAAGATGCCATCATCCACCTGCTTCAACCAACCCACTGTCATCTGGACAAAGCAGGCAGCACTGTGAGGATCATGTTCTTTGATTTCTCCAGTGCATTTAACACAATTCAGCCTAATTTGCTTTGTCAGAAACTCCTGAAGACAGAGGTGGAGCCCTCAACAATTGCCTGGGGTGTGTGAGTGAGGGTACAGTGTCATTTTTTTGGGTGTCTTGGTGAGTCAGTGAGAATGTATGTGTTTAAGAGGGAGGGAACATATGACTGTGTCTGTATGTCTTTGTCTACCTGTCAGGTTGGATCTTGGTCTGCCCCCTCGCCTGGCGCACCTCAGGCCTTACGCTTAATGGGGGGCCTATTTCCCCTCCGTCACTCCCCGCCGGTGACGGGGGCCCCTGTGCTGCTGACCAGGTGGTCAGCAGCACAGGAGCACCACAGGGGACCGTACTCTCACCATTCCTTTTCACTTTGTACACCTCAGACTTTCAGTACAAATCAGAGACCTGTCATCTGCAGAAATACTCAGATGACTCTGCAATTGTCGGGTGTATCAGAGATGGACAAGAAGCTGAATACAGAGAGCTGGTGGACCGCTTTGTGATGTGATGTGGAAACAATCGTCTCACCTTGAATGTGAGCAAAACAAAGGAGATGATTGTAGATTTCAGAAGAAACAGGGATAAGTCAAACACTGTTTCCATCAAGTGGAGGTGGTTGAGAGGTATAAATACCTCGGAGTTCACCTTGACAACAGACTGGTCTAGAGACTGAACAGTGAAGCCGTCTACAAGAAGGGACAGAGCAGACTGTACTTCTTGAGGAAGCTTAAGTCCTTCAAGGTTTGCAGCAAGATGCTGCAGATTTTCTACAAGTCTGTTGTGGAGAGTGTAATCTCTTCAGCCGTCATCTGTTGGGGTAGCAGCATCAGAGCCAGGTATTTAAAAAGACTCAACAACCTGATAAAGAAGGCTGGTTCTGTTCTGGGGACAACTGTGGAAAATCTGGAGATGATGATGCAAAGAAGGATTCTTCATAATATCAAAAAAATTATGGACAACCCTGAGCATCCTCTTCATGAGATTGTCATACAACAACAGAGCGTCTTCAGTCGGAGGATTCTTCAGATTCGCTGCAATACAGACCGCTACAGGAAATCCTTCCTGCCCACAGCTATCATCATCTACAACAACTCCTTAAGGAATTATATGAGCTATACCAACACTTAATTTCCCTCTGGGATCAATAAAGTATTTTTGAATTTGAATTGAATAGAATCAGTTTCAGGGCATTTAGAAACATTATTTTACTTTCTATGTTTTCACCTTTAAAAAAGCTTTTAATTTGTTTTTTAAATTCAGTTGTAAAGGTTCTTGGTCATATTAAAGGCGTAAAAAGTTTGGAAGTTGCTTATCTTGGCCTCATGCCTTTTACATTAGAGAAAATAAGCATTTTAACTGGGCTTTGCCTGTGTCTGTTTACGTCTACTGTCAATCAATTTTGTTTTGGTCCTCAGAGCGTAGTAAGCTTAGAGATTCCAGTTTATTTTAAAATAGGATGAAAACCTGATCTAATACATTTATTGTTTCATTAAGAAAACTATAAAAACAAAGAATAATAAATAATCTGTCATTGCAAGCATGTCACAGTATGCCGTTCAGTCTCAGTTAGACTGAATCCCAGCCTTTATCTGGGCTGTATTGTGTACTATTTATCCATCTGAGCACCCTGCTGTGGCAGTGTATGAATGGATCCAGTTGATCTGGAGGCTTCTGGAGACATTATATCGCGCCAGCGCTCGCTAATGCACAGCCACGTCTCTGTGCTTGTCCATCTCTTTATGGGTGTACACAACCATGTGATGTGTTACAAAGGAAGACAAAGGGGTTGCATCACAGATCCGCTTCTGAAATTATGCAACTCCCCCCAACCACCCACCCAAACGCTTCTGATTTATTGATGAAAAGCAAGGTACCCCGGCGAGAACGCGTGTTGTCTCCCATGTGTTTAAATAATCTTTTGTGTTATTTGTAAGAACAGATGTAAAATATCTCCTCAGCTGCAGGAACAAACCAGATAGATGACTTCCTTTTTGTTGTATTTAACCAACAATCTGTATGATTACTCAGTGAAGGGATGTTATTCGATTGAATGTCCACTGAAATGGATATTAGTATTGACTGGGAGCTCAAACACACAGCTCTACAGCATCTTCAGCTGTAATACTGAAATTAGACTTAGAGGCAAGTCATGATTTACATATTCAATAGCAGCTGCACAGGATTTCTGGTTGTTTTCTTTGTTTTCTTCAAGGCTTTGCATCCTCATACACCCTTACAGTGAATACTATTATAATGTTTTTAGAGCATCCTGGCACCACTGCAAGGCTTTCTCTCCGCTAAGAGCTACAGCTTCCTTGACAACTAAAATGCTCCAGTGTCTGAGCCTAATGTTGCCATGGCTTCTTTTTTTTGGGAACATGTGATGCATTTTCTTTGGCAGATTATTTTAAAATCTAGCATGCGTTTCGTGATTGTCTCTGATGTTGGCTGGCACACAAAACATGAAAATGTAAATAAAGAAATTAGAATACTTAAATGTACATTAGAATTGCAAGAAATGTAAACTAAACACAACTGTGAACTTTTAGTAGAGTTGCGAAGGTGTAAAGTAAATTGTTTTTTTTCTTCTGCAAGCTATTTGAAAAGCATATTTTCAATACACTGACTTTGTAGAGGCAGCGTACCTGCTTAAGTTAAATAAGGAGGAATTATGCTCTTTACCCCACGCCTGTATTTGGAGTGTAATAAATTAAAATTCCAAGAATTTAATCACTCTTGCCAAGTCCCACTTAACATTTTGAAGTCCAATTTAGACTTCGGTTGCAGGGGCCCTTGTCCTTGAAAATTGCTTCCATTAACTTTTGTACAATGTTCCTGCCCATCAAACAGTCAAAGTGGTTTTTGGAAAGAGTTAATGCTTTTGTTATAGAGAAAAATCAAACCCTCAGAAGAGCTTACTTATGTAACCCCTTAAAAGCTGTAAGGAAAAAAATGATGGAAATTAATTCATCTTCAAATAGATGGATAGATCAGATTTATAAAAGGGTCATGTTTTCTGTGAAAATTCAACAGAATATTTGCTTTGCGCGTTGGTCACTTTGCTTTGTTCTTTTTTGCCTTTGCAGTTTTGGCCACTTTGTACCAAACCTTTTTGGGAATGCAATGGTGCCATCTACTGCGGGATATTTGGCCCCGACCGATTTTGTACCTGCCAGAGTAATATTTTGTGCCCAATTTTATCAACCCACGACTCAAAGTAAATTTCTAGAATCTATTCATAGGCTTCTGCAGAGGCGGAGCTAGCCTAAATGGCGCCCTGTGCGAGAACCCCCTGTGACGCCCCCCCTCTCCCCCTAATGAAAAACAAACTAGAGAAACAAAATTGCTACAATTTGGGCTTTTTAAGCATTGTGTGTTCTTTTTTGTTTTTTTGTGTGACAGGACTTGTTTGAATTAGAGATGACAGTTAAGGGATTTCAAAAGTGCTGCTTTCTGGCCTTCTTTGAAGCAAATTCGTCAATGATGTCATCAGATGATATCTCCTCCCCAACTTGGAAGTTAATACTGATGATGCTGAGGCCAGCTAAACGCTCCTGGGACATGGTTGACCTCAGGTAGTTTTTTATTAGCTTAAGTTTTGAAAAGCTCCTCTCTGCTTCAGCCACTGTTAGTGCAATTCTGAGACCAGTCCAGAGGTTGGGGTAGAGGTGGTTCTTGTGAAGAAATGTTAAAAGGCCAAGCATGTCCTGTGGCAGCAGGCTGTCCAGCACCGGTCCTTCCCTGAGACCATTGCAGCCTCGAAGGGCTCACAGGAGTCAGTGGGTCTGGAGGAGATTCCTCCGGCCTACCGAGATCTCGCCGCTGTTTTTAGCAAGGAGCGAGCCTACACTTTGCCCCCCCACCGGCCCTATGATATGGCAATTGACCTCCTCCCTGGCGCTGTCCCTCCCCGTGGCCGCCTTTTTTTCATTGTCTGCCCAAGAGACGAGAGCCATGGAGGAGTATGTGGCTGAGGCCCTTCAGAATGGTTCCATTAGGCCGTCTACTTCGCCAGCGGCTGCAGGATTCTTTTTTGTTAAAAAGAAAGATGGAGGGCTTCGCCCCTGCATAGATTACCGGGCCCTAAATAGGATGACGGTAAAAAACCGCTACCCTCTTCCGCTCATCTCTACCGCCCTCGACTCTCTCTCACGCGCCACCGTTTTCTCTAAGCTGGACCTCCGTAGCGCCTACAACTTGGTGCGTATTAGGGAGGGGGCGAGTGGAAGACGGCATTCGTCACCCCCACCGGACTGTACGAGTATTTGGTGATGCCGTTTGGCCTTTGCAACAGTCTTGCCGTCTTCCAGCACTTTGTCAACGATATCCTCCGGGATATGTTGGGGCGCTGGGTGTTCGTTTACTTAGACGACATCTTGATATACTCCCGCTCCATGGAAGAGCATACCCATCATGTTAGATCAGTGCTGAGCAGACTCCTGGAGAACAAGTTGTTTTGCAAGCTGGAGAAATGTACCTTTCACCAGCATTCTGTTTCCTTCCTCGGGTTCGCCATATCCTCTGACGGGTTGGCCATGGACCCCCAGAAGGTCCGGGCAGTCGCTGAGTGGCCTCTGCCGTCCAGTCTGAGAAAGTTACAGAGCTTCCTGGGGTTTGCTAATTTTTACCGGCGGTTTATTCTGGGTTTCAGCTCTGTCGCAGCACCCCTTACCTCCCTCACCAAACCGTCTAACCAGCCTCGGCCCTTTAGCCTCCCTCCCGAGGCTGTCCGATCCTTCCGACACCTTCTCCGCCTGTTCACCTTGGCTCCCATACTGTTGCACCCCGACCCGAGAGGCCCTTCGTTGTAGAGGTAGACGCCTCTGATGTGGGTGCATGTGCTGTTCTTTCCCAAAGAGGTCCTGATGACAAATTACACCCCTGCTGTTATTTCTCGCGGAAGTTTTCCGAGACCCAACAGAGGTATGGCGTTGGCGACCGAGAGCTACTAGCCATTAAATGGGCCCTAGAAGAGTGGCGTCATTGGCTCTTGGGGGCCCGTGAACCGTTTCTTATATAGACTGATCACCAGAACTTGATTCACCTTCGTTCAGCCAAGCAGGTTAACCCCAGACAGGCCCGCTGGGACTTGTTTTTCGAGCCTTACAATTTCCACCTTGCCTACCGCCCTGGCTCAAAGTACATTAAAGCAGATTCTCTTTCCAGACAGTTCTCCCACACTTCCCCCCAGGCTGACCCCGGTCCCATTTTGCCCGCCCAACGCTTCCTGGCTCCCCTCCGTTGGCCTTTGGAAGACTCTATCCAGGTAGCCCTGCGGAGACACCTCCGGCCGCCTCTATGTCCCCTCGGGATGCCGTCAGGAGGCTTTAATCTGGGGTCACTCTGGTCCTGTAAGGACGTTGCAGTTCCTTAAACGCGCACTCTGGTGGCCCTCCATGAACGTCCACGAATTCGTCTCCGCCTGTGACGTCTGCGCCCGTCTAAACCCTCTTCCTCCTCTCTTGCAGGGGAACTTTAACCCCTTCCAGTTCCGAGACGCCCCTGGTCTCACATCGGGTTGGACTTTGTCACCGGTCTCCCCCCGGTTGACGGTCTGAATACCATCCTCACCATTGTGGATCGGTTTTCTAAAGCCGTCCACTTGGTGGCCCTTCCCGGTCTACCCTCTGCCAAACGCACAGCCGAGCTCTTGCTGGAACATGTTGTCCGCCTGCACGGCTTCCCCAAGAACGTTGTCTCCGACAGGGGTCCCCAGTTTTCTGCTAGGTTTTGGAGAGCCTTTTGTCACCTCATCTGGGCCTCGGTCAGTCTCTCCTCTGGCTACCACCCCCAGACCAATGGCCAGACCGAACGGTTTAACCAACAACTAGGTCGATTCCTGCGATGCTTCGTGGCTTCCCAACCTTCGCGCTGGCCCAGGTATCTACTGTGGGCAGAGCTTTCCCACAACCTCCATGTCTCTTCCTCCACGGGGTTTTGTCCCTTTGAACTCTGCCAGGGGTTCTGCCCCCCCCCCCCTCTTTGAGCATCAGGAGACTGATGTTGAAGTCCCCGCAGCCCAGCTGTTTGTCCGCCACTGCCGTCTGGCTTGGGTTAAAGCTAGGGCGGCTATTTCCCGAGCCAACTCTCAGTCCGCCAGGCAGCACCGCCGCAGACACCGCCCAGGCCCCTCCTTCCAGCCTGGCAATCAGGTTTGGCTCTCCACCAGACACCTTAAGCTCCACACTGAATCCAGTAAGCTCACTCCCAAGTTTGTAGGGCCCTACGAGGTGCTGACAAAGATCAACCCAGTCACTTATCGCTTGCGCCTCCCATCTGCGCTGAGAGTTCACCCCGTTTTTCATGTGTCCCAGCTTAAGCGACACGTCACCTCTCCACTGACCCCCACCCCCACTCCCCCTCAGCTCCAAGAGTCATAGATGGAGGTCCTACCTTTACAGTCAGGCGGATTTTGGACTCTCGCCGTCGGGGCAGAGGAATCCGATACCTGGTTGATTGGGCTGGCTATGGTCCTAAAGAACTCTCCTGGGTTCCATCCAGACACATTTTGGACCCATCTCTGATTGCAGACTTCAACAGCCATCATTCTGGACCGTCAGGCGCCGGTCCTTAAGGGGGGGGGTCCTGTCAGACGGCGGTCATGTGATCTGGAGGATTTCCCATTTAAGGAGGAGCTACTCACCAGCTCGCCACTCTGACATCACTTTTTCCATGTCCCGAGCTCCGCAGCTGTGCTTCCCAGCATCGCTAGTTCCCGGGTGTAGCGGATTTCCCGATCCTTACAATCACCCGATCCTACCGTCTCGTTAGATCTTGTAATCCCAGCCTTCTCGACAGATCAGTCCTCACGTTCAGGGATTACTATACTAAACCGCGTGCTACTGTCCTTCCCTCGCTCGTCCATCACCGCGCTTGGGTCTCAGCCGCACGCAACACTCCTATCGGTCTATCAGGCCGTGATCCTGACACTACTGGTATGAGCAGTGGAGGTAGACGTCTGTTCATCATCCTCAGTGGCAGCTGATGTCATCCCAAAATATCTGAGTAGGGATCCTGATGTTGCATAAAACAAACAATACAATCTTCATGTCACGTCTGTTGCTTAAGCATTTTAATTAACATGTTACAATGAGCATTTACAGTTTTAAGTAAAGTAATTAGTTATTGATCATAATCTCTTAACCCAAAGTCCGTGTCTAAATGAAAAAAGGAGACGTTTCCAAACTTTGAATACTATCTAAAATAGCTACATTAGAAACTACAGAGTGAAATGTTTTTCTATTTCTTTCTTTTTATCAGCCGCTCAATCTCTGATTGAGCTCCAACTCTCCCGCCGCTTCTTGGCCACTGTGAGTTTATAATATAGCCGCAGTGTGCAGCGCACGTAGCGCAACATGATGACATCATCGACTTGTACAGTACAGATGTCATGTGCTGAAAGGCGAGAGTCTTAGCTTTCAGCTAAAAAAAAGACCACTCTAGCTATTATAGTTTTTATTTTATGGCAGTTAACAGTTTAAATGGGATCATACTAGCAGGGCACTTCCAGCGGCCCGCGGCTGCTCCATTTTTTATGGGGCTTTATTAATAGCTCATTTCCCGATTCCAAAAAGAAAGGCAAATGGCGCGAAAAAGCAGGACAACCTGCGGTGATTAATAATAATGTCACTCAATGTATTTCAGCTAAATTCTTGAAGACTCATTTTAATTCGATAGCGTTTAGTTATCAGCCTTTTGGTAAGATGCTCGTTGTGAGCAAGTCTGTGTCTTAACAAGACATGCTAATAATATCATCCACTTTTCGAACTCTTACCTTTTCATTTAATAAAAGCTCATTTGACACAGAAAAAGTTAACGGTTGGAAGTAGTTCTAAATGCATGCAACGTAGAAGCTAGCAAAAGTCTTTTGAAAGGATCATCATAGCGCCATGCAAAACGTACAGATTAGACAGGTTAGGTAATCAATAAGTTGGGGGATAGGCGGCCAAAATACCAACTAAATAATAAAGACATTCACACCTGCATATTTTCCTCGTTTCTCCTCCTCTTCTTTTCTTTTTTTTCTAAATTGGGCACCAGATGGTTTCGACCTTTTCTTGTCCATTATGTTTGTGAATCGTGATATGTCATACGGTACCTGTGTGTATCCCTCCATCATTCCCCGAGATCCCTCCGCCGCCCCACCTAATGGAGGGCGCTGCATGTCTATAGAGCACGCTATCCCACCCTGCATCCACAGAGGCGGGGTGGACACAAGGGGGCGCAATTTAATCACAATATAAATGCAAACAATGACTTTGCTGTGCTTTTATTACAGAAATATTATTATTATCATCACTATTATTATAATTATGACGAACATGCAATTTTCTGTTTCTGTTTATGTATTGTCTGATGCTAAAAAATAAAATAAAAATAAAAAAAAATAATACAATTTTTATTAAATGCCGCCCCCTCCAGACTGTCGCCCTGTGCGGCCGCACATAGTGAACATATCGTTTATTGGAGTCATAACATGAAATTTCCCTGACAGAAGCCCAGGGGCGGATCTTGATATCTACCAATAGGAAGTGACTTTGTGTTATGGTATCTGAGGTCATAATTTGTTGTGTTTTATGACAGTCAATGGGCCCAAATTAGAGGATTTGAACCAAAATGAATAATGCAATGTAAAGTCTTAAAATAGTAGTTTACAATTTAAATAAATTATAAAACCTTTTTTGAACATAGTTATGGTTGGCTGGCATGGAGGACCAGGACAACCCCTGTACAGTGTCAAGTGTGAAAAATTAATAATTACATGTGACTTTTTTATGATTTTTCCTGAAAATTTTTAACTACAATGAATAATGAATTGAAGTGCCATGGATTAAGTATCTGGGTACAAATTGGTTTGTTTTCCAGGTACAAAATAAAAGTGGGAAGGGACTAAATGCCATGCTCAGGTAAAAAACATGGGAATGATTTAAAAAAGGGTTGAACTGACTTGGTTGTTTCTTTTAGCAGCTGTTATCCAAAGACCTAAGTTGATGGATGTTTGTTTTAGTTGTTTCTTGTTGTAATTTCTATTTGAGCTACCATCATTGTAGTGCTATTAATCAGGCAAAATATTGTAATCATAAACTCACTTTAATTTTTTTGTAGATTTGAAAAAAGCTGTTTTGGATTCATACAAAATTAATCTTGTTTTTAAATTGACAGCAGTCTTAAATATGTCATGTTGCTGGCAGTGTGCTGTAAAATATAGCAGTAAACAAACCATGAAAAAATTCCCTCCTAAGTGGATGAACTGTTTTCAGGAAGAGCGACAGCAGCAAACATTGCACTTCTGGATGAGAAGACAGACCAACCAGAGGCAAACGCTTGAATCTCCTGCTGCCAGGCGAATATTGTGCAGAAGATTATACTGTAATTCCACATTAAATATGCTCTGGTTTGCTCTTATCCAGAGGCGCAAGATGTTAATGGATGATTGCACAACTGATGTATAGCCCAAAAATGATTATGGATGCTGTTTAACAAATGAATCTTGCATCTCTTCCGAGTAATAATTCATCTTGCGATATTTCCTCCCTGGCTGCAATCATTCACGCCGTGCTAAAGGAGCAGTGTTTTCATTTACTGGTAAGTGAAAGATCTATAGTTGTACCCTGCGTACATCACGGATGGGGAGGATGCACTCATTTGGGGAGAAATGAAGTCATGCTCCCACAGAAACAAGCGAGGTTAGGACCCTGACTCATAGTCACAATGTGATGATACTTGGGAGTCGCAGCTGGAGTCAAAATTTAATAAGTGATCCTTCAGGTAAATCTGCGAGGCTGCAGGAGAAGTGGCTCAAGGACAATGGAATCTTAGATGGGTTTCGTAGAGTGCATGATGATGGGACTCCATTGTTAAAATGTCATAGGCTAAGATGGTGAGTGTAATGGTATGTGTTGTCATGACTGTCTGGCTTTATGGTCTTTTCCCCAGAGAGTGGATGGACGTGCTCAGCCCTCCTATTATCCCTCCCAGCCAGCAGAGAAGGTCAGGCAACACAGAGAACAATTTGGAACGTCTACTCAGAGGTATGGTAACCTTCATTTTAGTCCTTTTACCCCCGCTTTGCCTTTTATGTCCTTGGGAGAACGGAAGATGGCAAACAGTCAGTTGCTTTAAGACTAGTTACAAAAAACCATTCAGCTAATGGAAACAGTCGCTGCTGAAAGAGCTTTCGGAGATGTTAAATTTCCTCCAAGGATGCGGGCAGGAAGACGGGACAGCAACCGAAAGTGTATCTAATTAGGGCTAAGAAAAAAAAAAAGTCATGAGTAGAGCTCTCTGTCCTCCACATAACACCATAGGTCAGAAGAGACAGGCTCATTACAGGCCTGTACCCCCCCAGACACATCCGCAAGGTTAACTGATGAAACCTTTCCAGTTTACTACATCTCTTTTAAACCTCTCTCACAACGTGTCATATAATTAGTTTTCATTATTGTTGCCCACGTTCGGATAAGATAAAATGCTCGTCTCGATGCGTTCCATAACCTTTTTAGCATTTAACTGCCTGTCAGTTTAACAGCTCGGTTTCTGCGCTTTAAGGTAGTGGGGGATTACGGGGAATGTCTTTACGGCTTCATAATTTGGTTCTGCGTCTGGGTGTCTTAGGGCTTGATTGATTAGGGAAAAAATGGCAGCGGCAGAAAACTTTTAAATCCACCTGGGTCTGAAGGTCACCATCCAAGCTGTATTCTATTAAAAGTTGACTGAGAAGGCCTTTCACATATGGCATTGCAATGGTACTCAAAATACATATAAATACATACATAAATATATATATATATGTGTGTGTGTGTGTGTATGTATGTGCAATCTTGATTGCAATCGAATCCAGGGTTTCTTGTTTCATTTAGCATGTTTTGAATATGAGGTTTTCACTGTGATTTTCTTGGCTTTAATACAGGAGGAGATGGTCTTGTGAAAGAAGAGGAGAATGGAGATGAATATTTGAAACTGCTCTATGATCCTTGCCTCAACTGCTATTTTGATCCTGAGTCAGGAAAGTACTATGAACTAGCTTAACTCAAAGCCCATTACCATCAGAATGAATAAATCACATTAACAGCAGATGAATTGCTTTGAGATTTTACTTTTTTCTTTCTTTCTTTTTTTAAGCTGAGCTTTATTGATCGGAAGTGAATTCCCTTTTCACCAAAACCCCTTCCTGTGTTAGCTCCTTTGTTCCTGGAACCCAACGGCAGCTTTGTTTTGCCATGTGTGGTTAGTTATGCTAGATTGTAAGGTATTGGGAAAGTCTCTAAGTCAAGCACATGGCCTTTTGCAAGTATGGGCTCATTCACATAGACTTCTGATGACAAAGAGAGGCTTTTCATAATTCTTGGCTTGGAAATTAATATGGAAACCTTCTAAAAGAATTTGCCGGAGCTTCTTTTTAATATTACAAAGTCTAACATTTAAATAGTGAAAAGATGTATGTTGTTTTAATGAAATGTATGCAAAAAATCAAAATGTGTTGATGTGTTTTTATAGTATTTAAAATAAATTTGATTTGAAAAATGTGGTTCCGGTTTGTTGTGTTTGTTTTCTTTCTAATTAGTCAGACCTGTCCAAGAATACAAGAATAAAATGAAAGATGATTGATTTTAATACATTCAAATGGATTTAGGATACTCCCGGCTCTTTTCATGGTGTTTAACTGTAACTAGGAGTAGCAGCTGGTGGGCTGCTGATTAGGCTGGCAGGTCTCACCATTTCTCCCCCACAATACTTGTCACACCTGAAGCAATGGGGTATTGATTCATCACTTTTGTAGCTGTTACAATTACTGCACAAAATGAAACAAAAAATTGGGGGGAAAAACAATGTTTTTCTTTTCCATCAGGTCTAAATACACTGCATCTCATTCAGCAAGCCTGAGTGAAAAGTGATAGCATGTGCGGAGTTGTTATTTTCATGTAACGTCCTGGTCAGAAGATAGCATACAGTGATCATCGGCATGATGACAAGTTTGTATTTCTTAGTATTTTCTAATTCAGACAGATTTACAATAAAACATAGTGGCTGAAATATAAGCATGTATTCCTTATATTTACATAAATGTACCTTTGCAGGTTTGAGGAAAAACCAAACACCTTTTGTAGCCATTAACAAGGTTCAGGTATGAATGTGTCTGTATATTTGACCTCTGATGCTAACACCATCACACACTTCCTGTCATTGTGGTCAAGTGGGGCAAATGTAGTTTTCTCTGGCCATAAACTTTTCTCCAGAAGGTATTTGACTTGTCCATATGGGGAGCTGCAAATTTCATTAGATTTAAATTTTCTAGGAGTCCCTTTTCTCTTGATCGGCCCTTATCAGACAGTATGTGGACGGTGACACTGGTGCTTGCCATTTTCCAATTACCAGTATTAGTAGGCTTTGGTCTTAGGGTTTCTTGCATCGTTGTTGAATGACCTAAACATTTTGCTTTTATCTGAGGGAGACTGAGCCAAACAGTTAAAACTGGGAAACAACTTGCTGTACAAAAGTAACAATGGTCCTCTAACACATAATAATGTTTTTAGAGTGGAAAAACAAGCTAACAATGTGCTTTGGGAACAGAACTGACCTTAACCACAATTGAAAAGGTATGGACTAAGTTTAAAAGACAGGAACCTAATAATGGCTACAAACTGTTTTCTCTACAGCTTGCTAAAGGACATTTATCTGAATATATATTAGTACAGGTTTGTGTATGTATTTGAGCCAACTTGTATTTTTCTGACCCTGTGTGGATTAATGAAAACCCACAATAAATTCAAACCAATTCCTGTTTTTAAAAATCATTGATGTTATGTGTTGTATAATAATTTCGCCCTAATGTATTAGTAAAATACATGATTAAAAGCTCAAAATAAATGATATTGATCGCCATGATGACTGTATGTGAACTTCCAACTGGAAATGTATTCGGCACAACATCCAGGTTACGATATTCAGTTTAATAATTCATTGTTTCAAATTAATAGTCAAGACTTCTGAAAAAACCTTGGAAACAAAGTTCAACAGCTTTGACTTCCAATGCTTTCATGCCTTATAAAATACAGGTAATGGAAACAGCTCGAACATGAGTGTTAAAAAGACATTGAATGTTACATAAGGAGCTGTCATAAATTAACTACAAGTCATACATTTTAATCATGATCTCAATGTTTTATATCATAATGCATGACTGACTGGGATATGTCCAGGGATTAACTGTGAGTTTGGCCTCCTTGGCTTCAAGCATAATCTTGGGGGTCATGACAGCAATGTCCCATGGTTCTCAAACTGTAGTACAGCTGCCACTGGAGGTATTTAGGTTGCCTATAGTGTTACACACAAAAATATGGGTATATATTATTTAGAAATATATGAAAACTAAATAAAATATTTCACTATTATGCACCGATAACTAAACAAGTATGTTTTAGGTAAACAGATTACTAACGAAGGATGGAGAAGTGGTCCAATGCTGAAGCAAATAACAACCATCATTTAACAAAAGATAACTGATAGAAGCGCCAACATTTTTGTCTACAGGTGAGACCACTTGCACAATTATGTCAGCTTGTATGACTGTTAAGTCAGTCGTGGTAAAGACTGAGCCCGGTTCTACTGAGGGTTTCTTCTTGTTAAAAAGGATTTGTCCCTGACCACTGTTGCCACATGCTCATTCAGGTGGAGGCCAACGACTCGATGGAATCGGCTGGATTTTCTTTGATACAAAGCTATTTTTACCAATTGGCATAGTAAACTAAACTTGACTCCATTGTATTATAGCTAGAATCCAATTGTGAATGTAAATGTAATGTATGTGAAGTAAGAATGGACACAATCTGCCTTCCAATCTGAAAGACTTGCAGCTCATCACCAAAGATAAATAGTCAAAATACAAAAATGCAAAAAGCTGGACAGCAGTTATAAGAAAGGTTTGATTTCTCTAATGCTGTTATTTTGATTTATTAATTAGAAAGAGAGAGGATATTTTTCATAGGTTATTTTTTTAAATAAAATGTGAAAAACCTTTTTTTATGAGTAACAAACTTTAAAATAACTTAAAAAGTAAATCCCCTGGGGGTATGAATAACTTGACTGTAAGGTGACTACTGTAGGTATTGGTTTCCAAATCTTCATGTGCTGAAAAAGTAAGATTTGGACATTTAGGTTTGTTGTGCCCTAATTTGTTATTTTTTCAAAATGTTATATCAAAATGTGTTCATTGTTTTTATATGTTTGCCTGTCTTATCACATAATTTCCAAAACATAATTTAGAAATTACAGTCACTTGATATGACGTCAATAGTTGTTTTCACCAAATACTTTTTTATGACTACCCAACACTTCTAATTGAGAAATAATATTCTGAAGGAACACTATCTACCTTATTGCTTTGAGTTACTTCACTAAATGGGGAACTAGTATGTTTTAACCAAAAATTCAGCAAACAAAAACACACAGCTACAGTTTATGTTAAAATGAAACCACCTTATTCTAATGTTATATCTGCTGAGCCTGCTGTGTTATTTGGAGGTCAAGTGTTCTAATATTTTTATTTTTTTCCCCCATAATCATGTAAAGCACCTTGAATTACCTTGTTGAAAGTTTGCTATACAAATAAAATTGCCTTGCCTAATCGAAATTATCTACTGTAAGTATTGGTTCTATAAGCCATAGCCTATGTTGTGAGCAAGATTTAGAAGTGTGTTTCTTTGCCTAAGTTATTATTTTTGTCTTGATTTAATTAATTTTAACTCAAGCTGTATTGTATTCTTTAAAATACCATATTCAAATTTGTATATATATTCATAAATATTTATATTTATGCAAAAATATGTCGCAGTACATCTTTATTTTACAAATTAAATCAGATGTGATCAAACTACTTGAGTAGTTGTTTTACGAAATTCTTTTTTACTGTTATTTGAGTCATTTTTGAACGGTTTCTTGATAGAAAATATACAACAGTAAAGCTACTTTTACTTCAGTAAAACTTTTAGCTGCTCTGCCCAGGTCTGGATGGTAGCCTACTTGTTGAAAATTATAAAGACTTGATCTATAGCATTAAAAGCGGTATCCAAGGCGCGTCATTAGGGGCGTGGCAACAGGTGAAGTCGTTACCAGGAACCAGGAAGTAAACAACGATGGCTGTCTTCGAAAACGTTGCAAGGCTGTAAAAGAAAACACTTTTTAGTAGATAGTTTTACACTTTTCTTAATAGCTGGGGCTACGACAGGGTGTGGAGAAAGTTAGACCACTTCACCATGACAAAGTGTTGAAAACCAGAAATTCTCCAGGATGTCAACACAGCAGGTAGGGCTACATTTGTTAAAGTCCTGAACACCTCCTGAGAACAGATCATATGGATATTTCTTGTTAAATTCCTAAGTGAGGTATTTGGTGTTAAATTCTGTTTAGGTTGTTGGTTAGAGAGTAAAGCCACCGAGTGTACGTGTGCAGGGGAGACGCTGAATCGGTTTTTCACAGAATATTCTCTTTCATACTGAGCCAAATCGTCATTGTCCTCTTGCTGTTTGATTTATCTCTTGCAAAGTTTATTTTTACGCGCAGAAACAGTAAGTCCTGTGATCCTGTTAGCAACTTTAGATGACTGATGTAGGAATTATGGGTAATTGTTTCAAATGAGGAACTACAGCTGCTTTGTTTACTCTTGTTAAATGACCTAATTATTTACATTTTGTGTTGCTGAAATAAGCAACAAAGCAAACGAATTTAAAGAATTGTTCATAAATACGCTGCCCCCCTCCAAAGCAGGTAAATTAGAAGCTAATGAGAATATAATAAATTAATCAATCATTAATTAAAGATTACTACTTGAATATGTGAAACTGCGATTATGTAAGCCTCATCATTAACTGCTGTTGTGCAGCATTAAACTATTAATGGTACTCATTAATAATTACCCCTACATCAGTACTGTTTTCTTCTTCTCTTGATAATACTGTTACCAAGTAATTCATTACTCCAGAGAGTACTCATCCTTATTTCCTCCCTTTTAAGTGAAGTGGCTCAACATGGATGTTTCCTCATACCTAAGCTGTCCTTTAGTGTTCTACTGAAAAACAACTGTCTTGTTACAGCTAAAACTGCATAAAACCATAATAATGCGTGTCTTGACTTGTGATGCTATAGCTGACTAAGCTCCAAGCAGCATCATTTCATCATGATTAGATCAGTCGCTTCTGTGACGACACAATTAGGAAGACCTAAAAGCGAAAACTAAATTATGGATTGGAATAAATAGTCTAAATAATAAATACAAATTGCAATCTAACAAGTAGATCAGTCATGATAACGTAAGGTTCGACGCGTAGCAGCTTCTCATACTAACACAGCACTGTACTTTAAAGACCTAGTTACCAGTGATGTAATGAAGGACTGCTTAGTATGCATCAGGACTTTGCAGAGTTATATATTATTACTTAGAGTGCAGGAAGATATTAGTTCATCCGGATCCATTCAAGAGCATTATGGAAGCTCTTTGGTTTAAGCAATTATCAAGCCTAATTCCTAATTCGTGTCCTTCTTCATTTTTAATTAGCTTACCATTAGCCTATCATTAGCACAATTGAATTAGGAGGTACACATAAACTAATGTTTAACCAGCAGTAAGTTCCTCATTTGTTTCTAATTTGTTTTCTGGTAAATACTCACAGTTTACTGTCCCCCATTATTTGTCTGCAAATACAGATGAATTAATGGTAAATGGTAAAGCTGTATGACAGCATGTCTAGGCAAGAATATCATCTCCAAAATAACTTCAACCTCCTCTGTGTATTGAACGAAAAATTAGCAAATTTATTTTGCATCCTAGAGATAATCTTATGTGGTTACTTAATAATTGAAGGATTGGGCTTGTCGATATGTGCAATATCAACATGTGCAAAATCCCAATAGCACCTCACAATGTTTGGTAGGTTATACTATTATGAGTACTGTTCATAAAAACTCTGCTTTCCAGTAATATATTTAGCTAATATGATTGTTTGGGGTTATTTCACTCCCCACAGCTAATATACCCTTACAGAAAAAGACACATGGTTTCACATGGGAAAAATTATGTGATCACATGTGAAAAATCTTTGACCCATATGTTAAAAAAGCATGTGAGATCTGTGAAAAACATCGGACCACCTGTTTTTTTCACACACTTCCCATGTAAATTTAGAACATTTTAGTGGTAATAAACTGAAACCCATGGACAGTCACATGTGAAGCCCATGGGATAAAATGTAAACCACATGTGAAACATGTTAGTTTCCAAATAAAACCTACATGTGGGGGAAAAAAATGTGTCAAACCCATGTCAAATTACATGTGAAGACCAGGTGAAGCTTATGTGATTACATGTGGAAAAATATGTAAAAAACTATACGTGTGAAGTCCATGTGTGCTACACGTGTGGTTTACCAGGTACCACATGGGATAACATGGGATCCCATGTGAAGAACATGTTCAACTCATGTGACTTTTCCATAAGGGTAGAAATTCTGGAGTGGTCAGGTCATTTTAATGATGGAAATGAAAGAGAAAATACAATAAAATTGGGGTTAATAATAATTTATATAAATTTTTCTTCATGCAAAAGAAAACTAAGATTACACATCACCCTGAACACATCTTTTCTACAGTGACACATGGTGGTGGCAGCATCATGCTATGGGAATGCTTTTTCTTCAGCAGGCCCGGAGATAATGGGAAGCTGAATGGAGTAAAATAAAGAACAATTATCAAATAAAACCAGTTAGAAGCTGCACAAGATTTGAGAATTGGACGAAGCTTCACCCACCAGCAGGATAAAAACCCAGAAGATACAGCTAGAGCTGCAATGGGGAAAAAAAAAACATTCCTAAATGCTTTGGAGATTTTATGGCAAGAGTGGAAATGTATTGTTTTCAGACACAATTCCCAATAGAATTATTCTGCAAAAACAAATGAGCAAAGATTTCAGTGTCTGTGCACAAACCTGGTAGAGATATATCTGAAATATTACAACCATTTGTAAAAACAAGTCTGGAAAAATAATACAACATAAAAATTTTAAAGAATTATAAATGGAAATATACTTTTTCAGACTTCAGTGATGCAATACTTTTTGCAAAAATTATGGGGGGCATCTGTAGTTTGTGGTCGTAATGTGACAAAAAGTGTGCAAAAGTTCAAGGGGTGTGAATGTTTTTCTAAGGCCCTGTATACAACCAATTAAAAGACGGCACTAAATGATGCGTTAGAAGTGTCACGCTACAATCTAGCCTCATCCCTGTTTCACTGTTTCTCATGTCTGACGGCGCCACACGTGATAAATTGTTCCTGTTGGGTCTGTTGTGCTTTGGTCACGCTTGCTGTGCTTTCTGATTATTGCTGCATACCCTAATACTCACAAAGCACACATTACAAAAACGATCCCATGCACAGCCTTTGCTTTAAACACACTAAGGAATAATAGATGATTTGTGTGATTAGTGATGGTCCAAAAAAGTGTCACTTTTTTTGTGCTTACTCAGAGATTCACAACCCTGCTGCGGAGCTTTCGCTATGATTTATAACCCATGGCTGTTCAGCTGTCATATCTCCTGCGTGTATTTCCTTTTTATCTGTGCTACACATCATGAACCGAGCTGTTAGGTTTATGGGCTCTTTAACTACCCCACTGTTACATCTTATTGGATTCATTTGTCTTTTTAGGCCGGGTTAAGGCTTCACCCTGGCATTATTGCATCGGTGATCCTGGTCTGCGCGGCGGCAGTCGCTGCTGCCGTATTGATCATCCGAAAATACTGCTTCCCAGTCAAGTAAGCAGGCTTGATTAATGAGCCGTGGCGTGATTATTTTAAACCATTAATGCGAAGAAACTCATCAGCCTGTTCTGTCACATAACTTTATTCCAGTGAGGCAACGTACAGATACTCTGTGCTGAGGCGCATGGAAGATCAGGAGTCGGCGGTGACAGAGGAAGATGGCGACAGGGGGCCCTCCACTGTGGAAGAGGAGTCAGACGAGGTCAGTGCATTGTGGCATTTCTGACTGTAGCTTTCACTCTCCTCTGTCCCCCAGCACAAGTCAACACAGCCATAACCTTCCTCATCTCATGCAACTTCCCCTTTTTATCTTGTGACAGGAGCTTCTAGAATAAATCTCCAACTGGGACGCAGCCGATCTAACTGGAAAGGAGTTCGTTATGGACGGACTGTGCGGTACAAAGGCCTGCAGCTGACAGTTATTTACAGAAGACCATTTTAACTTCCTGCTGCTCATCCTAAAATGTTAGATTTAATACAGAGTACGACAAGAATATGTTACAAACTCTCACATTTGAGAAGCTGGAACTATCAATTATTTTTTTTATTTGAGATAAAACTTGGGTGAGTTAATTTTTACTTACACCTTCTGATTGATCTAGAGAGGATCAGATAATGGACTTGTTTCACCTGCCCTGTGGACTCATCATTTATTTAAATTCAACTCAGACTTTTATCTTTTGTTTGATGTAAGGTATTGATCCTCAGTTGCATCGTAGACTCCCACGAGTTGAGTCAGTTTCTATCAGAGAACAGATACTGTTAAAGTTGATGCCTTTGAAGTGACACTGAGCTGTCGATAAGCATTAATCCTTGACCTTGTTTTTACCTCCGGCTACTGTAGGACCTTCTGATAGGTGAAGGTTGTACCTGCAGGCAAAACCCAGGGCTTAAAGAAACTAAAGGAGCCATCTCTGTCTTTCATTGTCAGTATTCTTCTAAAATGTGCAGCAATAGAAAATAAATTAAATATTTATTATCAGAGGTGGCAGGGAAGATGGGCAAAGTATCAGACAGTTGGTATTTTTAGGGAGTTTATATCTAAAGCTGATTTAGAAGAAGTATATATTTTCATATTTTACTGCTTATCTACCTAGATTCTTCTGTTTCACATTTTTTAGGTGACCACCTACAAGGTTGCTTTTTTTCCTCTGCTTATGTGAGAAAGAGGTAAAAGACACAATACTGTGCAGATTCCTTCTCTTTTTAAATGAAAATCCTCGTCTTTTGATCAGGGAATTTATTTTTATGTATCTTTAGTGTTATTGGAGTTATTTTTCATTCTTGGAGTTCAGCATATTGCCTACTGTCACACCAAGCTGTTTATTGGAGATGGATGTAGCCACTGGGACAACGTACCTGGTTTGCAAACTGTCATATTAAAACTTTGAGCTGTGAGAGTAAAGAAATAGATCCCATCAAGGTCTAAAATTAATTTAATTGAGAAATTTTAAAACAAATGGCCTCAACACACTGGTAAAATTAGTTATGGATTATTAGATATGACTAATATATATATATATATATATATAATTTCTTTTTTTTCAAATATATTAATTGGGCAGCTGTGGCTACACTGTAGTTTACCATCACCAGTGTGTGAATGTGTGCATAAATGGGTGAATGACTGAATGTAGTGTTAAGCGCTTTGGAGTCCTCTGGACTAGATAAAGCGCTATACAATTACAGGCCATTTACCATTAATTGTTGATAAAGATGGCAATGCATCAAGTTGTTTGCAAACTACAACTGGGCAACCAAGTTGTTTGCAATCTACTACTGGGCAACCTTTCAAGGTGAGGGCACCTTTTTTTCTTACTTACTAGATCCTGCACTGAAGTCTGCTATCATAGTTTTATTAGACATAATTACAAAATGGATGCCGAGGCCATAGGTGAGCTACGTTTTTATTTTCAGGACACATAACCTCTCAACCTTATTGATTTACTGCTTTGGTAAACAGGTAGAATGTACCTACCAGCAGGCTCTGTTAAATCACAGAAGGTGTTGTCAGCACCAGGATTTGTGATAGGCTATCTTCACTGCATGTCTTCCTCTTTGGTGTATGTACATGCTTTGTTTTATGATTAAAAATATGCAATAGTTAATAGTTTTTTGTTCTAAAATTAAAACCTGTTTTATGTTGGGCTTTTTTATGAGAACTAAAGAATAAGGATTCTTTATTTTTCCGAAAAAATATGAGTGAAGGTCAAATTAAAACAATGATTGGTCTTTTATAGATACCGGTTTTTTAAGGTAAGAGGAGGGTGTATCGATAAAAGAACTGACTACTTTACAGTATTTGACATTAAAATGCTCATGCCTAAAGCATGTCTTCAATGATATTAGAAGAAAATATCTTGTTAGGTAATATAGAAAAGCTGCCTTTTTTTATGGTATTATCTCGGAAGCAGTGATATTGTATAACAGCTTGCATCAGTGGTATAACACTTTAAGTCCCTGTTGTTGCTGCTTCGCGTCTATCTATCTCTTATAGAAATTCTGAGAGTAGAGCGGCGTTTGCACACCTCAAGTCTAAGAAAAGCAGACAGGATTACCTGCATGGCCACAAAGCAATCTTCTGCTGTGAATTGGGGTCAAACCCAAAACGTGCTTTATTCACTTAAATGACTACAACCACATATTACACATAAGTGTTTTAAATTTGAACATGCAAAGTGATATCTTTTTTGACATTTTACCTTCAGAAGACGTTAGGAAATTAAACACGGTCTTAAAGATGGAAAAATTTTGTTGTAATGGGTTAAAAGAAATAGCTCTTTATAATCAGCTTTAAGAGGATGCAACATTTAGACTATTTTCAGTTTCACAGGAAAGGCGACTGTTATATTCTCTTCAAAACCACCAGACTCCTTTGAAAAAGTGATAATTTTACCTCACAGATCACATGGGTTGCATCTCACACAGAAGGAATCAATCTTCAGATCTGAGCCATTGTGTTGGAAATCTGAGCTGTTTTTAACACAAATGATCTGTAAATGATGGTGGCATTCCTTTCCCTATATGAACTTTAGGGTAAAATTATGTTTTTCTTTTTTTTCAAAGGAACATTGAAGCCTTAAGGAGCTCGTTGAGGGTATATGGCTCAGACAAGTTAATATTTTGCCTTCTAAATGTTTTTCTTATTGGGATCATTACATGAATTTCACACCAAATGTCACTAACAATTCAGTTATTACACATGTAAAAACACTGGTCTCCACAAATTTTATGGGCAAATTAGTCCATAAGTTATGTGTGGTAAAGTGCAATATTACAAGGAAAAAGTATTGAAACCATTTATTTAAATGAATTAAATACTTAGAAATGCCTTGGTTGATAATCACAACTTCAAAACATCTCCAGTGTTGAGAAACCAATGATATGTACATAGGTAATTTTAAGCCATTCTTTCACACAATTCACAAATCTTCAGGCTTTCTTCATGCTCTCTGATTTTTAAGTTATTTCTAAGCCTTCAAATTAGGTGATTGGGTTTTTGTTATTTGTACTCCAAAATGTGTACACTAACTTCCAAAGAGATAAAAAAAATCTTATTTACAAGACAATATTGTCCAATTTTTAAAGCAGGGTTCAACATGCCTTTTTATTTTTAGAATTTGAATGGATTTTTGTAGTAAAATAAAAAATATGACCGCTCGTTCCAGTGGATCAACTAGATCGAGTAATAAAATTGGATGTGTTAAAATATGAAATAGTATCGCTATATCGTATCGTCCCCCCAGTATCGTGATACATATTGTATCACTAGATTCTTTCCAATACACATCCCCAGTGTATTGCGTGTTGCAATCATGAGAAGAAAAAAATCTATTTCAGGATATTCCAAAGTATTTCTGAAACTCTGTAAGTAGTCCTTGACTCTTGGACTATTCTTCAGATTATTATGTTTTCTAATATGTCACAAATCTTGTGAGGAGCCCCTGGTTCTGGGCATGTAGAAATTAGGTTCTCTCCACTTGTGGATTATGATCTCAGTGGTGCTGACTCTGTAACTATCGTTGCCCTATAGGGTCAGCAGTATATTTTGCAATAATAGGTTTGCAAGATCTTTAGAGACCTCTTTGCTTTTATCAATGATAAGATGTTTTTGTGATACCTTGTTAATTGGAAACCTTTTTTTAGACCATCAGTTAGGACTAAACCAGCTGATGCTGCTTTGAACCAATGTTGAGCAGGATTGCTTTCTAAATATGGTTAGATTTTGGCTTTCTTGGCTCTCTGTGGCTTTTTTTTCTTTTTCTTTGCTTAATGTGTTCAATAACTATCCCATCTCAGTATACTTTATTACACATCCCATAATTTTGTTTGGATTTCTTTGCATTTGGGAACTATTTGTAGTATTATCAATATTTTGTGTGAATCAGTATCCTTGGGTACAAATATATTTATGGAGAAAGAAATTTATGGAGATTTGTCTTCAGTACTCATCTTAAACAGTATGGATAGTCTTCATCCATGGAGAACAATACTGGATTTGCTGTTGACACAACTGGTGTCATTTTATTATTGATTAACTGCTTGTTTTCAAACTAATGATACAACGCAAAAGATTAATACCAAATAAAACAAGTTTGGGCATTAAGTAACATTGCTTTAAATGTAGTAAAATGTCTCGTGAATAAATCAGCAGTATTGCCCTGGTAGTGTAATAAATGTTGTTAACTGGCTGAAGCTAAAACTGAGCATTTTAAATTCAAGCAGTGTTACAGATCACGAGTGTATAACATCCCGCGGAAATAAAATTAGTATCTCTCACAAAATATTACATCAATATTAGATGTTTTATATTTTTATACTTAAAAAAGGAAAATGATCTGCAGGTAGAAATGGCTGCATTAAGAGGTGATCATACACCAGTTGGCCAATTCCCTCTTTGAAACAATTTCTTTTTTCATTAACCCACTTAAGGTAAAATTTCTGCAGAGCTCTGAGTCCACCAACTTTTTAAAAAGTGCATTAGGATTTTGCATAACATTTTCTGACACCCTGTCCGACAGAAAAGAAGGAGGGCGGCGGGGAAAGGAAATTGCACCTGTTGGGGAGTTCGGAGAAAACACTGTGATGTGGTGAGCGTCACGCGGTGCCTGTGGCAGTTCATAATAAATGATTAATCAGAAATTACTTCACTGTGTTTTCGTTCACTCTCTTTATTCACTCAGTGTCCGGGTGATCAGTAAATGAGGAAATAAAACCAAACTGAGGTCTTCTCTCTCCTCTTTATTGGGTTTGTCACATTGATGTTTTGTTTAACTGTGAATGTGGATCATTGTAATGATGTGAATACTGAACGTTTATATATTGGTTAATTATGTGAGAAATCTATACATGTATTCCTTATTAAACATATTTATCTTTTCAACTGGGCTAAATTGTGTTAGACTTGTTCTTTGTCTAAATTTTACATTTTAAAATTATATTGTTTATGAGAGTAATCCAAATGTTTTTTTTAATTAACATGAATTTTATTGCTCACTTTTTAAATACGATGTTCAGTTTGTGTTATGTCCTCCTCAAATTTTAATTAGAATTTGACATGAATTTCTTTGCACAGATATTGTCTTTGACTCTGAAAGCTTTGGCTTCAGCTAGACCAGTCTGGCAGTACACAAGGGCCCCCTTCTGGTTGTCGTTGGTATTACACTTTGATTTTGTCTAATTTTGATTTTGAGATGTAAAACTAAATATTAAATTAAAATGTTGTCATTGCTTTGAGGAACCTGATTAGGCGAGGGAATACAAAATCTAAAAGATAAATTAAAAAAGGGCTGCGCCCCTACTGCCTCTCTATAAACCCAGTTTTACCCTGTTGAGGTTTTACTGTTGGTAATTTCACAGATTAATGTGTTTTCAAATAAAAGTGGCTCTAAAGAAAAATTGCCACAATCTTAGGGAATAATTTTCCTGAATGGTCTTTTATCAAACTCCTAATGTTTTAATTTAATTTAAAGATGATTTCTCTGAACTTCAGTGTAACATTTAATCCAGATAAAAGATTTTGAATGAGACCTTTAAGTGACAAATGTAGTTATATTTTCTGTAAAGGTTTATGTGTGATTTTGACATAGTGAGCCTCTTTTTAGAGTCATCAAACATGTCCAGAATAGCAGATGTGATTCCAGTTTTTTTTTTATTTTTTATTTGCAAACCTCTACAGCAAATTTGTGGCCAACCCTGGTAAAGATATATAAAAAAGAAACTTTTATTGCAATAGCATAGTCTCAAACTATAAAGCCGAACCCATAATTTGAATGCATATCTTCGATGATCATTTCTTTTTTTATGTTTTTTTATGTTTGAAATTTTGTCTTACAAAATCACCTGAGAAATAATTAATGGCACCTTTGTTACTGATAGAAAAAAAAGTATTTATCAAAACAGTATTTTACTTTTCACTCCATGATTTTCTGTTTCCCTGGGGTGTAAATATTGTGTGACAGGTATTTACAAAAGCCACTCATCAAGAATGGGAAAGACAAGAGAACACCTGATTCAAATAAGGCAGATGTTTGTTGACCTTCATGGGTAAAAAATGGCTGAGGAAAATTGCTACATGCCTTCAGTTGCCCATATCTTTACCGAGAGCAATTCTTAAAATGTTTAAAACATCAAAAATTGTCCTAAACAAGGTTGGACTTAAAATGCTGTACCTTACAAAAGGACTCATATCCCTCAAAATGTTTCAACATTTGTCATTTTGCAAACAAAAATATTTTAGATTTTATGTTGTAGATCAACCCAGTGTGTATTGTGAACGGTAAGTAAAATTATAAATGGTTCACTACATTTTCTACACACACTTATCTGAAAACTGTGGCATAGATAAGCATTCAGCCATGCAGAGTTTGTTAAACCACATTAAATTGCATTTACAGATGCAAAGCATCGCGAGTGTGACTCTGTCAACATTGCACCTTTGGAGACTAAAATCCTTGCAGAGGGCGTATTAATCCATTTGCAAGTAACAGTACAGCACAGAGTTACCCTCTATTGAAACATCTCGACACCCAACAACAATGACAGAACTACAAAAGTGAACACTTATTTAATTTGGTCACTGTTTAAGTCCAAAAACAAAAACTAGATCTAGTGAGAAAACCTCAGCAAAGTTTCATTATGAGCAGACTGGAAACTGCATTCAGATCCCTTCACATTTTTTGATGGTTTGTTTGAATTCCTCAACAAGATGCTGACTGTCTGTTGTTTCTGTAAAGACAGTGTATTCCACGTCTGCACACACTTGCATTTTCTCACTGTCTGTATATAGTTTTTGTTCCAATGTTCTGCCATCTGTATGTGACTTTCTTTGTTCTACCATCTGTAGATAGAGCTTTTAATTTCACATTCTGTGTTTTCATTCTTATGCCTTTTTGCACAATAAAAATAGTTTCCCTGTCACTGGCTCTTTAAACTAACAAGTCCAGTTGTGTGATTTATTTAGTTTTATTTTTTTAGAAGATTGTCTCTAAACGTCCATGCTCTGTTACAATTATACGGTCCACAGTCTTACACAACTGATTTGACCAAATATGTAATATTTTTAAGGATTATAATAGCTTAAAACATTATTGATTCAACTTCAAATACAAAATTCTTTGACTGAACAGGCAGACTGTGAAACAGCACCTAAAAAACTGATGTAGCATTTTACATTAAATATTAACCCAGTATGAAAATATAACAAATTATATGTTTCTGTAATGGTATGTTGTTTTTATTTATATCTCACAAGGCACATAAGACAAACAGAACACATGTACACAAATATAGTTAAATCATCACACTCGTATAGAGATTCATATTTAGTTGTCTGCATTCCAGCTCATTCCTACTGAGCAAGCACATGGCGCCGGTGGAGAGGACGGACTCTCTGTTAACAGAAAGAAACACCGAACAGAACCAGGTTCAGTATGAACAGCTAAGTAGACCATGTAGAAAGCCTCAACTATCTCTTATTAATATAAATAATAAATAATTTCTTTTAGGAAAAAGTACTTTTTCTGTACGACTGCTGTTTCTTTAGAGGGAAATCATATATAGCTGTGTTTTGTCTAAACAGAACAAATTGTTAACCTAGAAATCAAAGCAATGGTTTCCACAATATACAATACTTTCTACAGTTGCTTGCCTTCTTTTTTTAAAAATAGAAGCACATATTACAACTTTATTACAAATTATTTTCATCAAAGGATTTTTTGTTTTACAGAAATTGTCTGCTTAATACACTTACATATGTTTTGGTTGGAAACATTTCATTGTCAAAGCTTCACAAATATAAATATCTGCTGATTTTCTGTTTTTTAAATTTTGGTAAGCCCAATTACTTTTTAATTATTTTAAAGTATTAACTATTAAGTTTTTAAAAATGTATGACACAATTGAGGATGAAAACATCCAGTATCTATTTTAGATGTCCCAGTATCTAAAATGCCTCTCCAGCCTCTTGTTTTTAACTAGCAAGCAAAACAAAAATTGATTAGCCCTTAATCTAACGAGACATTAGTCAGTACTCTACATTTTATCATTCTTTGTGTAAATTCAAATTTTGAATGAAGTTGGATATTGATGCCTGTATGTCCATAGTATTTGGCCTACACATTTGGCATATTGCAGGTTGTTTCTGTTTAACTACCTCATGCCTGTAAACAAATGCAATTACCTTTTAATTTTTCTCCTGATTACACATTGTAACATACTGAATCTCTTCAGACTTCTCATCTGCAACTTCACTGTATGTTGTATCTGGGTACACTGAAAACTAGTTACATTTTATGTTAATTTAAACAATGTTTAAGAAACATTGGTGAAAATGTTCAAATCAAGAGCTCGAGTTGAAGAGAAGTCACTGGGGTTAAGATCCAAATCATGTTCCAAGTCTTTTGGGGTATCATCTGGTTTAATCTGGAGTCATTAAATATGTTATTTGAGGTTGAGCTGAATCCAAGTCACATGACTTAAGTCCACACATCAAGGGAAATGGAGCAGTCAATGATGTAATAAGCTGCCAATCATGTAATTAGGTATGAGGGCCAACTGGGTGATAACATTTCTTCAATAATGTGATAAGTTATTACATTTTGGTGCAGTACTAGAAAGTTCATTGTATTATTGATGAATGAACATGAGAACTATATAATCTACTATACCTATTTTTGATGACCTTCCTCTTTATGTGCCATACTGTTACTGACTGCAGCTGCTGCTTTTCCAATAAATGTTTTGTTAATGCTATGCTAATAACATAATAACATTACATTACTGGCAAAATGTTATTTCATTGTTGGTTCAAAAACCTATTACATTATTGTCAAGTTATTATGTTATTGGCTTTATTACATTCAAAATGGCCAAATGTATTATGTTATTGGCAGGTATTATATTATTGGTTATGATAGAGTTACTACACTAACAATGTTTCTACTCATCAAAAGCATGGACCTAAATACCAACATGATGCCATAATACATTATCATATTTATGCCGCCTTCATGGCGGCCTGCTTAGTTCTGACATTATCTGCCATGTTTTGAGGTTTTTTTCGTTTTGTTTTAATTAATTTCACATATGATTCCATGTGGTGTTTAGTTTCTTATCTCAAAATGTGTTTTCTTCGCCTCGGTTTTAATCCTTTGATTGTTTTTCTTCCTTCTGTAGTCTCCAGAGGTTTTATGCAGTTAGGTGTGTGTGAGCTGCTTTATGCAGATATTGGTTTTACAAAAATTTACATACAAATAGAAAACTCTGACAACTGCTACAATGATTCTTTAAACCCTTTTTTTCATTCACCCATGCAATTTGAAATATGAGGCTTTTGGCCCCTTTTTCCACCTCCCTTTTTACTGTTCTACCTTTTCTTTCTTCAGCTGTCAGATGCTTATTTGCACGGCAGATATAGTGTACCAGCTTGATACTTGAGTAAACCTTCTTTAGATTGAGAAGGGAAACTTGACCGTCAGGTTCACTCTGGGTGTACATGTGAGTGTTGTTAATACCACATCCTGGTCTTTGTGTAAGTCTAAGAGCTATGACACATTTTTTTTCCTCTTTTGTTTACACAAATGCTTTTACCACAAGAGATGACTGCTGGGAATTTTTCAGGGAATGTCAGAAACAGATAAGATAAATCATTGCTGTACGGTATCAGTTTTGTTTGTTTAATGAGTGCATGAGGAGCGTCTGAAAGGATTAATATTGGCAGAAAAGTCTTTTAGTTTGTTGCTGAAATGAGAGATCGAAGTAAGGGTTTATTTTCAAACTGGTCGGTTCGCTTCTGCGACTCCTTATCTTCACGTATCTTTCTTCTTTCTTGGCAGCGTTTCTGACCCTCACTGCTGTGATTGTGCTCCTTCTAATCTTTTTTCTGACTTCATTTGATGCACAGGAGAAGGCAGAAAATGTTTCTGGTGAGATGATTTATTTCTATTCTTAAATCTTAAAAGCTGAGCAGTAGTTTGTTGTTAATGCCATACAATCTAATTTATTTTATTTTATTTTAGTGTTCAAGGAAATCCGCAAAAAATTCACAACAGGTAAGACAAAAATTCTAATTTTGCTACTGGCTTTGACTTCAAGTCAGTTTTGTACTCAGCTTATATTAAAGTGATACAATACTCTTTTTTTATGTCTGATTTGCATTTTAAGGCACAGTTAAAGCAGCACCAAAGTGCAGCCTCTCCACAGTCTGTCCCCCAGACCACTTTGCTTTTAAAATCCGGAGTGGAGCTGCTAATGTAGTTGGGCCAAAAATCTGCTTTGATGGTAGAAAGTATGTATGAATATGGTCGGAGATCCATGTAATAAACTTACAAAAGCTGCAATCCTGCTGTGAAAATCATTTTTCATCTGTGTCTCAACAGCATTATGAGTCATATTTTAAACAACGTGGGACCAGGACTGAACATTGTGGTGGTAAATGGTAAATAAGAATTATAAACATAAATCTCAGTACTGAAAAGCTAGTCATAATGTCTAAATACTTGAGGTTTATTGTTTTTCAAAGGATTAACCTGAATGATTTCAGGCTTGAAGGTTTATTCTTGAAGAAATACATTGCTTTGCAAAAGTATTCACACCTCTTGATTTTTCACAATTTGTGGTGTTACAACTGTAGTTTATCAGGATTTTATTTTATAGACCAACACAGTTGGTGTATCAAATAATGGTTGTAAAGAGAAAGGAATTTTTAAAGATTTTTACAAGTAGTCAATACTTTATGGAATCATATTTTTCTCCATTTTTGTTGCAAGACTTTGTGGCGAAAGTCTCTACCAGCTTTGAGATAGAATGCAAAGTTTGAGTAAACATGAACTTCCAAGTCTACCTGTAGTAAGATTTAGGTCAGATGCTCGATTAGGGCAGTCTAACCCATGAATATTAGTTGACTCATCTTTAGCAGCCTCTGTCAGGTTCTCCTCTATGATTTCCCTGTTTTCAGTTCCATCTAGCATCCCATCAACTCTGACCAGCTTCCTTGCCTCTGCTCTCAATAAGAAAACAACACATTTCTCCCCACTGTATTTCTTTAAAGTGAACATCATTTTTGTTTTTCCCTCTTCTGCTCATGATCTGACCCTTCATTTTTGTAATCTGTTATGGACTTCTTGCCACCCTCTGACTAAGGTCATTGGTGTCTCTGCTGGCCCACACAGCCAAACTGTTGTGAGCAGGTACAGATTAAGAAATTTACCTGACAGATGGCATAATGAACAGTGTGGAATTAGGCTTAGTTTTCTTCCACACATCAAATTTTGTCTATAGGCCAAGACATCTAATTTCAGCTTCCTCTGACCAGAGTAGTTTCTTCTAAATGTTTTCTTGATCCCTTCATGGTTTGTTGTAAACTTTAAACTAGACTTTCAACACTGGCTTTGTTCTTATACATCCATTTAGGCCAGATTTGTGAAGTTGTCTTCTCAATAGATCTTCACACCTGAACTGTGGATCTTTGCATCTCCCCAAAAGCTACCATGGGCCTCTTGGCTACTTGAGTGATTAAAATTTTCCTTGGTCGGCTTCTTGATTTAGGTGAACAGCCATACAGAATATCATAGTAAGTTTTTGTTGTGTCAGCAAGCCTTGCTTCAAGTACAACAAAATTACAGAGGCTACACTCAAAATGTTTGGTTGCATTGTTGTAAGACTCCACATTGCCCTATGGTGGTGAGAGGGAGGGAAGGGGGTGGGTCAGTGCATTTGTGCATCGAGGGCGATAATGGCTTGTGGGCATAAACTCCCTGAGTCTGTTTGTCCTGTTTAATGGACCTGTAGCGCTCGCCAGAAGGCAGCAGGTCAAACAGGTGGTAGGCGGCGTTAGTGTTGTCCATGATGATGCACTTTGCTCTGCTGAGGCAGCGAGAAGTGAATGTCTTTCAGAGAGGGGAGAGGGCAGCCCATGATCTTCTGCGCTGTCTAGGTCACTCTCTAGAGTCTCTTCTGGTTTGCCTCGCTGCAGTGGGAGAACCACACTGAGGTACAGTAGGTTAGGATGCTCTCTATGGAGGATCAGTAGAAGGTTATCAGCAGCTTCTGGTTGATGTTGTTCTACCTGAGCAATCTGAGGAAGTCGAAACGATGTTGTGGCTTTTTGATCACAGTCGTGGTGTTAGCAGACCAGAACATGTTTGCAAAGATGTTGATGCCCAGACTCACAGATGAACATTTAACACATAAAAAGCAGCACAATCGAAGAGCCTTAACCTCCTGTCTTGGTAAGTTGGTAGTTGTGCTATGTAGATGGAATACAAAATTATTTATGGTCAAAGCTTGAAATAAAGCTTGAAAATTGTTTTTTGATCTAACCTTGCTTTAAATTTCTAGACAACTTTATCCCTCTACAGTCTGATGTATTCCTTCATCTTCATTATGATGTCTGTTCAGATTATCTACCAAACCTCTAAGGCCTTCACAAAACTTTGTGTGCATATAGCGCAAAAAAAAAAAAAATCAAACCAAAGAAAGTACATTGTAGTTCATGGTTGTAATTTTAAAAAAGTGAAAAAGGTATGAATACATTCGCAAAGCACTATATAAGGCCTGACAAAAATAGTTAGGTGACCAAAGGGAATGGTTTGATTCAGACAGAATTATGTAAATGAAAGGAAACAAATCCAGCTGCTGCAATGTTCCAGTAAAAATTCAGAGCTTAACTTTTTTGGAATACTATGTTGTGACATTTAGAAATGCTGTGCTGAACTAAGCGTGCGCAAAGTTTGATGAACTCAAGCTGTGCTGTGAAGGGGAGCGGCTGATGGACTCAGACAGGAAATGGCTACCTCAGCTACCAAGCTGTTTAAATCATATGGTGTACTTAGTCATCTCTGGTTGTATTCACAGTTTTATTCCCATGACTATAAATAAAATACTAAATAAAACATATTTTTGCCACAAATAGGTGACAATGGAGTTGTAGAAAACTTTGGCTATCTAAATATGATTAGTGGAAGTAAGTAATTATGACAATTTGTACTATACATTTCCACTGTTAAGTTTCATTGAAGCTTCTAATTTTCTTTCCAAATTTTAATTCCACATAAGACTCGACAGACATCTTGGCATACCTGAAGGAGATAAAACCAGGAGTGATTGTGCTGGTGGCCTCCTTTGATGATGCAGCAACAAAGTAAGCTTGAATCAAAACTTTTCGACATTTAAGAAAACGATCTGGTGTCACAGAACAGTGACCTTTTCTGCTCATTTGTTGCAGAATGACAGATGAAATAAGGCAGATGTTTGTAGAGATGGGAAGCACTTTGATCAGCTCTGTTAAACACAGAGACAACTGGGTGTTTGCTGGAAGAACGGGGATAAAAATCAAAAGCTTCTTTGAGCAGGTCAGTGGACCCTGTCTGTTTTATTTTAATTGTTGTATTTGTTCCAGAAAAGGTTTTAAAAATATGCAGAAAAGCAAAACAGCGTGCATAAAATAAGTGTTTTTCCTCTTTTTGCCCTTGTTAGCGAGCTGAGAATGATAAGAACACAAATGTTTTCGATGGGTGGCCAGAGATGGTGGAGGTGGGCGGCTGTTTCCCAAGAACCACAAGTGTCTAAAAATCAGACGTCATGGAGGTTTTCATCAATGGACTTTGAAGACTTCCTTGTAAAAGACTATAAAAAGTATTTCATTCTGCTGGGTTAAACAAAACACTGAATGCATGCTAAGCCTTTCATACCTAGTTGTCTCTACAGTGAACAGCTATTCAGAAAATGTTGGCTTCTGTTGGTATCGATAGTATACTTAAGTAAGAGTCACTTTATTGGGCTCTAGCATGTAACTCCGTGGCCAAACCACTCTAAGTTCACAATAATATTGTTAAAAAACAATGAAGCCGTTGGAAAGAAATAGTGGACTATGTCTTGGCTGTCCCTCTGTAGAACAATATGCTTACAGGTAAAAAGTAAACTATTAATAAAATAAGTCACCTGTCCAATGAGGTGGCTATCGTTCATCACTGGCTCTGTCTTCAAAATACTGTACTGTACTGTTCTTGGAAATACTTCTACAACAGCAACTGCTTCTGCAATAAAAAAAACAACAACAAAATAAAAAAGCAAACAAACATATTTTGTTATCAGACAGTATTTTGCATATTGGTTCAAATTTGAGAGTGACAGTTGGTGTACTTTTTGCTATGTAAGTCCAAAGTGCCATAAATATCTAAAAGTGAGGCAGTGGAACTATTATCCAAATCAAGTGAGTATTAAGCTAGTGACCTATAGATGTCTCTCAGGACATAAAGGAAGGATTGGGATATGCTAGACACAGTGACGCTCAGCTTAGGATGGCGAGGGAGATAATGGTGCTGAAGTAGCTGAAGAAGCTGAAGATTTGCCATCTGACAACACTCAAGGACAAAAAGGCAAAATATTGGATATTCATCCATTATTATCTAAACCCACTTATCCTTGCAGGGTTGTGAGGATATTGGATATCATGATGTGATAAAAAGGAACCTCTTGTTTCAGTGCAGTAGCCTTGTGGATGTGTTCCTAAGTTGTACTGATACGTTGTGTTGGGTTTGTGAATTGTTGATGATTTTCATTTCCTTATCATTTAGTGCTCAGGGTAGTGTTGGTTGTTTGTTAAGTTACAAGGGGAAGTACGGTGGTTCCGAAGAGTTGCAAGAGGTATGAGTTGGAAAGGAGCATCTAGAAAGAAACTGGAGACACTAACACTGAGACCTTTTCATTATATTCAACAATATTAGAAAAAGGGGAAAAATATGTGATTATGTTAGGATGAGAGCAATCTTTCGCAATATTTACCTGTTTTTTTTCTTATAAAAGTATTATTAGTTTTTTGTCACATATACTTAAGTGCAAGATGATTCCTTTGACAGATTTTATTTTTAAAAACATTTTCCATCAGACTGGGGAATCTGTGGAATGAGTTAAAGATTAGGGAGATGGCAAAGAAGCCTTCCAACCTCAAAGACTTGTTCTTTAGCAATCACGAGAACGTTTTGATTGCAGTAACAAAAACATATTTTTTCCATTGATTTTTGAGATGGATAGAAATCATTTTTGACATGCAGTTTTTTATTAAAATGTAAATGAAAACAGATTTTCTTCATTGATGCTCCTTTCATACTGTGTTATTATCTGAAATGCCAATCTCACTTCCAATTAGAAAATCTAAAATTTAAATCTTCCGAGGGTATGAATAGCTTTGGCCTTACGTTCACTTTTTAAACACATGTTTCCCTCCTAAGTTAATATGTGAAACTCTTTTGGAAAGGTACACATTTTTTAAAAATTACATAGAAAGTATTCCATGTGTGTTTGTGTCACAAAGATAAATATTGGCAAATGTTTAACGTGTATAAATTATTCCATCTTAAATTGTTTCCACTTTCACAACAGTGATGGCAAAGTATTAGACTCCCAAGGACATCAAATCCCTTATGAAATTGTTGGCATTATTATTCAAAAAAGACAAAACTCAGGTTTAGTGTGGTTTGTGAAAAATCATCTCAGAAGGCTTTCAAACAGCTTCAGGCTGACCTGAGGCTGTCTCCACTGCCTGTCTGGGACACACAATGAATGGGCTGTGTACAGTGTGGAGTGGAAAACAGAACTGTTATGAGCAAAGGCCAAAGGAGACACCTCTACTATAACAATAGCACAGAAATGTGAAATTAAAGTTTGCTTTAACGAGCCAGTCTTCCTGAAATGTGGCAAAATAGATCTCTTTGGGAATTAAGTGTGTCAGTTTGTTTACAGTCAACAAAATGAAGTCCATGCGGAACAGAGTTGTCTGTCTTTTGGCGCTTTGTGGATTTTTTCTATAACTGTTTTATTGGATCGAGCCTCTGAGTCATACTTTAATCTTTTTAACTCTTCATGACCTTGAACACTTATCTAGAAGATCATTTTTAGACTTCTTTGAAGACAAATATCTTTGAGTGAATTTTTTACATTGTATAACTGGATCAGGGGTCACGGCTCAGAGTTTCTGAAGGACTGTTTTGATGTTTCAGCAATTACATGCAGTTTTTGTGCTTACAAGATGTCAAAACATCCTAAAAACCCAACTTCAAAAGACACTGTATGGCCTAACTTTGCTGCTTTATTAAATTCTAAGGATCAAAACTCAGTTTTCAACTGAATTTATTTAGATTCTGACAAAATCTGCTTGTTTTGAGTGCTGCTTTCTTGGGAGGATTGTTATTGGTTAAAAAATGTTTCCATTTATCTCTTTTGCTTGGCAACTGGAGCAGAGAAAAAATAGCCTCAAGTTACTGTAGAAACTATGTTCACTTGCTGAGTGAAGCGACTGCAATATGTTCAGAATAGAATAAAATGAATCTTTATTTCATTTCTCTATATGTTGAAAGTTTTTTTCATTTCCAGTTGACGGTTTCAGGATTCATGCAGAAGGTTGGAGCAGAGCCATTTTTGGGTATTTCTTTCCTTTAGACGGATTTGGGGACATCCTGCTGGAACAAGATCCCGGGGCAGACCCAGAACTCTTCAGATGGATTAATTTTCCCTTCTGGCCCGGGAACAGCAGGGTCTCACTGGTGGGGAGGGATGTCTTGGTTTCCCCTCCTGGACCTGTCGCCCTGTGACCTGACCTGAGATAAGCAGACAAAGATGAATGGTTGATTGGACTCTCTCCACCCAGCAGGTCTCTGACCAGTCACTGAATTCTTGATTCATGCTGAGGACATGGAAGTGACCCATAGTAAGGTGAGTTTTCTCTTGCCTTCCTCATGAAACACATCATGTGAGTTATTCCTCAGGAACATTAGGATAACCAAGCATATCCCATGTGACAAAATATATTTTTCTAAGTTATAAAACAAATGCTTTAGATTTACATCAGATTTGTCTGTTTTTTTTGTTTGATTTTTCTCTATCTTCTACTTATTTCCCCAAAGGAAGTAAATAATCTGACCAAAAACAGGTCTTTATCAAACTGAAAAGATGCCAACTGAACAGTGGGCCTCGGAGACTGTTTATGCTGTCATGTCCTATTAATTCCTCTCAGCACAATATCCTCTGTGTGAGACTGGCCAAACAGCAGGACTCCCCCTTCATCAACCAAACAGCTGCTGGCACTGATGCTACCATTAAAGACCTTCCTGTGCTTTTATAGATTCTTTTTCTATTTAGATCATTTGCTGCTGTCTTGTGAAATCCAACTAATGATGTAAAGTAGACTCTATGGAGCATTTGTGACTGTAGCAAATTATAGAGAAGGAGGACTATTTTCTGCACTGTGTAAATCATTTTGTAAGAAAGTCACTGTTTGTGTACAGTTGTTTATCACCACATTTCATCATGTCTTTCTTTAATAGCTCTCTGGAAGTGTTTGGGAACTGAGGGAGACAAACTTTTGCTGTTCTGAAACTAAATGTTTTCCTTTAATTAGTTGATGATGGATCTTAGCTGCCCAGCAGTTCAGAACCTTCTCTGATACTTTGTTCTGTTTGTTTTTAGTGAACAAATTAGCTCTGCAGTCATGTCTATGTAACACCTAAACTGCTTTTCTATGAAGCTCTGTTGTCTTGGAAAATAGGACTTTGGCACTTTAAAGCACAGATCTCACCATTTGTGTGTAGGGTGTGATTCATTAAACAGTTAGTGCACTGGTTCTGTTAAAAAACCAAATAGATCAAACTGATAGAGAGCTGAACATAATCTGAAGGTTTGAGAAAGCTGGTGATGACACACCGGGCTGAAGTTATAACTTGTGTTTATAAGTAGGCAAGCAAATTTTATTTATCTGGCATTTCACTAGCAAGGACCACGCTACAGGTTCAGAATTGAACAGTTTATTGAAGGCATGTTGAATTGAATGGTCTGGGGAGAGGCAACGCCGGAGACCCGGAGGAAGACTCAGTGTGGGGGTGCAGTCTTCGGGAAATCGTCTTTCCGAGCCTGCTCAGGAACCCCCAAGACGGAACCTAAAAGAGAGACGTTAGAAGAGGTGGTACAGGAGTAAACTGGAGCGCAGAACAGGGAGGCTGTGCCCGATTGATGCTGCGAAAAAAGGGGAGGGTTAAAGGCGAGGGTCGGCAGGACCCAGCGAAGGAAAGGCGAGGGTCGGCAGGACCCAGCGAAGGAAAGGCGAGGGTCGGCAGGACCCAGCGAAGGAAAGGCGAGGGTCGGCAGGACCCAGCGAAGGAAAGGCGAGGGTCGGCAGGACCCAGCGAAGGAAAGGCGAGGGTCGGCAGGACCCAGCGAAGGAAAGGAGAGGGTCGGCAGGACCCAGCGAAGGAAAGGAGAGGGTCGGCAGGACCCAGCGAAGGAAAGGAGAGGGTCGGCAGGACCCAGCGAAGGAAAGGAGAGGGTCGGCAGGACCCTGCGAAGGAAAGGAGAGGGTCGGCAGGACCCTGCGAAGGAAAGGAGAGGGTCGGCAGGACCCAGCGAAGGAAAGGAGAGGGTCGGCAGGACCCTGCGAAGGAAAGGAGAGGGTCGGCAGGACCCAGCGAAGGAAAGGAGAGGGTCGGCAGGACCCTGCGAAGGAAAGGAGAGGGTCGGCAGGACCCTGCGATGGAAAGGAGAGGGTCGGCAGGACCCTGCGAAGGAAAGGAGAGGGGAGTCGGCGGGAACCCTGAAAAGAGGGGAGTCGGCGGGAACCCTGAAAAGAGGGGAGTCGGCGGGAACCCTGAAAAGAAGAGGCGAGAACCCTGAAAAGAGGCGAGTCGGCGGGAACCCTGAAAAGAGGAGAGTCGGCGGGAACCCTGAAAAGAGGCGAGTCGGCGGGAACCCTGAAAAGAAGAGGCGAGTCGGCAGGAACCTGAAAAGAAGAGGGGAGTCGGCAGGACCCTGAAAAGAAGAGGCGAGTCGGCAGGACCCTGGACCTAGAGGGAGGGGAAGGGAGGGGTGAAAACGAACGAGAGACGAGGGATGAAGGGCAGGCAGAGTTTATATGTGTATCCTGGTGGGATTAGAGATGTAGAGCAGACGTGTGGTACCGGGTGAATCGAGTTAAGGCTGATTAGGATTTATGAAGCGGGTTTGAGGCGTGGCCTTGCTCCTGAACCTCAGCTAACCTGTTAGCTCCATGTCAAAGAAAAAAAACAAAGTACCTCACAAAGACAGAGAATAAATATTAAAATATGATGAAAATGACATAAAAACTAATACAATTCTTAAAATATTTAAAAGCATATTCTAGTCTTATTGCAGTGTATCTGTGTTTTTTATTTTTCCCAGAGCAGATTTAGATGTTTTATGAGTATGTTATGAATACCAGATTGAAGCTGAAAAATGTGTTAAAATATTTCAGAATGGTCTAATTTTTTTACATACAAAAATCTAGCATTTTATCAGTGTGGACACTTTTTATATCCATGATATACGAATTTAAGATTTTGTCAGGAATGACTGGGTTTAAGATCCTCTGGGATTTCCAGCTGCTGACTGCAGCTGTTGGGAAACTTCAAATGAAGCCATTAGTGATGGAGCAATCTCAGCTGGCAGCAATATAAAGTACGACTAGAGGAAGTTTCAGAAACTCTTAAGTGCTGAAGTATGAAAAATGAAACAGAAATTGTAGAAAATTAATGCCTCTGTAGTTAAAGGGCCATTAGATCTCTTGGGCCTGTGCCCACCTCCCCCTCAATCTGAGTGCAGGCTTTGGAAGAGGTAACAGACTACAGATACCTTAGGCTCAGCTTGAAGACCGGGTTTGAGATGGAAGAAGAAGAGTTCTCGGTAAGACCTTCCCATTTATAAACCTACAGTTTAGACAATTAGCTTATTTTATTCTGAGAAAAACAACAACATATCCGATGATTTCAGAAGTGTTTTTCTCTTGGTTATCTGAATACATTGTTTTCTTTAAGGTCAAGACATTTAAAACCCAGATTCTTTGCAATTTTGCTTTGAGGAAAGTTGTTCTTAAAATGCCCATCCATAGTCTTCAATACATTGTTAAAACTCTTAATCCTCTCTCTTCATAACACTCATAAAAGATACATGTTATTTTTCTCCAGTCAAATATTAAAATAAGCACAATCAAAATATTACATTTTCATGCGTGTAGACTTGCTTTTTCAGTTACATTTTCCACAGTGCCACGTTTTCTGCTTTTCTAATGTTACAGCACATTCAGTGAATATATTATCAGACAACAAAGGTAGAAGGAAACAGTTTATTCAGCTGTCCTGTCTGAGTCCCACAGGGGGAGTGATTCTTCTCTCGTCAATTAATTCTGCTCAAACTCCATCAAATGAGGATCTCAGTAGGAATCAGACTCGTTCTTGTTTGATCCTCTCATTAATGAGGTAGCAGTTCACCTTGAGGGCGTTCGCTTCACTGGACATTAGGAGCACCACTGGCTTCGTTTGTATGTCATCATTATAACATCGGCATGTGCTGCTGTCATGTGAAATTATGTATTTGTTTTACTAGTTAGTTATTGAAAACATTTTTTATTTAGAGAATACTCCTGGAAACACACTGGGCAATCAGGTGGAACAAAAATCGGTTTATTTTAAGTAGTATAGTATTAATTATTATATATATTATAATATATATATTATATAATATATTATAATATGTATGTAATATATAATATATACGTATATTACATATATATATATATGGATGTGTTTTTCTTTTTATATAGTGCAACATACTGGATCGGTGACAAGGGGCAGACAGAAACATTTCACATTTTCCAAAAATCTGGGGCATCCTGGCTTATCTAGTTATTACAATGTGTATCAGATTATTGTGTATCTGCAAGGGGCTTGTGGGGGCAGGATAAATGTGGGTCTTTGTCCAGGTTTGTTGGTTTCATTTTCATTTCTTTATTTTTTTTAACTGGTCATTATTGGTGGTTATTATTGACTGTGGATATCGGTAATCTTGTTATTATCTTGGAGCTATTTCCAGACTTACAATGATCTGACCTGTCTGTCTTACATTTCATGTTATTTCACCTTTCTTATTTTAAAGATTGGCTAAAAGAAATTGTGTCCTGTGCTGTGTCACATTATATATATATATATATATATATATATATATATATATATATATATATATATATATAAAAGCAAAAAACATGACTGTTAGGTGAATTGGTTTCTCTAAATTGCCCTTAGGTATGAGTGTGTGCGTGTATTAATGTTTCTCCTGTATGTCTCTGTGTTGCCTTGCGATGGACTGGCGACCTGTCCAGGGTGTACCCCGCCTCTCGCCCCTTGACCGCTGGAGATAGGCACCACCCCCCCCCGCAACCCTGCATTAGGATGGACGGGTATAGAAAATGGATGGATGGATGGATGGATATATATATATATATATATATATATATATATATATATATATATATATATATATATATATATATATATATATATATATATATGTATATGTATATATATGTATATATATATATATATATATATATATATATATATATATATATATATATATATGTATATATATGTATATATGTATATATATATATATATATATATATATATATATATATATATATATATATATATAGTATAGATTCATCACACAAAGTGAAAAATGTCGACCCTTTATTTCTTTTCATGATCAAGATCAAATCAGTCATGTTTACTTAAACTGATTGCACTATTTTTTATCACTAAAAGAGAAAAAAAAATAGGGGGAAGACAGACAGAGACACAGAAGGGCAGCATTGGAGAGCTGAGAAGCTAAAGAACTGAAGGAGTGCTGTAAGAGAGGAGAGGAGGGACAGGAAAGAAAAATTAACGGGTATGAGTGAGTTTTTGTGATTAAGTTATGGAACAATCTGAATTGTAGTCCTGGTCTGGTGGAGGTGAGATCAAGCAGGATGTGTTTACATAGGCAAGGGAGTTACACCACTGTGTTGTGTCTTGATATTGTTGCCCTCAGATGAGCAATGTAGTTTTACAAGAGTTTGGTGAAAATCATATATAAATGATATAATTTTTTGGGCGGCAAGGCGGCCCTTTGAACATTTTGTGCCCAGAGGCCTCTGCTAACATAATCCGGCCCTGCCTACCTGTGGTCGGTGAACATGTGATCCAGTCTGAAGAAACTTTACCTCCACTTGGGAAGTGACAGATGATCATTAGGTTTGGGTCACATTACTGCCCAAACCTCGATCACGGGATGAAGCTGGATATCTTGTCGGCTGTTGTTCAGTGGTAGAGTTGTCGACCTGCGACCCAGAAATCGTGGGTTCGATTCCAGCTTCCACCTGCTACATGTCGTTGTGTCATTGGGCAAGACACTTCACCTATCTGCCTACTGGTGTTGGCCAGAGGGGCCGATGGCGCGATATGGCAGCCTTGCTTCTGTCAGTCTGCCCCAGGGCAGCTGTGGTATTTATCATAGCTTGCTTTCACCAGTGTATGAATGTGAGAGTGAATGAATAATGGAGTTGTAAAGTGCTTTGAGGATCTCGAAAAGCGCTATATAAATGAAAGCCATTATTATTATTATTATTGCCCGATTATTAAAAGCAGCAGCTCCACGATCGATAACAACAGCGTAAGCATTTACATTAATTCTCCCCCTCTGCACCTTAGGGACTATATAACTTTGTTAGGGTAAAAAACAATGGTGTGGATCTTATGGGTTATCTCCGCCAGCACCGATCTCCGCCATATTTGAAATATGAAGACTATTTTTTTTCTTTCTTAAACTGCTCATGTGGGGCCCCAGTGGGCGTGGGCCCCTGGGCCTGTGCCCATAATGCCCATTGGATAATCCGGCCTTGAGTCCGTGGCACCACGACTGCTCAGTGAGAGTGGATATGTAAGGATATGTGCTTCACCCAAAAATTTCCAATAACCCCAGAAGAAGTTGCTATATTTGTCGCTAGTCGCTTTTTGAAGAAGTATCACTAGAGGGGCCCAAAAACTCAATACATATAGCAACTAAGTCAGTAAATTGGCAACACTGTCTGCAACTAACCATTCCTCACTCTTCTTGCCCTCTCCACTAAAACGGAAGCGTCAGCTCATGATAAGCAGGCCTAATGACAGTAAATTGTGGAGGGAAGGGGGGAGTGTTTAGAGAGGGGCCTCGGTACGTCGCATACAAAAAATCTCTCTCCCTCAAATACTCCGAACTGCAGCTTTAAGGGTGTGGTTAACCCCTAACTCAAGCACAGGAAGCCCAAAGCATAAAAACTGATTTTATTTAAAGGCAACTCGCATGCAGAAACAGTAAAATTAAAGATTAATAATTAGAGTAACGTGATTAAAAAACATAGCGCGTTAAGTATGACTGTAATCAATCAATCGCGATTAACACGATAATTTGACACCCCTAATTCAAGCTTATCCATAGAAAGCTGAATGAAAGGAAACACTATGGTAGGAAAAGGTACACCAGCAACAGGCCTAGTGAGGATTGTGAAGCAAACTCCATTTAAGACTTTCGGAATGCTTCAAAAGGAGTGGACTGAGGCTAGAGTCAGCAAAACAAGAGCCACAATGCACAGACAGATCCTCAACATTTTCTACAAATGTCGCATTAATCATGTCAAGCCATTCCTGAACCGGAAACAATGTCAGAACCGTCTAACCAGGGTTTAGGAAACAAAGGACTGGACTGTTGCTTTGCGATCCAAGTTCTCTTTTCAGCTGAAAGTAAAATTTGCATTTCATTTGGAAAACAAAGTCCCAGAGTCTGGATGAAGAGTGGAACGCCACAGAATCCTCTTTGCTTGAAGTCTAGTCTGAAGTTACCACAGTGAGCAATGATTTGGGTTGCTATTTCATCTGCTGGTTCTGGTCCACTGGGTTTTCTCAAGTCCACAGTCAATGCAGCCATCTATCAGGAAACAATGGAGTGCCTAATGTTTCCTTCTCCTCACAAACTTTATGGAGATGCTGATTGCATTTTCCAGCAGGACCTGCCCACACTGCGAAAGGTACCAAAGGCTGGTTAAATGACTATGGTGTTATGGAGCATTAGTGGCCACCCTGACCTTAACCCCGCAGAGAATCCCAAGGGTATCGTCAAGAGAAAGATGAGAGACACCAGGCCCAACAATGCAGATGACCTGAAGGTCACCATCAAAGCAACCTGGGCTTCCAATACACCTCAGCAGTACAGGCTGATCATCTCCATGCTGCGCTGCATTGATGCAGTAATTCATGCAAAAGAGGTTCCAACCAAGTATTGAGAGAATTGAAATAAACATTCTTTTCAGAGGCCGGACATTTCCACATAAAATATTTCTTTTTATCGCTCTTATGTAATATTCCAATTTTCGGAGCTACTGAATTTGGGGTCATCTTTATTTATAATCCATAATCATCATCATTACAAGAAATAAGGTTTTGAAATATTTCACTTCATGTTTAAAGAAGCTATATAATATATGAGTTTTACTTTCTGAAACGAGTGCAGAAAGAGCACAATGTTTCACCTCGTAAATAAATACCTTACTGTTTAATCTGTGAAACACTTTTACTTTTTGATATTCTCCTTTGGTCGCTGGTCACAATATTGATCTTCTACCAAATTGGAACTAGGCCATTCTAACAAGCTTTTTCACAAGAGCTCTGATCTTAGGAGAAGGAACCTATCCAGATTCATCTCTGCAGCAAATTTTAAGTGTGACTTACTTTTTTTAATCAAAAGATGCTGAATACTTGTATTACGTTTTACTGCAGAACGGCTTTTGTTTGCTATCAAATATCCCTTAAATTTGACCAAATAACTTGTTGTGTTTAGTGTTTCTTTGAGGTTGCTTTATTATCATTCTTAGTTGGATCACTATAATCTGTACTTGTCCCTGAAACTGCGTCTCTTATCTAGTTAAAAATTCAACCTCTTCTTTGTTTTGACTTTAAACTTCATGTTATAATATTAGCAGCTCATTGAAGGATAACTCACCCACACACTTTTATTATTGCCTGGTTTCAAAGAGAATAAAGCACACACAAAGCAACAGTAAGCTCCTCGTGAGGCAATCTAGTTCAGTTGTTTTCAACTCAATCTAAAGATAAAAAAGAAAAGGAACAAGTCCACATTACTTCATCAAAAAACACTAAATCCAGCTCTGTCAACCAGATTTAACGCAAATTTAACCAAATAAAAATGTATACGGTAAGAGTGGATGTTAATAGAATCAAAAAATTCTTAAATAGCTTATTTTTCATTTATAGAAATTGGATGTTTACTTTAAGGTATTACTCAAAATTATTTTCCCACTCTATTATTTTTAATCTTTTCAAGATTTTTTCCCACCTTCAAAACAGCTCAAAACAGTTTCTGCAAAAAAAAAAAAAAATCAGTTTCAACACAAGCCTAATATGTATATGTTTATAATGCACATTTTACATGTTCTTCTCATTAGCCATCATGATTCAGATTTGTCTATTTTAAGAGATTGAATGCCAAGAGTTTTAGACTCTTCTATCTCACCTACACTGTCAGGAGGAAACCAGTGATCTTATCAGACCCCACAAAGCTCCTGGTCATTTAATAGCCTCCAGACACTCTACCAATAACCACGAATGACCCACAAGAGTTTGGACAAATACACACTGAAAGTCATAAATACTCACAGCAGAGTTTTATTATTTGTATAAATCCTGAAAATGTCTGTCTTTTCAGAGAGGAGACTAGGCCGGGAAGGACACTCAGAACTCTTGAAAGCTCTGGAGAGGAGATAACAAGGGGGTGAAGGCAGGACAGGATCACGAGGCAAAGAGGAACCCATCATTCCTCCATGGAGGACAATGGAAAAAAGCAGAGATGGCTGAAAAGACACTGGCAAGATGTTTCATGGAGCTCAACATTTGAAATTCATGAATGAATGTCCTTTCAATTCAATGGTACTTTAAATAAATCTGCCTTTTGAAACTGTACTTACATATAAAGGGTAATGGTGTATTTATGATTAAAATGTGGACATGCTTTGGACTTTAAGAAGGGAGAGGGAGAAGAGGTCGGTTTTATGGACTGCCTCGTAAAGAATTTCAACGAACGCCACTCATACAGTGTGATTGTTGACATGATGGGACGGCTTCACAGTGTCCACCTGTCTTTGCGGACTGTGAAAACGAAATTAAATAATGCCGGATTCTACCGCAGAAAAAAATATTTATCTGAAGTAGATATCAGAAACGCCATCAGACTGGAACTTCATGGACCAGGACAGCTGTTTGGCTACAGGGCAATGTAGTTGTAGGCAATGTAATTCTGCCTTAACTTCTTTCTTCTTCTTCTTCTTCTGCTTTAATGGCGGTTGACAACTGATTCCCCTCCCAGCAGTTTCACTTCCGGGTCATGTGTTTGTAAAAGTGTTTTGGTAAATTTGTAAAAGTGTTTTTTTTTTACTTGTAAAAGTGTTAAGGGAAATTTGTAAAACTGTTTTGTTAAATTTGTAAAAGTGTTTTGGTAAACTTGTAAAAGTGTTTCGGTAAATTTGTAAATGTGTTTCGGTAAAAATGTAAAAGTTTTTCAGGTTAATGTAATTTTGTTTTGCACTTTCAGGCCACCGTACCTTCCTCTCTTGTATCTTCAATTCACCCTTTCCCTCTTAACTTTTTTTGTTTTCCTAGCCCTCTTCATCTTCCTTCTTTTTTCCCCTTTATTTTCTGTCTCCATGTCCATAATATCAGGAAATAAAACCCACAGCAATTTCTAAAAAAGATTTCCTACACATACAGTGGCTTGCAAAAGTATTTGGCCCCCTTGAACTTTTCCACATTTTGTCACATTACAGCCACAAACATGAATCAATTTTATTGGAATTCCACATGAAAGACCAATACAAAGTGGTGTACACGTGAGAAGTGGAACGAAAATCATACATGATTCCAAACATTTTTTACAAATAAATAACTGAAAAGTGGGGTGTGCGTAATTATTCAGCCCCCTGAGTCAATACTTTGCAGAACCACCTTTTGCTGCAATTCCAGCTGCCAGTCTTTTAGGGTATGTCTCTACCAGCTTTGCACATCTAGAGACTGAAATTCTTGCCCATTCTTCTTTGCAAAACAGCTCCGGCTCAGTCAGATTAGATGGACAGCGTTTGTGAACAGCAGTTTTCAGATCTTGCCACAGATTCTCGATTGGATTTAGATCTGGACTTTGACTGGGCCATTCTAACACATGGATATGTTTTGTTTTAAACCATTCCATTGTTGCCCTGGCTTTATGTTTAGGGTTGTTGTCCTGCTGGAAGGTGAACCTCCGCCCCAGTCTCAAGTCTTTTGCAGACTCCAATAGGTTTTCTTCCAAGATTGCCCTGTATTTGGCTCCATCCATCTTCCCATCAACTCTGACCAGCTTCCCTGTCCCTGCTGAAGAGAAGCACCCCCAGAGCATGATGCTGCCACCACCATATTTGACAGTGGGGATGGTGTGTTCAGAGTGATGTGCAGTGTTAGTTTTCCGCCACACATAGAGTTTTGCATTTTGGCCCAAAAGTTCCATTTTGGTCTCATCTGACCAGAGCACCTTCTTCCACATGTTTGCTGTGTCCCCCACATGGCTTGTGGCAAGCTGCAAACGGGACTTCTTATGGTTTTCTTTTAACAACGGCTTTCTTCTTGCCACTCTTCCATAAAGGCCAACTTTGTGCAGTGCACGACCAATAGTCCAGAGTCACCATGGGTCTCTTTGCTGCATTTCTGATCAGCGCTGTCCTTGTTCGGCCTGTGAGTTTAGATGGACGGCCTTGTCTTGGTAGGTTTACAGTTGTGCCATACTCCTTCCATTTCTGAATGATTGCTTGAACAGCGCTCCGTGGGATGTTCAAGGCTTGGGAAATCTTTTTGTAGCCTAAGCCTGCTTTAAATTTCTCAATAACTTTATCCCTGACCTGTCTGGTGTGTTCTTTGGACTTCATGGTGTTGTTGTTCCCAACATTCTCTTAGACAACCTCTGAGGCCGTCACAGGGCAGCTGTGTTTGTACTGACATTAGATTACACACAGGTGCACTCTATTTAGTCATTAGCACTCATCAGGCAATGTCTATGGGCAACTGACTGCACTCAGACCAAAGGGGGCTGAATAATTACGCACACCCCACTTTTCAGTCATTTATTTGTAAAAAATGTTTGGAATCATGTATGATTTTTGTTCCACTTCTCACGTGTACACCACTTTGTATTGGTCTTTCACGTGGAATTCCAATAAAATTGATTCATGTTTGTGGCTGTAATGTGACAAAATGTGGAAAAGTTGAAGGGGGCCGAATACTTTTGCAAGCCACTGTATATCAAGTGGAGTACTATATCAATAGCCGTAATGCTCCACTTGTGATAGTAAAGATTTTGGGCTTTTACTTGGTACTCTGACACCAATTTTGAGTGCCACATTGCCAGACAGGACATGTTACAAAAAAACCAAAAAAAGTGAATCTGCCTCTCTAAATTGCCCTTAGCCATGAGTGCCTGCATGGTTGTTTGCCCTGTATGTCTCAATGTTGCCCTGTGATAGACTGGCAACCTGTCCAAGCAACATTTTCAGACTTGTAAAGCCACACACACACACACACACGAACAGACAACCAACAGTCAGCCCCCACTCCCATCTCTGAACTGAGAATTAAAATGAAAATCTAAATGAGAATATGTTGCATTCAAGAATTATATCACAGTATGTTCATGTGAATGTCTTCAGATCATACAGCAATTACACTTAGTTAATCAATTGTGTGAAGTATAAATATAAATTCTCTAGTGACACTCCTGCATAATGCTTAACAATGGATGCGCTGGCGCTCATTGAAGATCACAGACTGGCATCATTTGGATGGGGGGAGCCTAAATTCCCTAAAGCAGTAGGTACTATTAGATCCATGTGCTGAACAGTGCCCAGTGTTAGATCTACAGTACCAACCCACTGGAACAGTGGAAACCCGCCAGTTAAATCGTACCTTTTTGTCATGCTTTAAATATCTTGGAGTGCTGAAACTCATCACGTTCTGCTGTAATATAGCTTTTATTTGTTTTAATTAGCTTTTATTCCAATCTTATTCTTGCTATAAGAAGCAATAATTTATATATTTATATTTATATATTTATTGTTCTTATTTGTTTTATCACTTGTGCTGCTGCTTTTAATATTTTAGTTTAATTTTATTCTTGTTGTCTTGTTACACTTTTTTATTACTAACTATATTTTTGTATTTTAACATGAAGCGTTTTGGTCACCTTTTGGCTGAGTAAAGCTCTATAGGTCTATAGATAAACTTTGATTGATTGAAAGAAAAAAAACGGTTTTCCATGCCTCCAGTTTGCGTTTTCTCTGCTTCACGGTTGCCATGGTTAACCGTGAAACACCGCAGATGCAGAATATTCACTAGGCACTTTGCATTGACTGTTTAAGGCAGAAGGTGGGTGTGTAGGAGCCGCGATATGATCCAAAACCACCTGAGCACATTTCCAGGGAGAGTGTGATTTATAAACCAGAAATTGCTGCAGCTGTCCTAACTCCAAGTTTGATAGATCTAAAACTTACTAGGCATAAGTAAAACATATTTTTTGCTGAGCTAAAGTATGGTTTTAGTAAAGATCCTACACAAGGTTTTATAAATGAAACCCCAGGTAACTAAATCAATTAAAGAAGATTCCCATGAGAGCATCTAAGCATCATCTCATACCCAGACACCGTATTCAATGCATCTCACTAACCAGGAGCTGACAGTGAGTTGAAGAGTTACTGAGACTTTGGAGCGACTGTGGCCGGTGCGGCTGGTTGGATGCATTCCAAAGAGCCGGATGTGTGCCAAACACTGGCACATGCTGCTGGCTTTCCTCTTGCTAAAGCAATAGTTTACGGGTCAGGAAACAGTTTCTTAAGAGAGTTTTTCTACGTTTGATCGCTTCAATTGAAGAAATGTTTCCTCCTTTCGAAACTTTGGCTGAAGTGGCACTTAATTCCAGTCTCCAGTTTTGCAGCGGAGTGCGGATTCAGCCTCCAGAACAACATCTAAACCCCCATGAGAAGACATCTGTCAGAGGCAACAATTCAAAACCTCATTACCTCAAAACCTTATTACCTCTGCAGCAATCCCACTATTTGATCATGCACAAATGGGTGCATATTTCAGTTCCATGTGGAGCAGAAGAAACTTGTGAGACTTTGCATTCAGGCCACAGCAGGTACTAAGTGCAATCATTTAATTTAATTTTGTATATGTAGTTCCCTGTTTGCTTGTTTGGCTTGAATATTATTTAAAGTTAATAAAAAATACTATTGAATATGTATTAAAATACTATCAAGTTTATAATTCATGTTCCTTGACGAACAAAAATAGATAATGACCTGATGTTTTTGATTCTGTCAAAATGTCGGACAAAAAACATGTCTAGCACGACCTGTGGATGGCATAGATAATGGATTGATGGATGTTGTATTTCTGATAAAAATGCAAAAATCTGTAATAACACACATTCGTGGCCCCTTGATATTTATTAAATTTTCAGTGCAATTTTAGGGAGCAGTGCAATAAGAAATTCTGGATGTGATGTGTATGTTGTCTTTTTTGTCTATTTATTTACTTTTTATTTTGTTTTGTTTTTTGCTCTTAATCTTTGTATTTTTGGACCGGTGGGTTGCATCCAATTTCGTTGTACAATGACAATAAAGCTGTTCATTCATTTGTTCATTACAACACATTTTCTCTCGAGATATACTATGTAGTATTATAAGTAAGCGTAGCACTGTTGCTTTGCAGCTAGAAGGTTCTGGGTTCAAAACCTGGCTTGGGGTCTTTCTGCATGGAGTTTGCATGTTCTCCCTGTGCATGTGTGGGTTCCCTCTGGGTACTCCAGCTTCTTCCTACTGTTGAAAAAATTGTATATAAGTTATCATTGATTTATGTTTGCTTTACTAAGTGACAAATTTACTGGGGTCAAACCTGAGTTCAGAGACGTGTTTAATTCTCTGTAAGCTTAAAATAGTGCGGTTAAACAGGAAAGAGGTAAAGAGGGCAACAGAAACCTACACCCAGTTTCCGTTTTTTGAAGCTTAATAGACTATTTAATCTTGCAACAGCAGCTTGAACACCGGTGGCGCCAGGCCGGGTCTTGGGGGGCCCAAAGAATGCCTTGAACCCCGTTTGAGCCCCATCCCCCTTCCTGATTAAAAAAAAAATATCGCCTTGACCCCAATTTGCCCCCCTCCCCCTGATTAAAAAATATTTAAATATCCGGGATAAAGATTTTAAAGTGTTTCTCTTCAAACTACGCAGAATAAAAATAATTTATTCAACATATAAAGAAATATAAACATATGAATCCTTGCGACGCCCTATGAACGTTGCTGCGCCTTGCGCCATTGCGTTCAAGGTGCTGCCACTAGCCTGCAAGAGCTGCTACAGCTATAGCTGGAAGCTAAAAATGGATCGCTTTGTCATACCAAAAACAAATTTGAGAGAGGACGGAAATTATAGCAATAGGACTGAAAATATACCCGTTGCAGTAAAGCGAGAGCCCTGCTTCATCCTAGACACAGAGGACACTGAGGAATTGGAGGATGAGGTGCAACCGGAGCAACTGGCAGCCCCCAAGGCGGAGGAGACAGCAGATGAGGAGAGGGAAAGAAATGGCGCCTCATCGAGCGCTACAGCGGGCACGGATAGTGGGAATTCTGACGGCGGAGTGGATTTGATGGGGGATTTAAGCCATGGCCCAGCCCAGAAACCAAGACAGCCTCGACTAAAATCATAACCGCGTCATTCTTTTGGATCGCAGGGGCAGCTAGCATCCAGGAGTTTTAGTTACTCGTGGTTCAAACAGTTTAAGTGGGTTGCCTGTCGTCATTTTTTTCACAGTGTACATGGATCTGGTGGTCACTCAGAAAAGGGCTTCACCCAGGAAGGGTTTAAGAACTGGAGAAAAGGAGGAGAGAAACTGGCCCAACATAACGCCAGCGCTTCTCACAACGTGGCAATGGTAGGATGGTGTGAATTTAAGGAGGGAGAGAAAAACGGATAGAGGATTTTGACGCACCTCCATGATGATGGACATAAGAAAATTGTTAAAGAAAACAGGATCTACATGCGAGCAGTTGTTGAGTCACTGCGCTTTACAGCTTGTCAAACCATTGGTCAGAGAGGCCACAGAGAGAATGAACAGTCCACCAACAGAGGTAATTTCCTTGACATGTTACATCTGCTGGAGAAGTTTGATAGCACTGTATCAAAAAAAATATCTAGTGGGCCAGGTAATGCTTTAATGGTGGATGAAACAAAAGATGTGAGCAAAAAAGAGCAGATATCTATTGTTCTGCACTACATACACGATGACATTCATGAACAGTTTCTTGATTTTGTTCCAGCTGATGGTTTGGATGCAGAGTCTTTACTTGTGACAGTGAAAGGGGCATTGGCTAAGTTCAATATAGACAAAAATGCATGCGTTGGACAATGTTACGATGGGGCATCTGTAATCTCTGGCTGCAACAACGGTGTTCAGGAAAAGTTTTGCAGAGAAGTCCTACATGCAGTGTACATCCACTGCCATGCACACAGATTAAACCTGGTTTTAGTTGACTGTGTCCATAATGTAAAACCAGTTGCTGATTGCTTTGCCACAGTTCAGCTACTTTACAACTTTTTTTCTGGTTCAGTAACTCACAAAGTGTTCATGGAAAAACAAACAGAACTTGAGCCCACTAAATGCCCAATTAAAACGTCTGTCAGATACCAGATGGGCAGGTCAGTTCTATAGTCTTTGGGCAATAAACCGAACCCTCCCTAGCATCTTAGCCACACTTGAGGAAGTCAGCAATCAAACAAATAGCTTTAAAGCTATTGAGGCTAGATCACTAAATGGCTTGATTGATGCACAGTTTGTTTTGCAAATCTACATGCTGGAGAACATATTTGGGCTCACAAAAACTTTATCTGACCAACTACAGGCCACAGATTTAGATTTGGCATCCGCCATTGATCTGGTCTTTGCACTGGTACACACACTCAAAGAAGAACGCAATGGTGAAACTTGGATCCATCTATGTCAGACTGCAAGTGACGTGTGTGAGAGAGTTGGGATTGACATGCAGCGCCAACAGGCAAAAATAAAAATAATACAGCCCTCCCACCTGCAGCAGTTTCATGTCAGCAATAGCCACACAAAGAAAGAGATACTGCAAACACCTGAAGACTACAAAATCCACAGTTTCTTCCCAGTACTTGACCGTTTAATCAGTGAATTGAACAGGCCCTTCTCTGCTGACAGTTGCCAAGTTATGAAAGGAGTTGCAGCTATTAATCCCAAACACAAGACCTTCCTGCACCAGGAGGCCCTTCAACCCATGGCTAGGCACTATGGCATATTAGAAGACAACCTTTCAGCAGAACTACATCAACTGAAACGCCTCATTGACAGAAAAAAACAAAATGGGGTCTCTCTCAACAGCACTTACGACTTGTTGATTCTATTGAGGCCATACAAGGAGGCTTTCATTGATTTATACAAACTTGTGTGCATCTCTATGACACTGCCTGTATCAACAGCTACTTGTGAGAGGACCTTTTCCTGCTTACGGCGTTTAAAAACCTACCTTAGAAACAAAAGTGGCGATGTCCGAACCAGCAATCTTGCTGTGCTGGCAATCAGCTCAAGAAGAACAAAAGAGATGGATGTAGATGTTATTGATCGCTTTGCAGCCAATCATAACAACAGGCGAATTGTTCTCTTTTAAGTGGTGAGTACACTCCTCACATTATATTTTAACAGGTTTAAATTCTACTGTATTTAATGTTCTATAAACTCAATTGTTGCAGGAAATCACACTTGTGGAGAATGGAGAGAAGACAGGAGGAGACTGGACAAAAGAGGAGCAGAGAAGAAGACAGGAGGAGACTGGAGAGTAAGAGGAGCAGAGAAGAAGAAAGGAGGAGGCTGGAGAGTAAGAGGAGCAGAGAAGAAGACAGGAGGAGACTGGACAAAAGAGGAGCAGAGAAGAAGACGGGAGGAGGCTGGACAAAAGAGGAGCAGAGAAGAAGACAGGAGGAGACTGGACACAAAAGCTGTCAATATTGTGAGTGAGGCGAACCTCTTGCTATCGTATTGCTGTATTTAGCATAAATACTAACCTATTCATGTGTTGCAGTTGATCACACCTGGGGAGACTGAAGAGAGCAGAGAAGAAGACAGGAGGAGACTGGAGAGTAAAATGAGCAGAGAAGAAGACAGGGGGAGACTGGAGAGTAGCAGAGAGGATGCCAGGGGGAAACTGGACAGAACTAGGGCAATCAAAAGGTGGTAAGAGTATGAGAATAGATACTATTTTGTAAATGTTTTCTGTCGTGGGTGGCTATGGCAATTAAAGTTCGAGCACATTATTTGCATACTGCAATTGATTATTTAATTAAAAACAAAGTAGTTGATATGCTGTATTGTGTTGTTGTTTAGTAGCAGTAATACGCAGTTATTAGCCATGTTCACTGTATTACTATTTTTTTCATGAGACCCCCCTTGAAATGACCAGGACCCCCCATTGCCCCCCCAAATCAAAAGTGTCTGGAGCCGCCACTGAGCTTGAAAGATAATGTTCCTTCTCTTAGTTGGTGAGATGTGACTGTTTCAATGTGTATATGCCAATGACTGTTGAAATGTAATAAAAGGCAAAGGGAGTCAGCAGCTCGTCGAAGAAGGCACTGAGTGTGCTTGGTGTCTTTATCCCCTTGCAAAATCTTCCCATTTGCAAGTAAAACACAGAAGTTGTTTGTTTCTTTCCTCATTCTGTTCTCTATGTTCTAGGGTAATATTTACCTAACACCCACAGTCCAAAAAAGGCTTTCCAACAGTATAAGATTCAGTATCTAAAAGCATTGTTCAATAATCAACAATAATCAACCAAGCACAATTTCCCTTACTTTGTTTTGCCTAGTTTAGTATGATGAGTATTTTAACCCCATGAGTCTTGGAGTTTGGATGCTCTCTTTTTGAATGTGTGGGTTTGTCCATCCAAAAACATGTCAGGTTTATTGGCCTCTTTAAAATGGCTCGAGTTCGGACTGTGGATGGTTGTCCTATGTTGTGCTCTGATAGAGCCGTGACCTTCATAGGGTCTTCACTACTATTCACCCTGCAAGGATCAAGCGGGTTTGAAAAACAGAGGAATTGATACAATGATTATACAGCATGTATTGTTGTTCCATAATCAGCCAGTGGAGGGCACTCCAACCTAGTCTTTGTCAGTTTACTCAATTTATTCATTCAAGACATACTGTATCTGATTTCTTTTGAGTAATACAGTTTCCATGGAAATGATCTGAGATGCATAATAAATATTTGGACTGTAACACCCTTTTCCTGCCTGTTTTTCTTTTCTATAACATGAATTTTGCAACCCAATATCTAAATGATACTTTTTTTTCCATCTGACAAAGAGACAAGAAATACAAGAAAGTGCCCCTCTTTCTGTAATAAAGGCCTGTTTAGAAGAGTTCTCAATGTTGTAAAGAAAAGAACTGTGAATCCTGAGGTAGGTGACATTGTTTCTGATTTTGCTCACTTGACTAGTGAAGACAGAATTACTGGATGAGGTTATTTGTTCTCCTCTACAACTGTTTAGATTATTTAGTGTAGTATTTGTGAAAGAAAGCTACAGAGTTTAGTCAAATTGAAACACATTGCCAATAAAAGGCAATCACACAGTCAAATATGTTTGGCACAGAAAAAAACTGGTGAAATTCACAAAATAGATGGCATAATGCGCAAAGAACAATATGTGGAAAATTTTTAAACATTTCAAGACATCATACAGGAAATAAGACAAATTAGACTTCCAAATGAACAATGATCCTAAGTATACACCCAAATTAGTTACAAACTGGCTTTTGGGTAAAACGTTATTGTCTTAGAGTGTGGCCATCTCAAAGCTCTGATCTCAGTCCTTTAGAAAACTTTTGGGCAGAACAGAAAATGTGTTTTTGAAGAGACAAACTTGACTCGGTAACACCAGTTCTATCTGGAGGAATGTGGGAAATTATATCGGTGTATTGGGAGAAGCTTGTAAAGAGATACAAAACGCTTAATCAGTCAGTTTAAAGAAATCCAGCCAATACTAAAGACATGTATGTAAACATGTGAATTTAAAGAGAGAAAAAGTATTCTGACATTATTGACTGAAAACTGGAAAAGTTTATGTAATTTATTGTCAGACAACAACAAAAACTTTATACTGTAGCAAAAGCTGCAGTGCTCCGCTTGTGAAAGTAAATCTGTTGGGTTTTTACTTAGTACTCAGACACCAATTCTGAGCTCCACACTGCCAAACAGGACACGTTTAAAAAGAAAAAGAGAAATGCAGCAGAGAGAGGCATCTTAGATTCACCAAGTCTCTATAACAGCCATTAGATAGTCTCTTCATGACAACCAGTTGTTTGGGAGTCAAATGCCTTTTTTGTTCTGCGATCATAAAACTTAGATATGTTGAGTCTATCAAAAGTTACTTCAACTGGAGCTGTGTGCCTGGGTCAGATGAGAGCATTTAACTTTTCAACAGCAACAACTCCACATTGGATTTGAGGGGAAATAAAGGATGAACATTTGGAAAAGCAGCTCATAACCTCTATTAAGTAAGGAGATCTGTGATGCTCTGGACCTGTTTCTACTGCAAAGGCCCTGGGAACTTTGAAGTACATGGCATCATGAGCACTTTGGAATACCAGGAACCTTTAAAGAACAATCTAATGGGCCCCATCATTAAACTTAAAAAAGTTCATCACTTGTAGTTTAACTGTTTAATGATCAAAACATTTCCCAAAATTAAAAAAATATGGTTCACCAAGCCAAAATCAACTTTACCAGCGAGGTCAACAGATTTGTCCACATCTGTAACTATAAACCAAAGCCGCTTTAAAAATATATACATATACCGTAGTTCTCTGTGAACTGAATTTCTTACACAACTGAATCTGGGGTTTTTTAACTCTCCATTAAAAAGACCTACTTGTCTCATGACAATACAAACAATGCATAGACAAGGAAGTTTTATTTCATTTCCTGCAGTTGTTTCTTTGTGGGTACAAATCGTATTTTTCATACAACTTTTTCAACAACCCATGATGCATTGCATCCATACATTTGTAGCTCAAAACAGCTTTTACAAAAAAGGATATACAATATATACTTATATTTTCATATATATATATATATATATATATTTATATATAATATACATGTGTTTCTTTATGCATTTTTGTGTGTTTGTAATGGGTAACAGAAACTTACAAAACACAGCCAGGTGAAAATAAATCCCAGGAAAGTTTAAACAGAAAGTCTTTACCAAACATATAATGGCCAGGTTATCAAAGTCATCAACATTGGCTATAGTACACTCAACATGAAGCCCTTCAAACACAGTTTGCATATATTCCACACTTACAGTCATGTAAATCCAGAGTGATTGCCTTGTTTTTTTTTGTACTATGGACCCACATTAACAGCTACATATGAAACAAAACCTAATAACAAAGGACAATTGTTTGATTGGTTAGTTCACTGGGTTTCAAAAGCTTTTTTCTTTAAGAAACAGATTGTAGCATGTAATAGGTATACATTCTTTTATACTGGCATAATGTGAAGAATATCAGGATTATAGGCCTTTTTAGTTCAGTGGTAAAGTTGCAGTGATAATATTGTGTGTTTTCAATCGCTCATAGAATTGGGGTGGTTGTTAAGTTGCACATAAAGTAAACAAACAAAATTAATCATGTACCATAATCTATGGCTTCAGTGTCTTTTCCTTATGAGGACAGATTTAAATGGTGCACACAAGCAGCCAGGTGTTGCTACTTGCACACTTGTTTTAAAACCCTGCTTAAAATAGATTAAAAAAGAAAAACTAACTTTGCACAATCGCTGATATGTTTTTTTTTTTGGTTTTTTTTGTAGGGTCAAGGATGTGGAAATAAAGCAAGCATAAAAACACAGCCATAAATAAACATAGTACAGAAAAAAAATCACTCAGAAAGAAACTTGACTGTTAGAGTCAATGCAAAATGATAAGTCCACTGTGCTGTGTTGCACTTTGTCAACAACATTACTTCAGGTGTTAATCACTTCACATTATATAGCTTAAAAATTACATCAGTTATCAATACAACATAGTAATATTAAATTGTGTCTTTATACTAATTGATCATCATTCATGTAAACATATTAAACCAGGTCATGCAAACAGTAGACCAAAACTTCTTCCACTAGAGGTGCACAGCACAGAGCAGGCAGAGCGCCCAGACTGAGATCCTTCCAACTCAACATGAGTCGGGTCTGGGCCAGGACAAGAGACTGAGACTTTTTTTGTCGAAAACAAAATTGTAAAAAGAAGTGTGGTGTTTCTGTATTCTCCCTGGCATAATAAGAGCTCACGGATATAAAGACATAATGGGGATCTCAGTTTGAGCCTCTGATAACAAAACAGCCATAAACAAACAAACAAAAAAAGTCTCCTTTTGGATATTCATACATTTCAATATTTTTCCCCGACAGGAAGCATGCAGACACTTCAGGTCAAAATCACCCATCACAAACCCAGTCTGAGCCAGAATATAGAGTCCAAAAACCTCAGGTTTAATTGCTACTTTCAAGTATTTCCATTATATTTTCAAACTATCCAAACAAAGTGGAAATTACTTGGGGGGGGGGGGGGGGGGAGAGAAAAACACATAACTTATCAAACTAGAAAACATCCGCCAAGGCAACTCTGTCCCTCTTCCCCCCAGTCCCAATGTTGTGATCTAATTCTAACTTTTCTAGATTCTTTGACCCTGAAAACATAACTTTAGCAGCTGGATTCACACTGATATAATTAGTTCAATTGTTATTCACCAACATCTCTTTTTCAGTAATGGCGGTTTCATGATCACCCCCAAATTCTAATCACTTGTTCCTGGTACAATGGCAGACATTTCCTGAAAATTTCATTAAAATCTACCTTTAACTTTTTGAATTATGTTGCTAACAGACGGACATACAAACTGTGTCAAAAACCTCCTTGGTGGAGGAAATAAGAAAAAACTGGATTCAACAGTAATAAACACACAGCTTAAAACTTAAAACAATCACTGTTAAATGTTGTGTTATTAACTTCCTGATCTGGTCTCTTGACATTTTTTTTGCTGGGTTTGTACTTCTCATTCATATGAAAACAGCATTTGGTTGTAAAACTGAAATTTTCTGCCTTGTATTTAAGATCAGCTTTTATATTTTATTTATGAAAACAAAATCCAGCCATTGTGGCCACTATGTACTTGATGGATGTAAACTGTATCCTATAACAAATAATTTGATTAAGTTGAGCTTCACTGGACTGGAATGAATATTGCTCAGTTGGAAAGAGTTTGAGTAATTGGGATATAAAATAACTGCGATGGACTGGCGACCTGTCTAGGGTGCAGGCAACCCTGCATAGGATGGACGGGCACAGATAATGGATGGACGGATGGATAGATGGGATGTAAAATAAATGACCTGAACGGAGACAGAATTGGAATCAATTGGATTATATTTGGATTTAATTAAATTATTTTCTATTCAGTCTATAGGAATTAATTTGATTCAATTGGAATATAATAGGACTGAACTTGACTGTATTTAGTTCATATTTTGAAGGGACTAATACACAGTCAACTTAATTTGACTGAATTTAGGTAGAAAAAGTACATCGAATTTGATAATTTTGATAGTTGGTAGCGACTGTAAAGGATAGGGGTAAGTTTAATTATACCTGGACTAAATTGAGTTGTATTCAGTTCAAAAGCATAGACAGAATTAAAGTCAGTTTAATTATACACTGTTTCAGGCTGAAGTATATTGCTGGTCAGTTGGAAATAATTTGACATGATCAAATCCAATCAGATTATAATTGGATTGTGTTCGATTCAAGATCAGAACTACAAAAAGTTGAAATCAGTTGGATTATATCTGAACTGAACTGGGTTTAATGAGAGGAATAGAAGAATGAATTACATTCATCCTTACAGAATTGGTCTTGGATGTTATTGAGACAGAAATACGGTATATTGTATTCAGTTAAAATAATTTGGTCAAATTTGAATCAGTTAAATAATATTTGAACTAAACTAGCCTGTTTTAATATGGAATGATTAGGTTGAACTGTGTTACACGGGACTGAACTGGATCATAATAAGTTGTAGAGAACCAGAGGTTGATTTTTGAGTTGGTGTGATTAATCGGATGGAAATGGGTTGTAATTCAGCTGTGAATAATTTATTTGAACTAGGTTGCACTTGACTAAACTGGGCATCATTCAATAGGAAATAATTCGACAGAATTAGAGTCAAGTAGACTATATCTGAACGCTTTAGCTTAAAAGAACTGGAAATTGAATGACTCAGTTGGATTATAATTGGACTGAATTGGTTCATATTCAGGAGGAAAGAACCATACAGAATTTCGGACAGTTATTTTAAATTTGAACTGCAGTAGCCTATACTGTGTTTAGAGAGAGATTCAACTGGGCTATGATAGCACTAAATTTGATCCAGATGTAGCTGGAAAAAGTCAGTTGGATGACTTTAAAATAAAGCGTACTGTATCTACTTGTTAAAAAGGGTAAACAGTTGAATCAAATTACATCAGAGCAGAGCTGCATTCAGTTTTAACTGCATTGTCTTTAATTTTGATTTCCATTGAACTGGTTTAATTTATATAAAAGCTTCCCTGAGTGGACTTTTGATTCACAGAGGTTCTACACAAACTGAGTTGTTTACTAGGCATTAAAACATAACTTGAGGGAGTAACAATGTTCAGCTACTTGACTAGAGTCATTTCTTGGATAGTGGCTGGCATTTCATTAGTGGATAACGAGTAGAAAGGCCTTCAGAACTTGCTTTAAGTGCTTGTTCCCCTTAAATTGAATTTTCTTTGTAACCTGTCTGGCCAGATTTTTCAGGGAAAGCGGCCAGTATTGTAGAGTGCATGGGCCAGATGGATGAAGACACACAGAAACTATGATTAGAGGTAGATGTGGCATATATTGAGATAACAATTATGATAAAGGACACAGCTTTTACGACTAATCTTTGATTTAAACATCATTTTAAGCTAACATGCTGAAACATTTGTAAAAGGCCATGCTCCACTTAGGTTACACATGAGCAACTGATCATCTCATCAGTAGGGTGGGTTATTGAGTTAGACCAATTTAAAATGAAAGACCCTCTGCATTCTCAAAGCATCCTTGTGTCCACTTCTGCAACACACAGGGCTTTAAAATATAATTCGTCCCCCTACAGACTTCAGTTTCTTGTTTTTCTGTCACAACTACATTTTTCAGATCACCAGATAACCTGAGTAGGTACAAAATGCAGTTTTCAAACGGTAATTTCATTTAATAATGGTAAAAGGCTATCCAAACAACTGATCCCTTTGTGAAAAAGTAACTGGTTGCTAAATTCAACAATCCTAGGCAAAGACTGCCACCAAGCTCTTGGGATAACCTGCAATGAGTCGTTTTATATCTAAGAGGAGGAAGGCCATCTTACCCCTCCTTTCCACCGGACGCATAAGCGGCACGTTACAGGAGCAGCATGTTTCACTTGTGTATTCTGCTGCTTGGCCCTTTCCACCGGGTGCGTATGAGGCGCATAGCAGCAGGGAAGCAGCTGTCACCGAGAGAGCACGAAATCACACGAGATTAGCAAAATCACGCGTGGTTTCGTCAGTAAACACAACAACCATAGACATATATAAACGTCTATGACAATAATAACCAGGAAAAGACAACAACATGACTCCAAAAGGTTGGTGTTTTATGTTATGTCCGTTTTATATTCGCCAATGAGATTATGTTATGTCAGGGAATATCCAAAATCGCCCCCTCCCGTGAGGTACTGACTTCTCACCAGCCGCACAGGTAGTGACATTTTTTTAAGTAAAACAACCCAAAGCAGCACGTTTCTTTTATTTTGAAAATTTCCGGTGCCGAGCCGTATATTTCCTGTCTCCCCTATTCAAAATGTAGAAATTTACGTGTTACAGAGGCATGCTGCTTAGAAAATAGGACTGCGGCGTATATTTAGAAAAGTGCTGCGACATGTCGCTCCTCAGACGCGGCAGACTCGTGCTGCTTTCGCCTCCGGTGGAAAGGGTTCTATTGACTACAGTGGTGGCTATCAGCTGCGTATGACGTGCTGCTCCTGTAACGTGCTGCTTACGCATCCGGTGGAAAGGAGGGGTTACTCTTCTTTGCAGAATTTTAATTCAGGCACATTTGAACATTTGACAAGCCTGTTCAAGGTCATTTCACAAAATCTCAATCAGATTTAGGTCTAGACTTTTACTAGGCCCCTGCTGATTTTATTTAGGACTTGTTTTAGCTATTTAGAGGTGGACTTACTGGGGTACTTCTTTTTTTGTCCTGCTGCAAAGTTACTATAAATATGATAATAATATACATACATAACAACAACAAAATATATTAAGAAAAGGTAAAAAAAATTAAAAACCACAAAGTAGAGGGGAAGTGTTGTTTGGGTATGTGCTCTGGCGGACATTGACTAATATCTACTCTTCCTTACTGGCCAGACTGGGTGGGCGGGTTCTGGGTGCTCCAAAGACACTTAATCATTATGACACCAGGAGGCTGTGCTCAGATGCGACTGGTTGGCCTGCAGCAGTAGGTACAGCTTCTCAGGCTGTCCCGATCTGTGCTACCCTCGTTACTTCCACGGCGACCATCCTCATAGTGCGACACTGGGTGATGAAGAGCAGAGCAGCAGAAGAATTAAAGGAAAACCCAAGGGTTAGTCATTGAAAGTACAACCAACAACATTGTAACCAGAGAGCCTAATCGAAGTTTACAACCACATTTCCTCCCTATATTTAACATGAGAGCTCTCATCTCTTTAACTGTGACAGTGCTACATAATTAATACGTTGGCAAACCTATCATACTGAAAAATACGATTTATGAGTAGGAGGGAATTTATAAAATATGCAATAGAACAGAATTAATTCAATACCAATCCAAGTCAAACAACAGCACACAGAAAACAAGCTTGTTACTGTCTGGAGCAACGGGACTTTCATTTAACTCATTACCTTTTAGGATTTAATACTGTGCTTTGCATTACACACAATCACAAATTTTGAAAGTTGCAGTCACAAGCTCATGGCAAGCTTAGATTAAAAGATTCTTAATCATCATGACACCAGGAGGCTGTGCTCAGATGCGACTGGTTGGCCTGCGGCAGTAGGTACAGCTTCTCAGGCTGTCCCAATCTGTGCTACCCTCGTTACTTCCACGTGCAAATAAACTTTTATACTAAACTATGATAATACTTTAAGTTACCACCTGTACCCAAGTGTTACCAGTTCTACATGTGTATGTGGCACAGACACAGGGTACTTATGAACTGCAAACCTGCATGGCCGTTCGCCTAAACTGCTGGATCAGTAATTACAGAAGCAGCCACCAGATCTATGATAACACTGGAAGAGCTGCAGAGACCCACTCCTCCGATGGGACAATCTGTCCATAGTACAATTATTAGCTTTGGACTACAAAATCTGGAATACTATTCTATCATTCATGGAAGAGTGATAAAAAGAAATTCATTCCAAAAAGAAAAACATAAGATGTCCAATTTGCAGTTTTCCACAACTCCTGCATGAGACACAGAACACACATCGAAGAAGGTTCTTTGGTCAGATGACACCAAAATCGAAGTTTCTGGCCTTCATGCAAAACGCTACAAGTTATAGAAAACAAACACTGCACAAAACCCTGAACACATCTTCCTCACGCTAAAACACATTGTTGGTACCATCATTGTGTGGGGATACAGTTCTGTACCACAAACAATGAAGCTTGTTACAGTTGATGTGAAGATGGATGGAACTAAATTCAGGACAATGCTGGAAGAAAACCTATCAGACCACAAAAGACTTGAGACTTTCCAGCAGGACAGTGTAAAGGCATCTAGGGAATATGGCATATTAACAGATCATTAAAGTCAGTGAAGAGTCCTTTCACATAGTCTGATCAAACTGCAGTGAGGAGTGTTTTGGTTAACCTTGCATTAAAGATATAACATTTGGAGACTGAAGGCAGAAGCTGTTCACAGAGAAGGCAGACATGATCTGGGGTGCGAGAGAATTCAATCGTTTGCCCAGACGCGCTCATGTACACGACTGGCTGTAATAAAATATAAAAAAAACGCCGATCCAGACTTTAGCCTCATCCTTATGGAAGGAAGAATATATTTTCTTTCCATGACAACAGCAGCCTACTTTTACTCTTGTAGAGACAAATTAAGTATTGACTCAGAGGGGCTGAGTTAAATTCATAGCACACTTGTTTTGGCTTTTTTTCAATTATGCATATTTCTTTCTACTTCACAACTATATAGTTATTCGTGTTGGTCTATTAGGTAAAAAAAACACGAAACATATTAAAGGTTATGGTTGTAATTGGATTTTTTTTTTTGAGAGTTCGAAAAATGTGATACTTTTACAAGTGGCTGTACATACCACCATAATTAGTGGCAGTTTTTGATATGGGCTGCTTGGGCAGTTGTTAAGGGTGGGATTAGAAAGGGGAGTAGTGCCCTGAATTAGTTTTGTATTGCTTTTGAAGGGGACATATGCAAATTCCATTTTTTTTAGCTGTTGAATACACTGTGTTGCACATTTAGAGTCTCTAGTTGTGCAAAAAGCATAATTAGTCACTCCAGGTGCTGTGGAGATATTATTGTAAACAGTTTTGGCCATATCCTTTTAATCCATTCAGTTCTCCCTATTCTCCATTAAATGTTTTGAAATATTACATCACAGTACTTGCATTTGAACTGCTAAACAAGGTCATGGACTTCCAGCTAGACATTGAGCGAATCGCCATTTTTATTTCTTGCTGAGATTTTGTAGTCCAAGTTCAAGAATGAAAGTGTTAAAGTCAAAATGTTAGGTTGTTGGATGTATTAACCTGTATGATTCTTTACACTGTCCCCAATATCAGAACCTCTGCGAAGTGCCTGGTTAAGTTTTATTTTTCATGGTAATGTACCTGCATCTGTGGGGAATGTACTCTTTGTTTGCATGATGCACTTCAAGGTCGAGGGCTTCAGCAACCTCCGACAGTATCGAGAAGGATTTTCTGAAAGACTTCGTCTTTTTGAGGGATCAATTACTTCTGTTTATGGAAATGACGGACACAGCAAAGCAGTAAGCTTCAAATAACTCTAAAATGACAGCAAACTTTATTTAAGACATTAATTTATTGCCTCTTGGCCATTGTTTTGATAGCATTAGCATCAGATGCTATGTGATCGGTATTTCAGCTCCATAATTTTATTTTTAAATAGTACTATTACAAAAACAATTTTTAAACAACTATTACATAAACTGTTTTTTGTCTTGGAGAACGCACGATCCTGGCACATTCAATGACGTTAGATTGACGCTACCAGTAGCACACTTGGTAACAACATTGGGGTCTTGTTTGGAAGATGTATTCATCTCATTATTATGGTAGTGTTTATATAATTACGTGGTATCTGACAAGTCGTCTGTGTTAAAGTGTTGTGAGTAATATTATTAAAATGACTACAGCATATGTTACTGTAAAATTGCTAACATTTTTCTTTGGTATTTTTCATGTAGTCTACTTGCTTAAAACACACAATCATCAATATTAAGTATCATCTTTTTCTTTATATTGTAAAAAAAAGCCTATTTTTATAGCTTTGAAGTTACACAGTATTGTTGTGTTAGTGATGGTGTTTCAGATGCATTGCTAAACATAGCACATAAATATATTTTTTACTGAGGTTTTGGGCCATTAAACAGTTGTCTAATATATTGTTAGTGGGCATGTTATAACAAAAGTAAAAATGTACGGCTGGATGGACAACTCTTCCCACATCTTTAAAAAATATTTGTGAATATAAAGTTTCTGCGCCGCTAGATTGTAGTATCTCTATCAAACTACAAAAATGGCTGAATAGGGTTGAGTGAAAGGTTCTGCGACCTGGAGGGAGGCGGGGTATGCAGCGCCTCATTTGCATTTAAAGAGACCTCACCAAAAAGAGCTACTCAGACTTCTCAGAACAGGGGCAGAAGAGGGGGTTCTATGTATAGACCTACAATGAGGAATTCAGACCTAAGAATTGCAGTTCCACTGTATATAGACCACAACTAAATGATATAGATGTGAAAAAGGAAGAATTTAAAAGCATGGCATGTCCACTTTAAGCATGTATTGTCAATGAGTAGTTGGCATCCCCTACTTACTGTTAAGAACAGGAAGATTAGCTCCCTTGCTGTGTGAGGGACTGCTCTGCATTTTATACGTTCATGAATCTCATTGTCTCACTTTGATTGCTTGATGAATGTTTATGTGAGAACTGCCACTCACAACAATAGATTGAAGTTTGTCTTACCTGTGAAGAATTTTGCATCTGACTGAATCAACTTGTCTGAATCAATACTTTAGAAGTAACACATAATAAGGGTAAACTATGTATGAGTAGCATAATAGCTTGCCTTAACATAGCATACATTCTTTTACTAGTTCTGTTCAATATTTAAGTCTCCTTTTTAGAGTATTTCTGGATGAAAGGCTAACTTTATCAGCAAAAAGGAACAATGAAATCAAAATACTAACCTCCAAAGAAATAAATTACTTTTAAAGAGATGCTGGGTGTTATGAAAGTAAACACACAAACTGCCCCATCTGGACCAAAATTTATATAACGGCTTTTGGTGCTTTTTGTCATTATTTATCACCAGGCTGGGCTGAGTCACAACCAGATCGTCTCTCAAAAATATGACAGACGGGGTGTCGTGGTACATTAGTTTGTCCTGTCATATATAAGATATGGATAAAGAACTATGTAAAATCCGGCTCTGATTTTCTAGCCGTTGATGCAGTATTTACATCTTTCTGTGATCTTGACGAATATTTTTAAATGGAGATAATATACAGTGACTTGCTACTGTCTACAGATACCATTTTAAAATTCCAGGTTTTTCAGACTATATAAAAAATGTCCCTTTTTTTTATGTTGACAAGCATCCTGCGCAATGCAACACATAATCAAAACAAATGGATCACAGTAAAAATGTAAGAAATAAAAAAGCTGGAATAACCTGGTGTCATAAGTATGCTCATCTTTAAACTAAAACTTTGTTGAATTATATTTTGATTCAATTTAAGCATTTAATCTTCTTTAGTTCCCACCTAACAATAATTATAATGTGCATCTGCCCAGGGAAGATTTTTTTGACATCTCCTCACTTGCACTCTGTAGCTAAAGCCATAGTTTGCAGAGATTATCTAACTGATCTAACGGATCACATCGTTCAAAGGAATTAGTCAAGAGAAGGACAAAAACATTTACAGCATTATATGTCTTCATACAGTGAAGACCTTTATCAAAAAAAATGTTTGACACAGTAACTCTTGAAAAAGCTGCAGGAATCTACTCTATTCTCCATATTTTTGGACTAAGAAGTAAAATTACAAGACAAAAGTATTTTCTTCTATAGAAAACATCCAGATCTGGCAAAAATATCCTCAATATTTTGTCAGAATGTTTTATAGTTGAAAGGACCTTTGGGCTACAATCCCAAAGGGTATGTTTGGGACAGAAAGCGCGCCGGACATCACAATGAACACCATGCCAGCTGTTGAACATGGTGGTGGCAGCATCATGCTCTGGGGTTACATGTCTTCAGATGGAACTGATTTTGGATTTTGTCACAATGGATGAAATCATAAGCAGTTCCAAATAACAGGTCCATTTTTACCCAAAACATTACATTCTCTCTTAAAGAGAAGAATGAGAAGAGGACTTTCATTTTTCAGCATCACTCTGAATCCAAACATACATCTGAATCAACAAAAGAAAAGCTACACCTGAATAGAATTACAGTAAACTAATTTAATAGCCTCCACATTAACGGAACTAAATCTGTGGGGTCAGCTGAAGTGAACCGTGGACAAAAGATGTCCTCACAGATTTGTGACATTTTGCAAAGTGAAGTTGGTAAATATTGACAAAAGACTCCAAGACTTAAAGACTCCAACTACATCAACTCAAATGCAAAAATTAAATCAGAAGCTATTTCAACAAAGTATTAACGTTGTGTACACTTGAACACCAGGTAACTGCACATTTGTTGTTTAATATATTTCCCCTTAAACATTTAACATTGAAAAAAACATTTAAATAATTTATTATGGACTCAATTTAATTTAAATGTCAAAAAATAAAGTTTTAACAGGTAATCCACAGTGCAAAAGCTAAATTAAACACTATATGTGTAAAAAATATATACAAAAAAGTATTTAAGGATAACTTCACAGAGCACCTATTTTGTGGGATTTATCTATTAACCACATACAGAGTTGACAGGTTTGAAGTTGTATGTGCTCGATTAGTGCGAGCTGCTGACTTACAGCTCTCCTCCTCCGCATTCCCCAGTTCATCCTCCTCTTCCTCCACCTCCTCCTCTGGGAGCAGATGTCCATGGCAGGGACTGGTGGGAGTAATCTGACTCGGTCCCTCGAGACTGGTGCCCAGCTGCAGCCTCCGCATGTGTCGCACCACCGCCGTGGCATTGAAAGCTTGCTGCAGGGAAGCCGAAAATACAAGAGAATTTTTTTTTTATAAATAAATATATATATATATATATCCTTTTATTTTTAGCTGTCTTGGCGGAAGTCTGCACTCTCCGACTGCTTTTCTAGTTGAAATATATTTAGCCCACCAATAAGTGTTTGTGGAGAAGTATATAAAGAAATTTATGGTACATTTATAAAAAAATAAATTCACTTTTAGGGTATTTATTTTGCAAACATTTGCATTAAATTACTAAATGTTCTTGTATTATCATTGCTTCTATGGTAGCACTATTTTAAGAATTCTTATTTCTGTTTTTTCTGGGCTGTAATGTAGTAATGAAATATAATGAAACGATATTTTGCCCACAAAAACTTGAACAACAAATATGAAAAGACTCTTTAGACTGAACAGTGAAGTGAAAATTGCAGATATCACAGATGGTGTAGCCCACTAGAGGTTACATTAAATTATTTATGACAAACACCCACACAAGCACACTGTCATGTAACAGAAAGTTGGTTTCCAACAATAAATGCAATACCCCCACTATATTGAATGTTGTAGTTTATACAGTGGCATATAAGACACACTCTTTGATGACATCACGGTTGTAACTGTGATGTCCAATCTTTTTGTCACACAGGCCAAAATGGTCAACTTGATAATAATTGAATTTTGTAAAACTTATATTATTTTTTTGCCTGCTGAACAATAGACTAAACACAAAAAATTATTTTAGGAAAAAAACAAAAAAGCATTTTTGCAGAAAGGTGATCTGTATATCATTGAAGATCCAAATCATAAACTGAGTCTTGAATGTTTTCCTAATTTAAAGATTTTTTTTCTACTTTGTTCTAATTTTTATATATTCTCAGCAATGAGAACAGCATATGGGTCACCCTGTGAAAATTCTTGCTTCACTCAAAAGCAGACTTGAAACGCATCCAGATCAGTAAAAAGTGCTGGGTCTTTGTTGTCCTATTGAAAGCAAAAAATAGGGATTCATAAAAGACAACTACTTTGTGATGTATCTAATATTTTCCTTATATAAACTATTTGTTTCTCTATTTTAAAGGCCTTTTAACAGTACAAATCTTGCCCTCGAGAATTGAAAAAAAAAATCCTCTATCTGTATATGTGCTGGCAGGCCAAATCAGTACCATATTTGAACTGCAGTTCGCAAGACGATCAAAATTATTATTTTTGCATCTACCTTTAAGATTGTTATTTTGAAGTGAAACTGAATTTGTTCTGTTGACATTTGATTACTACAGACTTATTGAAGGAGTCTCCACCACATTAAAGTAATTTACACAAAGATATAAAAATAATTATAGGGAAACCTTTCATTTTTACCTTCTCAATAACAAATGATATTCATAGTATGAGGGCTGCATGAGGCTGAGTCAAGATTCTAAAACCATAATTATTTAGCTCAGCTATTCTGTAATGGCATCTAAGTTCCTTCTCTACTCTTACAGTGCCAGAGCAATTGTCTGCATACGTTTAGTTGTTTTCATTAACTGCACCAGGGGAGGCGTAGATTTTATGCATGCCTGCTTTGGGTTCAGGAGAGAGAGAAAGAGAGCTGTTGTCACTGCTGCTTCTCATATGCTTGTCTGTGCTGGGTTCTCTCATACGTTTTATCATAAGTGGGCTCTTTTCTATAATCAAAGTCTGAGAGGAGCTCTGGGGAGTTTTAGGTCTCTTGAGCTGTGCAATTTGCCAGGTTATAACTGGCAACTGCCATAAAAGGAGTGTGTGCAGTTATTTACCACAACAAAACCTAGACACTAAAATCCCAATGACTGTCCACAACAAATGCTGTTTATATACTAATGTACTGTACATCTAAGCAAGATAAGCAGGCAGAGAACAAAGTTTGCACTCTAACCCCTGCTGGTCTGGTCTTGACTGACCTTCCATTTACTTTTGGCAAAGTTCTTCTTGATTTGTGCACTGACAGATTCATGGATATTCTTGTCCAGAGCTGTGTCACCACATATCCTGAGACAAATAAAAAAAGAGGTATTAGAGACACTTATGCAACATGGAAGCTTGGAGTTTGTTCATCAAAAATGAATTAGTTTTTAAAACAGCAGGCTTTGACATCTGTTGTAATGATCACTGAATTGTTTCACTTTTTGAGATAACAGGCTTTACAGACTTTTCTTGAGCTAATCTGAAGGCTGCATGAAGTTTGGGGGACTGTAGATACTGACTCTACAGAAAGTTGGCGATCTCCATGCACTTTGAGCATCAGCATCACCTGACCCCATTCTGTGATTTTAAGTGGTCTACCATTTTGCAGCCAAGTTATTGTTGTTTCCAAACGCTTTCAATTCAACGCAAACCACTAACTATTGACTGTGGGATATATGAAAGCTAGAAATTACAAATTTTCTGAGATGTCTTTTCAAAAATATTTGTGTTGTTCGTAAAATCTTTATAAGCAACATCTCAACTGAATTCATCCTTAAATAACTAAAACAGTGACTGTTAGAGGTTATTGATTAGAAATTAGCGTTAGTTGTATTTCTTAGTTAAAATTCCTCCCTCAAATATTTGCTTGTCAGAACAAGTTTAATGTAACTTTATAGAGTCTGAATGGCATCAAAAAACCAGAGACATTTGCAACATCTCCACTCCTGCTGGACTGGATCATTTTAATTTCTGTGGATCATTTGATGGATTTAGAACAGTCAGGACGGTGGCACAGAGATTAAACCTGCAGCTTTTCTTACATCAAAGAAAAGAAAGGCAATGACAAAATGTGAGATTAAGCAATGGCTTAAAATTTGGCCAAGAAATTAATAAATTTATACACACTGGTAGCCTTTTTCCCCCTTGCAGCCAGCTTTTGTTCTGCTTCTTTACTATGAGTGGTTCTCCTATTTAACTCTGCCCGTTTTACCTAAACTAGCTCATATCTGATGTCAGGAACCCTGGATTGACTTAATGAGTTAATATGTCTGAATATGTCTGTATAAACCTGCTCAAGTTAGATTTCCAACATTAGTCACAACAGTGATCCTGAATTGAACCTTAAAAACCAACTCACCCCCAAATCTCCTTTTTTTGCAGATAAACTGTATAAATGAGTGTCCAATAGTGCTTTCGACAAGCATGGTCATTATTTTGGTATTTTAGTGCATCTTAGTAAAAATATAAATTTTCTGCCTAAAACCATCAGTGTGGCACCCTCTTCGGGTTAAAACTCTATACTGCATTTGAATTTGAATTGGACATTGCTATTCACTCTGCGGTGAGGACTGACATCAGTCAGTATGGGTGTGGGGTACAAAAGAAGCAAAGTCTCCTCCCACACCTTCTCCATTGAAACTCCTTCCCTTTCCTCTCTTTCCTTTTGTAAAGGAATAGGAGAGAAATCCTCCACCTCAAAAGATCACTGTCAGGCAAAAACGATTGCATTGTTATTGCTCTCCATCTTTCTCTGTGTCTGTACCAGTGCATCAGCACTGCTGTTAATATATCTATTACAGCCCATTACAAGCCCTGACCACACCCAATCCTCTCCCTATGCACATTCGCTGGTCCGGCAGGCAACACGTCCTTTTGTCGCATTTTTCAAACAGGAAATGTGGGCGGAGTAAGACTCTGGTAGGGGGGTGAGTTGCTCTTTAAGTTACCTCAAAAGGCCACTAATCCTCCATTATAGTTTAGACTTCTTGGTGTCATCTTCTCTTTGTTTATTTTTTTATTAGAAAAGTTGTAGCATTATTTATAAAAACATATAGAAGCAGATACATAAATTATTTTGAGTTTCCTACCAAGGATGTTGGAGAGCCTGCTCACAAGTATACCTCTTCATGGGGTCCTTTTCCATCATGTGACAGATGAAGTCTTTGGCTGCCAACAAAATGTAGGTTCATGTTTTAAAAAAAGTCCTTGTTATTGTTGTATCCACTGTAGATATTCTGGAAGTACCTGAATCTGAGATGTCATCCCAGTATGGAGAGTCAAACTCATACTCTGCTTTCAGAATCTGCTCAAATAACTTGGCATCATTTTCGTCATAAAACGGAGGATATCCACAGAGTCTGAAGGGCGAAAATTAAAATGTAATCATTTTTAAAAGAGGTTCATTTGAAAAGTAAAAGAGAAGACCAACTCACAGAATGTAGGAAATAACTCCTATGGACCAACAGTCCACAGCTTTACTGTATGGTTTCTGAGCGAGAACTTCAGGGGCTGTGAAGAGAACACGATATGCAGTCACAGAGTGAAAAATACACATGATGCTAGTAATCTCGACCTTTCAACAAAACTGTACAATCTCACAGGTCACTCTCAACAGCTACAGGGCTTTACTGAAACACTTAGAATTGGCTCAGAAGTGGATAAAGAGCCTCTTACAGTTCATTGAATAATGAGGAGATGTCAGCTGTAACAGCTCTCATAGAAATTAGAGGAGAAGGTGAAGAGAATCTGAATGACCAGAGAAAGAGTTACTCACCCACATAACCAGGAGTACCACATGCCGTGGACATGACACTGCCCGCTCCCTCGATCTTTGACAGACCAAAATCACTGATCATGATCTTGGAGTCCTCGTCCATGCTGTAATACAGTAAATTCTCTGGCTGAAAACACAACACAGGGGGACCAAAAAGGATTGTTTGAAAATGGGAAACAAATATCCGCTATGAGCCAGAGTCAGATGTATTGTATATGTCTTTTATGAAAGAAGGTACCTTCAAATCTCTGTGAACAATTCCCATATCGTGGAGATATTTGACAGCATCCAAAATCTGGTGGATGAGCTGGCTGGCATCCCTCTCCGTGTAGAACCCTTTCTCCACAATCCGGTCAAAAAGTTCTCCACCAGAAACTCTGTCAAACAGAATTTTTATTTTTTTAAACCTGAACACTTTTCTAAAATTATAAAAACATGTTTGCTGTTATTTTGTTGAAACTGATGGTCACTTATAGCTACGAAATAAAATAAGGCCTTTTTTTGTTTAAGAAAGTTAAACATGGTGTCCAACATTACTTAGCAAGTTGATAAATCATTGTTAGTCTCTTGTTGAACTCTACACAGAATCCTATTTTTATACAGACCCATTATTGATCAAATTAATGCCTTTCCAATCGTCTTAAGCCTACAAAATGAGGAGGCTTCATCTCTTAACAATTGAAAGGAAAAGCCTATTGTATGTGGAGTTGTACCTCCATTGCATGCATCAATAAACCAGATCTCAGCTTACAGAGGGGAAAAAATGAGCTTTTTGATATTGTGGCATTTCTCCTCTGACCATCATACTGGTGACTTTAGCCAAATTAACAGGGCAGATGTCTTCAGATTATGTAAGTGGGGGATTAGTAAGCTGATGTTGTGCCTAAATGAAATCAGGGTTTTAAATCAGCTTGTAGGGTTTTGAGAGCAATCTGCAAAACAAATGTGGTCTTAGTGAGGCACTATTTAATTTGAATCCCAGACTTTATTTGCAATCTTACAACAGAGACGCAAAAATATATAGTGATGAGAGCTGGTTTATTGGGATTATGGCAGAATGCACTATATATAAACACAGATAATAGCAAAAAATAGAGTGGTTGTAAATATGTGGACACAGACCAGTTTTTGGAAAATGTGTTGACATAATTAATATGCAAACTTACACATGTATGTCTTCTACAGTGCTGTGAAAAAGTATTTGCCAATTTACAGATTTCTTTAGATTTTTGTGGTCACACATAAATCATTCAGATCGTCACATAAAATGTATTATCAGGCAAAGATAACCAGAGTCAAACAAATAAATGTTCTCAAAGAGGATTTAATTTGGAAAACAAAAAGGCTTCTAAACGAACCTTGTCCTAAACTGAGAAAGTAACTGCCTTCCTTGTTAAACCCCAATCTGACCAAGTGAACAAAACCTAAGTTGCTCCCTCATAAGGAAAAACCATACAGATAGACAAGTAGCACATCTCATATGTGGAGAAATGTGGATATCTTTGATTTAGAACATGGCTAGGTGGAAAAAAGGAATGGCTACTCACAGTTGCATGACAAGATATAAATGAGATGTACTCTCAAAGATGTCCTCCAGCGAAACAATGTTTGGGTGCTTGATTCTGGGGGAAGATATATGACAAAAAATGTTACAGAAACAAACCACATCTCTCAAGATGATCAATAAAGGGCATTCATGATAAACAGATCATATAAAGAAATGTCTGCTCTCTCACTTCTTTTAGAAATGCAAAACTCATTTATTTTAGAAAGCAAAACTGGAAATGTAGATTCAAAAGTTAAGAAGGGTTGATTGACATTCAGAATGACAGCTGGAAACACTAATGATGCCGAACCCAACAAAAAAAAACCACATTAAATGGTCATTCTATCTCACTCATAGAGGAAATTGATCTGGACAAAGCAGCCATCAGAATCAAGTTGAGAGCATATGAGCTGTCAGAAGAAGCTCAACAGCGAATATTGCTAAAAAATCTGACTTTTAGCAGACTGAAATAATCCTATCCTCCTTTTTCACATCTTTCATCAGACCCCCTGCTGGCCTCTTCTAGTTATTTTATATCTTCTCTAGATATATCCCAAACTCCACTCTCCGATCTCCCATAAAGTTCTTCTTCTTCTTCTTCTTCTTCTTCTTCTTCTTCTTCTTCTTCTTCTTCTTCTTCTTCTTCTTCTTCTATCATACCCTCCCCCACACACCTACCACCCCTCCCCACACCCCCAACCTCTCTGTGTCTCTTTCTCTTTCTTCAGTACACTGCTGCGGGGAACTCCACACCATCTCCGCCTCTGTGTGCTGTTGCCCTAGAAACAGGGACACTAAAAATAGGTCTATCTTCTTTACTCCTGACATTTCCGGTGCACAATCCCACTGTTTCTACTGACACTATACATTTAGTCATCTTTTCTGTTGACCCCTATCTTGGATCTTCATGTGCACGTGCTGTGAGCTAATTCCTGTGTCGGTGGCGGATGCATAGGGGATGCATGGCAAGTAGTCTCACCTGTGCAGAACTGCGATCTCGTTTTCGATGTTGTTCTCTTTCCCTTCCAGGGCTTTCTTAGGGATGCACTTGATGGCCACTAGCCTCTGAGTCCTCTTCTCTTCTGCAAGAACCACCTCGGAGAAAGCCCCCCTGCAACATATGTCCACACAAATGATAAAATTTAGACATTTATTAGTGTGAATTTTATTTTTTTATTTTTTTTGCAGGTTTCTTCTTAAACCTGCTTTTACAACAACTGCATATCGTCTGTCCTTTTTTGTCACAATTTGATTGGTGTGTTGGCAAGTATGTGTGTAGATAAAAAATTCAAAGGGGTAATATTATTGAGTAATTAGGAAGGGGCTGAAAAAAAGCAGAGTTGAAGCATATTTGTTGAAGAGAAAAAAAAAGTAGTGGCATTTGAAAAAAGTGAAACTATTTTTAATCCATTCAATAATAGATAGCGTAAATGTAGTGGAGCTGCATCCGAGGGAGACCAGACTGCATTATAGATTATGGTCTGGTAATGATGAGAGGGAGAATTGTGTGTATTCACAGAAGCGTGGGAGGAGGCTCAGGAGGAGGGCTAAATGCCTGAACATTGTGAGTAACCACAGGGATCAGAAACAGCACTGATGATCCGAGCATAATAGATCAACACTCAAGAACCTGTTCTCCTGAGTTTTAAGAGGATGCATCTAAATAGAAATGGTAGGTAGCCTTCTCAAAACCAGAAGCCAACAAACACCAATATTGATGTTTCCCGTGCGTCTCTCTCACTGATGTGGATTTTTGTTCCCATCTTGGCGCAGACAACGCATGGAGTGAATCTGCGCCTTGCTCCATTACCATCCTGCGCTCATGAACCCAGCGCGGCAAAAGTAAAGCTGCCAAGAAGGGGGCCACTTTTCACACCCGTCTCCAGTTTCATTTTTAAACCGTCCTAAAACAATCCCTCTCAGCAAAATCACATAAGGTTCCTGTTCTCATCGACCCATAAAAGGATTTTAATGTGTTTATGTCTGCAGCACCTTCAGCTGCGGATTCATCAGAGAGACCAGAATTCAACCTCAGTTATCTACCAGTTAAAAGTTTTGTGTTTAGGAAGTTAAATGGAAAACCACAGGAAAAAATAGATTATGCTGAAACCAGATATTTTCCACTATATAAAAAGACAAATAACCTTTTTTTTCTTACTATCTGACCTTAAATCACAAATTTCTTATTCAGGTCAGTTAGGATTAATGAAATTGTTTCTATTGCTAAATGCCACAATAATAGGAGAGTAAAGTTGTTGTTTTTTTATTCTTAAGTTTACATACATTTCCTTATTATAGGGTAAAACTGTCTTTAAAACTGTATGATTTTGGTTAAACATTGTGGGTATCCTTCCACAAGCTACTCATAGTAGTTTGCTGTCTAACTTTGGACCATTCCTCCAGACAGAACTAGTGTGAATAAGTCAGGTTTGTATGTTGCTTTGCTCAACTTTTTCGCTCATGCCACACATCTTTTTAAGATAATGAGATCAGAACGTTGTGATGGCTACTCCAAAATGTTGACTTTTGTCCTTAAGCCACATTGTAACCAATTTAGTGGTAAGCTTAGAGTCATTATCCATTTGGAAGACCCAATTGTGGCCAATCCTAAATTTGCTGGTTGATGTCCTAAAATGTTGGTTCAACATTTCAACATAATGTTCTTCCCACATGATGCAATGTATTTTGTGAAGTGCATCGGTCCATTCTGCTGCAAAAGACGCACACTAAATAATGCAGCCACCCTTGTACGTCGCATTTTGGATGGTGTTCTCTGGCTTTTAACATTCCACTTTTTTCCGGCGAATGTAATGATGATCTTTAAGGCCAAAAAGTAAAACTTTTTCTTTGTTAGATCCCAGGACAAGACTTCAAAAATATCTAAATATCTATGAAACAATCTTTTGCATTGAGTGCATTTGTAAACTGTAATCTGTCTCTTTTTTTTTTGCGTTTGGAGTTTTGGAGCTTGTTCATGCTGAAAGACCTTTCAGACATTTTCTCGGTTCAGCCACCATCTTCACAAGGTATATTCCTTTTGTTCTTGAGTCTGTGCACACCTTTCGTACCAAAACTAGTTAATTTATGGGACACAGAACCAGTCTACTTTCTAAACAGTGCTTTGACTGGACATTCTCATCCTCCTTATACATATGTACACATTTAATTGTTTTAACGTGATACCTTCAGGCATCTGGAAATTGTACCCAAGGATGAACCAAACTTTTGGAGTTCCACAACTCTTTCCCTGACATCTTTCTGATTTCTTTTGATTCTCTCATGATGTCATACAAGGAAACTCTGTGTTTGAAGTGCTGCCTTAAACTGATGACCCTGACAAAGGCCTCAAGCCAAAACATGTTGGTGTCTTTGAAAATTGCTAAATGAACTAGTTCTTAGACCCTTGAATGGATATCCCCTTATGAGATATTCTGAGGTTGATGTAAAACCTAAATGAAAATATTTTCTATGGAAATGCTATTACCTTTAGTTGGTAGAACTTAATGATTATGACTACTATTGAAGACCTAAAGGGCTCACTACCATGTTTGACTCCACCTGCACAAAAAGTCTGGATTCCCTTTTTTCAATCAGGGACAAAACAACTTAATCAAAACTGGAGTCACTGAAAGAGCCTCCTAAAGCTAAAAGAGAAAAATTACCATCTCTTTGTCTGTCTACACATGTTTAGAGAGCTGTTTGTTTAAGTATCAGAAACATATAAAAAGCCTGAAAACTAAATACAATTTTGACCTCAATTCAACCAACAACCACATTCTACAATCCTCTTCAACAAGGTATGCACTAATTTAATATGTTATAAATATAATTTCAAAACTACATTGGTCACTTTATGCCACATACTAATTGTAATTAATTTGTTAGCGGAAAAAAAAACATGATGCAACTCACATACAAACAACATTAAGTCCTGCTGAATTATGTTACAGATTTAGGAAAATGTATCTGCCAAGAAAACAGGGTTTAATTGTTTGTTTGTTTTTCTTTAGTTTGTTTTGTTTGAAGCATGACCAAACGGTCTTCATCTGCAAAAAAGCTTAAACTTAGTTTGTGTTGAAACTTTAAAAATGTACCGAACTAAGTTTGGTTCCGAACTAAGAATCTACTTTACTCCATCCATCCATCCATCCATCCATCTTTTCCCCTTATCTATCTAATGAATGGTTACATTTCTGAGGAAAATGCTATGTCAACGCTGTTCTGTGACATTTTTATTCATGGTCACAGAAACAGCCAAGCTGACAGATGAATTAGCTATGAGTCTTCAGACCAGTGAGTCATGTAAAACTTTTATTTATTTATTTAACCGGGAGTTAAAATAAGGGCCATCATTTTTAATGGCATTAAATTAGTTTCTGCTGTGCCTTGTTTTAACTCCAGAATTTAAATATTTAAATCCACGAGACCTGAATGTAGCACAAACCTCCCATTTATCTATTTTTATGACTATCAGGCGTTACTGTACGAAGTGCACATTAACTCTTCACAAAATCTCATTAGTTGAAAGCAGCAGCTACAGTCGCTTCCTCTCCTCCTTTGCTTTTCTCTCTCCCAAATCCGCTGAGAGCCCACCCCTACTATGTCTCCAAGGAAAAATGAGCAAGTGGATGGTTAATTACACAGTGTCTAATAGCAACAGAAGATGTGTGTTTATGTGTGTATTCTTCCTGATTTAGTCTCCGACTTTTTGACTCTCACAAGGATTTTGGAGAATGGTGCTAGTAATAAAGCTAGTTTGTTTTATTCAGCAACCCAAACACAGATACTCTAAATATTATTCAATGCATATAACTTACCTGGTAACAGTAGCAATTTGTGCTGAGAGCAACCTTTCAGTTCATGTAGTCATTTAAAAAAATACAAATAGCAATACATATTCTGGGTCTTTTTTTAAACAAATGTTTACATATTGATTTTTAATCTTTCTTTAAGTATATCTGGAAATAATGACAATAATTACAGATAAACAACACAAATTAATCTTGTTTTCTTAATAATAAAATAGGTATTATTGAAAATGTGTGATTTACTTAGGGCACCTTACACCCTGGTAGCTGGTCTTACCCCTTTGGCTAAAATAACTTCAGAAAAATTCATTTGCAACATTTGTTGTAAGCCAAACATGTCCTCTGTTCTATTGTTCAAATAACAAACCTTTTACCTCATCTGTCCAAAAATCATTATTTCAGAAGTCCAGCTATTTGTGTACGTTCTCTCTGGCAAACTCGGTCTTCATGTTTTTCTCAAAGAAAAGGGTTTCCTCCTTGCACACCTCCCATTCAAGTTACACTTCTTCAGTCTCTTTCTGATTGTAAGGGAAATAACAACCTAGGTCTTGTGATGACATTTTTGACTTCTGAAGGCTTCATTTAGTATTTTCGGGAATGTCCTCAGGGCAAACTTTCTTAGACAGTCAATTCTGGGCATGTTGACTGTAAAAACTGATATTGAATATCCATTTGGTGAAATATGTTAGAAAAATTGGATGGATGGATGGATGGATGGATGGATGGATGGATGGATGGATGGATGGATGGATGGATGGATGGATGGATGGATGGATGGATCGATGGATGGATCGATGGATGGATGTATGGATGCCACTGGCCCCATGGCCATCGGCACACGATGAACACATGCAGCACAGCATGAACTCCTGTCTGACACTCACTCACACACGCCCACAAACAGCCACAGACATTGAAGTTGGTGGAGACACTGTAATCCCAGCTGCCTATATGGGCAAATATTGATTCACACATCTTTGATTTGCTAAGTGTTCGAGGTATGATTGCTGAGCCGTTCAGTTTCTGTATCTTCAAGACTTCCCTGAGGGGTGGTTTCATTATATTAAATAGGCACAAACAAAAAAGGTGTTGATTACCGTGTCAATTATTTTAGTTAAATTATTATACTTTTTACTTTGGCTCTATTACCCATCTTAATACATCAAAATAATCAGCAGGGACAAAGTTATTTGTTTTCAATCCAATAGCACTTGGGAAATCGCAGCCAAATTACTGCAAAGGAGTCCAAACACAATTTGTCCACATCAAAAGCACTGAGTGTGAGAATAACATGAAGACAACCACTGATTCCACCTTTTGCTTTGTAAAAGTCAGCTTAAAGCATAAATATTTGAGCAGTCAGCCAACATATTCATATTCACAAAATCTTTTGATTTTCTTCTAGGGTTGGTATACACACTTTGGACCAAAATGCGTTTCTTGAAGACGCACAAAACCTCTTTTTTTCCTGAATGTGATGCCAAGACATTCCCATACTGTGTATATTTGCATATCTGTTTGAAAAGATAAACAAGGTACCTTCAGGCTTCTGGAAAATGTAACCATAGGTAAACCAGACTTTAAAAGGTCATCAATTATTTTCTGATATTTTCATTGACTGATTTTTTTTTTTACTTTCTGATGAATTGACACAAGAAAACTGTAGATTTGGTGTGCCTTAAAATCCACCCACAGGTTTGCCTCAATTTAACTCAAATGTTATTAATTAACATTTTAAATGCTTACAAAGTCATGACACCATCATCTGGGCTTTCCCAAATGGTTTAATGTCATTGCTCTCTTTGTCAACTTCTAACTTTGAAGGAAGTAGTAAAAAACAAAATTCCTCATTATTCTGCTATTTGGCAAATACAGTTGAAACTGGAAAAATTATAATATTATGCAAAAGTTTATTTATTTCAGAAATTGAACTTAAATGGTGAAACTAGTATATTGCATAGACTCATTACATGCACAACAAGATATTTCAAGCCTTTTCTGTTATAATTTTGGTGACCATGGTTTACAGCTTATGAAAACCCCAAATTCTAATTCTCTGGAAATTAGAATATTATTAAAAGGTTCAATATTTTAGGCTCAAAGTGTTACACTCTAATCAGCTAATTAATCCAAAACACCTACAAAGGGTTCCTGAGCCTTTAAATGGTCTCTCATTCTGGTTAATCAGGAATAACAATCATGGGGAAGACTGACAGCTGTGCAGAAAACCATCATTGACATCCTCCATAAGGAGGGAAAGCCTCAGCCGTGAGAGGACTGTCAGGACAAGGCCATTCAAAAGTGTTGGGGACCTTCACAAGAAGTGGACTGAGGCTAGAGTTAGTCCATCAAGAGCCACCACACACAGATGGATCCTGGACATGGGCTTCAAATGTTGTATTCCTCTTGTCAAGTTGCTGTTGAACAACAAACAACATTAGAAGCATCTTACCTGGGCTAAAGAAAAAAAGAACTGCACATTGTTCATCTCATTTGGAAACCAAGGTCCCAGAGTCTGGAGGAAAAATGGAGAGGCACACAAGCCAAGATGATTGAAGTCCAGTGCAAAGTTTCCACAGTCTGTGTTAATTTGGCGAGCCATGTAGTCTGCTGGTGTTGGTCCACTTAGCTTTATTAAGTACAGAGTCAACGCAGCCATCTACCAGGACATTTTGGAGCACTTCATGCTTTCTAAAAAAAGAGGAGTTTTATGGAGATGCTGGCTTTATTTTCCAGCAGGACTTAGCACCTGCCCACACTGCTAAAAGTACCAAAACCTGGTTCAAGGACCATGGGATTACTGTGCTTGATTGGCCAGCAAACTCATCTGACCTGAACCCAATAGAGAATCTATGGGGCATTGTCAAGAGAAAGATGAGAGACATGAGACCGAACAATGCATAAGAGCTGAAGGTTGCTACTGAAGTATCCTGGTTTTCCATAACACCTCAGCAATGCCACAGGCTGATAGCATCCATGCCAAGTTGCATTGAGGCAGGAATTGGTGCAAAAGAGGGCCAAACCAAGTCCTGAGTTCTTATGCATGATTATACTTTTCAGAGGTCTGACATTTCTCAATTGAAAATCCTTGTTTTATTGATTTGATGTACTATTCTAATTTTCTGAGATTTTGAATTTGGGGTTTTTATAAGCTGTAAACTCCTAATCATCAAAATGATAACAAATAAAGGCTTGAAATATCTCGCTTTGCTTCCAACGAGCCGATATCATATTTTAGTTTCACCTTTTAAGTCTAATTATTGAAATAAATGAATTATTGCACGATATCAACATTTTTCAAGTTCCATATATAGAAAATATTTTGGTAATCCTGAATTGCCTACACAGGAAAGGTTTAGAGTTTGTGTCTTTTTATACAGAAAACATCTGGGTTCAACTGTAAATTAGTCATTGCTGTAGTTGAGGTCTCTGTAATTTTAAAATGAATTTGATAAAATTAAAATTAAAATTAATGACATATTGTAATATGTGAAATGTAATTTTGCAAAATGGAGATTTGATTTCATTGTAGAACATGGTAAAGACCTGATAATTTCTAGATTAAAATCCTAGAACTGACAGAGGGTGTACTTTCTTTTTAGCATCACTGAAACAAACAAACAAACAGAAATGGAAACTAGCTAGATAATTTGAAAATAGCAGAAACTTCTTCTTGACGTCAAGATCTGTATAACAAACTTTGTTATCTATGCCTGATGGGAAGGGTCTGCTACAGAGACCTCCCAGCAATGCATTCACGATAACAAAAACAACTCTGACAAAGAGGCTGAGTCAAACTACAAGTAGAAGAAGAAAAATAACAAGGGCGGAAAGGTAAAGGCCGAAAAAGAAAAAGAAGCTGAATCACAATATTACAAAGACAAGAGCATGCATAACTTGGCAAGGCTCTTAACTTGCCAAGTTACCCATCCATCCATCCATCCAGCCAGCCAGCCAGCCAGGCAGCCATTGCCTGAACTCATCTCATCCTTGCAGGGTGGCAGGGAGGCTGGTGTCCATCTTCAATGGCCATTGGGTGAGGGAATGGATACACCCTGGACAGGTTGCCAGTCCTTTGCAGGGCCTACTAAACCATACATAGCTTAAATATCTCCAACAAAATAAATGAGGTCTTCAAAAAATTTCCTTGTTCAAAAATATTGCTCAGCTTGCCCTCTAGTTCATCTTAAATCGTGAGTTGCTGAAGCCTCTTTCCTACGTAGACAAACTGACAAGACCAAGTGCTTTCTAGCACTGTTAAGAGGTACTAGGCACAGAGTTTAAGCTCTTGCTGGTTATCCGCCTGAAGAGTTCCAGTAGCTCTTAAAACTGACCCACTCTGTAATTTACACCCTTGTACTTTAAAAAAAAGCTATGAAATGAAACCCTGTGTCTGAATACATGGTCCCTCCACATATACCACATTAACATCCAGAATTTTTTCATCAAACGATTAACATATAATGTTAAAGCTAAAAGGAAAATTTAACTTAGGTCAAAATACAGTTTTAATCCCTTGTTTCTCAAATCTACAAATCTGTCTGTATGATGTAAATGAATATTCTTAGGCAAAATAAATTTTTACTGGCTTAAGTGTTGTGGTTTTAGCCAAATTGGTTGTTAATTTTCATTATACCGTATTTACTAATGCACAGTGACCACTTGATAGGGTCCCAATCTACTCACAAAACCAACAACAAAAGCAAGCTGCATGCAAATGTAATGTGCCACTGAACCTACTGGTCGCTAAAGCTGCAAAACCTTTGCATACCTTTACAGACGGTAATGCATTAGCATAGTTTTTAAATCAAGCATCTTGATATGTGTGATATGCAAAAGAATATTATACTTTGAACAGTTGTCATAAGACTTTACAACCTTTTCTACTGACAGGTCTTATCTTTAATATTAGTCTTTGTCTTAATTCTGCTAAATATTAAACACTCTGACATTTTTGTGATGTTATGCTCACAGACGATAATATTCCCCAAATTGTTGCAGTTTAGTGTTAAACTGTGTCTTATATGTAGATTTAATAAATTGGAGCTTCATTCATTTCAGTTTAAATAAATTTTGATGTTCACAGAAAAAGCTGTTTATTAGTCTTGTCAGTTTTACAAATAAAATGGGGAAAACTACCTCTATACTAAGACTAACATAAATGATGAAAATAGGAAGCTTCTCCCCCATCTGCTAAGCCTTCTGTGAGGACAGTTTGTCCTAAAGTGGATTCCAAACAGAGGTAAAACTGTGGGGATTAGCCGGATCTGAAAATAATATTTCAACATAAATCAATTAACTTCACACACTGAATTCCTGGATAAAGTTCCTCTATAATCTTTTCTCTGAGCATAAAGAGCTTTCCATCAATGCATCTAATTCTGCCGTCTGCCAGGTCCAACCACAGCGACAGGAGGGAAAAATATTACTGCACAGTGGCGTCGTCAGCCGATTTTCCCGGGGCTTCAGCCCCGAATGTTTTCAGTCTAGCCCCGGATCTTTTAAGTCTGTTGTTTCCCTCACCAGCAACAGGCTCACAGCTCCCTCAATCACTCACAAGGGCCGGCTTTGCTCTACTCTGATCAGCGCTGCCACTGACTTGACTCGGTGTCAGGTTACAGTCAGTTATGGCAAGCCATCAGTATCAAAAATAAGGCGTGTATAAAAACTTTATTCAGGTATTAAAGTCCATGGTGCAAGTTAACGCCTTGCCATACCATGGCTCAGTATATCGCTACCTTGAGCACACGGACCCTCCCCTCTCCTAACGAGGCCGCTCTGTACAAACGCATGCGCAGAAAACTGCATAGAGACAAACCAGGATATATTACGACTATCAACATTTCTAAGACAAACTGTAAATGTCTGTTTTTTGTTTATTAATATAGGCCTGTTTAGTTACGAGTATTGTCCAGTAAACAGTGACAAGCTGCGCTTCCAGCTCAGCCCGGAAAATCAAGGGCTTGTAGCGCACATTTGCCCGAATGCGGCTCTCAAGGAAGCAGCAGCAGCAGCATAATACCGGACTAAATGAACACATTGCAGCCCTTGGCAGGCGGAGCGAGGTACATGTTTTAAGCTGTACTTGATTGTTAAATTGATATTTCGTTGTATGTTGGAGTTTATATTAAGAATAAGCATCTAAGCAGATGTGTTTTGTGAATAATTTTATGGTGTATTGGCACTGTTAGTTTCTAAATGAATTTTGAAGTAAAATAAAAGTAAAACACCCGTCGAGGCTCTCATTATTTCTTCCTGGGTGACTGGTACAGTAACAGAAATCAATGGATCATAGAAAAATTATGAAAAAAAATGTTGTTACTCCTTAGCTTTTTCTAGAGAGAGGCCAAGAGTAAGAATTCAAAATGAAATGATTCACAAAGGCAAACTCTGGCTTATGCATCATTTTCTTTAGCTGTCCTGTTGGTAGCAAACTAGTTCTTCTTAGTAAGCACATCGACTAAAGAAAGTAATGAAAAAATTACTAATACAAAAGCAACAAAATAACTTTTTAATTGAAATGGATAAATATCATTGCTAACTTGATTTGGGAAACACTAATACAGCAATGTTGACTATAAAATTGGATTTATTTTTGTTCTTTTCTATTGATTTATATATATATATATATTATAGCTCTGATCATTTCTTCAACTCACGTTCCTCCTGCAGACAGTATTCCCCATTTGATAACTGCTGCTTTAGACAGGAAGGCTCCATGCTTCCATTGTTGTTGAACTTGTTAATTTGGTTTTATTGTCCACTTGTTTGTATTACATTATAGTAGTACTATATGTGCGACTTGTTTTCTGTTGGTTGGTTGCACACTTTGAGTTGATTGAATAATTTTGTAGAAGGAAGCAAAGATGAGAGTTTGTAACACTCTTGATGCATCATGACTTGATGTTGCCCAGCTGTTTGCATAAGGATATTTAGTTTGTGTTTTGTATTATTAATTTAAAATAGTCATACTTTGCACTCTTAAATCAGATGTCATGATTTTGTAGAGGTTAGGAGAGATTATCTAAAGAGAGGAGCTGTAGCTGCAGCTCCAGCAGAAACATTTGCTCATTTACCATTTTGGCATTATTGACAGAGCCAAACAGACTATCCAAGACAGAACCAATGATGAGAGGGAGAAGAGGAGAGACAACAGCTAGAAAAAAGACAGCAATAGGTGAAAGGTGTATGAATGAGTATGTGCACGGTTTGTGAGCAATCTAATTCTAAATAAAACATTTTTTGATAGTTCACTGGTTGAAGGAAAGAGATGGAAAAAAAGCAAAGACAAATGGGACAACGAAAGGGATAAAGGAGACCAACAGAAGCAAGTGAAGAAAGATTGATCAAACTAAATAATTGTTTGGTTTGGCTATTTTTAGATGTAATTTTCCAAAACACAAAAAAATGAGCATCAAATGTTAAATTGAACATTAGATATAAAATTACAAAAAAAGCAATTCTATATTAAATTACACATTACACTGTTTTAACATGCATGCATTATAATTTAGGCACCTTACTATGTATGCTATAGTCTATAATCTATTGTAACACTTTTTTTTTTTTACAAAAATTTCACATCTTGTCTGGGCTAAGCCCAGGTAATCCTTAAAGGCCGGAGACGCCCCTGTTACTGCAGCTATTTGTTTCTTTTTTATCCCATTGAAATAAGTAAACCTGGTATCCTGACAAGTCACTAATTTAGTCCGTGTTATAAAACCTTTTATATCCTAATTTAATTTGTAGTCATTACTTCAAATGTTCCATTAAATCTTGAATCCTGGAAGAAATCAACATAAATTCTCAACTTTACAGCTTTTTAAAGTGAGACTGTGTTGAACATAGCATATCCAAATCTGACACGAGGATGCCTAGAGTTTCATTTGCTGTTCTTTTTCAGCATTAGAAATGAAAGTTTCACTTGATTCACTGCAGATTCACTTTCCTGGACCAGTTTTTTGCAGGAATGAATGTCTGACTCTGTCCAGCCTCTACATGGGAAGCAGGTGTGATTCCAAAATGAGAGAAAGCGGTCTCACCACATATGGCGGCATCATGCCATAACAGGTGGGCATGCGCTGGGGTCACCTGTACACAGACTGGGAGTGGGGAGTTGTTTCCTGACCATCTGGACTCAGTCCTGTCCCTCTTGGAATGTGAGAATCTGAGCCCAGCCCTTAACTTTACTTGCTTCAAGCAAATGATTTGTAATTATAAAGCTGTATATAAAAGAGGGATGCATAAATCAAGGCATAATCTGAATTTTAAAATTTAGACTGTGTAGCAATAAAATAATCTAACCAGGGTCAGTTTAAGAGCAGTGGGAAGTAAAGTTCATCAGCAGATTATGCAAGTTAAATGTTTTCCAGGGCTAATGGCAGCAGTTTCATTAATGTCATCCATTGGTCTTGATTACCCTTAAGAGTTTTTGCATCTATCCATTACATTCAGTAAACCTTTCAGTATAAGATGCAACACAAATGCATTTGATTTCCCCTGAGCCTTGAAAAAGCAAAGAATGCACTGGTAGTTAAACATATTTATAGAATCCATTCTGCTGCATGTTGTAAAATCTAATGCAAGTAGGTTTTTAGACTTCATAAATTGGTAAGTCCAAAGCCCAGCCTTATCAATGAATCGTGATTCTCTATTTGTGTCACCCTTTGGCAGCAAATCAGAATGCAATAAAAGTAAAACTTGACCACTCTTCCCAAGGAACTTAAACTGTATTTTGTAAAGTACAATTCTTTGACTCAATAGCTGAAAGATTTACAGCTCTTAAAAAAAAAGTAAATGGCATTTTTGCAACAGCATGGCTGGAACAGCCACAATCACCAAACATGTGGAAGAAAGTGCTTGGGCAAGATGAGACAAAATGTGAAAATATGTGTTTGGCAGAAAACTAGCCCTGCACATCACCCTGGACTTGACAGGAACACATAGTGGTGGCTGGCAACATCATGTTGTGGGGGCGCTTTTCCTCAGCAGCTAGAAGGAAGCTGGTCAGAGTTGGTTGGAAATGGAAGGAGCTAAATACAGGAGAATACTGTAAGAAAGCCTGTTAAAAGCTACAAAAAAAATCAGACAAGGGTGAGAATTTACTTTTCAGCAGAACAATGACCATAAACATACAGCTAGCGCTACCAGAAATGGTTTTGATCAAAGCATATCTTCATGTGTTAGAAAGGCCCAGTTAAGGTCAAGACATAAATCCAATTCAGAATTTGTGGCAAGACTTGAGAAAAGATTTTCACAAACACAGCTCATCCAAACTAAATAAGCATGAGCTATTTGGCAAAGAAGAATGGACAGAGAAAAATCTGTTTTTAAATGTGCAAAACTAGAAAAAACATATGCAAAAAAAATATTGTGGTAGAAATTATTTTCTCAATACAAATGCTTACCTCACTTTTTAGACTTTTATTTGTAATAAAATAACTTGGAGAACCAAGTGTTCTTTTCCCTTTACCTTATTTTAGATTTATGTGCAACTTTGCATTGTTCTACCACATACATGTAATAAAACATATTCTAGTTTGTGGTTGTAACAAGTAAAATAAAAAGAGATTTTGTTATTGTTGTTGTTGTAGCGAAACACTGTGTATCATAAATCATTCTGGGCTACTAAAAACAAAACTTTCACCATACAACATTCGGAGTTTACAGCACTTTTGTTGAACTAACCAAACTATAAACGTTACTGTACTTCAGGGAAGAAAGAGCGTTGTGTGTGAGTGGTGGGAGTGATCTGTGAGTTTATATAGGAAACAGCAAAGATGGTTTTAAGCCATGGCCAAGAACCATAGATGTTTGACCCAAAATCTCCAGCGTTCCAGCCCAAGTTCTACAGCCCTTTAGATGGGATGATTAATGGGATAAAAACATCCTCTTTGTTCCTTCATCTGTTTATCTGCGTGTGTTGCATATGCACTTATTTTGGAACCCAGTTATGAAGATTGTTTAGGAATAGTTTTGGAAATGCTTTGAGCAAATCTCTTGCTGCTCAGGCTTCCGCAGAAAAAGTGTAATAGAGATACATGGTAAGCACCAATGTCATGTTTTGACAGAAGTATTTTCTCCCTGGGCAACAGATACAATGGTTCAAAGCCTTTTCATCTCTATCTTTGCACATGTTTAAACTGATGGATAGATGCATGTATGCTAAAACCAGTTTCTCCACTCAACATGTACTGTAAATTATTATAACACCTTAAAACTGCTGAAATCAAAAGATGTTCATTTGGCAAGTTGGTCATCCAGCTTGGAAACAGAACTTAACTGCTATGTTACTTACGTTCCCAGCACTTCTTTGAAGTCATAATGTTCTTTGATGTCTGATGTCTTCTTCTTCCATCCATTTCCATCCTCTCCAAGAGGCATCCTACAATGCTGATTCGATTCACCACACTAAAGCTAAAGTGTAGAATGAAACAGATTCACAGAGTGTACAGTCAAGTTTAAAACAGCAACACGTGCGAGCAGATCACTTTTACACTATCAGGCACATGCTAAACGTAATCAGTAAAGCAAGTGAAACTAAGTGGGGAATTTTCTAAAAGTTTTTAAATGTTTAAAGGCAATATTCTTAACAGTGGAACACACTCATCCTCTGCTTTTGGAAATGCTCCTTTGGTGATTGTTTGCATCACATGGATAGAAAAATTGTATTATTGACTTATTTAATTAATTGTAATTAGCACCACAGCAACTAGAAAACCCAGCTGGTTTTCCTCTTTGTAACTACAGGTGAGATGTATTCCCTAATCTGAACTCTGACTTCCAAGACAAATTAAACTCAACATTCTCCTACTTCAATGTGAGCTCATATAAGGACGATTTGTTCAGTGATTTGTCCAGTGAGGGGGGGGCAAAAATCAGGACAGCATTTGCTTGAGAGGCAGCTGCCTCAAGACTCATGGTGACTTACAGGACGGAAGTCGTGAACAAAGCCAGAGATAGGAAGGGCAGGAGGTAGACAGAACAAAATGCAAAATAATTAGTCGTGATTTTTGTCTTCTTTAATTGCTGTCATTTTCTCTTGTAGTATTGTGCACAAACCCGTTCAAAGCCCTGCATTTGGGAATGATAAAACGTTCATGAACTTTAAGTTAATGGGGTATTTTTGTCATCATCATCATCATCCTTTATTTATAAAGCACATTTAAACGGCGACAACGCCAACCAAAGTGCTGTACAAGACAATAAATCACCAAACAAATAACGCAGCATAAAATAGATAAAACAAGTAAAAACTATTTAGACTAAAAAACATGAAATCACAAGGGTTAAACCGGCTCAGCCGAGAACGCCAGAGAATAAAAATATGTCTTTAGACAAACTTTAAAAGTGGGGAGGTGAAGGGCTGCTGCAAAGATTTTTAGGTTAGACTTTTGCTAGTTAATGAAACAACAAGAATAATTGAGTGCTGCAAAGCAGTTAGACTGTAAACGTGAGTGACTTTAATAAATATCTATTGATAAAATAGGCAGACTCCTATAAACTCTACATTACCTGTTCACCTGTTTAACAGAACAATATTCACATCTTCCTGGTCTCTCTCCTGACACTTGTCCATGTTGTGTTTAAGTTTGGTATTATGCTTATGATTATGATTATTATATCTATTTCATAAATCTATCTATATTTTTTAATCCACAAAATTCACTACTGGTGGTTCCTGCAAGAATGCTGCCTGGGCAAGCCCCTCCTTCCGCACCCTATATACAAGGATTATGAGAAAGATTGCCTTGCCTACTGCCCATAATGGGCAGCTTCTTGTGATAGCGGACCAAAAAAGAGCTCCTATAACTGCTTGGCTTAGTAAAGTTTGTTTTCTCTGCTTTTAAAAAGTGCAATGTGAAAGTAAACCAAACCAAATGACGCTGTGAAATTTTTGGCATCAAAATGAGTTCTCTGGACTACCCTGGTGTGAAAATGTACGAATTTTATAAACCTTAATCTGTGCACTATATACTCTCTGGTCAGTGTACAATTAGGATCTGACCATTAGTTCAGATTTTGAAACTGCAGGCAAATGCAGTCCAGATTTCTTACAAAAAAAAGAAAAGAAAAGAAGCTACCAGTCAGATTCCAACTTGTGTTGTTGGTGCTGTTTGTCAACTTATGTCTACATTTTTTTCTTGGGTGTTTACACTGTGCACAACTGAAGAGGGTTCACCCTCTAATGAAAGGACATAAAAATAAGAAAAAGTGCGTTTAACTGACAGGTGTTGTGCTGCTGTCAGACAGAATGGTGCACTAGGTGGTGAGACATATGGCCCATATGAACTTATACATGTTTTTAACTCACATAACCATCATGATTCTATATTATCGTCAACTACAGCAATAAGCTGTTTCTCTGCAGTTTCATAGGATACATCATCACTCCTTATATAATAATGTTGTTTCGGTTTTGTAAGAAAAACTAAAACAATAGAGTTGCTTTTCTTCTGGAAAAGAAACCCTTGCATATTTTGGTTCCAGAAGTTTTCTTTAACCAAATTATAGGGATGTATACCCTTATTTCAACAGCAAATCGGGAAAATGTAAAGATTAAAGAAGGCTAAATGCATCAAATGTTTTATGTATATTCTTAGGAGTCTTTTTAAATTTACAAAACTGAATGCTTTGCATGTCAAACAGCTCAAGCAGCTGCTTGTGTAAGATTATTCAGGATATTTAATTTAAGCTATTTATCATAATCATATAATGCTTTCTTTGTCGGTGTATACATAAAACCAGATATAGCATGCCCTTGATCCGATCCTTATTTTTTTTATGTATTATTTGATACTGTGCCTAATTCATAGAAAAACGCTAAAGGTTAATAAATATGAAGACTCATCAGTAAAAAGGCACTCAATTCTCAATTAGTATCGCCTCAAAGTGGCACACAACAACTGCAGATATTTGTGCTGACAGCCCGCTTTCATCAATAAACAGCAACTAATAATAGCTTTTTAAGTATGGCCAATGGAGGAGCAGGCTCGCACGAAAGGGACCGTATACCGTCGCAAAAACAAACGCATGGTCAGTAGAGGCGGACACAAGCTGGAGGACCTGTGCTATATTTAACATCTAAAGCCTCAAACAGTTCCCCTGGCCTGAGGGAGAAAATAAATACTACAAATATGAGGGAAAAATGAAAAAGCAGGTATATGTATTCCAAGAGCTCTTGTCAGGTGGAAACTGAATTCATCTGAGAAACATTTACCAACCTGTTCTGCATTAAGGCTGCAGGGTGTGAATGACATGCAAGTAAAGGGAGTTTACATGCAATGAAACCGTTCGCTGGTGCCATACCCAATACTCAAATCTACCTGTTTTTTTTTAGGATGGTGATCATGAAATACCCCCTTGTTATTTGGAAAGATTAGGCGGTGAGCGTGTGCAGCCTGTATTCTGCATCGCTGAAGGGTATCGCAGTGAAATGTATGCAGCATCTTTAGGTTAAATCAGGAGGCTGCGGACATGGAGCACCAAATGCGCTTTGTTTTACGCAAAAAGGAAAGAACACTATATACCGGGTGGTGCATTTGAATAAATCTGCAGCTGGAAAGGAACGTACCTAAATGGCGATCTGTAGCTGTGCGGTGCCCTGCTTTCCTCTGGGAGATATGTGGTTGCTGAGCTTGTGCGCAGCGCTGGATGCGCTCAGACTTCTCTTGACGTCAAGAAATCCAGACGTCTACGGACGTAGTGTACCATAAAATCACTAACTGTTCTCTCAACAACGCGGATCTGTAAAATGTAGCTTCTGGTCGTCGTGCCACCCTCTCTTAAAATGGGTGGTGCTTTCTTTTTTCTTAGACGTCTGCTTGTGCAGAACATTCTGCACACAGTTTTGGGGGAATTTCAAAACAGGCACAGCATGGCACGGATAATGCATCAAACTGCAGCGACGCACCAGCAGCCCCTCAGCAGAGAAAAATAGTTGGAAAAACTAAATATTCCAGACTAAATCAGGAAGAGCTTATTTTGATTGGACATCATTTAAACCCAAAACTTATGGTAATTTTCTTTTTTTAACTGCATAGGATACTCATTGATTCCCTCTAAGTTAGAAAAGTCTGGGGACACGGTCAAACTTTGTTTAACGGGTGGGGACAGACAGTGGTTAATTGGTCTCTCTAAATTGCTCTTTGGTATGAACATGAGTGTTGCTGTGAGGGATGCTGGACACTGCAACCCCTCCCGAACACTTCCACTCCAATATGGCAGGTAGAGATAGTGGATGTAATCTTGCTTTACAAAAAAAGAAAAAAAAGAGAATTCCTGTGAAATCCAAAGCTACTGAAGCTTCTACTGTAAGTGCCTTTAAAAATTGTCCTCACCCCTGTTAAAATGTCAAGTTTTTGTGACTTAAAAACATGAGAGAATAACTTATTCAATTTTTTTTTTTTTTATTCAAAATGTTTTTTGAACAAGAAAGAAATCTTTGGCCATTTAAAGGTTGATAACAATCGAATCGGGTGCTGTTATTCGGGGCTCTTGGGTGGTTGGGTGCTGTTTTATTTTTACTTCTCTTTCAGCTCTGTGGCGTTTACTTTGTTGCATGGGTGTGGCCACTGCTGGGCTCTCCAGCTCATCAGGCAACCAGTTTAAAGGATCTGGGAGGAGCATGAGCTATAGTTGCCATTTGGTCCGCAAGGTGTGCAACACTTTTGTCATAGACTGCCAGTATTTGTCTGGAGCACCTTTCTTTCAGAGTTTTTCCTCCTGGAGAACTCTTGTCTATCTCATATCTTTAGGCATGGTAATTTTATTTGTACAGCGTGCTGTCAACAACAAGGCAATTCAAGGTGCTTTACATAAAGCATTAAACACACATAAAAGATATGTGTGTTGCAGTCATCTGGGAATTTGTTCCAGATAAGGGGAGCATACGCTGAAAGCTGCTTCTCCATGTTTGATTCTAGAGATGCTGAATACAACACAGGGACACACTCATAACAAAGGGCAATTTAGAGAGACCAATTCACCTAACAGTCATGTTTTTGGACTGTGGGAGGAAGCTGGATTACCTGGAGAGAACCCACGCATGCACAGGGAGAACATGCAAACTCATGCAGAAAGACTCCAGGTTGGGATTTGAACCCATGACCTTCTTGCTACAAGGCAACAGTGCTACCAACTGCGCCACTGTGCAGCCCACTAAACCATTCAGTGATTTATAAAAAGTATTTTATAAAAGTATTTTAAGTCTATTTTCTGAGCTACAGGGAGCCAGTGTAAGGCAAGGCAATGCAATTTTATTTGTAAACCACACTTTCAACAACAACGTGATTCTGAAAGCTGCTTCTCCCTGTTTGGTTCTAATTCTAGGGATGTTGAGTAGACTGGAATTAGAGGACCTAAGTGTTCTGGTATAGTAACAGCGGATCTTCAATATGCTTTGGTGCCAAGCCATTCAATGATTTATAAACTAGTAAAAGTATTTTGAAGTCTCTGAGCTACAGGGAGCCAGTGTAAGGACTTTAGAACTGGGGTGATGTGCTCCACTTTCCTGGTTCTAGTGAGGACACGAGCAGCAGTGTTCTGGATCAGCTGCAGGTGTCTAATTTACTTTTTAGACAGACTTGTGAAGATGTTGTTGCAGTAATCAATCCGACTAAAGATAAACGCATGGATGAGTTTTTCTAGGTCCTGTTGCGACATCAGTCCTTTAATCCTATAAATATTCTTCAGGTGACAGAAGGCTGACCTTGTTATTGCCTTTATGTGACCCTGGAGGTTCAGGTCTGAGTCCATTACTACACCTACATTTCGGGCCTGATCAGTAGTTTCTAGCTGTATTAACTGAAGCTGTGTGCTGACTGTTGATCGTTCCTCTTTAGGTCCAAAAGTAATTACTTCTGTTTTGTTTCTGTTCAGCTGGAGAAAGTTATGGCACATCAATCTATTGATTTGCTCGATGCATTTACTTAGGGTTTGGATGGGTTTAAAGTCACCTGGTGACATTGTAATGTAGAGCTGCGTATCATCTGCATAGTTATGGTAGCTAATCTTATTGGTTGTTATAATCTGGGCTAGTGGGAGCATGTGGATATTAAATAAGAGGGGCCCCAGGATGGAGCCCTGGGGCACCCCACGTGTGATTTCTGTTTGTTCTGATGAAAAGTTTCCTATTAAAACAAATAAGTCCCTGTTCTTTAGGTAAGACTGAAACCAGCCAAGTACTGTACCAGAGAGTCCGACCCAGCTCTCCAGTCATTCCAATAATATATCATGATCAACTGTGTCAAATGCTGCACTGAGGTCCAAAAGTACCACCCCTGTGGTTCTACCACAGTCGGTAATTATGCGGATGTCATGGAAAACTTTGACGAGGGCAGGCTCAGTGCTTTGGTGAGCACGGAAACCAGACTGAAAAACATCAAAGCGGTTGGTCATTGTTAAGAAGCTATTTAACTGTTGAAACACAGCTTTCTCAATAATCTTACTGATTCAAATTCAAATTCAAAAATACTTTATTGATCCCAGAGAAAATTAAGTGTTGGTATAGCTCATATAATTAATTCTTTAAGGAGTTGTTGTAGATGATGATAACTGTGGCAGGAAGGATTTCCTGTAGTGGTCTGTATTGCAGCGAAACTGAAGAAGCCTCCGACTGAAGACGCTCTGTTGTTGTATGACAGTCTCATGAAGAGGATGCTCAGGGTTGTCCATAATTTTTTTTGATTTTATGAAGAATCCTTCTTTGCATTATTATCTCCAGATGTTCCACAGTTGTCCCAAGAACAGAACCAGGCTTCTTTATCGGGTTGTTTAGCCTTTTTAAATCCCAGGCTCTGATGCTGCTACCCCAACAGATGACGGCTGAAGAGACTCTCCACAACAGACTTGTAGAAGATCTGCAGCATCTTGCTGCAAACCTTGAAGGACCTAAGCTTCCTCAAGAAGTACAGTCTGCTCTGTCCCTTCTTGTAGACGGCTTCACTGTTCAGTCTCCAGTCCAGTCTGTTGTCAAGGTGAACTCCGAGGTATTTATACTCCTCAACCACCCCCACTTCTTCTCCCATGATGGAAACAGTGTTTGACTTATCCCTGTTTCTTCTGAAATCTACAATCATCTCCTTTGTTTTGCTCACATTTAAGGTGAGACGATTGTTTCCACACTATGTCACAAAGCGGTCCACCAGCTCTCTGTATTCAGCTTCTTGTCCATCTCTGATACACCCAACAATTGCAGTGTCATCTGAGTATTTCTGCAGATGACAGGTCTCTGATTTGTACTGGAAGTCTGAGGTGTACAGAGTGAAAAGGAATGGTGAGAGTACAGTCCCCTGTGGTGCTCCTGTGCTGTTGACCACCTGGTTTGACACACAATTCTTCTGAATGGAAGATTAGAAATTGGCCTGTAGTTCTGCATTAACGTGTTGTCCATGTTGTTGTTCTTTAGTAGTTGTTTGATAACGGCTGTTTTTAAAGCCTGGGGGAAGAGACCTAACAGGAGGGTTGAGTTAACTATTTAAATCAGATTAGACCCAATGACAGGGAAAACTTTCTAAGGAAAAACTGTGGGTGAGATATTGAGGCAGCAGGACGAGCTTAATTGGGTTATGATTTCATTATGGTTATTTTGGTTTAACTTATGGAATTCTGACATTTTCTCTACGGTGGTGTTAATTAAGGATGACACAGGAAAAGAGTGTGGTGCTGAAGTACAGATCGACCGTCTGATTGTTAGAATCTTTTCAGTAAAAGCTTTTCAGTAAAAAAGCTACCTTTACAGACACCATAGAGCCTTACTCATCAGGACCCAATTCCACCAGTCCAGCAGCAGAATCCTCACTCTTAGGAATCTCATTGCCTTCTCCAGCCATTCATTGCTAGATCTTCCAAACTTCATTGCAGTCTGAAACACATGTTCCTGCAAATTATTATTTTTCTTCATTGTGCAATTTACAATTAATATTTGTTTACTTTATCTTTCAAAGTTGTCCAATACAATTACACTTTGATAACATCTCTTCTCCCCAACCCAAATCATATCACATATCTGTCAGATTTATATATGATCTCTGGCTGGGCCATTGAGAATAATACATTTTAATTTAATGAAGTCATCATTATGTTGATTGAGACATTTGGTAGGACTTAGGCTGAACAATGAAATTGCTCTTCATTTTCACCTTTATAGCAGACATCTGATAGTTTGGGGTGAAAAATGTCTGGGTTTTAGCACTGTTCATGATTTCATTCCTGTTGACAAAAACCTCAGTTCCATCTGAGGAAAGGTAATTGTAGAGCATGATGAGGTCACCACCATGTTTTATTGTGGATGTGTTGTTCTTGTCCAACATACGCTTTGGAATTGTGCAACAATAACTTAAAGTTGGGTTTATTCAGACCACATTCTCTGACTAGGTTTCAGAAGATTCACCATGCAGAAAGACCTCAGGCCAGGATTTTAACCCAGGACCATCTTGCTCCAAGGCAACACCAACTGCATCACTATGCAGCATCATTATGCATTTTTAAAATTTTGCTTCGTTTTAGCAATCAGAATGGCACTTTTCTTTTAATTACCAAAATGTAACCTATACAAAATTCTTGCAAACAAGGAGTTTGTGCAGGTAGTTTTTGGCAAACAAACTGCCACAATACAGCATAATAAGGTGAAACAATCACTTATCCTTGAGAATGACACATAAAATAAAAAGACAATCCTATAATAATAAATAAACCACCAGACGGTCGTGGCAGATGGCCGCTCCTGCTGAGCCTGGTTCTGTTGGAGGTTTCTTCCTGTTAAAGGGGAGTTTTTCCTCTCCACCGTCGCTACATGCTTGCTCAGTATGAGGGATTGCTGAAGGATTGCTGTGGTTGGAAAGTCTGCATCAACGGGGCCCAACCTCACGCCAATGACTGACGCAATCTGCTGGGATTCCTTAAATAGGAAACTTTTTAACTGATTGGAATGTTTGTATAAATGTATTGAAATGACTTCTTGTTAAGTGCCTTGACATGACATCTGTTGTGAATTGGCGCTATATAAATAAACTGAATTGAATTGAATTGAAAATAATCTATTTGTGCTAAACCATTATTTTTTACATCCATCTGCAATTTAAAACTGCAAATACATTTATTTTTCTTGTATACATGGTTGAGTTCCTTTTGCAAGAATTACTGCAACAATGCAGTGTGGCATGGAGAATGTCAGCCTGTGGCTCTGCTGAAGTGCTGAGAAAGTCTGGGTTGTTCTGGTGTCTTTCATCTTCCTCTTGACAAAACTAATTTTCTGAGGGGCTTAGGTCATTCAAGTTTGTTGGAGATTCAACTATTATTACTATTGGTACCAGCAGATGACATATCTCCACATATAATCACAGACTAGGACAGTTCATAAGGACATGTCCATAATGGACATGAGCAACTTGGATTCTGTGTTTGTACACTGTTGTTCAGATACTGGGACCTTGTTTTCCATATGAAATATTTATTTTTTTTATCTCAAAGGTGGTCTAACCAAGAAATTTAGCCTATATGTTTTAATGTTGTATGTTTGATCAGTTCTGTTTGTACAGAAGGAAGAACTTTTCTTTTTGAAGCTAAACATGCGCTCTTCCATCTTTGAGCTTGTATTTTTCTAGATGCAATACCACCTCTACACTCAAGGGGTCAGTGCTTCCCCCTGACAAAACACAATACATCTACAACTTCCGGGCAGGAGTTTTCAAAGAATACTAGCTAGCAACTAAGCTAGCTTTGACTGTTTTATTTTTTTGCTCAGGGAATTATAGTGACATTTTCCGAAAGCCGGTAAGCTTTGGGTCTAAAACCTTAAATCTGGTTCTTGCTTCTCTATCTTTTGTGGAAGTTTTATTTAATTAACGTTGCTTTTCATAAAAGCAGCAAGATAACTAGATTGGGATGCTAGTAGCCGCTCATCGGTTTGCTTTGTTTCATTCTAGCCGTAGCAACCAGATGAGGGGTAGCTTTAACTTTGTTGTTGATGGGGGAGTAAATAACTGACGGTCTTTCTTTCTTGAATTAATCTGGTTACAGGTTAATGTTTTCCCCCCTTTTATTCTGGATGTTGTTTTTAGCTAGCGGGCTAGTCTGTTTTTAAAACAGTCGAGCGATGTCAGTAAACTCCAAGAGGAGAAGAGCCACTTCTCCCTGCAGCAGTGTCAGCGGAGCTGGAGATCCAGATGATGCCTCTTCCTCGACTCCTGGAAGCGGTAGGAAAAAAAGGAAGATCTCCAATGTCCCTCCTGTTGATACGGTGAGTGCGCCTTTTCATTGCACGATTGAACCAGACTTGGGTTATCGTCAACATCTCTATCTGTTTTAACGACCCCTGCTCATTTTGTCCTCCAGATTGCTGTCTGCCATGAGCTGTTTAATGCTGTTAAAGACTACAAGGATGATCAAGGGAGGCAACTTTGTGAAGTTTTCCTGAGGGTACCAAAGAGGAGGTATTATTTTTTAAGTCATAACAAAGGATCAGAGCCTATTACCATAAACTGCAATCTAAACGCATTGTTTAAATCTGAGTAGCTTATTAAAATGTACCTTGGTAACTTATGTAGCACCTTGTGTAGAATGTAGTTAATATTGACATGTCTGAAAAAAATATAGTCCTGACATACATAGAATGTTAACTGGTGTAATAAAATTTTTAAGGCAAGGCAAGTTAATTTGTAAAGTGTTTCACATGATGAAAACTAGGGATGCACAGATATGGAAATTTGGGCAGATGTCGATATTAATATTGCTGTTATGGCCAATAATCCTAATCAATTGTTGAGTTTGGTATGTGGGTACTTGAAAAATTTGAACTAAAATACTTTTTGGTTTATTTAAAGCCGAATCTACTCACTTTTAGGTAAATCAAACACAATCTTATTGAACCAAAACTTCAACATTGGGCCCAGGCTATGTTGCTAGCGGGAATGAAAAACATAAACATTCAAAGGATAATTTTGTTTGTGATCTCAATATATTAACTTGCAGTAGCCAATACAAAAGCTGTTTTAGAGGGGACTTCCCATCTAGTACTGTGAATAGCAAATATGTAACTGGGGCAAAAGCAGCAATCGCAGTCTCACTTAGTTCAACATTTTTAGCACCATACCATCTAAAACTGAAAATAATGTACTGCAAAAAATTGTAAATGATTAACAAGAGGAGGAAGCCTGAGAATTGGCAATATTGTAAAGCTTAATTAAAAGATTTGGAACACAAAGTTAAAAACAAACAAACCCAACAACAGACCTTCCCTATTCTGATTTCACTTTGGAAATAACACCAATTACAGAATTGATTCTGGTCCTCTTCTCACATTATGATACGACAAAAGGCTTGAAATATAAGTAGGCAGATTGTCTAACAATGCATTTTCAATATAATTATGAAGATACACACTTGAAGATAGAAATTGAGAGACTATTAAGAACATTTTACAACGCCATTCAGGCAGTTGTGTTAGTAACACAATTTTTTTAATTGCAAGGTAAGTGCATAAAAATACATTATACACAGTGTGATGTACAAAATATGGTGACAATGTTTTTTTTTGTGTGTCTTTTTCAGGAATCAGCCTGATTATTATGAAGTCGTCTCCCAGCCAATTGATATGACAAAAATCCAGTACAAACTGAAGTCAGAAGAATACAATGATGTGGAGCAGCTTACTGCTGATTTTCAACTCATGTTCAATAATGCCAGAAATTTCTACAAGGTATATTTGATTTGTGATTCTTGTCAGCAGAAAATTTGAATAACTAACCCATGGTGCTGCACAGTCTGTAAACAGCATTTGCTGATGATATGAGCATAATTTTAGTCTTTCTTGCTTTTAGTTGAATCTTTAAAAATAATCAAATTTAGCGACTAGACAATGCCAAACTCCTTTACTTTGCATCAACCCCAGCTTTATGGTTACATCCGAACTGAGATTGATAACATCTGTTTTGTTTACAAGTTATACTTAGTCCTAGAAAGACAAATTAAATTATAATGACTTTTGGTAAAAAGAGAAGAGATACTTTTTGTGATGGTGGTGGGGGGACAAAGCAATGGATATAATTGTAATGTAATCTGTGTGGGCACAGATTTAGTGACATGGAGGATAAATAATTAGCACTCTGCTCAATAATTAATAGTTAATGAGTGGAATATCTGGTGTGGAGCTGAAAACAACAATGTAGAATAGTCTTTACTGTTATAACAAATATTCAAAGAAATTAGCAGAGAGGCTGCGGTTTATAGCAGTTTTACCTAAACGAATAGATGTTCATATAAATAAAAGCCTCAAAATAAGGGAAACTGTCATATCAGCAGGCATTTATCCGATCCAGGGGAAGTCTGTTTTGTTATACATTTAATACATACGTACTACCTGCCAGAGGGAGGGATGTTAAGCAGATATTGTCCAGAATGATAGGAGTCAGAGGAGATTTTCTTTTCCAGGCTAAGTAATTGGGAGCTGGCAACATAGTCCAAGAAAGACTCTTGATGATGTGCTGGGCAGTTTTAATTGCCCTATGCAGTGCCTTCCTGTCAGTGGCCGCACAGCCACTGTGCCAGACTCACAATATTATATTGTGTGGGATAACGCCAGTAAACACAGCCTGAGGAAAAGATTTCTGACAGTTTTGATCTCCAATTCTAAGTGTGACTAGTGTGGCTGCACATCTGATGTCCCACCTTATGTTTGTATTTAATCAGAGTGACAGTGAGGAGTATCAAGCAGCATGCAAGCTGTGGGAAGTGTATTTGCAAACAAGGAATGAATTTGTGCAGCCTGGAGATGGAGACGAGGATGATGAAGAAGGTGACGACATGATGGCTAATCCAGGAATGTCAAATGAGTATGAGGTAGGTGTTTGTGTTCATATATTGGTAAGTTGCTTGTATTTATGTGATTGTAACTCAACGACTTGTGTAAAGTGCAAAGACTTTGATAGACATGCAGTATTATTTATATTTTTCGACCTTTCACTTGCATATTTATATTCAAGGCATCAGGTAGCAATCTTAAAGAAGTGCTGGAGCAGCTCTTGGAGGCCATAGTGTCACACACCGACCCCTCAGGCCACCTTGTCAGTGAACTATTCCAAAAACTGCCTTCCAAAGCGGTGAGTCTTGAAATAATACAGGTTAATTTGTCATATGCACTTTCAGGGCAATAAAAGCATAATAATAACATTAGCCGACACATTAAGCGTTTTCTATTCTGTTAATTCACTTTATGTAGACATGATTCTCAATTAAAGCCCCATAGAAGGGATCCTTGTTGAATTTGTTTCTGTTAATGCTGACTTATTCGATTGTTTTATTTTTATGAATTTTACACCTTGTATGTTCTTAACAGCAATACCCAGACTACTATGCTATCATAAAAGAGCCAATCGATCTCAGAGCAGTTGCTCAGAGAATACAGGTAACCAGTTTACTTCTTTACTTTTCTGTTGTGCTTTGCTCTGCAAACAATCTTACTACACAATTTTGCATCTTCATACTGTACTTTTGAGTTTTGACCATCCCTCCGTTCAAGCCATTTCGGACATTATTCATAAATCTAAACCTTCCACATGCCAGCTTGACCCACTCCCCTCCACCCTGGTTAAATCCTGCTGCTCTTCACTTCCCCTCTCATCACTAAGATTATCACTCCTCCTTAAGCTCCAGTTCAGTCCCCTCTGCACTCAAAACTGCCTTGGTCACACCCATTCTGAAAAAACCCGGCCTGGACCCCAACAACTTCAATAATCTTCGTCCAATATCCAACCTACCCTTCATATCCAAAATTCTGGAAAAATCTGTTGCTTCTCAACTCCATAATCATTTGATGTCCAATAGCATCTACGAGCAGTTTCAATCTGGCTTTCGTCCCTTTCACAGCACCGAAACCGCACTCCTCAAAATTACTGATGACCTTCTTATGGCTTCTGATTCTGGACTACTTTCAATTCTCATTCTTCTGGACCTTACAGCGGCTTTTGACACCATTTCTTATACTACCCTCCTCAGTCGACTATCATCCAATGGTATCACCCACATTCCCATAGCCTGGTTCACTTCATACATTTCTAATCAAACACAGTTCATACAATTCAAATCTCAGAAATCCATTACCTTCCCCGTCTCCGCTGGAGTGCCCCAAGGCTCTGTATTGGGGCCTCTCCTTTTTATCATCTACATCCTCCCTCTTGGTCACATCCTCCGTAAATACAACATAAAATTCCATTGCTATGCGGACGACACCCAGCTCTACCTCTCTACTAAACCATCTTCCTCTCTCCCACCTACCTCCCTCACCCTCTGTCTCCAAGAAATCCACTCTTGGTTCTCCTCCAACTTTCTCAAACTGAACAGTTCCAAAACCGAAGTCCTCTTGGTAGGCACACCCCATACTCTTTCCAAAACCAACAAATTTTCCATTACCATTGATAACTCAATTCCCCCCCCCCCCCCCCCCCTCAGGCTAAGAGTCTGGGTGTCGTCCTTGAGAGCACACTGTCCTTCCAGTCTCACATTAATAGCATCACCCGGTCTGCCTACTTCCACCTGCGTAACATCTCTCGTCTCTGTCCCTCTCTCACTCCCCAAACTACCGCCATCCTGGTTCACAGCCTCGTCACATCTCGGATAGATTACTGCAACTCACTCCTGTTTGGTCTCCCTAATAAGTCCCTCCAGAAACTGCAGCTTCTCCAGAACTCTGCTGCACGCCTGATTACTCGGACTCCCGTCACTCATCATATCACTCCCATCCTACAACAACTTCACTGGCTTCCTGTCAAACAGAGGATCATCTTTAAAATACTTCTCATCACTTTCAAAGCAGTCCATTACATGGCTGCTCCATACATCTCCGATCTCCTCCATTTAAACATCTCGGCCCGTTCACTCCGATCCTACCATACCTGCCAGTTTTCCGTCCCCCCTGCCTGTCTTGTCACAATGGGGAGCATGGGGTTTAGTCGCTCTGCTCCCCATCTCTGGAATTCTCTCCCTGCTGACCTCCGTACCATGGACTCATTTCACCTTTTCAACTCCAAACTCCAAACTCTTCTGTTCAGACAGTTATATTCCACCTGACCCATATCAGCTAAATGTTGTCTTGCTGCGGTATTTGTCTTATTTATGTGTTTTTTAAATTTTTTTAACTTCTTTTACTGTTTTTAATGTACAGTGTCCTTGGGTGTCCCGATAAGGCGCTTTCAAATAAAATGTATTATTATTATTTGGCACTGTTTCATTTTGTGTCAACAGATTGGATACTATAAAAGTGTTAATGCTATGGCCAAGGACATTGACCTGATGACCAAAAATGCCAAAACATACAATGAACCAGGATCTCAGGTTTTCAAGGTAGTCTTTATCCCTTTTTTGTTTTTGATAGTTTTGTCATGCCTCAAATCTAATCATGTTCTCCTGTTTCACAGGATGCAAATACCATAAAAAAAGTCTTCATCCAACGCAAGACTGAACTCGAACATGCTGAGCCTACTAAATCTAGCATTCGCATCAGGTACATAAAAATTTACTGTTTTTTTAAATCACCAAATTATTCACGGACAAAATATGCTGTTTTTAAATATATGGTTTGTATGTTGCAGAAACCGCAAATCAGGACAAGCAGATCGTTTTTCTGGTGTCAGTGTTGCTCTTCAGTATGGTTCAGAGAGTGAGGACGACCCTGTGCTTTCAGGTAAATGTTAGTAATTATTGTTGAGAAAGAGAAAATAATACCTGTGTTCAATAACAGTTCAAACTTTTAATGCTTACAGGTTCTGTTTGCTATGATGAGGGAGAATCAGAGGCAGAGAGCCAGAGTTCAAGCATGGAAATGAGCAATCCGATATTTCAGCTGTATGAAGCCGTGAGGGGGGCCAGGAACAACCAGGGGCAAGTCTTCTCCGAACCTTTCCAGCAACTGCCGTCCCGCAGGGAGTATCCTGATTACTATCAGCAGATAAAACAGCCCATCTCGCTGCAACAAATAAGGTTTATTACATTTCAGATGACTTTATTTACTTTTCTCCAAATGTCTGTTCTACAGGAAGTTCACATGTTAAAAAGAAGAGTTAAAAACAAGGTGCTACGTTTACATTTTTAGGGCAAAAATGAAGAATGGCGAGTACGAAAGCGTGGAACAGATCGATGGTGACCTCAATTTGATGTTTGAGAATGCAAAGCGCTACAACATGCCCAACTCAAGCATATACAAACGGGCCTTCAGGCTACAGCAGATTATGCAGGTGATCATTTGTACTGAAATGTGATCTTAGTCCAAAAGGCCACACAATAACAATTAGATAATTTATTATTGTATGTTTCTTTCTGTTGTCTATTTAGGCAAAGAAGAGGGAGCTTCTAAGAAAAGATGAAGAAGATGGAGACAGCATTTTGTCATCTGATACAGGAAGCGTCAAGAGGAAAAGGTTTTAGGATCTTAACATGAATCATTCTTTAATAATTTAAATTTGGGTCTATGTCCTTGCAGATTTTTATTCTACTCTATATACCTTTGTCCAGCCACAAGAAAAATTTCAAAAAGAACCGAATGAAAGCACTGTACGCAGCAGTGAGTGAAGCGAGAGAGGCAGCTACCAACAGACGTCTCTGTGATCTTTTCATGGTCAAACCGTCCAAGAAGGATTACCCTGACTACTATAATGTCATCCTCGAACCGATGGACCTGAAAATCATCGAGCACAAGATTAGAAATGAACGCTACAGCACAGAGGAGGAACTGCTAGAGGACATGAAGCTGATGTTTCGTAATGCTCGGCATTATAACGAGGAGGGATCTCAGGTCTGCAGCGTGACTTCTGCTATAAAATATAAAACATTTATTTAGCTACAATAGCATAAAAAAATTTTTTTTGAGAAGCAATGAGTTTTTCTGACTCTCTAAGTCTTTGGTTTTGTGCAGGTGTATAATGATGCAGACGTTTTGGAGAAGATACTAAAAGATAAGCGGAAAGAGTTGGGACCACCACCGGAGGAGGACGATGTGGGATCACCTAAATTGAAATTAAGTAAGTGCTGTCAGTGTTTGGCAGGTTTCTATTGACCTTTTAGAGACCAGATGGGCTTTAGTTAAATGTACCCTTCAATATACTTTGATGCTAATTGCCAAAGTGAACTTTGAAATTCTGTTTACATTAAAAACATATTATTTATTCAAATTAGAGCTTTTACAGTTACTTTATTTGCTTGGCACATTTTACACCCTCCATGGCTAAAAACCTTGGTTATTTTTCTATTCAAAACTTTATTCGCTCTGTTAAGAAATATTAATAATAAAAGCTTTGTGTTTCTGAACTAATGAGATAATCTGTGGGGGGGCAGAAAAAAACAGTTTCAACTGATCCCAGAGAAACATGGCCATGTCCAGAAGAGCCGTTGGAGCTTTACACCTGAACATGTGCAAATTCCTCAGGTGTCTGCGCAAAGTCCACAAACTAAGGCCCTGTCTACACGGAGATGAAACCAGGCGTAGCAGCAAAGATATTTCATTGAATAGGTGTCTCATCTACAAGGAGCCGGCGTTTCAGGACACCGTAAATGATCATGTTTAAAACCGGCTCCCAGAGTGGAGAAATCTCACAACGCCGGCTCAGTTGTCTTTGTGATTATGAGCTCTAATAATAATCCTATTTACATAGATTAGAGACGAGTATTTCCCAGTGTCCCAATCCCAAAACAAAGTAAAAGTGAATTAAACTCAACAAATGAGACATGTTTGAGTTCTTCTTACTTAGCCAGTTAATAATATCTACTGGCATAGAACATCATCCCGTAAAAACACTCCAGAGGTATTATCTGATTTATTTTTTATTATCCTGTGCATTTGCAAAAACTGAGCTTTTTTTTCCTTTTCAAGTGAATGCATTATGCTTCCATACTAGTCAATGAAATGAGACGCTTGAAAATAGAGGAAGCTATTTGAGGACGACACTGTCATCAGCAAATTCTTAGTATAATTCTTTACCAATAGAACTTCCTAGAACTAGAACTCTTATTCTTGTACTTTTTTTCACATTTTCATTTTGTCTGCTTTGATCTTATACAAAGATTTTGTGAGAACCTCTTCTAAAGAACTGATAAAAGGTCCTAAAATAAATCGATCTCTTACATCAGTGGCGTAACATGGAAGATTTACCTGAAAGTCAAACCTAATAGTCCAAGAACATTTGTTGATTTTGGAATAATATGTCATGTGATTTTGTTACTACCTCATTGATTACACACTTGGTGTCCTAAAAATTCCTTTAAATTTAACTGAAATATTTAAAATATATATTGTTGACATTTGTAGATTGATCAGACATTCTAGGTACTTCTAATTAGTAATCCACTTGAAGTGAAACTGTGTGCGTTAGTTAGACGTATATTAAAATGGAGCTTATCTACAACAAAAAGTCTCCAGGTGGGTTTGGCTTAAACTATAATATCAGTTTGTGATAAAGTACCTTCCCATTGATGAGTATGGTGGAGGAACTGTAATCCTGTGGGCTGGTTTCTCTTCCAAAAGCCATGGGACTGTGTGATTTAAGGATCTCTTTAAAATACCAGGACTAGATTAAAAACCGTACGTCTTTGCCAATAAACTAAAAATGGGTCATCTTTGAGTCTTTCAACAGGATAATGATCCAAAACATTTGAGCAAATCAAAACCGGTTCACCAGACACAAAATCAACACACTCTTCTGGTCATTATAGTCCCAAGACCTAAATAGTATAGGAAACATGTGGCATAAGCAGAAGAGAAGATGCAAGACTCTGAACAATCTATAGAGATTGTGGAAGAGAAGATGGTCTAAGATCTCTCTCTGTGCTCTACCCTAGTGAAATCCCATTGGTTAAAAAAAACCTTTTTGGCACCCGTAGTATCAGCAATTATACCATCTGATTTTGCTCCCCATTAAATAAATGTACTCAAATTAAACATTTGGTTTTTCTACACTTTTTATGATGAGATAATGCTGTTGCAACGAAAGAGGAAGTTATTTGAGTTTTTTTTTACACATCTTTACAAGAAGTGCCTTCATGTTTTGCAGAGATTTGTGACCTTCTTTGTGCTTTCATACTGTTTTTCCAGACTTCTCTTGGTCTTCTTTGTTGTTTTTATAATTCGCCTTCGTAGTTTTAACAAAGAGTTTACATTTTCTGTCCTAGGAAAAAGTGGTGTTTCTCCAAAGAAGTCCAAATACCTCACCCCTCTCCAGCAGAAATTAAATGAGCTGTACGACGCTGTCCGAAACTTCACAGACCGCCGAGGTCGCCGTTTAAGCACGATCTTTCTACGGCTGCCGTCTCGCTCCGAGTTGCCTGACTACTACGCCACGATCAAAAGACCCATCGATATGGAGCGCATCCGAAGCCATATGGTAACAGGTCGCTACCAGGATGTTGAAGCGCTGTTTGAGGATTTTGCTCTCATGTTCAACAACGCCTGCATCTACAATGAGCCAGAGTCCCTTATCTACAGAGATGCTCTGGTTTTGCACCGAGTGTTATTGGAGACTCGAAAGCAGCAGGAACGAGGGGAGGACTCCGGTCCTCCTGCTGTGGGACCTCTGGTGCGAGAGCTGATCAGGAATCTGTTTGTGTCGGTAATGGGCCACCAGGATGAAGAGGGCCGATGTTACAGTGACTCGCTGGCTGAGATTCCTGCAGTGGATCCAAGTTCCCCTGAAAAGCCAGTGCTTAACTTCGACATCATCAAGAATAATGTGGAGCGGGGTCTTTACCGGAGACTGGACGTCTTCCAGGAGCACATGTTTGAGGTGTTGGAGAAGGCAAGAAGGCTAAACAGGTATGAGAACTAAAAAAAAAAAGAAAATGCAGATCCCTCTAAAATCACTTTTATTGATTAATTTAAAGTTAATTTAAAGTTAAATGTATTTAATATCCTAATTTACTTACTTGATTCCAAGTATTTCAGTTGCAAATAGTGTTTCATTTTACATAAAAATGGCCACATTGTCTTGGATTCTAACCGAAATATGGAAACGCAGCCTATATGTTTCAACATATTTGATATAGTCAACAGCATATTATATTAATAGTCTGATTATTTAATCAATCTGTTTTTATCCATATTTTTTTCTAGCTTTACAACATTGTGGAAACTGTATCCTGCTGTAAAACTGCTCGATTTTTTTTTTCACTTTCACAGGACCGACTCTGAGGTGTTTGAGGATGCTGTTGAGCTTCATCAGTTTTTTATTAAGATCAGGGATGAGCTATGCAAGAATGGAGAGATCTTACTCTCTACTGCCCTCAATTACACGTTTAAGCACCTGCACAATGACGTGGAGCAGGATAAGAGGGAGAAAATTCCTAAAGAGATTGAGGAGGATAAGCAAAAAACGGAGGAAGAGGAGAAAAACAAAGGTTTGTAAACTTGTCCCAATATGTTGAAGGTGCACCAATATTAATTTCCTGGTTGACACCAGTTTCTCTTTTTCTTTGAAGTCTTACCTGCAAATTAATAGTCTAGTATTTACTTCTGAAATGAGTGTAATACATTAAAGAGACAACATGTCTTTCAGGTTTTTTGTTAGAGGTAGTTCTTTTTAATCCAACAGAAAATAAAAGAATTACAGGATTTTCTGTATTTAGGCATCAAAAAATATATCCCTCACCATTTTCTGGTTTTAAGAACGCCCCCCAAAAATGCTAATGTTTATCAAAGCTACTATTGGTTCGATTGATAAAATCAATACAAGGGAAAAAATATCCCTTTTTGTTATTTGACCTGGTGATCACAGTTTAGGGCTGATTAAGAAAAAAGTGGCCAGTTCTGATCCCCGGTCAGTTGATTGGTGCATATCTACATCACATTGGTGTGAGTAAGGCTAAACATGTTTTCAGCATCATTTATTCTCTTTTGGTGCTCATTTACAGAGGCGACGAAAGCAGAGGACTTGCAGAAAGAGGCATGGCAGTCTGAATCAGAGTCACAGATTGTTTACATTCAGGAATGCAGCTTTGACAACAGAACTTACCATGTGGGCGAGTTTGTTTACGTGGAGCCATCAGAACCAAACCTGAAGCCTCATGTTGTCTGCATCGAACGTTTGTGGGAGGATGAAATGGGTGACAATCCTACTTTTTACCATTTAATTTGCTCTTGAGAAGTAAACAATCGGGATCCTTGTTTAAATCTATTACTATACAGATTTATTTATTTTTACGTGTGTATTAATCTTTCTTTGCTTTTGTGTCGGAAGGAGGGAAATGGCTCTATGGCTGCTGGTTTTATAGACCCAGTGAAACTTTTCATTTGGCCACACGCAAGTTTCTGGAACAAGAGGTCTTCAAGAGCGACTACTACAACAAAGTATCCATTAGTAAGGTTCTAGACAAATGTATGGTCATTTTTGTGAAGGTAAGACTACTCTGTAATTAAAACATTAATGAAAACCAGTTTTTGATTTAAATGTCCAATTTGTTTATAAGCCACCATCTGCCTTGTTTAGGATTATTTCAAGATGCAGCCCAAGGGCTTTAAACCAGAGGATGTGTATGTGTGTGAATCCCGCTATGCTGCCAGAACCAAGTCCTTCAAGAAGATCAAAGTTTGGGCCATGCCGGAGAGTCCTGTGAAACTCGTACCTCGAGAGGTTCCTCTTCCTGTTGTGCGTGTAGCATCCATGTTTGCCAAACCCGACCTGGAGAAAATGACGATGTCATACGCAGGCATTGGCAATTTTATAGAAAAGGTTAGGCAATGTTATGTTTTCTTAAGTTACGCCCTTTACATGAGAGTTTAAAGGTTTTCTTTTATATACACTTTTATTTAGGGGAAAGATTAGATTTGTTTTTTAAAATAAACTTAAAAGAACAACAGATATTTAGTGTACCTAAGCATTACACTTGCTCTGCAGGGAATCTCACTATAAAGTATTCCGAGTAATGATAAAAAGGAAAATTGATTCCCTCATGGATTGTTGCCAAGCAAAAACATTTATTATTTTCTTGTCCTACAGGGAATTAATTAACCCTTAAAGTGCTTACCCACTTCCTGACATGGCACAGGGTGACTAAGGGATTTTCATTTCTGTGTACAAAACATTGTGAAAGTATAAACACCTCTTCTGTATGCGCTTGTGAATTAACTTAGGAGAGAGAAGATGTCCCTATGGAGATGAGTGCAACAGAGCCAGGCTGCCAGTACTATGAGCAGTTACGCTTCAACAACATGTGGTTTAAAGTGGGAGACTTTGTTAACATCCAATCACATGGTCTGTCCAAGCCTCGGGTTGCCAGGTTGGTCAAAGTGCATCATACAGGCAATTAATAAGGAAATAGTGTCTTAATTAATGTTAATCCTGTTTAGAGATTATGTAGTTATTGGTTATAACTATAATCTATCGCCTCTTCTGGTTGCCCTTCAGGTTAGAAAAGCTGTGGGTACAGAATGGAACTACATTCTGCTTTGGACCCATCTTTATTCACCTTGAGGAAACAGAGCATGAACCTACAAAGATGTTCTACAAGAGAGAAGTGTTTCTGAGTCACCGAGAGGAGACACTGCCCATGTCTTGTGTCATAGGTACTTCTTTGGGAATACTTTGCAAAACTTATGTTCACTCTCATTGCACACATATAGTCTTTGTAGACAACACATAGGTATAAACCTGTGCAGTGGAGAGTTAGGATGGGTTCTCACTGCTTTCCCCCTCAACTTTCTAAAAGCAGTCAAACCTACCTGGACAATGTATTGCAGTTACAATAGCTGCTTAAGGCATTAACACAAGAAGCTGACGAGAATGAGGTGCAGATGGCTATGGCAAGTCGAATGATCATTTCATTATATTACATTACATCAGCCTTTTAAAATAGGCTGGTCAGGCGACACTTCCATTTCCAGAGCATTTAAAATCAATAAACTTGCATTCACAATTAATAGTAGGAAACCAAGATCACGGATAAATCTAAAAAATAAACGCCGATTTTTAAATCTTATTCAGCAAAGTTTTTATAACTCCACCAAAGTATGATATGTGAACTTAAATAAATTTGTCTAGTAAAATGCGCATTGTCATCATTTTATATAAGATGCCATGAGGTTTAACGAAACCAACAATTCAATTAAAATTTTTAAAAGTAAAGCATACCGTATTTGCATTTGTTTTGGAGAAAATGTAACAGCAAAACAATTGAACATGTTGGTGCAGCTGCACGCACACCACTTTATAGACATAAATTGCAGTGGATCAGAATTTATTTTTTTAATTTGTAGCACTTTTGCCATTTTATTTTGTCACCATTGATTAGTAGCAAAATAAAACGAGAAAAGCATTTTAAAAATACAAATAAAATGCTTGCACTCACCAACATGGATCTTCTCCACATCGCCTGCTTATTTGAAAATAAAATTCATCCCTCCTCCTTTTCTCAAGAAGACCTCAATGGCTCTGATGTACAGTTTATCTGTATACAAGTATGTACTTTTCTATGGACATAGAGGCTAATGCTGAAAGTCGTGTCTGTCCGGTCGTGTTTTTTGAAAGGTCTGATTGGCTATCACGACTGACTGTTTCTGTTCACTTACAGCGCACTGGAGCCTGCTCTGTTGATTCTGAAGGCCTCAGGCACATTTCATACAACCTGACAACACAAGCTAGCTGACATATGATTGGATAAAAACTCTACCATAATATATAAAACTAGAAGCAGCACAACCAAGTGTTTATAATTTGAAATAAAGAGAACAGAGCAGGGAGAATATCTTTTATTTAAAAAATATTTACAAAAATAAATTATATTTACTTTTCTGAATATGTTTAGTCTAGCAGAGAATGCCACTGAATTTTAGATGTCTTAAAGGAGAGTTTTTCCTAGTAGAAATTCAGTGTTCATTCTAGATACGAAGAATGTTTGTGTTGGCTAATATGGTTATTTTATTATAATTTAGCATTTTAAGTAGACCACTATTTATGGACATTTGGTTTAAAGAGCCAACATAGATAATAAATGTTAAAACAAGCAGAGTCCGCTTGTTTGATCTGCACCAGAGTTTCAGCAAGGTTTAATGCTTGCCTGAACAAAGTTGACTATCCAAGAAAGCTATGTCTTGTACGTTTGAAGTGGAGCAAGCAACTCTGGTGTGAAAGAGCCCTTGGAGGAGAAAAGAGGGCAAGTTTTTAGTTGCATATTTTTTTGTTTAACTCAAAAATTTTAAACAAGGAGAAACACATTGTATGGCTGGGGTGAGCTTCGGCAACCGAAGGGTTTTTGCACAATCTGAAGTCTGAAAAAGTTAGGAATTAATTTCAATTCATTTAACTTTTTTTTCTCTTTGTCAGTAATTTACATCGGTCCCTCTACTCATCCATCCTGCATTAGTTATTTCACCCTACCTTTTTTTGTCTCTTTCTCCCTTACAGTCACTTTTTTATGCCATATATTTAAAGCTTGACCACATTAGAAATATCTGCAAATTTTACCCTTTAAAATGCACTAAAAGGGTCTGGGAACTGTATTATGTAAAAAGTATAGAAATGAGTACTCCAGGAAAAAAAACTTGCCTTTTCAACGTTCAGTAATAATCTTAAAACTAGTGTCATCATTCAGACCCTTAGTTTACCGATTCCCAAGTAGCTGCTTAGATTAAGAAACTGATTACACAACTTTTTTTTGACTGTGTTAAATATGCAATCTCCTAACGTAGTGTAGGTAAAATGTAAATTAGAATTTTAGTTTAATTAAACAGCATTATTTCTTTCTCTCTGTCTCCCAGGCAAATGTACAGTGTCCTCTTTTAAGGACTACCTGTCCAACAGACCCACCGAGTGTGCAGAGGAAGACGTCCTGCTGTGTGAGAGCCGCTACATTGAGACAGAGAAGATCATGAAAAAATTCAAGGGTCTGAAACGCTTCTCATACTCCTCCAAAGTGGTGGAAGATGAGGTTTATTATTTCAGGTTTGGGAAGTAAATTTGATTATTAATTTCCTAATGGAGCCAGTATGTTCCTGTCTGTTTTATCTTTGTTTTGTTCCGATATCTGTTATAGGAAACTGATAGTGCCGCAAAAAGAAGCGTCACCCTTTTTGGACAAAAAGATAGATGAGCTTGAGGTGAAGCTGGCGGACATGGAGGATGCAGATGATGACATGGACGACATGGACGAGGATGAAGATGCTCCAGTGACACCTTCTATGCCTCAGATGCAATCCTCTCTTACAAGTGACATGGACATCCTGGCTTATACTCCTTCTCAGGTATTTATACACTTCCAAAGACTTTAACCCAGCAAAATCAGACATTGCATTACTGCTCACAATTTACTATGTTTTTATTTTATTATTATTATTATTCCTAAGGCAACTCCTAAGGTGAAAGGCTTGGCAAAGAAGGAAGGAGCCAAGAGAAAGATGAACATGAGTGGCTATATCCTGTTTAGCAGTGAAGTGCGATCCATCATCAAAGCTCGCCACCCCGATTATTCTTTCGGGGAGCTGAGTCGCCTTGTTGGCACGGAGTGGAGAAACCTTGAAGCTTCTAAGAAAGCTGAATATGAAGGTGAATCAGTAGGACCTGCAAGCAGGATCAGGCTCTCTGTGTTAGTTGAAGTAAACTGAGAATCAATTTTTATGTTTCAGAGCGCGCTGCTAGGATAGTGGAGCAACAGGAACGTGACAGGCCCTTCAAGCAAGGTTCCCCTAGAGCAGGTACCCCTGTAGGGGCACTGATGGGGGTGGTGCCTTCGCCTAGTACTATGGGAATGATAAACCAGTCCATGACACCTGTGTCAGGTAACCCCTCTAAGAGACAGCACGAGTGTTTGACAACAAGGCAGCAGGAAAATGAGGCTGGACTGTTTGAAAACCTTAAACTTCCTTTACCATTTTAAGCCTGTTTAACATAAAACCACATTCTGGAAGCATTTCATTTCTTCTTTTGCTGCTGTTACATATTTTATATTTTCATTATCTCCAGCTTCATTTGTGATTTTGCATGATAGTGACTGCATGATTTACTTTTTAACCATGGATGCCCTGTTATTAAGTTTTCCATTTAATATACGGATTTTTTTAACATTCATTCATTTCGAAATATGTGCATTGTCAGCCCCTTTCACACACTGAATCTTCAGCATCACCAGATTTTTGCTAATTTGGCACAATTAGATTTTTCTAACAGTTTATACAAAGCTTTTCCTATAAAGCTATCCTCATTCATGCATGTATGCATGTTCAGGTTTTGTCTGTAGACCCAAGGAGACACAGAACATGTTTCAGTCTACTTAAAATGATCTATTTGGGTCAAAACAAGCAACTTTATGCTCACAGACGATATCCAAGGCCATATCGATGTTATGGCTCTTTATGCCCTGCTTGAGCTACATTGCCCATCTAAACAATCGTGTAGAGCTATTGCGCAAGTTCTTCTCCAGCACATCCAAAAGGCTCAATGGGGAAAAGGTCGAACTCTGGTGGCCAATCCATGTGAATGTGAAAATTATGTTTCGTGCTCCCGTAACCACCTTTGCACAATTAGAGCTTTATGAATCCTGCCGTTGTCATCTTGTAATAGGCCTGTGCCATCATGGAAGAAATAATTCACTGGTCATTCAGTAGTCAGCTGATTTTATTGTTTGGCACATAACGTTGCTGAATCTAGATCTGACCAACTGCAGCAACCCCAGATTGTCCCCACATGCTTTTGTACTGTAGGCATTACGCATGATGGGTGCATCACTTCCTGAGCTTCCTTTCTTACCATGATGCGCCCATTACTTTTCGAAAAAGGGAACATTTGGACTCATCAGACAACAAGACCTTCTTCCATTGCTCCAGACTTTGATCTTTATGATCCCTGGTAAATTAAAGCCTGTTTTGTGATTAGCCACACAGATCAGTGGTTTTCTTTAGTCTACACAGCTGTCTAGTCCCTATTCTTGAGTTCCCCTTCACATTGTGAGAATGCAGATGGACTTACTGTTGCTATTAAACACTTTGCGAAATCTGTCCTCTTCGCCTGTTTACTTTCATAGAGCTCATCCATGTGGCTTGCATTGATGCTCTTTAGAGCTGAAGTGTTGAACATTTACTCTTCGTTTATTTCTCCAATAAGCGGCCACACTTCTATTCAGTGTCATTCTTAAATAGAGAGGAACGTTTTTTTGTTGTTTTTTTCTACTCTAGTCATGACCAAACAAGAAAAATTGACTGAAACATAAATATATGTTCTGAATACATCCCTGAAGGTGCATGTGTGAAAAGGGCAAACGTGTGTAGTCGCAGTAGTGCATGTTGTTTTAGGGTCAGCTGCATGTAACTTATGCATGAATGTGTTGTGCTCTCCTTGCCCTCTTCCCAAAGGCATGATGGGAGCTTACGGCCCACCTTATATGCCCATGCAGGGCCCCCACGAGGGTTTGCTGAGTGTGGCCCCAATGCCACCTCACCCTGCAGGGGGTCCTAACCTGCCTCCTCACCATCTCCACCAAGGCATGCCAGGGTATCCGGGCATGCCACATCAGGGTAAGGGCCCTACTGTCCTAGCCACACCTGCTCAGTCACATGCGGTCGTGCCTCTCCTGCTGGAGGGGTTTACCTGGTCCACAGGCTGCAAAGCCTGAGCTACACACAGAGCTGATAAAGCTCCCTGCCCTCGAACAACCAAAATGCACTCAAATAACGAACAACCTCCATATTCATACACGTATTGCATGTTAGAGCTGATACCAGATAACTAACATTTAACTGATATTGATAGGCTAACAATTTTAGAAGTTGTTTTAAATCTTGACATGAAGGAAATCCAGGAATAATTACCCACTCATGGACCTTGTTAAATCTAATGCAAGTTATGTCTTAATTTAGGTATGATGGGAGCTGGTATAAATGGCATAGCAGGAAGTTCTGGGCAAAGCAACTTCATTCAACAGGTGAGTGAAAGAAAGTGATGTTCTTTAGTAGGGCTGTCTCAATTATTAAGAAGGTTAATCTAATTATTCACAATATAGCTGTGAATTAATCACAATTAATTAACATTCTTAAATATGACTGAAATTTGTAATTAAGTAATTTCAGTATAATAAAAGACAAAATAACCCATTGCTCTTTTTTTTAAGTAAATACAGGAGAGACCCATGGAACTTTTGTTTTGAACTCCACAATCATATTTACATGTGGCCCTTTTAATCTATTAATCTTTTAGCCAGTTGCCAGGGCAAGCTACCTGGTTAACAGATTCTGAATGTAAAGCTGACCATTTCTTATTAATATTGGACTACCCTGGTTGAGTCGATGGAGTTCTGTAGAACGTTTTCTTGGTTTTATCAAAGCTATTTGTGCAACCAACGGCACAAGACATAATCTCGTCTCTTTCAGCAGACGACACATGCAGCATGCATTAATGCCTTTTAGAAAATGTATTGCGTTAATTCTACAAATTAATCAACCTGTGTTAATTTTGAAAGCCCTATTTTTTTTGTAAATAATTCTATTAAATTGTTATTATGCTCATGTTTCCAGTATGATTTTACATCAGCTGCACTTGAACAGAGAAGCCAGTTATTTTAGTGATGCAGCCATGTTGTAATTAAAATTCAATTTGGATGTTTTTTTTCTGCTTCTTTTAAGCCTGGTATGTTCAGTCCAGGGCAGCATGCCCCTCCACCATATCCAGGACAGGGGCAGCCATCTCATTTGCAGCCGACCACTCCGATGTTTGTGGCACCACCACCAAAAACACAGCGGGTGCTCCACTCAGAGGCCTACCTGAAGTACATAGAGGGATTAAATTCTGAGTCGAACACTGTCAGCAAGTGGGACCAAATGCTGAAAGGTGCTTGTTTCTGCTACCTGTAGGGTTATATATGTCTGTTTTTTAAATACTACGGATTAAGTTGCAAGATCTAATTACATTTTTTATGCATTCTAATAGAACTTAGAATATAATTTCACTTTCAGTGTTTTGCATGCTTCAAAGACATGTTTATATGGTTTTGCTTACTTTGTGATCAGCAAAAGTTTTTATACCCATTTATATTTCCACATTTTATTAGGTTGCAACCACATATTTAAAAATAAAGTAGTGCATAATACTAAAGTGGAAGGAAATTGAATAATGGTTTTCAGTTTTTAGCCAAATAAAAATGGGAAAATTGTGGTGTACGTTTGTATTCACGCCACTGGTGCTAGTACTTTGTCGCAACCCCTTTTAATTCTAACACCTGCTACAAGTCTTTTGGGGTGCATGTCTATAAGCATTCCACATCTAGAGAATAGAATGGACGCATGTTGAGGGTCATTGTCCTGCTAGAAGGTAAACCTCTCCCACTGTCTCAAATATATGGCAGCCTCGAAAAGGCTTTTTTCCCAGAATTTCCCTATATCTATCTCCATTCAATTTCCTTCCACTCTGAACACCTTTCCTCTCTCGTGAAAAACGTTCCCCTACAGCATGTTTCAATCAACATATGGGGTTGTAGGGCTGGTTTGTTCAGGTTGGTTGATAGTTTTTCACGACACAGTGCCTTCATGTAAGCCATGAAGTTATGTTTTAGTCTCATCTGACCAGAGCACATTCTTCCACATTTTATGTCCCCCACATCGTTTGTGGCTAACCTTAAACTCATTCTGGCTTTCTGATAACAGCAGAGGTGGGTAGTGTACCCAAAAAATTTATCCAAGTAAAAGTAGCACTATTTCAGCCTTCAAAAAATTTACTTGAGTAAGAGTAAAAACATATTTGGTAAAAAGGCTACTTGAGTACTGAGTAACGTCTGATCTAATATTTTTTAAATTATGTCAGGCAGACAAAAATGTACGTTTTCGGGTAAATTCTGGTATTTCAAAGACTCAAATGTAAAAAAAAAAAAATCAAATAAACAATTACATAAACAATTGAGCAGGACTTTAAGTCATGTTTTCAATATAATCCCAATACTTATAGTAGGTAATGAATAAATAAATTTTAGAACAAGGTAAAAAGTAATGACAATTTATAGTGTTTATATATTCACCTGACCTCAAAATGCAACAACAAGCTCAACAGACAGAAGATTACATCAGAAAACTAAAGCTTGTGTAGAAACAGGAGGTCTCCTTTAATGAACTGTAGGTGTTTATCTGTGTCTGGTGTATTTTTGGTTAAAATGTGTTTGGTCTTCATTCAGTGAATTCAGTGAAGAGTATCCAGAAATTTTACTCAAGTAAGAGTAGTGATACTTAATATTACTCAAGTAAAAGTACAGCATAGCAAAACTACTCTTAACTTATAATAGTCATGCCAGCAGATCACTCCAGAGGTAGAATGTTATCTTTTATTCTAGCTTATCTGATTAATGCAGTCCTTTACCCGAACAGTCAGTTTAGGTGGACAGACATGTTTGCAATTGTAGCATTCTCTTTCTTTTCACGATGATGGGTTTAACAGTGCTCTGTGAGATGTCCAAAAGCTTGGAATATGTGCTTGTTTGTCTTGGTCTAGAACATAAAATCTCAGTGACACACTCTGAAGGCTGTGGTGGAAGCATAAAATGTGGAGAGGTTCAGGTGGTTTGAATATGTTTGCAAGGCAGATTAAAGCAGTAGATTCTTCCCTTTTGCAGCTCAAAGACGTAACGCCCACCTGACCAAAGAACAGGAGAGTCGGCTTCCAGCGCACTGGCTGAAGAGCAAAGGAGCTCACACGACCATGGTGGACGCCTTGTGGCGTCTGCGTGACCTGATGCTGAGAGATTCTCTGAACATCTGTCAGGCCTACAACCTGTGACCTCCCAGACAGAACCACTCACCTCAATAACGACTCGTATCCTCAAGTTCTTAAACTGTTAGACCATAGAAGCAATATTTTATAGTGAGTGACCACTTTTATATTTATCAGCCTAAAAAAAGTGAGCTTCATAGTGTGTGTGTGTGTGTTAAAAACAAAAAAACACTTGGAATAATAGTGACGCTAAACTTCTGATTTTAAGTTTTACCTTTTTTGATGTACCTGTGCAACAACAATAAAATTATAAACATTGTTCCTGCTCTGTCCCTTTTTTTTTGCGTGTGTCTACATTATTTGGGGGATTTATTTGAAGTACTTCCTGTGTGATGTTGACACGTCCCGGAGAGAATTAAGTCTGTGCCATTCTCTTTAGTGTTTGCCCTGTCTTCCCAATGTTCTCCTCTTCGCCGTCCGCATTTTGACTATAAAATAGCACAGACCGACGCTTGAAACTGGAAATCAAGAAAAAAAAAAATATAATCTCTCCAAACCCCACCAGTACGTATGGACTGATTTTAAAAACTGAAGACGAGGAGCGAATAGGTGAGGTTTATTCTCTGCTCAGAGGCGTCGGCATTAGCTAGCTAGCTAACAGCTTTAACTCTGCTTTAAGAGTCGCCGGTAAATTGAACATTTATCAGACCTGATTAGCAGAGAAGTGGCAAGCGTTTGTGCTCGTCTATTATGATTCAAAATCACATGTACACCCTTCTGGAGACATTAGCAGTTTTATTCTGCGAATATTCAAGCACTGGTGGCTCTGTAGCAAGAAAGCTGCTTTGCTAACATTGTTTTAGTAGCGCTAACAGAAAACCGGCGGCCTTGGAAACCCAAACATGCTTTTAGCTGACAGTGGTATCTTCTAATGACCGATTGTGTTATCACTCGAAACAATGTACGTGACTCTTGTGGTGTTTTTAATAAGTGCTTTGGATGTTTATATGCCTCGGCTAACGGGGCTAGCATACCGGTTAATCTTCCAGGAACAGCAACATGTAAGGTTGCGATTCATCTACAAGTCGGCTAATTTTAGGTAAGGTTCTGCAGACAGAACCTTACCTAAAATGAGATGTGTGAAATTGGGGCTTAAAACGTGGCGTAAATCAGCGTTTTTAAAGCCTCAGTTTCCCCAATCGGACCCCCGGACACCTCCCAAATACGAACCTGATGAACGACAAAAGAAAATGTGGAGGATGAACTGAATGATGGAGTCCAGTTAAGTAGTGTGGTTCTACAAGAACGCTCAGAAGTCTCTCTTTGCTCATTTTGTATCATTGAGGCAGGAGAGCTTTCATCCTCTACAAAAGATTCAAGATGTATGTATGGATACAGATGGCGAGTAACTCATTGGTGCTCAGGTAGGAACAGTACCTAGGATGTTAAAGCTGGACTTCCATCTATTGGCGTGTCATGTAGCCTACTGCAGCATTTCTTAACTGATTAATTTCTGATCAACAGTGCAGCTTTTAAACAATTGCAGACATTAAGTATATATTTATACAGAAGTATTGGGTCAGCTCTACAAATCACTGAATGCAGGTGTTCATTGTGAGTCATTATCGTGGCCTCAGATGCATAGAGGCCAATGCCATCCCTTAGTAGGGTTGTCAAACTCAAAGCTTGGTGTCCTGCAACTTTTAGATGCGTCCCTAGTCCCAACACACCTACTCTCAGTATGTCATCCAGTTCTCCAGAGTCCTGCTAATGCAGCTAATTATTTGACTAGGGTGTGTTGAAGCAGAGACGCATTAAAAAGTTGCAGGACAACTGACCTCAGCAGTTTCCGCATTGGCTTTATAAAAAGAGTATGTAGCTCGCGGAAGCTCAGTGAAGTGAACTACCGTAATTTGCCGTGATGGGATGCCACCAATGCAATGATTCCTTTCATGAAATTTCCCCACTATAGGGCATTTCCAGACCAGCTTCCGTGGCGTACAATGTGTAGAATTCACCAGCCAATTATTTTAAGAACGGTGTGTAGCGAACTTAATAAAATTAGTTTCCATGGCCGAGCAGCTGCTTCCAAACCTTATTTTTCCAAGTGCAATGCAAAGCATCAGATGCGGTGATGCACACATCCACTGGTCTGTAGAGCATTGGATACGTGTTTTCTGGATGTGTCCCTGTCTGGTAATGCAATTAAAGAGCCTGGCTTGCTAGGAGAACCTTGATTGGCGTGTAAAGATTCCTTACCGCAGCCTGAAGTTCTCTCATTGCAGTGCTATTTTTTTTCTCCAATTTGTAGTATCCCGGAGAGAAATTAATTTAAGATTTTTATTATACGCACCTAAGAATTCAAAGTAAATTTTTCTAGAGTTGTGTAATTTAATCTTGTTGGATTATATGGAGATTAGATTTTTTATTTATTTTTTAATGGGTGACAGAATTGACCTGACTCAAAGGTAGACTGGTTTCAATAAGGGGGCTCCAGTGCTTTTGAGAATTATGTTTTTACTGGAAAACAATTTTATTTCAGATATGCTTTCTTTGTAGGGGTGGGCAATATGGCTTAAAAATAAAATCTACGATTTGCCAAATCCGATTTCCGATTTTCAATTGATTTTCTTTTCTTCTCCCTTTCTATTCCTGAAAAAAAATTTAATATGACAGAAAATATTTTTGAAACTTTATTTTAATCATCCTTTCTGGGTGTGCACCTGAATTCAAAGTCCAAATAAATGCACACTGTAAAACATGAAGGTAGACCTTGGGCAGGCTCACATCACTTTGAACTACTGAAGCCCTTGGAGTGCATTGTTGAATTTTTTTTCCCGATTTTTTTAGATTTATCCAAAAATGAAATCTTCATAAACAGAAAATTTGATAAATCGATGATAAAATCGATTTATCACCCTTCCCTATTTCTTTGCACATTTACTGAAAGATTTCTTTCTCTTTCTTACTGACTCTTTTTCCTGACAGAGCTTTTATTCAGACCTCTTCAGTCCACAATATTTGCCACTCTGCAGATTTCTTATCTTGACTTCAGCCTTCAACGTCGGAACAAAAAGGATGTCTCAGCTCCAGTTTCAGTGTCCACCTAGCTCCATTCCTGCTGCCTCTGCCCCACTGCAGCTGGGGCAGCCGCAGCCTGGCTACAGCATCCCATGTGCTACAGGCGCTCTTCCATCAGAGAGTGCCAGCCAGCCCATCAGGAGCTCTGCTCTCCCCGCGGGCTCAGCCACTCCCTATAATACCACCACAGGTTTGTTTGCTTTTGTTTACTTTATTATGCCCTCCTCAAGCATGCAGGTGCATCTCCATAAATCAAATATTGAAAATCGTTATTTTACTATTTCAATTCACAGAGAAACTCTTATGGATTTATTACAGACAATGAGATATTTCAAGCATTTTTTTTAGGAAAACAAAATTCAGTTTATCAGATAAGGATACTAAAAAGGCCAATAACATGAAAAGATTTTCAAAACAGCAATGTAAGCCTTCTAAAAAAGTAAGTTTATGCACTGTATAATGTATGCTTTTGATACATGATCGGGGCTCCTTTTTTGTATTTAAAACTATCAATGCAGCTTTTCATGAAGGTGAGAAGGAAGCACGGGTTTACTCCAGAGAACCTCTATGGGGTTTAGTTCAGCCTGTCGGCCAATCAAGCACAGCAATACTAGTCATTTACCTAGGTATTGGTACTCTTGGCAGTGTGTGCAAGTGACAAGTCCTGCTGGAAAATGAAATCAGCAGCTCCATGTAGCCTGTGTCTCTTGAAGCACCAAGCTACAGATGCAGTTCATACGTTTTGAATCTCCCTCAAGGTCTTAAATAAGCTTTGAAAACTGCTGCTTTTCCACCTTGTTTCTACACCACTTTTTCCTTTCACTAAACTTCCCCAATAACCTTCCTTTAAGTCGGGTTCACACTGCGCGATTATCAGCTGTCTTAGACAAAAGTCTTATATTGTGAAATAAATGTTTAGGTTATTAGCCTAAATCTGTGGTGGTTTAATTTGACAGCTGGACCGATTGCCTAATTATTCCATTCACGACCACAGACAATTTATGACGAGCAGTGTCACTGTTTTCTGTTATAATTGTGCATTGAGACGGCTGAAGTGACATACATCTGATTCTTGATTCTTCTTCTCTCCAGTCATGAGCGCTTTAATCGTTGTCTCCTTTTTCCTCGCCCATGTCCCCCAATTTTTACAGTTCGGCTCTAATAACAACTCACTGTCCATTTTTTTGTTGGACTAGTACTTCTGATGGACCAATTTGACAAAATCCTCCTGTGCCTCATGCAGGCTGGTATCTTCCATTGTGCATTGTGACTGGATTTCTATAAAGATTTTACATCATCCAGCTTGCACAGTATGAACTGTGGAGATCCTGAAACAGTTTTTAAATTGCACCGTGTGTCCTGGGCTGTAGCAGTGACTTTCTGTGGCTTACTGTATATGTTGGTTATGTCAGTGACAGTCTTGCCTATTATTTTGCAGACCATAACATTCAACCAGAGGTCGCGCTAGACATTTTTGTTCTGTCATTTTTGATTGATGGGGTAAAAAAATAAATAAAAATACCATTTACTTTTTAAAATTCATTTTAAATAGTCCATCCATCCATCCATTTTCTTCCGCTTATCCGGAGTCGGGTCGCAGGGGCAGCAGCCTAAGCGAAGAGACCCAGACTTCCCTCTCCCCAGCCACTTGTTCCAGCTCCTCGGGAGGAACCCCAAGGCGCTCCCAGGCCAGCTGAGAAACATAGTCCCTCCAGCGTGTCCTGGGCCTTCCCCTGGGCCTCCTTCCGGTGAGACGTGCCTGAAACACCTCACCCGGGAGGCGTCCGGGAGGCATCCTGACCAGATGCCCGAGCCACCTCAACTGACTCCTCTCGATGTGGAGAAGCAGCGGCTCTACTCTGAGCCCCCTCTGGATGACTGAGCTTCTCACCCTATCTCTAAGGGAGAGCCCAGACACTCTGCGGAGGAAACTCATTTCAGCCGCTTGTATCCGTGATCTCGTTCTTTCGGTCACCACCCAGAGTTCGTGACCATAGATGAGGGTAGGAACGTAGATCGACCGGTAAATCGAGAGCTTCCCCTTTCGGCTCAGCTCTCTCTTCACCACGACAGACCGGTAAAGCGCCTGCATAACTGCAGATTCCCCACCAATCCGTCTATCGATCTCCTGCTCCATTTTTCCCTCATTCGTGAACAAGACCCCCAGATACTTAAACTCCTCCACTTGGGGAAGGACCCCATCCCCGACCCGGAGAAGGCACCCCACCCTTTTCCGGCTCAAGACCATGGCCTCGGATTTGGAGGTGCTGATTCTCATCCCAGCAGCTTCACACTCGGCTGCGAACCACTCCATCGAAAGGTGTAGATCACGCTCCGATGAAGCCAACAGGACCACATCATCTGCAAAAAGCAGAGACCACGATCCTGAGGCCACCGAAACGGATCCCCTCAACACCTTGGCTGCGCCTAGAGATCCTGTCCATAAAAGTTAGGAACAGGATTGGTGACAAAGGGCAACCTTGGCGGAGTCCAACTCTCACTGGAAACAAGCCTGACTTACTGCCGGCAATGCGAACCAAACTCTGGCACCGGTCGTACAGGGACCTAACAGCCCGTAATTTTAAATAGTATTAAGTTCAAACAAGCTGAACAGAGAACTAAATATAAAAAAATGAAATTAATCGATTGCACGTAAAATACAGTTCACCTGCTGTGACCTGAACACACAATCTCACAGCTTCCTTCTGCTCCGCATGAAACTGAAATGCACACCCATTTGTGTGTAATCAAACAGTGGGGTTGCTGCAGAGGTTATTTTCTTGAGGTTTTGGATTTTTGCCTCTGACAGATGACTTCTCATGGGAATTTAGATGTTGTTCTGGCGCCACTTCAGCCAAATTTTTTGAAATTAGGGAACATTTCTTCAATTATAGTCATCAGAAGTGGGAATGACTATCTGAGTTGTTTCCTGACCTGCAAGCTCTCACTTTAGCGGGAGGAAATTCCAAAGCATGCACAGTTAGTTGGTGTGACACAGGCTCTTGGGAGCGACGCGCTCCAAAATGAACGATGGCCTTCGAAATGTTCCCGTCACTGGTTAAAAACAAACAATGGTTAAATACAGAAAATATTTGATTAATGTGACCCTTGCATATGAAATTTCTGTATTTAAATGTCAATAAGCTCTTAAAATGAACACATCTTTGTCATCAACCTATAAGTTTCCATTTCTGAGTTGAATTATTGCAATAAATTAACCTTTTTAGTGTTTAGCTGAGTGATTTTTTTTATTTTTTTTATTTTTTATTTTTAGTTTCTAACATGGCAAACCCTAAAGAGAAGACCCCTATGTGTTTGGTGAATGAGTTAGCCCGTTTCAACAAGATCCAACCTGAGTACAAGCTTCTTTCTGAGCAAGGACCAGCTCACTCCAAGGTACAGGTTGTGTAACGTAAGGTCTCTGACCTGTTTTGTGCGCTTTATTCTAAAGAAAAGAATCCCTTTCAGATTTTCTCAGTGAGGCTCACACTGGGAAATCAGCACTGGGAGGCCGAGGGAACCAGTATCAAGAAGGCCCAGCATTCCGCTGCTGCATCTGCCCTCGCCGAGACAACTCTTCCCAAACCCACAGTGAGGACCCCCCGCAACACAGGCAGGAGCCCAGGTGGGCTGCTCCCACTTGCTTTTTCCTAATTTTAATAATAATTTCCGTAGAGGTAAGAAAATGAACACAAGGATTTTACTTTAGAGTGGTTTTCTTGTCTTTGCCTTGCAGTAGAGGGCAGCACTCATACAATGGAGTTGAACGCACTTTGTTTGAAGCTTGGCAAAAAGCCTATCTTTAAACTCATTGACTCCTACCCGGGTATGAGACCACCAAACTACAACTATGGTGTCCGCGCTCCAGGACCTTACCAGCGCTCTATGCAACAGTGAGTTTACATCACATTAAAAAACAAACAAATCACAAACTGTTTCTGTTTGTTAATTGTCATTTGCTATTAATGAAAACTATCTTATTGTGTCCAGATACTATTATCCATTTCCTCCAGTGGGACCAATAATATACCACATGGAGCTTTCCATTGGGAGCCAGCAGTTCATTGGGAAGGGGCGGACGCGGCAGCAGGCCAAACATGACGCTGCTGCCAAAGCCTTAAAAATGCTGCAGAAGGAGCCGATGCTGCAGCAGTTGCCAGTGGTGAGAAAAGTAGAGCACTCTCAGCATGAAACGGCTTTTATGCGGTGCTAGAAAGACTCCAAACGTTTCCATTTTTAATTGCGTTTTTGACAGATGAATGGAGAGCCCGAGGAGGAGAACTTGAACAAATCAGAGATAAGTCAAGTGTTTGAAATTGCTCTAAAAAGGAACCTACCTGTCAACTTTGAGGTTTGAATGTGTTTGCTACTTTTAAAGATCTAAACGTATAGGAATAAGCATTGTGCGTAGAAAATGTCTTCTTACATGGAAATGCACTGGGTTTTTTCCCCCCACACAGATTTTAAAGGAAGAAGGGCCTCCACACATGAAGAGTTTTATAGTCCGTGTTATAGTCGGCGAGTTCGTGGGAGAGGGTGAGGGCAAAAGCAAAAAAGTAGCAAAGAAGCTGGCAGCCTCTGCAGTGCTGGAAGAGTTAAAGAGGCTCCCCCACATACCCAGTGTGGACAAGAAGCTGCCACGCATCAAAAAGAAAACAAAATCTATCATCAAGGTGATGTAACTCTTAACTCTACTTGGGATTAGTCATTACAGGCCTAAAGGCTGTTCATAAGGTAATGATTTATCCATCATGTCAACAGCTGCAGACCAGCCCTGAATATGGCCAGGGGATGAATCCGATCAGCCGCTTGGCTCAGATCCAGCAGGCAAAAAAGGAGAAGGAGCCAGAGTACAGCATGGTGACAGAAAGAGGTCTGCCACGACGCAGAGAGTTCGTCATGCAGGTGAGACATCTGCAGTGAGGCATGCTGCCAGTAGTACTTCTGTTTGCCCTTCTTTGCTTGTTTATTTCTTTGTGGGGATTTTTCCATCTTCCGTTCCAGGTAACTGTGTGTGGCCAGACTGCGGAGGGATTGGGACCGAGTAAGAAGGTGGCCAAGAGGAATGCAGCTGAGAAAATGCTGGAACTGTTGGGATATAAAGTGCCTCAGCCTCAACCTCCTAAACCAGCTCTTAAATCTGATGAAAAAGTACTGCTCAGTTATCAGAAAAGTTAAACAAATGTGTTCATCTTAAAGGATGTTCATTATCACTTTCACATCTTTTTATTTTCCGTCGTGTTGCATTAGTTATCTTCATGTCAATGTCCCAAGTAGAACATTGTTTCAAACTGATACAGAGCCCAATGCATCTCACAACTTAGCCAAAAGTTTCCAACAGTGATGACAATTGCATACAAAAAAACAAGCTTGAACACATTGGCCAGGTAAGAAAGTAGCAAGTGTAAGGGACTAGCTCGAGTGTCAGTTCATAAGGTGAAGGCTTATGCTGATTTGTCCAATGAAGAGGAGAAATAACAAGCTGGCAAAAGCTACAAAAGTTTATCCAAAAAAACAAAATTTCTATTGACGTTCAGGTGAGGGTAATTTTTGCTGTAATTACTACCAGTGTTGTTACTGAAATGGACACAAGCGTCAGCACTCTTATTTCTCTGCTTTGCAGTGGGTGTAAAATATATTGGTAGTAAATAGAACCAGCGGGAAGTCTCACTTTTCTCCACAATCATTTTGAGTTTTACTCATGAGGATTCAATTGCACTGCTGGTAGTGCAGGTGTCAAAACTTTTCTAGAAAAACGTCTAGAGACTCAAAACTGTTAAGTCTGTCTACAGTCAGTTTTCTCTCAGTGGTTTTTCATTTTGCTCTTAAGTCATGTTAAGCTTATGCTGCACATTTGGTGGTTGAAATACTAGTATACAATCTGTCATTCATTTGGCTCAGACATTTGGAGGAAAAAGTTACAGCAGCTGATAATTATTATGGGTAAGCATGCTGTGGAAACCTTTAGATTTTTATTTTTCTGGGTAAATATTCAATTAGGGATGTAAGAAAATATCGATACGGCAATATATTGTGATATTTAATGTCACGATATTGTATCGATATTCAAAAATCAATGTATCGATTTTTTTTTTTTGATTTTTTTTTTTTCCGAATTTGAATGGAATCATTAATGATGAAGTCATTTTTGTAGTAAAATTAAAAGTATGACTGGTGGTTGGTGACTGTTTTCACCTTCATTCCAGTGGATCAACTAGATCTAGTAATAAAACTGGATGTGTTAATTATGAAACAGGTTGGAGTGTTTAGAATGCTGTGACAGTTTTTCTGCAGTGAAATTCAGTTTTAAAAATCACAATATTTACATTCTTACTCGTAGTGTCGCAATATATCGTATAGTCTCCCCTGTACTGTGATTTATATCGTTTCACCAGATTTTTGCCAATACACAACTCTATCAATCAATCTATAAATGTTGGAAGATATTTTGTAGTGACAAGAGGCCAGAAAAAATCTGCTGAATCCAGTCCACTGCAAGCCAACAATACATGTTCTGTTTACAAGAATGGGCAGTTGTGTTCTGCTGCTTCAGGCAACTGTCTCCAACTGGCTCTTTTGTTTAGTTAAAAACGTTAAATCAAGTGGACAGGCAGATTGAGGTTTAATTTTTTTTTTAATGCTTTTAGCATTTTTAGATCTTCTGGCTCTAAAATGATATTTATCCTTTAATGTTACAAATCTTGGTAAAACAAATGTATATTTTTCTCTTTTTCTGTTTAGACGCCAGTGAAAAAGCCGTGTGATGGGCGTAAAGTGACCTTCTTTGAACCAGGTTCTGCCGAGGAGGCGCCTGTGGGTAAGTTACCATTAGAATGGTCTCTAATGGGTTAAAAAGTATTACAATTATATTCTTACATGTTTATGCATGTTTAGGCCCCAAGGAGGAGGAATTCCGCTTGCCTTACCTTAGCCACCAGCAGCTGCCTGCGGGTATTCTGCCCATGGTGCCTGAGGTGGCGCAAGCAGTCGGGGCCTGCCAAGGAACCCAGGTCAAGGACTACAGCCGAGCTGTGCCCAACCCTGGCCAGGCCACAATTACTGCCACCATCGCCAATGAGCTGCTCTATGCTGGCACGTCACTGACTGCTGTGACCATCCTAAAGAACACAAACAACATGACCCAGGTGCCCCACGGACCACTCACCAGACCCTCAGAACAGCTTGGCTATCTTGCATCTGTGCAGGGTCTGCAGGTAAGCAGCACTTCAACCACATTAGAGCATAAAGTTTATAGTTTTGCTTTTTCTTTCCTCAAGTATGTGATTTGCTTGCAGGTGGAATACAAGGATTTTCCCAAAAACAATAAAAACGAGTTTGTATCGCTGATTAACTGTTCCTCGCAGCCTCCACTTATCAGTCATGGCATTGGAAAGGACATAGAGTCCTGTCATGATATGGTGAGTAGTTTAAATAAAACTTTTAAAACTGATTTAAAACCCGGAAAAAGTCCAGAATTCTTATACCTGCTGAAAAAGCTCAAAGTACCTGAAAAGATGTCTTTTTAAAATTAATATTTTTATATTGTGAAATATAATAAAAGAAAATTATAATCACAAGAGAACAAACGTTTTCTCATGTAACTAGTTTAACTTCTATTAAGTTCGAATGGCAAAGTCAGCTCGTAACATCAACATCTGCTTACGGTAACTTTCTTGAAAAAACTCAAGTGTTGCTTTATGGTTATCAGACAACAGGGTTGCAGGACCAGCGTATATGGTATTTTACGTGTAGTGTAATTAAAGCTAAAATTGTCAGATAGCTAACCTGGCTGGCTTGGTATCTTTAGCCGATGTGCTTTATTTAAAGGATTGAAGCAAAAAAGTCTGATTTGGCAAACTGATGTTTGTTGACAAGAAAACCAAGTGCATTTCCATTAATAACTTTGGTGAAGCAACCAGGATTGTAGTTATTTGTCATGGATCGTAGTTAACAGTAACATTAATATTAAATTTAACTTCTGGTGGATCAAACGAAGCCCAATTTTGAGTTCTCCTTGAGCAGTCCACCATACGTTGTTGAAAGAAAGGACTTAAGCACCTCTATCTGCTCATCTCTCAAAGAAAAGTCTAAGTCGTCCAAAGTTGATGCCAAATTCATTTCAAATGACCGCTGTTCATGAGCCGCTGCTATCTTAGTTGTTTTGCTCCGACAGCTCTGCTGTCATCAGGAAAACCCCAAAGAATGTGTGCCATAGTGGTGCTAAGCCCACACAACGTCTCTCTACAAACAGAGTGCTGGGATTGGCCCGGACTACACTTAGCCGAGCCAATGGCAGACCTGCTGTGGCTACAATGGTGCGTGGCTAGACTAACCTGCAAAAACCTTTGATACTGGTTTGTCTAGAATTCTAGACTAGCTTTTACGTTTAAATGGCTCCAAACAGAGGAACTATTGACCAATAAGGCCTTTTTGCAGCTGCTTTATTTGAGACTAGACAGTTGTTGCTGATTGCCTAGCAATAAAAAACATTACAATAGATATTTATCAGTAGGTCAAACATATTTCTTTGAGCATTAAATCTCCTTAAAGGTTTTTAATCTCTGAGTTAGGGGCTGTTTACACGACAACGTTTTTCAGCAAAACGGAGGTTTTCTCTCCGATTCGGCCTCTCGTTTACACGACAACGGGAAAACGGGGGGCGAAAACGCAGCTTTTGGGAAACGGCTTCCAGAGTGGGGAGTTTTGAAAACGCTGAGGGATTCGTTGTCGTGTAAACGCAAGCCGGAGACCATTGAAAACGATGACGTCACTGCCAGCCACCTACGGACATGTTGCACTTGCGCACTCCGCCTTTCTACAGAAAAACAACAACAATGGCGAGTCCAGGTATGCGGTTACTGCTGATGCAGCTTCTGAAGTTATTTGGTCGCATACAGTACGTGCGTCAAATAATCAATATGCCTTTATTTGAGCGGAGAACTACAAGAAGACCGCCATCGTTGGGTATCATGAAATGTTTATTTTCCGGGTTGTGAGGGGGAAACCTTGGAAAACTGCATACACGGGGCACACTGCCATCTAAAGGCCGGGCATATGTACTACATCGTTTTCCATCGCGCGCCCTGTCGTGTAAACGCAGTGCGTTTTCACCCGCGTATTCAAAGAAAAACGGCAACGTTGTCGTGTAAACAGCCCCTTACTATTAATACAGAAAAACGGCATTGTTAAACCTTGTTTTTCCTTTCTCACAAACACCTGAGCATATCCTAAGATCCACCTGCTGAAATGTGCTTTCAGAATAATCAATATTATTTCTTTATCTTTGCAGGCTGCTCTGAATATATTGAAGTTGCTGTCCGAGTTTGACCAGCAGCCAAACGAAAGGACAGGGAATGGACCAGCCTCAAGGTAAGATGTGAGGAAATGACAAGTAAACATTTATTTATTTAAGCCATAATAAATCAGTGAATGCATTAAGTAAATCAATGGATTGATGTACTATTATTTTCTCCAGCTGAATAGAAACAAAACTGAAGATTTTTGGACCTACAGAGGAATGATTAAGAGTCAGCACACAGCTTCAGTTAATACAGCTAGAAACTACTGATCAGGCCTAAAATCTAGGTGTAGTAATGGACTCAGACCTGAACCTCCAGGGTCACATAGAAGACATAACAAGTTCAGCCTTCTATCACCTGAAGAACATTTCTAGGATTAAAGGACTGATGTCGCAACAGGACCTCAAAAAACTCATCCATGCATTTATCTTTAGTCGGATTGATTACTGCAACAGAGTCTTCACAGGTCTGCCTAAAAAGTCAATTACAGCTGCAGCTGATCCAGAACACTGCTGCTCGTGTCCTCACAAGAACCAGGAAAGTAGAGCACATCACCCCCGTTCTAAAGTCCTTACACTGGCTCCCTGTATCTCAGAGAATAGACTTCAAAATACTTTTACTAGTTTATAAATCATTGACTGGCTTAGCATCAAAATATGTTGAAGATCTACTGTTAGTAGTTACTATACCAACCCCAGCCAGACCACTCAGGTCCTCTAATTCCAGTCTACTCAACATCCCTAGAACCAAACATGGTGAAGCAGCTTTCGGTTTCTATGTTCCTCTAATCTGGAACAAACGTCCAAACGACTGCACAGCTGCTGGAACACTGACCTGTATTAAATAAAGGCTAAAAACCTTCCTTTTAGAGCTGCCTTTAAGTAATGTTTTAATGTGTCATATCTTTTATGTGGGTTTTATGCCTTATGTAAAGCACCTTGAATTGCCTTGTTGAAAGTTTGCTATACAACTAAAGTCGCCTTGCCATAAAATCATCAACTTGCTTATAATCAAACTGTTGGTTCAAAATATTTTTATTGGAGGTGATAAGATTTTTCTTTTAGTTTTGCATTTGTGATGTTGGTTATTGAATTACTCAATATTCAAATGGATATTGCCCTTTTTGGTGCTACTTCTCATCTAAAACAATCTGGTTTTAATGGTTCATGCCTGTGGACAGAACAATGTCTAATAAAGCTGTTTTTATATGTAAAAAGTACAAAGAACAAATTAAACGGAGCTTGAGGGTGTCATGTTAAAATATTTCAAGCATCTGTATTTGACAGGAAAGTAATTTTTTAGATTAAGTTTGATATTTCTCGTTCAACTCAACAATCCCCCCCCACCCTGTGTTGATTAGCCTCAAAGCAAAATGTAATCTGTTCTTTTTTTTCTGCAGGTGCGGCAAGCAGGAAATGGTTGGTGACCATCATCTCAAACAGGCTAACTCAAGCACATTGGCACAGACGCTGGATAGCACGGCTTAGATCGGGTTTGGTTGTCTGTAAAAGCACTAGAGAAAACTCACCACACTGTTCTTAGTCTTGTTTTGCTACGGATAGCTTCACCCACTGTGGGCCCTGAAGTATTAAGCTTATTGTTACATGTTCACAGTTAAACAAGATTGATAGGAAGAAATGGCTTCTTCTCCTTGATGTTGTTCAATTGTACAAATTATTTATTTTTCTTTTCAATGTAGAAACAGTAGCTGCATCCTAGTCAATGATTTATGATAAACTGTGAACAGTGTTTTGTTTTGGATAGAAATGGTTTATATTTTTACGTGTTTTTATGTTTTATTCCCAACGAGCTAGTTCATAAAGAAAATATTAAGTTTGGGCCTCCTCTTTGTCTAGGGTGCAGCTGACGAACCTTTGTTGATTTTCCTAGAGTGCTTTCTATAAACAACCAAAAATTTATTACTAAATGTAGCGTGTGATGTAATGTGATTGTCACTGCTGTGTGTGGCAGTGACGTCCCCCTGACCCCCTTTTCTTCCACATGTCATCTTCCCTTCTCTATCCATAACTCATAATGGTAAATAAACATCTGTGCTTCCAAGCACAAAACAAAGACTTCTGCTGTCTTGTACTTCTTTCATCTGCCGATGCCAGAGTCTGATGCTGACACAATGTATTTTTTTATGGCAGAGGTGTTGAAGCTTAAAGAGTGGTGGGAAAACAGTGATGAAGTAAATGGGAAATGTCGGCTAATTGTAAGGCCTGATTCATTGCCCTGATTCTCCCATTTCGACACTCGGGATGCCTTTTTGAAATAATCCTACCAGATATTCATGGTGTGTTCAGAGTGTGTTCTGGTTTGCTTGGAAGGGCGTCAGGACCGCTCCAATCGCTCAGGGGGATTTAACATGTTGGATTATCTTTGCATGATAGTACCGCGTGTGTTACGAGGAAAAACGAGCATGCAGCTTGTTGAATGTAAGCTGTAGCCAATCAGAAAGTGAGCTGACAGCATCCATTATTGTATACTAAGTGTCAGCTCACTTGACCGTGGTCCATAAACAGATCAGTTGGAGTCTTTGTGACTTTGGTCACAATTTATATCATGAGATTTTGTGAGACTTCCTGTCTGAACTGAATATGTTTGAGTAAAATCGGTTCGTGTGTGGGTGTCTTGTCATTGTCGTGTGGCCACACACCACACACTAAGACCAAAACAGGAGTATCCATGTTTTTTTTTTTGTCGCCATGTGTGTGGTCTGAAGCTCTTGTGACAATTTAAAAACCCTGCCGTGTGAATCATACGTCATCGCATTGTCTAAAGATTTTATACTGTACTGTAACCTGTTTAATGTATGGCTTTTATTTTTTGATTTTTCATCTGCTTTTAATACCATTCAACCCCACATTTTAATTGAGAGGCTTTTAGAAAATTTTAACATAAGTCTTAATCTTGTGGTCTGGTCTTTAGATTTTTTTTCTATCAAACAGAACGCAGAGTGAGAGGGAACAACACTCTGATCAGGTGTGTTCATCTACTGCTTCCCCACAAGGATGTGTTCTGTTACCTCTCCTGTTCATCCTTTACACAGACGTGTCGTAGCAGAAAGGAGGACAGACTTCTTCTGAAATATGCAGATGACTGTGGTTGTTAGCCTGCTGAGGTAAAATGAAACTGGACACGGTGAAATCATACAGGACTTTGTCCAGTGGTGTGATACATCCTTGCAGATGTAATTTTTTTTTAAATCTAAACACATTCTTATTGATTGTAGGAAAATCCCCCAACACAAGAACTGACAAAAATAAAATGCCAGAGTGTTGAATGTGTTGACGCGTATAAATATCTTGGTACAGGGATCGACAATAAATTGTCATTCGAGGCAAACTGTGAGGCGGTGTATGAAAAGGGGAACCAGCATCTGTTTTGACTCTTAATGTAGATAAAACACTTGTCCTTGTTTTATCAAGCTTTTATTGAACCAGTTTTATCCTTCTGCATGGTGTCTTGGTTTAGAAAATTTCTGTTTTAAATGTTTATGACTCATCTACTGCAAAGCAAATGTACCTTTGGGTATGAATAAAGTCTGAATTGAAATTGAATTAACAAAGGAGCAAAGAACATTGGAATTAGGTTTTGGCTATGAGGCCCAGTCGGTGTGGGCCGGACAGGCGCAATTGCTGCGCAAGATACACTGCTCAAACAAAAAAAAATTTAAGGGAACACTTAAACAACACAATGTAACTCCAAGTCAGTTACACGTTTGTGAGATCACACTGTCCACTTAGGAAGCAACACTGATTGACAATCAATTTCAAATCCGGTAATATGCAAATGGAATAGACAAGTGATAATTCTCGGCAATTGGCAAGACATACCCAAATAAAGAGTGGTTCTGCAGGTGGTGACCACAGACCACTTCTCAGTTCTTATGCTTTCTGGCTGATGTTTTGGTCACTTTTGAATGCTGGCGGTGCTATCACTAGTGGTAGCATGAGACGGAGTCTACAACCCACACAAGTGGCTCAGGTAGTGCAGCTCATCCAGGATGGCACATCAATGTGAGCTGTGGTAAGCAGGTTTGCTGTCAGCGTAGTGTCCAGAGCATGGAGACGCTACCAGAAGACAGGCCAGTACATCAGGAGACTTGGAGGAGGCCGTAGAATTCAATTCAAAAATACTTTATTGATCCCAGAGGGAAATTAAGTGTTGGTATAGCTCATATAATTAATTAATTCTTTAAGGATTTGTAGATGGTGATGGCTGTGGGCAGGAAGGATTTCCTGTAGGGATCTGTGTTGCAGCGAAACTGAAGAACCCTCCGACTGAAGACGCTCTGTTGTTGTAAGATAGTCTCATGAAGAGGATGCTCAGGGTTGTCCATAATTTTTTGATTTTATGAAGAATCCTTCTTTGCATCATCATCATCATCAACAATCGCCTGGATCAATGACTACCTGACCAACAGACCACAATTTGTGAGACTGAAGAATTGTGTGTCAAACCAGGTGGTCAGCAGCACAGGAGCGCCACAAGGGACCGTACTCTCACCATTCCTTTTCACTCTGTACACCTCAGACTTCCAGTACAAATCAGAGACCTGTCATCTGCAGAAATACTCAGATTACTCTGCAATTGTCGGGTGTATCAGAGATGGACAAGAAGCTGAATACAGGTCCTTCTCAAAAAATGAGCATATTGTGATAAAGTTCATTCTTTTCCATAATGTAATGATAAAAATTAAACTTTCATATATTTTAGATTCATTGCACACCAACTGAAATATTTCAGGTCTTTTATTGTTTTAAAACTGATGATTTTGCCATACATCTCATGAAAACCCAAAATTCCTATCTCAAAAAATTAGCATATCATGAAAAGGTTCTCTAAACGAGCTATTAACCTAATCATCTGAATCAACTAATTAACTCCAAACACCTGCAAAATATTCCTGAGGCTTTTAAAAACTCCCTGCCTGGTTCATTACTCAAAACCGCAATCATGGGTAAGACTGCCGACCTGACTGCCGTCCAGAAGGCCATCATTGACACCCTCAAGCAAGAGGCTAAGACACAGAAATACATTTCTGAACAAATAGGCTGTTCCCAGAGTGCTGTATCAAGGCACCTCAGTGGGAAGTCTGTGGGAAGGAAAAAGTGTGGCAGAAAATGCTGCACAACGAGAAGAGGTGACCGGACCCTGAGGAAGATTGTGGAGAAGGACCAATTCCAGACCTTGGGGGACCTGCGGAAGCAGTGGACTGAGTCTGGAGTAGAAACATCCAGAGCCACCGTGCACAGGTGTGTGCAGGAAATGGGCTACAGGTGCCGCATTCCCCAGGTCAAGCCACTTTTGAACCAGAAACAGCGGCAGACGCGCCTGACCTGGGCTACAGAGAAGCAACACTGGACTGTTGCTCAGTGGTCCAAAGTACTTGCATGTCATTCAGAAATCAAGGTGCCAGAGTCTGGAGGAAGACTGGGGAGAAGGAAATGCCAAAATGCCTGAAGTCCAGTGTCAAGTACCCACAGTCAGTGATGGTCTGGGGTGCCATGTCAGCTGCTGGTGTTGGTCCACTGTGTTTTATCAAGGGCAGGGTCAATGCAGCTAGCTATCAGGAGATTTTGGAGCACTTCATTCTTCCATCTGCTGAAAAGCTTTATGGAGATGAAGATTTCATTTTTCAGCACAACCTGGCACATGCTCACAGTGCCAAAACCACTGGTAAATGGTTTACTGACCATGGTATTACTGTGCTCAATTGGCCTGCCAACTCTCCTGACCTGAACCCCATAGAGAATCTGTGGGATATTGTGAAGAGGAAGTTGAGAGACGCAAGACCCAACACTCTGGATGAGCTTAAGGCCGCTATCGAAGCATCCTGGGCCTCCATAACACCTCAGCAGTGCCACAGGCTGATTGCCTCCATGCCACGCCGCATTGAAGCAGTCATTTCTGCAAAAGGATTCCCGACCAAGTATTGAGTGCATAACCTAACATAATTATTTGAAGGTTGACTTTTTTTGTATTAAAAACACTTTTCTTTTATTGGTCGGATGAAATATGTTAATTTTTTGAGATAGGAATTTTGGGTTTTCATGAGCTGTATGCCAAAATCATCAGTTTTAAAACAATAAAAGACCTGAAATATTTCAGTTGGTGTGCAATGAATCTAAAATATATGAAAGTTAAATTTTTATCATTACATTATGGAAAAGAATGAACTTTATCACAATATGCTAATTTTTTGAGAAGGACCTGAACAGAGAGCTGGTGGACCGCTTTGTGACATGGTGTGGAAACAATCGTCTCACCTTGAATGTGAACAAAACAAAGGAGATGATTGTAGATTTCAGAAGAAACAGGGATAAGTCAAACACTGTTTCCATCATGGGAGAAGAAGTGGAGGTGGTTGAGGAATATAAATACCTCGGAGTTCACCTTGACAACAGACTGGACTGGAGGCGCAACAGTGAAGCCGTCTACAAGAAGGGACAGAGCAGACTGTACTTCTTGAGGAAGCTTAGGTCCTTCAAGGTTTGAAGCAAGATGCTGGAGATCTTCTACAAGTCTGTTGTGGAGAGTGTAATCTCTTCAGCCGTCATCTGTTGGGGTACCAGACAGAGTCTGGAAACGCCGTGGAGAACGTTCTGCTGCCTGCAACATCCTCCAGCATGACCGGTTTGGGAGTGGGTCAGTAATCCCATTGGGTGGGATTTCTTTAAATCTGCAAAACACAGAAGTGTATTGCATTCACTTGAAAAAAAAAAGAAAGTTCTGTTTTGTTTTTTTTGTTTTTTTGCAAAACACAGTTAAAACTTTATTGCTACCAAGTCACTTTTACATCAAGCAGCTCAACATGGTTAGTTCTTTAACTTTAAGTCAATTTTGAGTTTGTAAAATCTGGACTACTTCAGCACAACATGCATGATATTTTACATATTTTTAAATCCAAAATGTCTTGGATTGCACTGCAAATTGAGGCTTGTTGTTGCTGTCAGAGAATGATGTTAGGTGGCTCTACAATCACAGCTGAGAACTCATCATCAAGAGAGGGCAGTGTGTGAGTTCCACATTAGGCTAAAATGGCACCAATGTTTTGGTTCCTGCAGGATTCTTTCCAAACGCAGTGTTGTCTGTTTCAATGTTTGCGAGAGCATACCTTCTGTCCAAAGCGAGTTCTGTTTTTCTGAATTAACGAGATAAACTGTGGGGGGCAGAAAATCCAATGGGGCAGTACACCTGAACAAGCGCAAATTCCTCAGGTGTCAGGTGCAAAGTCGACCAAATAATAAGCCTAATATGTCACCAGTCTATCGCAGGGCAATGCCATAGAATGCCACCCACAGTTTATCTAGTTATTTCAGAAAAATAGAGCGGTGTTGTTTTTTTTTTTAAAACTTAACTCATTGATTCAGAAAAACAGTCTTTTATTTTTTTCAAGTGAATGCAATACGCTTCCATAGAAAGGTTCTTGTAAACAGACTCAAAATGACCCAATAAATGCGTAATCAACACACCAATGGCAGTCATTTTTAATGTAGAGACATTTTTTTGCTAAGTCCAGTTAATAAAATATTCTGGCCTTTTTGCTGCTTAATACTTGTACTGACTTTTTCTGTAGTTAGGTATTCCTAATGTGTGTATGCAAATGCAACTAAATACTGGACAGAGTTGCTTTAAAGCTGCAGTCCGGAGAATTTATTTATATATCAAAGTTTTATAAATATTTCAAATGGTATTGTAGTTCGGTTCTATATATGGGTGGTGCTCCACACCATTTGTTATTATTCCTAACTCTCTCCTTTCTCCCATTGACCACTATGCGTTTCATACTTACCGGGAAATTTTTTTAACCAATGGAATTCGAGTTTCCGCCTTGCTCCCGTTTACAGTCTCCATATTGGAGAGCATCATTCATGGAGAAATCTCTCACCTCTGACATGTCCATAACACAAATACAATTGTGTGATGCTTCATAGCGCTCGCTGCTTTCCTCTTTGTCTCGGTGTGACACCACAGGTGATGCACGTGCACAGTTGTTGAAGTGGGGCTAGAAGGAGCGGGAGGGTGGGAGAAGGGGTGTTTTAGGAGGGGCCTTAATCTCTCTCTCGCTCAAATACTTCGAACAGCAGCTTTAATAGACCATGTTCAAGTTTGGGTGCAAACTATAAAGCTAAAATCTGTTCAAAATTTGCTATTATTAAATAATTGCAAAAGGTTGGGACCAACTGGTCGAATTTAGGGATCAGTTGACATAAAGTTCTGGTCAGATGTTTTCCTGCGGCCAACATGACCTAGAAGTTATTTTGATGAGTCTCAACTGTTCCTTTTCCACTGTGGAAATATTTATTGTGAATTTCCTTTCATTTGCAACTGGTGAAAATGAGAAATTCAGGCTAAATTATATACATACTTATAACCCCAACAAAATGTGGATGAATGTCCCTTAGCAAGAGAGACCAGCCACTTTTGACAAATTCTGACTTCATGTTATATTAATTTAATTTGTGGCTTCGTGGCATTTAAATAAAGTTGTAAAAAATTCACTAGGGTTGTTGTCAGGGCTTTGAGTATGTCATTACAGAAGCTTAATGTAAGCCTCCATTTTTCATTACAGGACCAGTTTTGATGTGTCTCTTTGACACCTATTTGTGACCAAGTGTTAATTAACTAAGCCAAACTGTCACCCTCAGAAGTTAAAGAACAACCCAAGGATCACCAAGACTTCAGACTATTATAAACTAAAAACTGCTGGAATACCATTATCTCTGTCCACAGTGAATCCAGTTGATCATCTCAATGGATTGAGAGGGTCCCAACTAAGAAAGATGTCCCTGCTCTAAAATTTAAACCTTAATGCTTGACTGAAATTTGCAGCTCTTGCCAAATGTCTTCTGGAGAAAAAAAAAAGTGGTTAGATGAAACACTGTAGTCCTGCTTTATTTATGACACCACGCAGTACTAAAGTGTCGAGAGACATAAACAAGGGTAAAAGCAATCATTCAATGAACACTGATAAAAGGATTTGGCAGCCAATGATTGTGCAAGTTTTCCCAATAAAAATATGAAAGAGGTCTGTAATTTTTATAATTGTTAGACTTCACCTGTAAGAGACAGCATGTAAAAATAATTGCAGGAAATGACATTGTATGATTCTGAAAGAATTCATTCGTGCAATGTTGCAGAAAAGTTTTTGGTCAATAACAGAAGTTCACTTCAACCCTTTGTAATGTAATCTTGGTTGGGAATGACAGAGGACAAACATTTCCTGTAGGTTTTCACCAGGTTTGCACACACTGTAGCTGGTATTTTGGCCCATTCTTCCATTCAGATCTTCTCTAGAGCTAGGATGTTTTGGGGGTGTCCCTGAGCAACACAGATTGTCTATTGGATTGTGGTCTGGAGACTGGCTATGCCACTCCAGAACCTTTAAATGCTTTTACGTAGCCATTCCTTCGTTACCCGGGAAATGTGTTTGGGATCATTGTCATGCTGGAAGATCCAGCCACTTTTCATAAGAATAATAAATTTAATTTGAAGCGCCCTTCAGGTCTCTCAAGGTTGCTGTACAGATACAAACATGATTTAAAATCAATAAAAAACAATGTAAGGACGATAAAGAACAATGTAAAACTATTAAAAAACAATGTAGAACAACAAATAATAAAATCGCAGTTATGTTGAGTAGGCCAGTTTAAACAGATGTGTTTTGAGTTGAGATTTAAAAACAGGAGCATTATCATTCCACCCTAGAAAAACATCTTCAATGCTCTCACTGATGGATGGTTTTTGCCCAAAATCTCACGATACATGGACCCATTCATCCTGTATTTAATACGGATCAGTCGTCCTGTCCCCTTTGCAGAAAAGCTGGCCCAAAGCATGATGTTTCCACCCCGATACTTCAAAGTAGGTATGGTGTTATTGGGATGCAACTTAGCATTCTTCACCCTCCAAACACGGCGAGTGGCATTTATACCAAAGAGTTCTATGTTGGTCTCATCTGACCACATGGCATTCTCTCAATCCTCCTCTGGATCATTCAGATGGTCTCTGGCAAACTTTAGATGGGCCTGGGCATGTACTTGCTTAAGCAGGGGTGCAGCAAGATTTTAATCCATGTCGACGTAGTGTGTAACTAATAGTGACCTTTGTTACTGTGGTCCCAGCTCTCTTCAGGTTATTGACCAGTTCCCCCTGTGTATTTCTGGGCTGTTTCCTCTTCTGATTTTCACGATCATGTGTATACCATAAGGTGAGATCGTACATGGAGCCCCAGGTCAAGGGAGATTGTCAGTAATCTTGTATTTATTCCATTTTCTCATGATTCTTCCAACAGTTGATATCTTCTCACCAAGCTCCTTGCCTATTGTAGATTTGCTCATCCCAGTCTTGTGAAGGTATACAATCTTCCCTGGAGTTCTTGGACAGCTCTCTGGTCTTGGCTATGGTGGATGTTGGAGTTTGACTGTTTGAAGGTGTGGACAGGTGTCTTTTATACAGATAACACATTCCAAAAGGTGCCGTTAATACAGGTAACGAGTTGAGGATAGAGAGCTTCTTATAAATGAAGTAACAGGTCTGTGAGGGCCAGAATTCTTGAAGAGTTGAAATGTACCTATGATGAAAATTATAGACCTCTCTCATCTTTTTAAATGGGACAACTTGCACAATCAGTGGCTGCTAAACACTTTTTTGCCCCACTGTAAAAACACAGAGAAGAAGCCTGTCTAATTTACAGAGGTAAGTCTGTTCTCATCGTAGAGCTGCAACAGAAGAAGCACAATGAAAAAAGTTCAAGCTATGTTGCCATAATAGAACGAACACTATATACAGGATTCTAGGTAATGCTTTCAAACATAAGAACACTGTACCAACTGTCGAGCCTGATGGTGGCAGCATCATCCTGGAGGGCCGTTTTGCTGGCCAGTTGTACCGATGCATTGCATGACAGGTGGGGAATAATGAAGAATAGGGAATACCTTTAAAATTCTTGACCTCAATTAACTATTGTTCCAAAAGGACAATGATGCCAAACAAACAACAAACTGGTTTTGGAATTTCAGGCTAACATTAAGCTTCAGAAAATGGTCCCGATCTCAACCCTACTGAAATTTTTGTTGAGTATGGTTGAAAGCTGTATTCTTTCCAGGTAACCAAGCAATTTAAATTAAGTCTGATACTTATGATGAGTGGTCAAGTATCTTGACCAGAATGGTTACAGACTCTGTGTATGAATAACTTAAGCTTGGGCACCGATTTTTGACTTTTAGGAATAATTTCAGCTGTATCTTATAATTCCACCTTAGAAAAAACAGCAGCAAACTTACTAGCAGTAATTCTGTCACATGCAATATCCACCCATCAGATGTAGGTACTTGATATGCATCTTTTTTTTTCATGTCTTTGGAATTGAATTGCAGTAATGTGTTTCCCCTCCTTGCTTCACCTCCACACAAGCTGTCCTGAAGAAGTTGGCGATGGTCACGATGTGCCCGTGATTCTGACCCTTCCTTTGAGGCAGGAAAGCCTTCACTGTCTGAGGCTGACACAAACACACATTGTTTTTAAGCTGTAAGTGAAACTGAGCGCCATTCATGGGATCTGAATAAGCCTATGGTCTAAATAATGTTAAACTGAAGGGGATACTTATGTTCTCTAAGCAGCTCTTTATTCACAGGATTGCTTTGAGAGTCCATAGTGTGTGGCAGGGATAATGCTACTGATGCAGTGCTTTTCACATATGCATGCATTTTGTATTTATCACACAATGTATGCACAGTAACATACATTATACACAGCTTGTGGAATTTAACAGATTCAGTTTGAGCTTAATTTTTTCATTAGGTAGAATTGTTGTTTTTCTGGCAACACATTAGTAGTTTGTACATGGAAGTCAGATTTTCTATATGCATTTTTAATGAGCCGGACATAACTTATCTCATTAGCGAATACCTAAACCTACATCCAAAAGCCCAGTCTTCCAGTTTATTTACTTATTTGTAAACAATTCAAAAAGGACACAATTTTAAGTCCATATAGATGTGCCCTGTTCTAATAAATTTAAATGTGATTTTTGACCAGCAGGTTTATTCAATTCAGTTCAATTTCAATTTCAATTTCAATTCAATTCAATTCCGTTTATTTATATAGCGCCAATTCACAACAGATGTCATCTCAAGGCACTTAACAAGAAGTCATTTCAATACATTTATACAAACATTCCAATCAGTTAAAAAGTTTCCTATTTAAGGAATCCCAGCAGATTGCGTCAGTCATTGACGTGAGGTTGGGCCCCATTGATGCAGACTTTCCAACCACAGCAATCCTTCAGCAATCCCTCATACTGAGCAAGCATGTAGCGACGGTGGAGAGGAAAAACTCCCCTTTAACAGGAAGAAACCTCCAACAGAACCAGGCTTAGTAGGAGTGGCCATCTGCCACGACCGTCTGGGGGTTTGAAAGGACAGAGCAGAGACACAGAAGGAACAGAGGATCTGATATAAGAGAACGTTCTATGTTACAGAAAGTAAAAAGTTGATAACAGGACACAGTGGATGTTCAGTTACTGGGAGGATCATCCTAGTCAATGCCCCCTGTCCAACAGGGCATTGCAGCCAAGCAGGATACCAGACCAGGTATATCTTCTATGGAGAGAAAAACACTGAGAGAAAACAAAGTTAACAGTCGAAATAACCGAATGTACTGTAATACAACTGGAGAGTCGTAGGAGAAAAGGAAGTAGCAGAGTGAAGAAAATTGGTAAGTCTGTCCTCCAGCAGTCTAAGCCTATAGCAGCATGACTACAGAGATAGCTTAGGATGACTTTAGCCACTCTAACTATAAGCTTTATCAAAAAGGAAAGTTTTAAGCCTGGCCTTAAAAGTAAACAGAGTGTCTGCCTCACGGACAAAAGCTGGGAGCTGGTTCCACAGGAGAGGAGCCTGATAACTAAAAGATCTGCCTCCCATTTTACTTTTACAAATCTTAGGAACTACAAGTAAACCTGCAGTCTGAGAGCGAAGTGCTTTGTTAGGAACATATGGAACAATTAGATCTCTGATGTATGATGGAGCTTGATTATTAAGGGCTTTGTATGTAAGAAGAAGGATCTTAAATTCTATTCTGGATTTAACAGGGAGCCAATGAAGGGAAGCTTAAACAGGAGAAATGTGATCTCTCTTTTTAATATTCATCAGAACTCTTGCTGCCGCATTTTGGATCAACCGAAGGCTTTTAATGGCATTTTTTTGACTTTCTGATAGTAAAGAATTACAGTAGTCCAGCCTTGAGGTAACAAATGCATGGACTAGTTTCTCAGCATCACTCCTGGACAGGATGTTTCTAGTTTTAGCAATATTCCGGAGGTGAAAGAAAGAAATCCTAGAAACCTGTTTAATATGGGATTTTTAATGTCAAGTCTCGGTCAAAAAAACCGCCGCGGTTCTGTACGTTATTACTGGGGGCCAATTTAATGCCATCCAGATGAAGTGATTGACTAATCAGTTTCTGTTTAAGAACTTCTGGTCCAAAGACAGAAACTTCTGTTTTGTCAGAATTTAAAAGCAAAAGGTTTAGGGTCATCCATGTTTTTATGTCTTCCAGACATGCCTGTAATCTACCTAACTGACTGGGTTCATCAGGATTTATGGATAAATATAGTTGTGTATCATCTGCATAGCTGTGGAAATTTATCCCATGCTGTCTAATGATTCTGCCAATTGGGAGCATATATGGTGAACAGAATTGGTCCAAGCACAGAACCCTGTGGAACTCTACAAGTAACCCTTGAGAGTGAAGAAGATTTATCATTTAGATGAACAAACTGGAATCTATCAGACAAATATGATTTAAACCAGCCTAGTGCTGTTTCTTTGATCCCTGCAACATGTTCAAGCCTTTCTAAGAGAATATTATGATCGACTGTGTCAAAAGCAGCACTGAGATCTAACAAAACCAGAACAGACACAAGTCCATTATCTGAGGCCATGAGAATATCATTATTAACCTTCACCAGTGCTGTTTCAGTGCTATGATGAGCGCTAAAACCTGACTGAAACTCTTCAAACAGCTCGTTACTGTTTAGATGCTCACAGACTTGATTAGCAACAATTTTCTCAAGGACTTTGGATAAGAAAGGAAGGTTAGATATAGGTCTGTAATTCACTAAGTCATCTTGATCAAGGGAAGGTTTCTTGAGTAAAGGTTTAATTATAGCTATTTTAAATTCCTGTGGTACGTATCCGTTTACTAAGGATAGATTCATCATATCCAATATGGGGCCAGGAACCAAATGGAACACTTCTTTAAATAATTTGGTTGGGATTGGGTCCAACATACAAGTTGAAGGTTTAGATGAGGCTAATATTTTTGATAATTCCGAAAGCTCGACTGAATCAAAACAGCCTAAGCACAAATTAGGTTCTACAGTTCTTTCCGATGCTGCCTCATTTACTGAGGAAGAAGTAATCATGTTTGGGAGGATGCCAATTATTTTATTTTTAATAGAATTAATTTTATTTACAAAGAATCCCATAAAATCATCACTGCTAAGAGCTGGGGGAATAGTTGGCTCAACAGAGCTATGACTCTGTGTAAGTTTGGCAATTGTACTAAAAAGAAACCTAGGATTGTTTTTATTCTCCTCTATTAATGATGAAAAATATGCTGTTCTAGCTTGTCGAAGGGTCCTTTTATACAGCAGTAGACTGTTATTCCAGGTTAAATAGGAATCCTCTAGGTGTGTAGAGCGCCATTTTCTCTCCAACTTCCTGGTATTCTTCTTTAAAGTACGCAACTCTGCGTTAAACCAAGGAGTCAGCCTCCTATGGTTAGCCACTTTCTTTTTTAAGGGTGCTACACTATCTAATGCCAAACGCAATGAGGACGTAACGCTGTGAACCAGACCATCAATTTCTGAAGGGTTAGAGATAGAATTGCTGCCATCCACTGTGTTACCCTGAGACACTAAGGAAAGTAAGAATGGAACAGATTCTTTAAAAATTGTTACAACATTGTCTGATAAAGCTCTACTATAATGACATTTTCTTTCAGATTTAAGATGGTCAGTTAAAGTAAATTCAAAAGTTATTAAGAAGTGGTCAGACAGGACTGGGTTATGTGGGTTGACTGTTATTTCCTCACACTCAATACCGTATGTCAGTACAAGGTCCAAAGTGTGTTTACCCGAGTGGGTCGATCCCTGTACTTTTTGAGTAAAGCCAATTGAGTCTAAAATAGCATTAAAGGCTGCATTTAGGCTATCACTTTTAGTATCCACATGAATATTGAAGTCCCCCACTATAATGACCCTATCAGTATTTAATACTAAATCAGATAAAAAATGTGAGATCTGATCCAAGAATTGAGAGTAAGGGCCTGGTGGACGATACAAAACCACAAACAAAAATGGTCTTAATGTTTTGCAACTTGGATGAGGAAAATTAAGGGCTAGATGTTCAAAAGAACTGTAGCTATCAATTGGTCTGGGACTAATTAGTAAATCAGAACGGAAAATGGTTGCAACTCCTCCCCCTCGCCCAGTATTTCTAGGAATGTGAAAATTTAAATGACTGGAAGGAGTTGACTCATTTATACTGACATAATCCTCCTGCTGCAACCAGGTTTCTGTGAGACAAAGGAAATCAATGTGATTATCACAAATCAAGTAATTTGCTAACAAAGTCTTTTAGGAGAGAGATCTTATGTTTAATAAACCACATTTAATAGATTTATTTTTCTGTTCAGTCAAAGTCATATTTATCTTTATGAGATTTCCATAATTTGCTTTTGTTGGCTTAACTTTTAATCCATTTATTTTTGGCCGTGGGCAAGACACTGTTTTTATAGGGTAATGGGTGTGTAACAGTACAGAAGCAGCAGAGAGGTGGGTTAAACTACGACTCTGCTTCCTGGTCTGGACCCTGGGTTGTCAGTGTTTTTTATGGACATGAAATATCCAAAGCCAGGATGTGTTGCACAAACCTCTTTATGTGGTATCATTAATAAATAAAAGACATTATTAGGATAATGCTTTTTATCTGAACAACTTCAAGTAAAGAAGGGTCTAACTAAAAGTGCAGACAGCCAAACTGTTGTTTACCCCCATCTCACGGTCTCAGTTTCCACCAGTTTCTTTCCTCTTGGATTAGAGGAAAAACCCTGTGCTACTAATAAAACCACTTCTGTTGTAAACTGTGAAAGTAACCAGTTTTATTATTGCTGAGCAAAATAATGTGGCAGACACAATCCTTGGTGCTTGTGGATTTACAAAGTATGTTTGAAGTTATACATCAGTAAGATTATTGAAAAATATTTCAACAGTTAAATAGCTTCCTAACATTGACCAGCTGTTTTGATGTCTTTCAGTCTGGTTTCTGTGCTCACCAAAGCACTGAGACTGTCCTCGTCAAAGCATTCAATAACATTCACATAAATATGGTGTATGGTAGAACAACAGTGCTGGTACTGTTGGACCTCAGTGCAGCAATTGACACCATAAGATACAATTAAAACAATGGGAAAGCTGGATCTAACTGTGATAACTGGTTGGTTTGAGTCTTACCTAAAAAACAGGGAATTCCTTGTGTCAATGTACAACTTTTCATCAGAACAGACAGAAATTACATGTGGTTTTCTCCAGGGCTCCCATCCTGGGGCCCCTCCTATTTAATATCTCCATTTTCCCGCTAGCCCATATTATAACAAGCAATACGATTAGTTACTATAACTATGCAAATGGTATTCAGCTCTACATTACAATGTTACCAGGTGACTTTGAACCCATGCAAATGCATTGTGAAAATCAAATCATGGATGTGACACGATTTTCTTCAGCTGAATAGCAACAAAACTGAAGTAACTATTTTTGGATCTTAAGAGAGATCTAAAGAGTGAGCTCACAGCTTCAGTTTGTATAGCTGGTAACTACCGATTAGGCCCAAAATCTAGGCGTAGTAATGGACAGACCGGAACCTCCAGGGTCACCTCAAGGGAATCAAAAGATCAGCCGTCTATCACCTGTAGAACATGTCTAGGATTAAAGGACTAATTTTGCAACAGGAACTTGAAATACTCATCCATGCGTTTATCTTCAGTCGGTTTGATTATTGCAACAATGTCTTTAGAGGTCTGCTTAAAATAATCAATCAGACAGCTGCAACTGATCCAGAATGCTGGCGCTCACATCTTCACTAGAACTAGGAAAGTAGAGCACATCACCCCTGTTCTAAAGTCCTTACACTGGATCCCTGTAGCTTAAAGAATATATTTCAAAATACTTGTACTAGTTTATAAACCACTGAATGCACAGTGGCACAGTTGGTAGCACTGTTGCCTTGGAGCAAGAAGGCCCAGGTTCAAATCCCAGCCGGGGCTTCCTACCACAGTCCAAAAAATGACTGTTAGGTGATTTGGTCTCTCTAAATTGCGTATGAGTGTGTGCGTGCATGGTTGTTTGTCCTGTACGTCTCTGTGTTGCCCTGCGATTGACTGACGAGCTGTCCAGGCTGTACCCCACCTCTCGCCCCAGAACCCCCGCAACCCTGCATTGGATGGACGGGTACAAAAAGTGGATGGATGGATGAATGGCTTAACACCAAAGACCACTAAGGTCCTCTAATTCCAGATTCCAGTCAACTCAGCATCCCCAGAATTCAGTTTATATGCTCCCCTTATCTGGAACAAACTTCAAGATGACTGCAAAGCTGCTGAAACACTGAGTCCCTTTAAATCAAAGCTAAAAAACCATCTGTTTGAGCTGCCTTTGATTAATTGATTAATAACAGCTGGAATATCATAACAGTGGTATGTTCTTTATGTCTTTGATGTTATGTTTTCTGTTTTTATTGTTTCATTGTTACTTTTTCCCCCCCTCTAATCATGTAAGGCATATTGAATTGCCTTGTTGCTGAAAGTGTTCTATACAACTAAATTTGCCCTGCCTTGAAGTTTAAGTCAAGTGACACCTTGTCTTGGGATCAGAAATAAGCCAGGAAAAGCATCCCACAGCATGATATTTTCTTTCAAACACATCTTTTTCCATAGACGCCCAAAAGTAACATTTTTGTGTTATTTGACCAGAGCACCAATTTCCACATATTTGCTGAGTCCTCATCATGGATTATTGAAAGCTTAAAGCTGGTCTTCTTATTGCCCTTTTTCAACAATTAAATTCCGTTTATTTATGCAGCTGCAATTGACAACACGTAATCGCAAGGAACTTTACAAAAGTAAATTTCAGTTCAGTCATATATGCATTCCAATTAACCCTATGGAGAGAAAAACACTGAGAGAAAACGTAAAGTTAACATCTGAAAAACCATCCAATAATCCAGTTGGAGAGTAGTAGAAGAAGAAAGTTGCAAAGTGAGGAAAAGTGGTCAGTCTGTCCTCCAGTAGTTTAAGCCTATAGCAGCATAACTACAGGGTAACCCAGGCCGTTAGAATGAGACATGAGAAGAACCATATTTCTGGACTAAAATCTTTTTGCTTTCATGATTTCTGAGAACAATGGCTTATAACCAAAATGAATAGCTAATGGTTCGCTGTAATATTGATTGGATGTGGTGGGGAACATGGAAGTATTATAATGAACCTCAGACTGTTTCAGTATTAGCTCAGCCAGAAATAAATTAGCTGGGCTGTGAAGTTAGCATATCTGGAAGAAACACTGAATCATCAGGATGAATGGATACGATTCAACGATTTAATCTGGCCTCACTTCAGCAGCTGCTCAGCTGAGCAGTGAGAATCATATTAAATAAGTAAGGAGATTATCTCACTGCACACATACTTGCAGTCTAATTCATAAAGGCAGCCTTATGTGAGTCCTAGTTTTGATTTCAGGGAGAACATGAATGGCATGGTTCTTATGAATTAATAAATGCTTTGTAAGAGCAATTAAAATCTCTTTTCAATTCTTTTACCACCATCATTTTTTATTTAGAATCTCAATTATGTGCTGTAAAGGGACTTAAAAAATGTCCCATCTCAATAAAGGTTCAAGAGTAAATTAATTTGAGACCATTTATTTACCACATAACACATTTATTTTGAAACATTTGCTACAGCAAAGAACAGTCCTCAGTGGATTTCATTAGTTAAAAAACTTTAAACGGTGCCAGCCACATTTATCGGCACCACTGGTGTAAATGTGTAAAAAGCTATGAAATAGCTTTAGTCCTTGTTGTTGTCTACTCTCAAAACAAAAAAATTCAATCTTTAGTTTTTAGAACCAAACATAGAGAAGAAGCTTTTATGCTACCTTTTATGCTATATTCTAATCAGGAACAACCTTCCAGAAAACTGCAAAAACACTGAGAACCTTAAAATCAAGTTTGAAAATGCACCTGTTCAGAGTGACCTTTGATTAATTAAAAACTTCCACATCTTTATTTGTACTTTCTGTTGCAACCTTTTCTTTATTTTGCCACTGCAATGTAATGTTTCATGCTTGATGTTTTTATCATGCAAAGCACTTTGAATTTCCCTGTTGCTTAAAAAACTTGACTTGAGTATATTTATTAATTGGAGAAAAACTTCCACATATAGACATACTGTGATTGCCATGTGTTTGAACAACCCTTTTTTGCCAATATAGGATAGCTCTTCTCCAAACCCATTTCACAAAGTGGAAGTATACAGAGACAAGGATCCATCCATCCATCCATTTTCTATGCCCGTCCATCCTAATGCAGGGTTGCGGGGGGGCTGGTGCCTATCTCCAGCGGTCAAGGGGCGAGAGGCGGGGTACACCCTGGACAGTTCGCCAGTCCATCGCAGGGCAGAGACAAGGATCTTTTAACATAAATCCATTGACTATAACCCACCTGTCTTTGCAGGAACATGGGAAGGCGGGTTCTATCTCTAGTCGTTATCAGGCATGAGGCGGGGCACACCCTGGACATACAGCCACTCCATATGATTTTTAAAAATTATTTTTTTGTATAATGGTGCAGAAAATAAGTATTTAGCACCTACAACCAAGCAAGAATTATGGCCCTCACAGACTTTGTACTTCTTCTTTAAGAAGCTTTTCTATCCTCCACTCATTACTTGTATTATTGGCACCTGTTTGAATGTGTTATCTGTATAAAAGACACCAGTACACACCTTCAAACAGTGAGGCTCCAAATCCACCAGGGACAAGATTGTACACCTGCACAAGACTGGGATGAGCTAATCTACAATAGGCAAGCAGTTTGGTGAGAAGAGATCAACTGTTGGACCAATTTTTAGAAAATGGAATGAATACAAGATCACTGACAATATCCCTCGACCTGGTGCTCCATGCAAGATCTCACCATGTGGGGTACAATCCTGCAGCAACATGTCCAGGCCCGTCTAAAGTTTGCCAGAGACCATCGGGATAATTCAGAAGAGGATTGGCAGAATGCGATCAGATGAGACCAAAATTGAATTCTTTGGTATAAACACCACTGATGCTGAGTTGCATCCCAAGAACACCATACCCACTGTGAAGCATTGGGGTGAAAACATTTTGCTATGGGGCTGCATTTCTGCAAAGGGGACAGGACGACTGATCCGTGTTAAGGAAAGGATGAATGGGGCCATGTATCGTAAGATTTTGTGCAAAAACCTCCTTCCATCAGTGAGAGCATTGAAGATGAAATGTGGCGGGATCTTCCAGCGTGACAATGATCCCAAACACATCGCACGGGCAACAAAGGAGTGGCTACATAAAAAGCATTTCAAGGTTCTAGAGTGGCCTCGCCAGTCTCCAGACCTCAATCCAATAGAGAATCTGGGGTTGAAAGTCTGTGTTGCCTAGAGACAGCCCCAAAACATCACAGCTCTAAAGAAGATCTGCATGGAAAATATACAAATGAAATAAACTGAATTGAAAGAATGGGCCAAAATACCAGCTACAGTGTGTGCAAACCTGGTGAAGACCTACAGGAAAAGTTTGATCTCTGTCATTGCCAACCAAGGTTACATTACAAAGGATTGGAATTTACTTTTGTGACTGGCCAAATACTTATTTTCTGCACCGTAATACAAATTAATTCTTTAAAAATCACACAATGTGATTTCATGGATTTTTTTCCCACATTCTGTCTCTCACAGTTTACGTGTACCTATGATGAAAGTTACAGACCTCTGTCATCTTGTTACGTGGAACAACGTGCACAGTCGGTGGCTGCCAAATACTTTTTTGCCCCACTGTAAATAAACACTATAACTTACATATAAATCGGAGAAAATAGATTAATAACAAAACTGCCACACTACCCCCACGCACAGCCCTTGCAACAGGCACAGTTGGCAATATTGACCAACACTTTAGAGTGTGAGCAGATTCGCACAACCCAAGAAAAAAATATTTAAACTTTATGAGCTTGGATTGACAATATTATGAATTAAATGTTATTTATTTGGAAGCAGTTACTAGCGTGATTTATTTAGCCAACTTACAATATTAGTTACAAAGTTTGATGCATGCATGCCTATAAAGCCTTTAGGAAGCCAGAAAGCCGCCAACCTCCCCTCTGTGCACCCCTTTCAACAGGCACAGCTGGCAGCAGCAAGCAGACGCATCGAGGGCGCAAATAGCTGTTATAAATAGATGTTATTATTCAGGAAATGCATCAGCGTTTGCTGTTTTTTGTTCTATTTTGCGAGCAGGTTAGTTGCCGTTTCACTTCCAACTGCTTCAGCAGGCCTGCCCCCCTTACCTTTGCAGCACCAGCAAGCAGCAGCGCAAATGCGCCTTGCGGCTCCCTGACCCGCAAATGGGGGATAGAAAACTGATCCGTGCCTATCTTTTCCAAAAGAGGCATACTCTGGCGTGCCGTTGGGGCAGGCTCAAGACTCCCCTTTCTAGCCTAACTTTTAACTGATTATTATTTATCATAGTCTGTTTTATTGCTCTGCATGTTTTACTTAATAAATTTGAGCAGCGTTTTACTATTTAATCTTATCATGTTTATCCACCGTTTATTTTTATATTTTAACCTGTTATTTTGATCTTCCTTCCAGTGTTTCCTCTATGGGAGCCCTATGCCTCAGGAGTGGTGGTCGGCTGTGGCTGCCTGGGTGCTCTCCAGGTAGCGCTTGGGTGTAGGTAGGGGTCTCGGCCTTGCCTCCTAGTGCGCCCTGTGTCAGTGCCTCGGTTGCTGTTGTTAATGTGCTGCTACCGGTGCAGATGGCTCCTTTGATCGTGTTTCCTAACCTGGCTCATCTCTCCTCAGCCCAATGTCCTTTTTATTGCTGGTTTTATTCGTGAGTGTGCATGAAGGTTGGGTCTGGGGGAGGGGGTTATAACTGTGATCATGCTTTAATAGTTGTGGGGGAGGGATGGGAATGTGGTCTCATTTTAATTCTGTAAAGCACTTTGAGTAACAATTGTTGAATGAACAGTGCTTTATAAATAAAGTTTGATTGATTGATTGAACTGCCCAGGTTGCCCATATCAAGAACCACTTCTGCCCTCCTGAGCAGTGCAGTCTCCCACTGCAGTGAGCTTTGGAGACCCTTTCCTTCACTTACCCTCCTCCAGACTGTGGCAGCAAGTAAATACAGGTCTACATTCAGCATGGTGGCCACATAGACATTATAGCTTAGGGAATGAGAAAGTCGTGGGGCACAAATTAAAAACTGTTTAAATTAATGACATGTGAATTTCCAAAAATGCTTTAGTTACGTTTTTCAAAGAGATTGTCATTGTTACGAAAAATGTTGTCATTGGTAATTTTGTTAGAAACAATTGTTTAGGGCCTGATCTCTATGCATGTACATGTCTCAAAATTGATTATTCCTGCATTCTTAGTGGGGGTTTCTTTCTTTCGATAAAACGTCCTATAAAAGATTTTTGATGTGGATTTGTTGACAATTAACCTGATTTACTGTGAGATTGTTTGATCAGATTTTAAATTTCTGTTTTTATTTCAATTCAGACTTTTTTTTAACTCCATTTTAAAACAATATTCTTTACAGAATCAAACTCGGATGGAAAAGAACAAATAAAATAAACAGTAGTATTTATGTCTTACATAAGATTATCTTAAAATAAACTCGTGAAATATTAATTTACTGTTTCATACGTTGACACATCTGCCACCACATTTCTCTTTTTCTCGTTGTGTTGGAGCAGTGTTGTGAATATGAGTTACAGAGCGGAGGCCAACTCTGTTAACAATGTTGATCTTTGTGCAATAACCTCAGGCACAAGACTTTTCTTAATCCTCACTTTTTACATGTTGAGGCACACACGAGCCAGAAAAATTAGCAACTTCAAAGCCCAACTGTAGAGAGGCACCGAAGGGGTGTAAATTGACCATTTAGTTTAATTTTTTAGGTGTTTAACACTGTAGAGAAGAAAATGCTAAAAGTGTGGAACATAAACTGTCTTAGAAATACATCTCAGGGAATAATTTCTCTTTTTGTCACTTTCATCTACATTTTCTTTATTTGTGTGTGTAGATTAAAAAATCTGCGATGGACTGGCGGCCTGTCCAGGGTGTACCCCGCCTCTTGCCCGATGATTGCTGGAGCTAGTCACCAGCCCCACTGCAACCCCACCATAACTTTCTCCAGCTGAAAAGAAACAAAACTAAAGTAATGACTTTTGGACCGGAACGATCAAGACTCAGCACACAGCTTCAGTTAATACAGCTAAAAACTACTGATCAGGCCCCAAATTTAGGTGTAGTAATGGACTCAGAACTGAACCTCCAGGATCATATAAAGGCAATAACAAGTTCGGACTTCTGCCACCTGAAGAACATTTCTAGGTTAAAGGACTGATGTCGCAACAGGACCTAGAAAAACTCATCCATGCGTTTATCTTTAGTGGGATGATTACTGCAACAGCGTCCTCACCGGTCTGCCTAAAAAGTCAATCAGACAGCTGGAGCTGATCCAGAACGCTGCTGCTTGTGTCCTCATTAGAACCAGCAAAGTAGAGCACATCACGCCAGTTCTAAAGTCCTTACACTGGCTCCCTGTAGCTCAGAGAATAGACTTCAAAATATTTTTACTAGTTAATAAATCATTTAATGGCCTAGCGCCAAAATATGTTGATCTACTGTCACTATACCAACCCCCCCAGACCACTCAGGTCCTCTAATTCCAGTCTACTCAACATCCCCAGAATTAGAACCAAACATGGAGAAGCAGCTTTCAGTTTCTATGCTCCTCTAATCTGGAACAAACTTCAAGAGAACTGCAAAGCTGCTGAAACACTGAGTTCTTTTAAATCATGGCTAAAAACCCATATGTTTAGAGCTGCCTTTGAGTAATATTTTCATGTATCATATGTTTTGTGTGTGCTTCTTGCTTTATTGCTGTGTTTACTTTATCCTAAAGTCATGTAATTTTTTTAAGTGGCATATGCTTTGTCTGTGTTTTATCCTTTTTACTTTATCCTCTAATTATGTAAAGCACCTTGAATTACCTTGTTGTTGAAAGTGTGCTATACAAATAAAATTGCCTTGCCTTGCATTCATAAGGAATTGACAAAATCGGCTTTATTGCTGACATGCCAAGGAGGTAATTGAGACTGTTGATTCCACTGTGTTGTAGCAGAGATGGATCCAAAAGCTGCAAGGCAGTGGCCTCCGAGGTCTAGAGTTGCAGACTCCAATTCAAACTTCATGTAATACATGTATTTATAGTGAGATTAAAATATCAAAAAATGTAATCTATTTATTGTGTATCTATTTACTATTGGTGATTTGTGAATGTAATTGGCAGTACAGGATTGTATTTGAGTCAGACTAAAGGTGGCTGATTACAAATACTTTTACAAGACACTGTATATATAGACTGCGATGGACTGGCAACCTGTCTAGGGTGTACTCCGCATAGGAATGACAGGTTTCAGAAAATGGATGAATGGATGGATGTATACACAAATACATTTTCAAAACAAACATTTATTGAGGAAATATAAACACGAATTTAGGTCAGGAATTAGTTTTGTTTTAAGCAGTGGTAATTTGGCTTGGTGATTTTTTATGTTGTAACATGGGTTTAACTTTTCCAAGGGCTATCTCTGTTCCAGTTTTTATTCAGTTAACTGTTCCTTTAAAATACACACTGATGACTGATGAATAACTTCCAGCTCACCACCCAGGCTTCTTGCCTCTGGTAATCACCCAACTGGCTCAAAACTAACTAAAATAAATTAAGATCAGTTTGTCTTGTTAGAACTAAAACACTAATTCTGGGTGAGAAAAGTAACTCCACCAATTCAGTTCAATTTAATTCAATTCAGTTTATTTATATAGCACCAATTCACAACGCATGTCATCTCAAGGCACTTTACAAGAAAGGTCATGTCAATTCAGTCATACATACAGTACATTTCAATTAATCCTTAAATTCATTATTTCAAACATTTCAATTAATCCTTAAGTTCATTATTTCAAACATTTTAAACGTTTTTTATGTAAGGAATCCAAGCAGATTGCATCAAGTCATTGACTTGCAGCATTCGCTCCTCCTGAACAAACATGTAGCGAGAGTGGAGAGGAAAAACTCCCCTTAAACAGAAGGAAACCTCCAGCAGAACCTGGCTCAGTACGAGCGGGCATCTGCTTCAACCGACTTGAGGTTGGAGTAAACAGCGCAGACATACAGAAAGGACAAAGAACTGATGTAAGAGTAAAAAGTTAATAGCATGTCCAATATGTTATTTGTGACCATATACCACAAATTCACTGATTTCTTCATGTGTTTTTTTTTGTCATTCTTAAATGTTTTAGATCATCTTGTAAATTCTAATATCAGATAAAGATAACCCGAGTCTACACAAAATTCTTTTTTCAAATGATCCCAAGGAGCTTGGGGAAAATATACGGTAGTCTAATGAGACAAAAATGTATTGTTGAAAGGGGGAGCATCCCATTACATCTGGTGTAAAACTACTGTAACACCGCATAAAAAAAAAAAGACATGATACTAACAGTAAAACATAGTTTTAGTAGTGTGATGGTTTTGAACTGCTTTGCTACTTTCTTGCATCTCTTTACAAGACAATTGTGAAGGCGAAAGTCTGGCCAACAGTTTGTAATGTTAGGCTCAACAACACTTGAGTCATCCACAAAACTCAAAATTCAAAGTCAAAACTCCTCAATATATGAGTGACTAATATGAAGAGTGTTAAACTCTCAGGCACAACCAGTTAGTATATTGTGTATACTAAGGACAATTATTTTACACATAAGACCAGGTGTGTTTAGTTAGCTTTCTTCCATTGACAGGTAAAAGCACATATTCAAAGACACACACACATATATATATATAGATATATATACAAATTTAATCTGAAGCCTTTAAACATGACATAAAAAGAAAAAAAACAGATGTCTGTTAAAGGACAAATTAGTTTTTATGCCACTGTATAATGTATTAACACTGAACCACGGATCAGAACCATTTTCCCCCCCATTCATTCTGCTCTCAGTTGGTCTGAGGTCATCTTTTTCTTTACAATATGTTTGGTGAAACATTTTACCAGTACCTTCTTATTTCAGATGTAAATCAACCCAACATTACAAGGAACATTTAGACATAACATTCTTTTCATTCCTGCATCCTCTGCTGCACCAGCTCTCACTACAACTGGTTAGCCACCAGTTGTAGTGAGAGCTGGTGCAGCAGAGGATGCAGGAACCATATGGAAAAAAAGAGATGTCCGTGACAGCAGCAACGTTATCGAGATTACATACAAACAACAAACATTTAACAACAAATGCTGAAAACTTGCTTGTATTACTTTCTCAATATGAAACATTTCTATATTGTGCTGGTGTGATATGTGCTACAGGGTTAGTCTTTATTTGTGTGTATGTATTGTGTCAAGTTTCATTTCACCTTTCTTAAAAAAAGGGCTGCCATCAGATCCCACACACCCTTTGGATGCAGTACCTGAGGGAGGGGCACTGTGTGTGTGTCGAATGCCAGCCACCTGCTCTTGGTGCTGGGCAGAAGTATTTACAATAATGAATCAGAATTACAATAATAAATGAATTTTGGCTTAATCTAAAGTTCAGTGGGGACATTGAAAAGAGACCTACAGAAAAGCAGTTGTTCAAGGTAAACGTTCTCATCAGAGGTGCTAATGTAATTCACAGTCATTATGTTATCTTATTGCTTCTTAAGCAACTAAATATATAGTTGTAATTAATGTTTCACACACAGTATTAACAATTCGGCAACATGCAGATAATGCTTAATTACATATTGAAAAATGTAATTTTCTTTTTGGTATTCCAAGCTTTACACTTTTTTTAAAAGATCTGTTAGGAACTAAATAAATGATATTCATCCATATTTATGCTCAAACACATTTAAATAAATCTAGAGATTAAATCACAGTTTTGTAAAGACACGAGAAGCATAGTTTCATTTTCTGTGTGTGTTAGCAACTGTTGCAATGTATTAAAACAGAACCCTTAACTAATTCCTTGTTCCTATGGTTACTTACTTGAGTTGAAGGCTTGTCCTTGGGGTTGTCAGCAGTTGAAACAGCACAGTATTTTAAAACATGTATTCTATAGTTTTACTGGAATCACTTGGTGACCTTTGTCAGAAGTATCAGCAAACCATAGAGCCCCTCCAAGATGAGACGAAGAATTCAACAACGGCGTTGCATAAAACAATCACACTGTCAACATCAGAAGTTGCTGTAAATCTGTTCAATAATAATCCGGTTGTCTGAGGAGAGTTGTGGAATGACAAGGTGAAAAATTAATTAATAAACTTAGCAACTAAGGCTGAAAATAATCTAATTTGTTTTCATTATTAAATAAACCACATTGTCAATATGTATTTTTTCCCTTTGTTATATAAGTCAAAAACAGCCTGAGTTAAGATGAGGGTTTGTGCTCCTTCCAGACTGGAAGGCAACACCAGAGTTTTTAAAATAGATTTTACAGTTTTGCATTTTTTTGCTGTGAGTACCAGTTAATATAGGTGAAGGTCACATGCATTTTCATTGAATTTGCACCACTATCCCATAAAATGTATGACACAGAGGGTTACTATACCTTTTACTGCAGATCTATTCTCTGCTTAGCAGCATTACAAAGAAATTTGTTTTGTCATATCATACATCTATACACTCTTAATGTTTTATTTAGAGACATAAATATTCCAAATATTTTAGGAATAGAATATGACCCTAAATCTAGAACAGACCCTCTCTGTTGCAGTATGTCATTTTGTATTTTAAGAAGCCCAGTGGTGGATGGTGTAGAAATATGTGGGTCAGTTCTATTACAAAGGCATGGATTGCAGTTAAAGTTTTTCTCTCTGCTTCTTTTCCCAGAAATCGGATCTGAACCTACTTTGTTGGATATGATCACGAGCAAAACAGACTACCACTAGATGGCAATCTTGTTTCTCACTTGATGTAAAAACAGCTCCTGTTACTCTTTCCTCCCTTCCCCCCCTTCTGCAGAAGACCATCTCTCCAGTGGCAGGCTGAAGGGAACCCTTGATGTAGGGCTGTGTGGTGAAATGTTGTAAGGCTGGAAGCTTGTTCCTGCCCAACATTCCTCAGCTTCATCTTCATTTAACCTTATCCTTCATTTTTTTCTTGGACATACCCTGTCTTATACATAATAAACAGTAAAATGAATGTCAAGAAATCAAAACCCATACTGCAAAGTGATTTGATTTATTTCAGTTTGAGTCATTCAAGGGAAATGTTGCTTTTTCTTACGAAATAGAAATATCTTAGGACATTCAGACACTTTTTTTGTACATGACAGGTACTGGCTCTGTGTGAATCACAACCAGTCACAACGCCAAAGTTACAACATGCACTGAACAGTAGAACATTTATACAGAAACAACAGCATAGAAAGTCAATGGGTAAAAATTTTATCTGTGGTTTTTCTTTTACAAAACAGACAGCCTCGAGACCTACAAACAACATTGTATAAGAGCTGGCTATGGTCATTCAAATATCTTTTTTTTATTTAATTCCCTGGAAACAGTGTATACTGTACAAAGACCGATGGCTTAGGCAAGGTTGGGGTCAATTCCACTAAGAGCATAAACCTTAAAAAAATATATCTAACATTTTGTGTACTCTTGTTGGTTTTAATTGTACTTTCCTCCTCTAATAATACTAGTTTATGTGGTTTTGTATGTGATAAGTGTACTCCATCAAGGCATCCTGAATCAACCCCAACCCTGTAATAGAGTGTTGGATTCACTGTGTGCAGAACTGAGCTGCTTATAAAAGCAATCCTCATTAAGGTTTTTTTTTAATTACCACATGTTTTTTAAAGGACCTGTGGGGTTCTATCAAATAAATGCAAAATACTTAAGCTTTTAAATTGTGAAATATAGCAGCTAACAACCTAATTACACTTTGGATCTTAACTTACTGAATTTATCTGTACACCTGGGAGTCTTATAAGACAACTGAGAATGTGGTTATAATGAACAAACCTGGGCTCTTCATAAATGTTTTCATTAAGTTAAAAGTAAAACAAATACCCATGATTTAGTCTTTTAAGTTGAGTAAAAACAACTCTAGGAGGTTAGTAAATTAAAAGGTGATTTGTGCTGTTGGTTTAATATTGACTCCCATTTAAAAATGGTGCACCCTGGCATGTCCTAAAGAGACAGTTTGAGATAAAAAAAAATAGGGTTCTGTGAACAGTGAGTAGCAGTCAGTATCTTGCCTGATTTCAGCTGTTTTGAAATTTCTCCAAAGACTCTAACAAAGTGGATTTATCTCCTCTTAAAACAACTTCAATCTCAAAAGTATGTTGTTGTGTACACTAAAGACCATATTGGTCATCAATCCAATATAGTCAATATTCTATAAACATGGGCTCTAATAAAACAAACTTTTGTAGTAGCTCATTTTATATTTATTTTATTGATTTTTAGACTAACTCACATTTCCAGATTGTTACTCTTTGCCTGGTTACGCTTTACACATTTTGTTTTGTAACCAGTATTTCACATGGAACAAAACTAGTAAGAGATTGTGGGCTGGCATAGTCTTCAGTTTATAAACTGACAGGTTTCTATGCACAAAGCCACTTACACTGAGCTGGCAGTATATTTCCCCCCCACTACTATAAGGAAGTTGTTCCTTTCCATTGTCGCCACATGCTTGCTCGGGAGTGGGAGTTTTAAGGTGGCACAAAGACATTTTGAAACTGAACCAGCCATTAGCTTGAGTTTCTAGGTCAAAATAATTTTCTTCAAGCAGACATCATTTTGAGAACTATCTACAACATAAGATACTAACTGCTTATAACTACTCCACATAAACCCACTTTAACAATTCCAAAGAATACTGTTAGTAAATGGAAAAAAGGATGAATTGTAAGAACATATATTGCAACATTTTGTAGTAATATATTTGTTTTTTGTCACAGTATCACAGTCGAAGTATCAAATTAATCTTCTTGCTTAATGTTTTCTTGTCTAAAAAGATTAAAAGTATCAACACTTGTTGGGGTTTGGGTAATTATTTTGGCAAGAGTGTGTTTGTGCATGGCTGTAAATTTCAGTTTCATATCTCCACAATAAATCTCAATTCTCTGAAGTAGTGCTTGCTGCCGTTTGATGAAATATTGATTGTCATCATTGTTCAGAGATATTTCAGCAATAATGGTCCCTGACTTTACTATGGTATAGAAAGAAAAACAAAAAGATCTCAGGGTACTTCAGGAGGAGTTGTGTGAACTAGAGATGGTTTCTCTGAAAATGTTTTTTTTGGGATTGTTAACTCTGAAGGACATCTCAGACTGTCGTGTGTTTTCTTTTTAGGGGTTACCATATAGTATAAGATGACAGACATTTGACTGCTGGTTCTAAATGATTAGGAAGTGCTTTTACAGAAATGAACCCTTTAAAATAATCAAATGTGATGTTAATAAACAGACTAAGCTACTGAGAAAAGGAGACATGTATCTATGAATGTAAACAATGCCATTTTCATTGTCCATCTAAGGAAATGTCCAATACCTTCCACTATTCCTTGTGCAGCACAGTTCAAGCATTAGGTTATTTACCACCCCCCAAATTATATAAGATGCTGAAAAGATTGGATTGTGTAAATATTTCCAATATGAAAAATGTATCTTTGTCACATGGAAAAGAAATATTTTTTCTCTTTATAGTATTTCTCTGGGTTAAATAACTGTATTTTGTTTCAGTCAGAATAGCAGATGTACTAGAAAAGAAAACAAAAACAGGACTCCACCAACACAAACACACATTCCCATTGAAAACAGTTCATTCTTTTCCATTAAGCAGCACCCTCGCTGCTTTAATGCTTCCCAGTGGTAACACACACACAAACAAGCTTGGCTCCCCTCTGCTCCTCACAGTCATTGCTATTCCTTTCACACATCAGCTCCTCTCACTGAGGGAGAGCAATATGAAATGGTCTAACTCTGTGATTAAAACTGGAAACAGAATTTGGATTTGTGATTGCACTTTTCACCACAAGACAAAAACATCTAAATCAGTCATAATCTGTTATTATTACTGTAAAAACTACATTCATTTTAGTTCAATGGCTTATTTACTTACTATTCGCCAGTTGGTTTAGGTCTGTAAATGACTTAGATAATTTTTTGTACACACATTTTGTTCCCATTAACCTTGGTATGATAAAAGAAGACAGAAAAGCATGACAGAGTTTAAAGGAAAAAAATTACAACATGTACCCCAGAGGTGTTGGGCTATTATGGTGGCATCAACTCCTTGAATCAAGTCCCTGAAACTCAGATGAGATTCAGTGTTACTTTATTATATGATTTAATTGTGATAGCGGTAATAACAAGCATCTAAAAGATGTTAGACTGGAGCACAAGTTATTCGTTTTTTCTTTGTTAAAAATCTTATTTCACAGGTTTTTACTCTTTTATTTTCATAACTTCTGTTACTGAAGTCAGACAGTATTTAAATTTTTTTAATATTCTCTGTGAAATAACTAAAGCATCCATGGCTCATAAAGAGCAGCTAATTTGATTGATATATTTAGATAACTGTTGATTTTGCTCCACCAAACTTTCATCTGTTTTTAGTGATTTTTTATTTTATTTTATGAGCTATAACGGTACCTTCTGGTAAATGTTCAAACTTTTGATTTACAGTCTGACTATAACCTCCTCATCACCTCCTATAATTGTTTAGTAAAAAAAAAATATTCTGACAAGGCTAACCTTTAAAAGATTGTTTTTATAATGAATGAGTGATTTATGTAGGGGATGTAGCTGTTTGTTCGACATGACTGGGACTAATTCCCAAAATGACAGATGATCAAAATAAAACCAAAAAAAGAGAGACAAAAATCAGAGTTGGAGTATGTTACTAATTTACAAAGTCTCACAACATGACATTTGCTGCCTAGACTGGTCTGCCAAGAAAATAGCATCACTTTGTGCTGAGTGGTGTGGCCATATTATATGATGTTTAATGCACTCATGTAGAGGAAGAGTTTATTGCAGCAAGAGTAAAAAACAGATGATTATCAAGGACCAGTGGAATCTGTGACACATACTCTGGATTAAATATGTGTGTCTCATAAAACTGGTTGTATTTGTGACACAGAAGAGTGTACAATGAAGTGATATGAGTGGCCTAATGCTCTGCTGAATTCAGATAAAAAATATTACATAATTCATCCTGTTTTCCCCTGATGTGTGTCTGGTTTAGTTGCACATCCTATCTGCTATCTATAAATTAAAAGTGAAAACAGTACAGTTTTTGAATATAGAATATTTGAGATAAAATAATTTGTCCACTTTACACATTGTGGTAAGGGAGCACTGACCTGGTGCTAACTGCAGGGTGGGAGCAAGTAGCAACCACCACTCTGTTGTGAGTATGAACTATAGAGCCTAATTTTTCTTACAAAGCAAAAACAAGTCGATGGCCAACAAAACACAATTGATTATTATGTCTATAATATTCTAACTTATTTGTATCAGAAGTGTCATAACTAGACTGAGCAAGGATGAAGCATTTACAGAACTTCACCAACACATCTGTACTTGCTTAAGTGCTGTTTGCTTTGTGATTGAGACACCAAGATGGAGCAGACAGCAGGTCAAAAAATGTGCAAAAGTTTGGATTAGAGACTGTTAGTTTCTACAGTGTTTTAATGGATTAAAGACTTTCTTTTCAGTTGGCTCCTCTTTTTATATCACTCTACTGTAAAAAGGATTTGGTCCCTTTATGATTTTTTTGTGTATTTTTGCTTTATTTTGTCACACTTAAATGCCACTAAATAATTTTCCTATCTAACAAAGATGACCTGAGGAAATACAAAATGCATTATTCAAATAATGTTTTCCTTTAATTAATAAAAACCCCATCCAAAACAATGTGGTCCTATGTGTAAAAGTAACTGCCACATAAACCTAATAGCTGGCAGCAACTGCCATCAAGTGTTTGATTTACCTGGCAATGAGTCTTTTACATCACTATGGAGGAATTCTGCGCCACTCTTGTTTGCAGAATTGTTTTAATTCACTCACTGGGGGGGGGGGGGTTTGAGCATGAAAGCCTTGCTTAAGATTAAATGGGGCATCACCTAAATCAGGTTTTGAGATCTTTTACTATATTCTATGTTGTCAGACAGATACTATTAAAGTGTTTCGCTTTGTTCTTTAATATTCTACTGATCGGACCATAATCAATCTGGGGGTGTCTAATGAAATTGAACAAAAAGAATGTGGATAATCACAGTTAATTCATAATTAAAATGGGGGATAAAATAAATTAATGGCTTGAAAAGATCTACTTGTGTACACTGGTTAGTTGTGTCAGATATGAAATTGTTTATGGGGGTGACCTAAAACATTTAAGTGTATCAAAAAAGCTGAAGAAATCTGTGAGAGGGCATCACTTTTCACAGCAATGTATAAGTGTAAACAGGTAGCCGAGGGTTAATTGAGGTTTCTAAGACATGATATTCACATACAAGAATGGTGAATATGGAGCATTTTTTGAATTTTACAGGTTCTTACATCATAAGTTTGTGGTGACACATTGTTCATAAATAACACACAGTGAGGAGTGACTCTGGCATGCAACTATCATAGATTCCTGAAATATTATGGACATATCTTTTATCAGTGAGGATTTTTATAGACGAGCACTTGTTACTAGTTTTGTTAGCAATTTTGGTCGACTCCTGTCTCCGTGGAAAATAATAGTATCTATGTAGCCTGTAGCTATCTTAAACACTTGTGTGTGTGTGTGTGTGTGTGTATGTGCATTTGTGAGTGAGTTGGATCAAGTCTGGCAACTATATATAAATAGTGGTAAAATCCTCCTTGAGTACAGTCAGTGCTAATAGAGTTAATGACTTTAAAAACATGAAGCAAAGAAAAGCCCATTTTTGTTGTTCTTGTGTCCTATTCAACTATTTAAAACGTAATGTCAGTCAAATCAAGGCTAACACACACTATGAATCTGTCACTCATTCTAAACTTCATGTGAGAAAAATGCTAAACAATATGAGATAGGTCTACTTTAAACATTTCTTAAACTGTATACACAGCAAACTCATCATGCGTTTTTTGTGTTGATATTCTGTGTGTGTGAATGTGCAATCAATGTGCACTTTTGGAGCAATGGAGATGTTTCTTTTTTAAACCCATTTTTGAGCTAAGGTTCACCTTCATCATCATGAAACATCATACAAAGATCCTAAAAAAAACCTTCTAGTGGCAGATATTTTGTATCCATCCATTCTATACACAACATGTTAACCTAAAGGACAGCAGGACAGATTGCTTAAGAGAGGGTTTTTATGACCATGTAATGGAAAAATAGTTGGAACCTACGATAAATGCAGACCTTAATTGAAGACATTAAACCTTATGTATTACATCTGACATTGTAAACGAGCAAATCACTTTCATTTTCGGGATGTTCTCTTATCTATTAAAAAATAAATCAGGTTAGACTTTTTTAAGATTTTCTTTATATCAGTTTCTCATAATTCACTCATTCATATTCAAATTGTCTCACACATGTATGCACACCCTTACAAATGTAAATGATTAAGGCCAGGTTTGGGAATGGAGGGCACAATACGTAGCTTATAGGCTTCTAGGTCCTCTGGTATGTCTACAAGAGTAAAAATATGAACTGGGAGTCACTACAAGAAGGTGGACTTTGTTTTATTATGGAACATAGAGAAAATCCCCTTTGGCTGAAATCATTATTTTGTTGTGTACTCCAGTTATATCCATCGCTCAATCTCTCTGCTGACTCTGCTTCTTTAACAAACCCATTGGCTACTTGGGGGCGTTCTTTAGTTTAGTGGGTGTGAAACACAGCACACAGGAATGAACTAAAAGAAAGGGCAGTGACATTCTCCAACTTAATGTATTTTTCTTCCAAAGTATTCCCAACATATGTTGACATAGCTTGTTGCCCTAGTGGCATGCTCAGGTTATTTGCAAAATATAAGAGCCTTTTTCTATGCCTTTCTTTGTCTCTAGCTTATTGAGAAGTTCTGTTTGTCATGTGTCTTTGTCATTAACTGTTTGTGCACCTGCGTTCCATGTTTCTCTGATAACCTATACTTCAAAGGCCTTTGTCAAAAGTGTTTTGCCTTCCCCTCTCAGCCTTTGGTCTACGTGCTGGCTCAGGTCCTATATGATTTTCATGAGCTTTTCCACAAATACCTTCAAGAGGAAAGTAACAGTTCTGGCCCAACATCTTTTGGGCTGCTTCTAAATGGTTAGTCCCCCTCTGGTAATTTATGTTAATACTGCGTTTTGGGCTACCACCAGCCAGTAGACGATCTGAGGGACTGGCTTCAGTGATGTCCCGGAGGTGCTCATCATCATCTGTATCAGCATCAATGTACTTGCTGATTGACGAGTCGTGGAAAGTGAAGACTGTGGGGGCCATAGCAGTGCTTTCTGGTGACTTTGATGGGGTCCTGCTGCTGGCAGTGGTGTACACAGATGCTTCAGGACTCAACAGAGACTGGTCTGAGACAACTGAGCTGTCTGAAAGTGGGGACGGCCCTGAATCCCCGTCGCTACGGCAGCCTCCTTTAAGGCTTTTTGAGGAGTTTCCAGAAAACAAGAATCTCCTTGTATTCTCTGGGCCTGAGGACTTTGATGGTGGACTCAGCACAGACTCATGTGGCCCTTTGATTTGCTGTCCAACTTTTTTACTAATGTGCTGGGACAAAACTGTAACTGGACCAAAAGTGAAGCGGTTGCTTTCTTTAAGACCATTGTCTGGTGCTGGACTGTGGGAATAGCGTGGATTCTCTTGGAAGTCTGTTGCACAACTGATGTAACTATCAATGCTGGACAAGCTTTTCATGTCCCCCACTCCATCTTTGGCTCCTAGCACTGATGGTCCATGGTCATGAATAGCTCCAAGCTCTATCTCATCTCTCTTTCTAACTCTGGACCCTCTGTCTTTTGCATTGAGGTTAGGTTGTGACTGTGTCTTTGCCATCTGACTGTACATCTCCTCTAGTTTCTCAACATTCAATCTTTGTGGACTGGTGTCTAGAGTTTTGCAGGGGGAGCCTATCTCTTGGGCATTGAAAGAACGGTTTGAGCTCGTCTCCGATGCAGCTCTTTTGGATGCCCATTTCCAGTGACTTGGAGAAAGGTGGTTGTCATGAGGTCTCTCGTTCTTTTCTAGCACTACATCCATGAGCTCTGCACTACGAGCAAAAGCCTCTTTTAAGTTCATAGAAACAATGCTACCATTTCTTTTTGCCCTCTCAAGAGCCTCCCTTCTTTTAAGGGCTTTTTCTTGCCTTTTTTGCTCCTTATAGAATTCAGAGAAGTTATTCACAATGATGGGAATAGGTAGCGCAATTACAAGCACTCCAGCAATACAGCACAATCCCCCCACAATCTTTCCCAACAGAGTTTTGGGATAGATATCTCCATACCCTACTGTGGTCATAGTGATGGTGGCCCACCAGAAAGAAGCTGGAATGCTTTTGAACTTTGTATCCTCTTCATCTTTCTCGGCAAAAAACACAAGACTAGAGAAGATCATGATACCCATGGCGAGGAAAAGAATAAGTAGGCCCAGCTCGTTGTAGCTTCTTCTAAGTGTGAAGCCTAGAGATTGAAGACCCGTAGAGTGACGAGCCAACTTAAGGATACGAAGGATACGCATAATTCTAAAGATCTGAACCACACGGCGGACATTCTGAAACTGCAGCACGCTCTTGTTGGACTCTGTTAGGAAGATGGTGACGTAGTACGGTAGGATTGCCAGCAGATCAATGACATTGAGAGGACCCTTGAAGAACTTCCATTTATTGGGAGAAGAGAGAAAACGAAGTAGGTATTCCATTGTAAACCAAGCAATACAAACAGCTTCCACGTGCGCTAGCTGTGGGTTATCTGTGGATTGGCCGAACTCATCGGTGCCCTGCAGCTCTGGGAGGGTGTTTAGAGACAGGGCAATGGTGGATAGTACAATGAAGAGAATGGAGATGATGGCCAAGATCTGAAAGACAGAACAAGATAAGTAATATGATTAAAGATTGCACCATTAGGGAATGAGACAAAGTACAATAAGACTTAAGATCAAAGAGGAGAAGACACTTAAACTGACAAACTCTGCTTGAGAACACCAGTACTTGCTACAAATATAAAAAGTGCATTGTAAAGTCATTGACAATTACAGCAAGAGAAGTAATTGTGTATTTTTTATTTACTATCTCTGTGATATTATAACAAATATCCTCTTGCAACTTTTAAAATCAATCCCACTTTTATTTAAAATTTTTTTTTACTTTATTTGGTCCTAAATACACATTCAATGTATTTCTTAAAGGTCAGGAAGGCAGTATGAAAGGGCTTAGAAGTGTAAGAGAATGCCAGTATTCTCACAGTGTAAAAAAAACCTCAAGTGAATGCCAAGCCGAGTGTGGGACTGGCTGAGTACTAATGGACTGAACTGAGTTGGATTACTTATTTATTTATGTCTGACGTATCCAGTATACTTACATCAGTAAGTGTGCTTGAGTGGATAATAATGTTTAGCAATCTATAAAATCACAATTGCGTCTACATATCTGGTCTAGATGACATTTATGATTCCAAACAATTTTAATAAAACAAAAATCAAGTAATCTAAGTTGGTTTCAGGGATAAATGTTTTGTATTTTTCGCATTAGAAATGTTGAGTCTATTGTAAAAGTTTAAAAGAAAGACTAAAAAACAGGTTATATACGTCATGGTAAATACCAGCATCTCTCAGGAGATCATTCAGTTAATGGTATGGGAGGAAGCAGTAGTAATACATAACACACACTATCTTGAAATATCTTAATGTTTTCACACTTCTAAAAATTAAATTAAAGGTACTTCCTTCAGCTATCAGGCTCTTACTCTTTTATAAGACTAGTAATCTCCCATTTTTTGCCTGACCATAGAATTGCAAAAATGCCCTAATTGGTTCTATTTCATAAATCCTAAAATAATACAACCCACAGCTTTGGTCAATTTTAAAAACAGGCATTAGGGGCACAAGCATGCCTGGAGGGCCAGGCCCGCCCATTCAAGTATTGGGCCCTCCAAGACAGATTACAACTCCTGTGTAAATTAAGTTGCAGCCATGACCCAAGACAGCCAACAGAGGATGCTGTAGACTGTTAATTGGGATTTTTGGTGGCAATAAAGAAGATACTTTGATATGGTTGTATGCCAAAATGAATATTAGAGCTTTGTTCTTGTTTAAAAAAAAACAAGAACAAAGCTAGCACAAACACAATGCTCACCAGTCTTAGAGAGGCAAATGAAAGAGAGGCAACCTTGAGCGACATTCTGGTCCAAACTTCATACCTGTTGGTGACGGTATGGAGTGTGTTGTTTGTTGTTTGCCAACCGCCAATAACCATCACAAAGAAGAAGAGCGCTGTGTAGTTTTAGGATACTATGAGCATGCTAACGGTTGTTATGATGAAAAGAGATTATTTTGGATTGTGGACATAAGACTTGGTGTGGATAAACTTTTATTTGAGCACATACACTGGATTATTGTGGATCTAAAACGAAAGTTTTTGTTTAAGATGACTTTGTTCTGTCAATGATAATAAGGCTTCAAACGGTGACTTGGACATTATTTTCTTTCTGAGTGGTTTAAAAAAAGCGTTTACTGTGTCTACAGTTATGATTTTATCCTTGACTGGCATACATCATTTCAGTCTCAAAAATCACAAAAAAGGCAAATCAGACCCGGAAGTTTGCATAAAAAGACGTGCACACACACAAACACACACACAAACCTACACACACACACACACACACCCACACACACACACACACACACACACAGACACACAAAATAAGTCACAACCCCCATCAGGGTGCAATCAGGTCATATAAGCAATCAGGAAGCAATCAGGTCATATAAGGTAATATCAATCACATAAAGCCTATAGCGGTAATGAGCTTTCTTAAGCTAGCCACTTAGAGAACTATTATTATGTTAACTGATGGTAAACGAGTTTAACACATTACCCTGTTGTACATGAACAATGCTGATCTTCAGTGATGTTTCCCTTGTCAAAGACGATTGATGCCAGATGAGGCTTCTCCCTCTTGCGTTGAGATCTGAAACTCTGTGCCTCTAATTTAAGTTTATTTTAATGTAATTAAATTAATGTTTCAGTTTGAAACTTTGTACATAGCAATCCATGGCCTAATGCCGAACTCTCTGAATGCTCCTCAAATATATTAATTATTGTTGGTTCCAAAAGTTGTCAAGAGTCTCTTCAGGAACTGTTTCGGCACTGACGGCTCTGATTGTAAACATGCAGTGAGCTGCCGACTTGAGTTGGCAACAGTAACTAAGGAGGCTTAGCAGGACTGAGCAACAGGTCAATTGTCCTTGGGTGTGAGTATGTGTGTGCATGGTTGTTTGTTCTGTGTGTCTCTGTGTTGTCCTGTGATGGACTGGCCTCCTGTCCAGTATGTACCCTGCCTCTCGTCCAATGACTGCCAGAGGTAGGCTTTTTAAAAAGCTGACATTTTAGTTCAGTGTTCTCATAACTGTTGAAAAAAGGGTGAACACCATGGTGAAATCGAAAGAGCTGTCTCAGGCCTTCAGAAAGCAGCTGATGAGTCTGGCGAAGGGCCTAAAGACGTCTCAAGAGAAGTTGAAACTACAAATGAAGGACAAATAAATTCACCCTGAAAACAGAATGCTAAAAGAAGTCCCCAAAAACCCTAAAATTTCATCATAAAATCTAAAGCTTCAACTGAACTTGCACACTCCGAAAGTAACTGAACAAAGTTATCTTTCATGTGAGGTGTGCATGGAGTTAACCTCCCCTTGCTAAGACAGCACGAAGGCCTATTATGGCCAGGCTAAAGTTTGCCCATTTTTAAATCATTTAAGTTGTTTGATGAATCATCATTCCGGCCTTCAAATAAAAATAATTTGAATAAGTCATTAAAACAACAAAATAAATATGACATTCATGAACATGATGAGCACATGTAATCTTCTCACAGAACTGTGTATTCCATTATCTAGTGTATCATTGTCTTCATGCTTCTGAACCGGCACTTGTCAAAAGTTCCTCAGATACTTTACCATTTCCAATAGAAATGTGTTAATTTGTTTGAAAATGTTTCCACAATCTAAATCAAATGCACCATTTAGATAGAGAAATGCCAGGTGATGAGTCTCCATTGCCTTTAAAGAGGATGAAGAACAGGATTACTTCATGAACTGCTGTCTGCAGTGGATGTTCTAACCCTAAATCTCGAAACAGCACAACTTAGAGAGATGAGTAGGTGGTTGTTGCTAGAACACTGAGCCTGTTTTGGCAGTAGCCCACACGCTAAAGGTTAGGATGTGGTGATTATATAAATCAGAGGATTGTTAAAATGATTCTGTAAGAGTAAGAACCATTGTACAGGGCAGTGTAGCATGGAGACATATTAAAAATTATTAAACATGGTGATTTTACTGCAATTTCTCTTGCTATAGAAACAGTAAAGCTACTTTTTTGAAAACTTTATGAAAACATTAAATCATGTACAGCTGTTTAAGACTTACTTAAAACTGTTCATCTAAATAAAGGAATATTAGCCACAGTTAAAGTGTGATTGAAAATTAATCTATCATATTCTCCAGAGTATAAGAAAGGCTAAAAAAAGCATCACTATCTACGACCAATCAGAACAGAAGGATTCTGTTGCCATAGCTTCACGGCAGGCATGAATAATAACCCTATCTGTTTATTTTCTTCCTTCTGTGTGTGTGTGTGTGTGTGCATGTGTGTGTGTGTGTGTGGATGTGTGCGGGTGTGTGTCTGTGTGTGTCCCCTTTCCCTTGTCCAAGAGCAAATCTATTTGAATCAAACACTTGAAGAGCAAAGGGGGTCTGAGACTGAAAGGTGAGGGTGAAACTAACAAGGGCAGCATACAAGGGAAGGGGTAGAGAGGCCACAGTGGAAATCATGATACTGTTTAACACAAAATTATTCCACATAAAGCAAATAACAGGATGTGCTGCTTGTGCTATCTACTGTACCTTTGTAAACACCAGGTATTAAAGGTCATCCACTGGGTAGGAAACACATTTTGTAATAAGCCTCAAAGGAGATGCAGAGGGGCGCTCCTGACAGATTCCAAACTTACAGCTGGGAGAGATAGCAGCTAAGCAAGGGCAGGAGCAAAAAAAGGGCAGAGGTAATAGGATTGAGAGGCTATAAAAAGATTGCTAATGATGATACACCGATGCTCCTGTGTAATGTTTTGGTGATGAGGTTAAGTTCCACCAGGAAACCCTGCACATTTCCCCCTGGATGCGGTGCCGTGGCTTCTGTTCTCTCTGAGCATTCATCCAGCCTGCGCATCTTAACATCTGTCTTCCCTGGGTTGTTTTAATGTCACATGGCTCTAATTTAATAAATCTACTTAACTCCACAGCTGAAACAAACCTTTAGGCAAACAAATGAGACTACAAACAAACACCTGTCAAGAGTGAGAAAGGAATGGGGAATGGGATCAGGCTCAAGAAAGGATTCTAATAGCATCAACACAAATACAGGCTATTTATGTGCTCTGTGTTGACTGAGAGCAAGGAATTGGGAAGATTTCCAGCTGGATCTGACCTGACTGATGACAGGTCAGGTTTTTCCGATCAGTGAATGCACCATGTTGCTGTTACCAGCAACACTCTTCAGTGTGGATGTTGTCAGTGAAGACTTAGCAAAATATTTTCATCATCAGGGAGGTGTTTAAAAATGTTAGGAGAAATACAGAAATGTAAGAGGCAATTTCAACGCAAACTGTATTTCTTTCAACATGTTGAAACATGTCTGCAGATCCTTCTAGCACCGAGAGAGAGTAAAACGTTCAGCAGATAACAGGAAAGCTGAATTGAGTGCAGTAAAGTTGCTCTGATTTCTCCTTTTGAGATGCCATTCTCTGTTATGGAACATGACAGATTTAGTGATGTCAACATGACATGTTAAAAACTTTTATCACCAAAGATAAATCGTCAAGCAGTTGAAACACGAAAAAAGGCTGATCAACAACTAAAATAAGGGATTGATTTCTGTAATCATATGGAATATTTCCCCACTAATTGATGAGATATTATAAACAACTTTCAAAACACCATTTTTAATCAAATAAAAATAAAATGTTTGAAAATAAATTCTTCTTTTAAATTGTTTTATGATCTTTTTAAGATTAATGTCTCATTCCTATGAGAGACAAATGTCGCTTTTGGTTAAATGGAAACAAATTACAACTATATTTGCCAGGGGTATCAATAATTTTCATCTTAACTGTACTTTCTCTTCAAGAGTCAGCACACAACTTCAGTTAATACTGCTAGAAACTATTGATTAGGCCTGAAATCTAGGTGTAGTAATGGACTCAGACCGGAACCTCAAAGGTCACACAATCAATCAATCAATCAACCAACCAACAAACCAACCAACCAACCAACCAACCAACCAACCAACCAACCAACCAACCAATCAATCAATCAATCAATCAATCAATCAATCAATCAATCAATCAATCAATCAATCAATCAATCAATCAATCAATCAATCAATCAATCAATCAATCAATCAATCAACAAATCAATCAATCAACCAATCAATCTATCTATCTATCTATCTATCTATCTATCTATCTATCTATCTATCTATCTATCTATCTATCTATCTATCTATCTATCTATCTATCTATCTATCTATCTATCTATCTATCTATCTATCTATCTATCTATCTATCTATCTATCTATCTATCAACCAACCAGTCAATCAATCAATCAATCAAACCTTATTTATAAAGCACTTTTCATACAACAATTGCAGCTCAAAGTGCTTTAGAGAATTAAAATTACCCCACAAAGACCACATTCCCATCCCTTGCCCACATAATTAAAAGAATGATTAGTTATACCTCCCTCCCCCAGACCCAACCTTCCTGCACGCACACACTTAAGAGCAGCAATAAAAAGGACATTGTGCTGAGTAATGATGAGCCAGGTTAGGAAATCCCATCAAGGAGCCATCTGCATCAGCAGCAGCACATCAACAGCAGCAGCCAAGGAACTGACCCAGGGTGCCCAGAGGAGGCAAGGCCGAGACCCAACTCCACCGAAGAGCTACCTGGAGAGCACCCAGGCAGCCACAGCCGACCACTACTCCTGAGGCAGAGGGCTCCCATAAAGAAAACACTGGAAGGAAGATTAAAAGATTAAAATATAAAAATAAACAGTGGATAAATATGACAAGATTAAATAGTAAAACGCTGATAAAATGTATCAAGTAAAACATGGAGAGCAATAAAACAGACTATAATAAATAATAATAAATAATTAAATTAATAATAACTAAAATAACCCTAAAATTGATTCTAAAACATACGGGGAGCCAATGCAATGAATTTAAGACAAGTGTAATGTGCTTCTGCCTCCTGGTCTTCATCAGGATACATGCTGCTAAATTTTGTAGAAGTTGCAAACCTGAGATACTCTTTTTGGGAAGACCAGAAGCAGGGCATTATAGTAATCAATTCTACTGGAGAAAAAGGTATTAACAAGATCAGTCTTCTTTCATCTGAAGAACATTTCTAGGATTAAAGGACTAATGTCACAACGGAACCTTGAAAAATTCATCCATGCATTTATCCTTAGTTGGATTGCTACGCTGCAGGGGTCTCTAACCCTGGTCCTCCAGAGCTACTGTCCTGCAGGTTTTAGACGAATCCCTGCTCCAACACAGCTGAATCAAATGGATGGCTTGTTAGCAGGCCTTTGCCAAACTTGATGGAATGTAATTTAATTATTTGATTCAGCTATTGGAGCAGGGATGCAACCAAAATCTTCTGGACAGTACAGTAGCTCTTGAGGACCAGGGTTGGAGACCCCTGGATTACTGCAATAGTATCCTCATAGGCCTGCCTAAAAAGTCATTCAGACAGCTACCGCTGATCCAGAACACTGCTGCTCGAGTCCCCACTAGAACCAAGAAAGTAGAGCATATCAGCCCCAGTCTAAGGTCTTCACACTGGCTCCCTGTAGCTCAGAGAATAGACTTCAAAATACCTTTACTAGTCTCTAAATCATTGAATGACTTAGCACCAAAGACTTGCTGCCACTATACCGACCCCCCAGACCACTCAAGTCTTCCAACTCTAGTCTACTAATCATCCCTAGAATTAGAACCAAACATGGAAAAGCAGCTTTCATTTTCTATGATCCCCTTATCTGGAACAAACTGTCAGACCACTGCAAAGCTGCTGAAACTTGATTTCCTTTAAATCAAAGCTAAAACCCCACCTGTTTAGATCTGCCTTTGAGTAAGTGATTAATAATAGTTGGACAAACAACCATGCACACACATACTTAGACTAGTGTCTCTAATGTTTTGTTTTATGCTTTTTTTGCTGCTTTTATTTTACTTTATCCCCTAATGATATACAGCACCTTGAATTGCCTTGTTATTGAAAGTGTGCTATACAAATAAAGTTGCCTTGCCTTCTCTTATAAATACAAAAAGACTGCTGTCTAGGTAATGTAGCTGCACTCACTGAACTAATTGCTAATATAAGATGCTAAGTGTAAAAGGATAACTGCAAATTCATGCTGCATTGGTTTGAAAAGGGTAAAATCTCGTCCTATAGCAACTGCTCTCTCACAGAGTGTCATTATCTCTGACTGCTGGATGCAGTGCTGTGAAAAATTATTTTTAATACTGTACCTCTATCTTCCTATGTTTTAGTTCTTGAAAAGAAATCATAATCAGTTAAAATGGGTGTAAACTGAGCTCAATTGAGGGGAAAGACAGACAAAATCTTAATCAGTGCATAGGTTTCAGGACCTTTCAAAGTGGACTTTAATGGCTGTCAAAGCAAAGATTATGTCCTTTGTGTCTTTGAACACTCATTATTATACTATGGGGAAGGGTAGAAAATCACACTTACTGTGATTGGATACACCTTGGTGGCCAACTAGAAGGAAGTTATATAAAAGTATGGAGGTATTTTAATTTGAAGGAGAGCAGAAGATAACATCTGCTTTAGATATAGATAAAGAGAGGGGACATACTGACGGGAAATCCCACTGTGACACTAAACAAAGCCAGATCACTCTGGTTTTTGTCTCACAAGGCATATGGTATGGTGGTTCAGCAGACACAATATTCCACAGAGAGTAACAACATCTTTGGGACAAGGTGACACCAGAAGCTCATTAGGATGTTAGAGAACATGTCTCTGACCGAACAAATATGCATATTTTATTAAACAAAAGAAAGGGTTATATTAACTATGCTGATTGCATAAACTTCATTGTATAAACACAGGCATTCATGTTTAGGATTTTGACAACTGTACGTTTATGCAGTTATTTCTGGACATTCTGCTGTGCCTCAATGACAACTCTGTAAAACATGCAGTGACCTAGTTTCAGACTGGCTATGTCCCAACAGCTGTGACTTTTTCCCTCCCTTGCATTATCAGTTCTTGTCAGGGGATTTCACTATTAATATATCTATTCACCTGGAAGAAATCAACTCCAAACCCCTTCCATCCATATTGAAATAGAATAATTCTCGCAAAACGAAAAATTTAGTTTTATATAAATCGACTATATGTTGGAATGTGAAAAGCAGAATCACTAGTTATGAGAATATCAGCCAAGACTCACACTTTATTTAAAAAGTTACTTAGCATCGCTGTATTGCCAGTTGAGACCTGCTCTGTTGTAAAAACCTTTAAGCATTTCTGTAATGCTTACAAAAGAAGCATTCACAACAGGAGTGTGGATAAACATTTCTCATTGGGATATGTCTTTAGTGCTGTTTAAGAAAAAGCCAATTTGTGGCTGCTAAATTTGATGCTAAATCATAGCCGGTATAAGCCTTTATGGGGTCACAAACAGATCTTGATTTGGTGGTCTCCCAAACTACAACCAGTTAACACATTCCAGCTTATACCCCGCCTTTATCACCTGTGTTAAAACATTTATGGATTATACATCTGACATGACCATTATCATAGCATAACTGGAAATTTTTGTTAGACATTGATCATATTACATAAACTGACTTAATAACTAAAACTGTATAGCTTGTATCAGATTCATTGCACATTATTTTTAACACCTTGCGAAAGGTCAATCCAAGCATCAGACTGGGGACGAAAGGGGGCTAACCTTGATATAGGAACCTCAAGGAGGAAAAGAGAGGAGAACCTTAAAGTCCTAGCTGGAACATGGTGGTGCAACAGCTCAGACAAATAAGAAGGAGCCAGGCCATTTAAAGCTTTTAAAAACAAGTAACATTTTGAACATGATTCTATAACTAACGGGCAGCCAGTACAAAGCAGCAAGGGCATGGTTAAAATGCTATTGCCATCTACCACCATGCCATCAACAAACGAGCTGCTGCATTATGAGCATTTTGTAAATGATGAAGAGATGATTGTGGTAGTCCAAGGTGCAGGGAATTACAGTAATCAAGCCGAGACATGATAACAAGATGGATGACCTTTTCAAATTCATTTTTAGGCAGGTAGGGCTTAACCTTACTAGGTAGCCTCAAATGGAAAAAGACACTCTTAGCAACAGAGCTTATCTGTTGATCTAATATATCAATCCATACTCGAGGTTCTTGGCATACGAACAAGTGTAGGAGGTAAGTGGACCAAGAACACTGTCAACACTATTTAAAAGCTCGGGTTTACCAAATAAAAGAATTTCAGTTTTTGGATTTGTTTAAATTTAAAAAACGTGATGCCATCCAAGCTTTTAAGTCTTTAAGACAGTTTAACAAACAGTCACCCTCAGATCTCAAGGGGAGATAGATGTGAACATCATCGGCAAAGCAATTATAGGAGATATCATATTTCCTAAAAATAGAGCCCAGAGGCAACATGTACAGGGAAAACAGCACCGAACCAAAAATAGATCCCTGTGGGACCCCACAATTAAGGGGAACTTCCAATGAGGAGAGCTGGTCAATGTGAACAGAGAAAAATATTCCTTCCAGGTATGGCCAAAACCAATTTAAAACATTGTTCCTGATACCAACACACTGCTCCAAACAATGCAGAAAGATCCCATGATCAACGCTATCAAAAGCTGCAGCATGGTCCAAAAGAACCAAAGCTGCAGAGCTACCCGATTCAACACTTACAAGTGGATCATTAAAAATCCTCAATAAGGCAGTTTCAGTGCTGTGGCGAGACTTAAAACCAGACTGAAACTTTTCTAAAATGTCATTAAAATCCAGGTGAGCCTGTAATTTTAACAGTTCCTTTTTTTCCCCAGGAGTTTAGAAATAAAAGGAAGCTTAGAGATGGGCTTATAATTAACCAAGGCTGAAGGATTTTTATTAGGTTTTTGAAGGAGAGGCTTTACAGGAGCCTGCTTGAAGGCACCTGGAACACAGCCAGATGACAAACATTTGTTTATCAAAATTAATATGACCGATAAAGCTAAAAGCCCCTTTAATTAAAGAGGGGTGGACACTGTCGAAGGCAGAATAAAATAATCACTTATTACAGCCAAACTACAATGAATTCCAACTCTGAATATGCAACTAACTGAACCTTAGAGCACATGAGGTAGATGACAACACCAGATGTCACACCTGTCAGACAAGAACAGGAAGCTGAGGCTGCAAATACACACAGGCTCACAATAATGGACAATAACAGAAAGGAAAGATGTTGCCTAGTCTGATGTGTCTCTGTTTCAGCTGAAATGGTTGGAAACTTCTCATATCTCTGAGGTGACAACTTTAAAACATTATCATGTATATTAGAGATTAGACCCATGGGGAAGATATGATACAGTTTAAGTTTTGTAGTTATTCTGTTACCCAAAATTTGCTTTATTTCTGCACTAATTTTATAAAGCAGTTTACACAAAACATGTGCAGGAGCAATAGTCCCCAGCTGTTTTTTTAGGTTTCAAACGTCCTGTCATGTCTTTTTACATACTATGTGATTTCTTCCTTCTGTTCAAAATGCACTTTTTCACTTATCTTCGTTTGCTGGTATCGAGTTTCCTTTAAAAAATATTTTTCTTCTTTTCCATCATGTATTTTTTTTCATGTAATGAAAATCCAACAATTTGCATGGAGGGCAAAAACTGCACTTTTCATCAGTTTTAAAAAAATAGAGAGATACTTTATCTGCAAAATCTGATTTTTAAGTGGTTAAAGGTGATGATAATGATGGCATTCATTAAAACAACTTGTAAAATATGTTGATACATAATGTTTTTATGGCAATCATTAAAAGGGCATTTTTTGAGTCCAAAGGTTATAGAGACCGGAACCCTGAAGAGTGAACAGAAAACTCCAGGCCCTAACCTGATGAGGCATTCTTCAAAACTGTATAAATAACATCTGAATAGAGGAATAAAGTTGTAATTGTGTATTCAAATTAAAAAGTGATCCTGCATATTTTAAAACAAAGCATTTATACCACAAATGCAATAAATTAAATTATGTAACACAAAAAACATAAAACGTGCAATATTACATCCTTTTCATTTTCCCTTTTTAAATAAAAGAAGGGTTTCTGATTTCCATTACAGGGGGCATTGCAGCTGGATTTCTCAATTTTTCAGCCCATTTGAATTATTTGTTCTGGGTAGGATTTACATAAATACGGGTGAGTCTTTGCTTAAATGGATGCATAACAGCTAATTTAAATGAAGGCTAACTACGGCAGTGCCAAGATAAACAATTAAGGGAGCAGATTTACCTTTGTGTTAAGTTTCAGAAATAGATGTAAGTTTGCAAACAGTAAACACCTTTGTGCATCTATTCCTCTGTTTACAGTTCCATCAAAAAAATCTGTTTTTGGTTGGTAATTTCTATATTTTTATTTTTTAAATACTGTCTATATTTGTTAGAAATATGTAAAGATTCACATATATGTAGAGATTCATCAGGCTGTCGCTAGCAATGCCAATTTTCAGTTTCCTTTGATGCCCGACCTGATTCTGATTTTGACCTATTCTAATTATTTACAAGATTCTCTGCTAAAGTTTTTAGATAGAGAGGAATTCATAAAGTAAAGAAAGAAAATTGTATTTGCAGGCCAACAATGGTGGGAGTTCTTAGTTTTCATATCTGTAAAGATTAAAGAATGGGTAAAAAAACTGCATGTTTCAATAAGACATTACAATAAGCCCACATTTCTGTATTAACATGTTGTTGTTTTTTTATAATGGTCTAAAGTAATATTCTAATCTTAAATCTTGTGTTTTCATTAGCAAAATTATTATAGAAAATTATCATAAATAACAAAAATAAAGGCTTGAAGACAGTCTGTGTGTAATTATGTTTCATTTGGTTAATTGAGTTAGTGAAATAAATGTACTTTTTAAATGATTAAATATACTAATTTGTTGAATATGAATCTATATACTTTTTGCATGTCAACCACCATTAGCATGGAGATTATTGCAACACTGAGGTGCAACAGTAAGAAATACCAATGAAAAAAGTCAACTAAGTCAGTAGTTGCAACATACTCCTATACAGTAACACCAAAAGTTGGGATGAGCTAATACCCGCCTCTACAAGCTATAATCCAAGAGTAAGAATCAATAGTAAGCATTATAAGTGGGGATGACCCAATCATGTGATTTTTAAATGATCAGAATCAGGTGGAAATGATATATATAACCTTATAAAACCACAAGCATGACGTTTTAAATTCATCCTGAGATAGAGATTGTCAAACAGAATGGCAGTAGCTTAGTTTTAATTTCCACAAGTTCAAGTACATCAATATTCACTGTTGCATTAATGACAACAACAACGTAACGTCATACAATTTATGGCAGGCGGGGAATTCACACAACACAATAGTGAGCTGCTAGCTAGTAGCTCAATGCAGGGCAAACGTGTCGCCTCATTAGAATAAAAACGTCAGCAGTTTGGATGTATTTTAAACAGAACAGCGAGGGCAGCACAGCAGCCACTTGTAATGTGTGCAAATTAGGCATTTTGCGTGGTGGAAAAGACTGAGCTGCATTCAACACTGTGAATCTGATACGCCACTCTGACAAAAACACTGAGCAAGCCGACACCGAAATATACTTAAAAAGAATAAGGATAAATTACCTAAGGAGAGAGAAAAGGTCAAAAAGATCATTGCCAAGACAGCCGGGCTGATCGCAGTGGATGACGAGCCACTATTTGTGGTTGCAAACATCGGAATTTGCAGTCTCCAGGAGCACCTGAAGCCACGGTATGAGATGCCTTCTTGTCACTACTTTACATATACAGCTCTGCCGGGCATTCACAACAAGCTACATGACTGCCTGCTAGTTCTTTTATCAACGGTGCCTGCTTTTGGGGTTACCAGACATTTGACGTTTGTCTGTTTGTCCGATTTGCTGCACAAAGGGCCAACTAAAGTTGTATTTACAATGTGCGACCTTGCATGTGCAACACCTTAGCAAATCTCACATGGTAGAGCATCATATACACAATGTAAAAAAACTTACAAGGACAACTTGGATGTGTTGTCCTTTTTCTTTTTATTATTTTAATTCATTGTGGAAGAATTGGTTCGGTGCTCGGTATCAGTAGATACTCAAATTTAAATGACTCGAATTCGTACTCTGGGGCAAAAACCCTGTGACCTAATTATAAGGTACTAAAATGAGAATACATTTGGTGTAAGAAATGGATATTTACAGCTTTTATTTACAATGTAACTAACACATCTGTTTCTTTGACAGAGCGAAATAATAGTTCTAGTAGTTCTAGCTCAGGTGGTATTCTCCCAGTACATCAGCTGTGGTGAGATCCCAAAGAGATTTCAGGAACTCCCAGCCTCCCAGTGCTCTGGCATCTTGCCACCTTTTCCGTGGCAGCAACTGGTACTAACACCCATTCTCCTGGGACTAACCACCACTCCACTATTGTGCTTTAGTGGCGGAACTTCTTGTTCCTCTGAGCCCCAGTGCCATTGTCGGCACTCTGCCAGGGCTCACCCTTAGAAACACATTAAACCTTCATAATGATGACAGCTAGTACTTTTTAACTTCCACCTAAGCCTTTAAACAGGCTGGGGCTGAAGAGGTGTCGGTTTCTGTTTTCGGTTGAGTGAATCCAGGTCTTGTTTGAGCTCCAAGATCCCCCGACAGCTGACTTGCTTTCTCATCATCCTTGGAGCCACATCGCGGGCCACAGGGATGCGATGCAACACACTCTCTCCAACCTCAACTGCTCGCCACTGTCACCATGACAACCCCCTCGAAGCTTGACAGGAGGTGGCGACATGGACCTGCTTGTGAAAAACAAGTCTGACAGAATCTCCTTCTTTGTCTTTTCCTCCCTTCTGTCCCCGTATTTATACCTTTCTGAAAGCTTAATAAGCCTTGAATCATCTATACTACTTTAGTCTCTTTTCTGTATTTCTTCTGCTTTTTGTATTCTATCACAGCATTTCAGTTCATATGGTTAATAAAGCAGTATTATTAATGGAAAATGTTAAAAAGATTTCCTAAATGTGTATGCAAGGCACTATTTTCATTTGCAGATGTTGGCACCACACAATTGATCTTTAATCTTCTTTTTGGCGGGCGTCGCCATTACTACACCACTGATCTTCATTTTATACAAGATGTTATTGCCAGTGGTCAATACTATGCGAGTAATAATGTGGAATAATTCACACCCTTGATTCCGAATGTAGAACGGCTCTGCTTTTCCGCCTGTGAAAAGAGACGGGGTTTCCATAGAGACGGGAGGAGACTGTGTCTTCCACAATTCCCCCAGCATGATAGCTTGAAATACACAGACACATTTGCAGTGGCTCAGCTGTAGGCTCCCCACCCTGAATCACCTCTTAACTTTGAACAGCAGAGCCTTGTTTGCCTTAACCTCCAAACGTCTTGCCAAGGCGAATCACTTGCATCTTGTGGTTCTTCCTGAGGGATTTTGCCAGAAGCTAGAATATCATGACCTTGATTCTTTGACATTAAAGTAAAGGCTCTTTGGTCTTCTTATATAGATCACAGGGATGTGACCGATACATATTCTTATGTTTAGGATAAATGTTTTAAAATATCATTAACATGACTATTATGTTTCAGAGAACTGTTCAACACAAAATCTTTTGTTTAAATATTATTTTCCACGTAGTGTTGCACTGGTATTTTAAAAAGATGTTTATCAGAACAAGAAAACCAGAGTAAATACAAAGACCTGTTTTAAATTAATATTTCATTTATTATGGGAATAATAGCGATCTGAACCAACCTTCCCCTATATGACTGCACCCCCTCCCCTCCCCCAAATCCCTGTGTGGAAAATCATGAATGAACTACAATTAAACACATTTTCTGGTTAGATTTAAGGAGCCACATCCAGGGTTGATTATTGTCAGATCTGAAGAACCTAATGAAAACAAAACACTAAAATAATACCTGTCTGACAACATCATGTAAGCCCAAAAACTCTCTAAAAGCAAAACATATTTTCCTGATCTAAACAAAACCATGACCAGAAAAAAAAAAACTAAGTTACTGGCTGATGAGACAAAGGTAGAACTTTATGGAACATGAATGACTAACAGTGAAACATGGTGGTGGTTAGTTCAATGGTCGTGGGCTGCTTTTCTTCTTGAGGCCTAAAGAACATATGGTAATTGGTGGAACCATAAGTTCCGCACTCCACCAGAAAATGCTTAAGGTTCATGTCCAGTCATCAGTACATGACTAAAAGCTCAAGGATTTTTGTGTTTTGCAGAAGGACAAGAACTCAAACTAGCACTAGCACAAGTATCTCTAAATGAATTAAATCAAATGAACACAATGACATTTTTACTGTAGCCTAGTGAAATTCCTGGCTTAAGTATGATTTAAATGTTATGGCATGACAGCCTGGCAAGCCATCCTATATAAATAAATATATAGTCCGGTCAAGACCCATTGACAGCGCTCAGTCATAGGGGTGGAATCTACGGTTGTCTTTCAAACTGTCTCTGCACGCAATTGGACAGCGCTAGGACCAATCAGAGCAATTAACAATGTTACGTATTCATTGCAATGCAAATCAGTCAATGGGGCAGTCTGCCTTTCTTTGTTGTTTTGCTCCATCGCAACTCTGCCTTCATTGTAAAAAAAAAAAAGCTCTGCCATAAGGCAAAACCCGGAAACGTCTCTGTACAAACATAGAGCGCTGTGATTGGCCCAGCCTACAGTTAGCCGACCCAATGGTAGACCTGCTGAGGCTAAAATTGAGAGGTTTGTCTAGATGTCTAGGCTAGTGGCATGGCACCTAATGAACTGTTAATGTTTGACAACACTCTAGAGTGGCTAAATTAAAACAGTTCTGCAAAAAAAGTGGGCTAAAATTCCTCCACAGTTATGTAAAACACTACCTGCCAATAATCACAAAAACTTTTGCCTATTGAATCTAATTTTGTCAAACTATTACATAAAGAGCAGTTTCTGTTCCTAATCACAATACTTTTCTCCATGCTCCATGCACACACAGTTGTCATTTAGGCTCCACTTCCAATGTTAATTTTGTCACACACATTTCCACCATTCTTTCATTGATATTTAATGTTAGCAAGGATTTCTTTAGTAATAAGCACTTGAAAACGTCTGTATACCATTATAATTTAATTAACTAAATCAATTTCGTGCATTTTGCAATTTAGAACACTCCATAGGAAGTACATGGAATTATTGAAGTCTGAAACAAGCCATAATTTGGGATATTTATCGAGCTTCTCTCTAATTTGTGCAGTCAAAATGCACGACCCTCTCAAAGCAAACCACTGAAGTAGGTATGAAATCCTTGCTTACACCATCCATCTTCTGAATGAATCCCACCTCATCTCCTCTGCTCTTCAATTATTCATGCATTTCAGATGAAGAAGAGAATCCAGACTAAGCATCTATATTTAAACTCCGACTGGTCCTTGGTGGTTATATAATTAGAAACAGTATAGAATCTGGCCTGTTACGCTAAAGGATGCTGTTTTCTGTAGGGATTCTATCTTGGGGTTCAATGCAACTGTAATTACTTGAAGAAGATTAAAGTAAGATATATCAGTGAGTTGTAGAATTATTTTCTGATATTCGGACAACTATGCAAGAAAACCTGCTCCTACTGTCTAAAGAATGCACTTGAAATAGTTTTGTCTTGGTGTACTGTAACATGCTGGCAAAAATACAAAAAGCCAATATTGTACAGATATTCTGCTTCTACATTAATGAATGTATGATGCAGTTCAAGCAGCCTCACAGTTTATAATAATTTATTTATTACGGAAAACAGAGAACATCCTGGTATGCTCTCCAAACATCAGCGCGAAGAGAAAAAAAGTAAATAGAAGAAAAGCATTGATTTGAAATCCAAAGAAAGGATCAGACAGAGAAAGACACAAAGCTCCCCTGTAAATACAGTCAATCAGCACCAGTGCCTGAATAGGAGGCAGCTGCAAGTCTCACGGTAATGACAGCTACCATGGTGATGGTGACAGTGAAGTTTTAAACATTTCAGAACTGACTCTGAAAGAAAAGGAGAACTAAGGAGCAAGAGAGTGGAAAAATTTCACAAGAGACAAAGACAATAAGTCAAGAGAACTCGAATGATAGATGTGAACTTTTCTGTTTACAGAGCAGTCGTCATGCAAAGAAAGATTACTCTTTATGCACCAGTGACTATGTTCAACATAGTAACACTACAATATTCCTTGCATTATATCTTATAGGAGCTCGGGTTAGTGGCCGTTTCATGTTACTGCTGTTAATCCCTTTGAAATGTACACACAAATTAACATGCAAATCCTTAAAGCTTTGGTGAACAGACAGCTTGAAGCAAAGTGGATGCAATTTAAAGGTACACCGACAAATTCAATTAAAATGGGAACAAGTCTGAATGAGAAGCAGTTAATGTAAATTAATCTGCATGAAAAAGACTGACTGTTAAGCCTTGCTCTCCCTTAGCATTTTTTTTGGGAAAAATGTCTGAAAGTCGCAGAGAAAAGCCCCCATCTTGTTTTTCCACATTTCATCCCTTTGCTTTGTGGTGTAATTATAACTGGGAGTTTTTTAAAGATGCTCCTAGATGATAAGATAATTTAATTGAAGATTAACCTAATTTGTATAGACTTGAACTCTTGCTATGTTTGTAAGCAAGTCTGGAGCAGTAAAATATACTTTAGTCCTGAAAGTTTTTAAAAACATTTTCACATATTACTTTTGCAACATCTCAGCCTTTTTTCAAACATAATTCTACATACCCACCAATCACAATATATAATATCATTAGATCACATTTTCCCTTCAGAACTGCCTAAATCCTTCATGGCAATGATTCAATAAGATGTCAGAAAGATTCCTCAAGGATTTACATCCAAGGGTGACTGTGGCTCAGTGGGTAGAGTAGTCATCTTGTAATCAGAAGGTTGGTTCCTCCAGTCAATGTGCCCCTGGGCAAGACACTTAACCCCCATTTGCCTACCGATCTGTATGTCGTTGTATGAATACATGCGTGTTTGTGAGTGCAAATGAAAGAATGTGGCTCGGGTGTAAAGGACTTTGAGTGGTCAGTAAGAATAGAAAAGCCCTATAGAAGTTCAGTTCATGTACCATAATGATGTTATAGCACCATCCAGCTGCTGCAGATTTGATGGCATCTATGTTCTGAATCTCCTCTTCTACTATTTCCCAAAGCTGCTCCATTGTACGGGTCCCTAATTAGCCACCGGTAGAGGGCAGAGGAGTAAACAATAAAATGTCTAGTAATTTCTGTGGTATTGACGAACAAAGCACGGAAATGTTAATGGACTGATTTTTTTTTTAAACAATATGCTATTCATACTGGCTATGCAGATCACTTTACACTGGGGCCATATCCATCTATTTATAATCACAAAAATGCACACATTCATTTACTGATAAACAGATAAGTTGGCAACTTGGGGTTAACTGCCTTTCCTAGAGACAAATTGCAATTTGGCTGGAATCAAACCCACACCTTTCTGATTGTACAACAACTACACTACCCAATGAGCCACACACACACAGCAGCTCTGTGGAAACTGGAACGATCAGTGTGCTTCCATCAGTGAATTTGACAAGACAAAGCAGGGCAACTTTATTTGCATAGCACACTTTAAACAAAAAGGCAATTCAAAGGGCTTTGGGTGATTAGGGGATAAAAAAACGACAGTAATAGCATAACACACAACATTAGAGACACATAACATATGATCACATTTTTAAAACCTATGACATTCCAGTCATTATTTGTTGCTGACTCAAAGGTGGCTCTAAACAGATTTGAGAGCTTTAATTTAAAGGAACTCAGTGTTTCAGCAGCTTTGCAATGGTCCTATAGTTTGTTCCAGATAAGGGGAGCATATGAACTGAAAGCTGCTTCTATATTTTTGGTTCAAATTCTATGGATGATTAGTAAACTAGAGTATAAAGACCTGAGTGGTCTGGGGAGTTGTTATAGTGACACATCTTCAACATACTTTGGTGCTAAGCCATTCAATGATTTATAAACTAGTAAAAGTATTTTGAAGTCTATTCTCTTAACTAGAGGGAGCCAGTGTAAGGACTTTAGAACTGGGGTGATATGCTCTACTTTCCTAGTTCAGGTGAGAACGCGAGCAGCAGCGTTCTGGATCAGCTGCAGCAGCCACTGATTGACTTTTTAGGCAGACCTTTGAGGACACTATTGCAGTGATCAATCTGACTAAATATAAATGCATGGATTAGTTTTTCAAGCTCCCGTTGCAACATTAGTCCTTTAATCCTAGAAATGTGATAGAAGGCGATAGAAGGCTGACCTAGCTATTGCTTTTATGTGACCCTGGAGGTTCATGTCTGAGTCCATTACTACACCTAGATTTCAGGCTCCTAAATAGGAGGGGCCCCAGGATGGAGCCCTGGGGAACCCCACATGTAATTTCTGTCTGTTTTGTAGAAACATTGCCTATTGACACAAAGAAGTTCCTGTTCTTGAGGTGAGACTCGAACCAGCCAAGTACTGTACCAGAGAGTCCGACCCAACTCTCCAGTCATTCCAATAGTACATAATCAAATCAAATCAAACTTTATTTATAAAGCGCTTTTCATACAAGAAGTTGCATCACAAAGTGCTTTACAGCACTGATCAACAGTGTCAAATGCAGCACTAAGGTCCAACAATACCAGAACTGTGGTTCTACCACAGTCTGTATTTATGCAGATGTCATTGAAAACTATGACGAGGGCAGTCTAAGTGCTGTGGTGCGCGTGGAAACCATACTGAAAAACATAAAAAATGGTTGGTTATTGTTAGGAATGTATTTAACTGTTGAAACAGCTTTCTCAATAATCTTGCTGATGAATGGAAGACTAGAGATTGGCCTGTAGTTCTGCATTAACGTGTTGTCCAGATTATTATTTCTTCAGCAGTGGTTTAATAACTGCTATTTTTAAAGCCTGAGGGAAGACACCTGACAGGTAGGATGAGTTAACTATTTAAATCAGATCAGACCTAATGACAGGGAAAGTTTTCTTAAGGAAAACTGTGGGTAGGATATCGAGGAAGCAAGATGAAGACGAGCTTAATTGGGTTATGATTTCATCAAGGTTTTTTTGGTTTAGTTTTTTGAATTCAGTCATTTTCTCTACATTGGTGTTGAGTGGGGAAAACAGTTGTAATAGGTTTGGTATTGAGGTACAGACTGACTGTCTAACTGTCAGATTATTTTCAGTAAAAAAGCTGGAAAATGCATTGCAACCCCTGTTGGAATTTAGTTCAGGGGCTGCTGTCACTGGAATATTAGTTAATCTCTTAACTGTTGCAAATAAAGTCTGCACAATTTTTTTGTTTTTATCGGTAATTTTAGAAAAGAACGATTCTCTTGCATCTTTCAAAGATAAGTGATATCTGTCTTTGTAGATTTTATAGTGAACCTGGAGTTAATGTGTATATAGAAAACGTTTATCTAGGAGCGCTTCTTGGACTCAAAAGAGTATGTTTGAGGTGCTCTTTGGATGGGAGAAATTCAGTTGAAAAGGCAAAAGGAACTCCAAGGCACTCTCATATAGAAAAAGTTAAAAAGCAGTGCCGAAACGCGTTGGAGTTTTTTAGTGAGGTTTATGTGACCAAGCCGCTACAATAAAGGCTTTTTAACTTTTTCTATATGAGAGTGCCTTGGAGTTCTTTTGCCTTTTCAACTTAATGTATATATAGTTGATGTATGATGGAGCTTGATTATTAAGGGCTTTGTATGTAAGAAGAAGGATCTTAAATTCTATTCTGGATTTAACAGGGAGCCAATGAAGGGAAGCTAAAACAGGAGAAATGTAATCTCTCTTTTTATAATTCATCAGAACTCTTGTTGCCGCATTTTGGATCAACTGAAGGCTTTTAATGGCATTTTGTGGACTACCTGAATTACAGTAGTCCAGTCTTGAGGTAACAAATGCATGGACTAGTTTCTCAGCATCACTCCTGGACAGGATGTGTCTAATTTTAGCAATATTCCGGAGGTGAAAGAAGGAAATCCTAGAAACCTGTTTAATATGGGATTTAAATGTCAAGTCTTGGTCAAAAATAACGCCGAGGTTCTTTACGTTATTACTGGGGGCCAATTTAATGCCATCCAGATGAAGTGATTGTCTAATTAGTTTCTTTTAAAGAATTTCTGGTCCAAAGACAGCAACTTCTGTCTTGTCAGAATTTAAAAGCAAAAAGTTTAGATTCATCCATGTTTTTATGTCTTTCAGACATGCCTGTAATCTACCTAACTGACTGGGTTCATCAGGATTTATGGATAAATATAGTTGTGTATCATCGGCATAGCTGTGGAAATGTATCCCATGCTGTCTAATGATTCTACCAATTGGAAGCATATATATGGTGAAAAGAATTGGTCCAAGCACAGAACCCTGTGGAACTCCACAAGTAACCCTTGAGAGTGAAGAAGATTTATCATTTAGATGAACAAACTGGAATCTGTCAGACAAATATGATTTAAACAAGCCTAGTGCTGTTCCTTTACAACATGTTCAAGCCTTTCTTAAGTTAATGTAGTCTCGGGTAGAATGAAGTCTCCGTGGACTAGCGATCCACTGGTATGTAGTGAAAAAAGGTGCTCACTAAAAATATATTACTTGCACTATCACATAGGAAGTAGTAAATCTCCCAGTCTCTGAGAAATGAAAATTGGGTCAGGCTTGGTTGTGCTTGCAGGCTTTTCATAACACTTTTGCTTTTAATTTTGATGATTACAATGATTGTGAAAAAGAACTCTTAGATCTAGACTGTTCAAAGGCTACCTGGAGGACAGCCAAACATGCACACACATACACTACTTTGGTAAATCTTGACAAGTCTTCTTTGCTTCCTTAAAGCTGCTAAGACAGGATAGAGTCTGTTTGAGGTAGCATCTTAGTCACTGCTAATTCAGGAATGGCATTTCTAATTCCAGTTGACAGCATTTTAAAAACTCGCCTCCAAATGTGATGTTGTGTTTGCTTCGAACAAATGTGTGCTTTCTTAAGCAGTTTACATATGGAAAACTTAAATAGTCCAAAGTGTGGGTGAGGATTGTCTCACACCGGTAGTCTGGAGCTTTCTCTCACAGTCAGCAAGGGGCTTGTTTCTCCTTCAACTCTGCCAACAGCCTTCATACTTTCATTAAGGTGGTCCACTCACCTATTTCCACAACCTTCACATTGAGAGGATATTTTCTAATGAGGAAAGGTGCAATTGTCACACAATCTGAGGCATGGATCCCTGTGAGTTCTGACCGTGGGTTTGCAGAGGCATTGAAAATCTCAAGGATTTCATGTTTTTAGGATTACATGTGAAAGTATATGAGCTTTCCTATAGGGCAACAAGAAGCTGATGCCTCAGGCTGCACTGCTGGGTTTTCAGTTCAGAATATGGCAAATAAAACAAGCCGACTTATGATTTATCCCACAAACAGTATTCCATAGACACAGCATCTCCTGTTTGAAGAAAATAGATGTTGACAGCAAAACCACAACTCAGTTTATAGTCAAAATATTTATTTTTAATGCAGTAGACTCATCAACTTGAGTTGTGTCAATGACACAACACACTGCATTTTCTAGACATCCCCTCTGAACCCTCCCCGAGATAGCTATGTAAACTATGCTTTTGTTTCACTGCTCATCTGCAACATGCACCATTCTACTGATGCCAGCCCTCGGTGCTGCTGCTGCTCGACCCGTCTCCATCAGCAAGGTGAATCTAAATGACTCTGGAGTATAGTCTATAATCGACACTCTTCCACCATCCCTCAGGCGAGCTGTGTTTGGCTGGCAAAGCAAGTGCTATGAAAACATATGAAATAAATACATTTTACCTCGGTTTACCAAACTCATCATTGCCCTTTTAGACAGTGGGGACCAATTAAAGTGGAACTTGTTGGAGTATTGCTTCTATACTAGTGGAAATGGTCAAAGAAGAAAAAATCTGTCAGTTTCAAAATGGTAGCTGTACGAAACTGTGAGACTGTTCACCTAGAAATAGCAAAAGCTAATAAATAACATAAATAAATAAACAATATGGGGCAAATGCAATGTGTGACGCTTGTTATTTGTAGTGAAGGGCAAACTTTAGCTGTTGTAGAAACTCTGAACAAACCTGCCAGGTCTGTAACTATATGCAGTTATCTAAAGGTCTACAAACAGTATTCACATACATTGCTATGATAGTTTTGAAAGTGGAATAAAATTCAACATAGCAGAAGTCTTATGTATTACTTTCAATCATTAGCTTCAAAACTAATCTCCATTTCATTAAATGACATGACATTATCTTCTACAGCAGAAGTCTGCAACCCCAGTCCTTGAGCACTACTGTCCTGCAACTTTTGGATGCACCCTTGCTCCAACACACCTGAATTAAATCAAGGGTTAATGGCCAGGCCTTTGTAAAACTTGCTTAGATGCTAAGAAAGTAATTCAATCTTTTGATTCATGTTTGTTGAAGCATGGAAGCATTCAAACATTGTAGGACATTTTGGACTCAAGGACTGGAGTCCCCTGTTCTACAGGTATGAGCTTTACCTGGCTATAACCTGTTGATACAATCCTATCTAAGGAAAAAAAAACAAAAAACAAAAAAACATGAACTTTCTCTGATTCAACGGGTCATGATTAAAACCTAGGTCAGACATTTGATTTTTCTTTGTATAACATTAATAAAACATTGATTAAACATCATTCACATCAATTTCAGTTCTATTATAGGACTGTTTTTTGAGAACACTTTAGGTTAAACAGTGTAAATTAGCTGTTTGTTTGTCTCATATGTACACTATTAATTTGACAACAGAAGTAGGATTGTGATTAATCAGAAAAAACCTTCATGTTCCCTCCCAGCGCACTTTCCTCTGTGCGTCCTATTAAGCCGAACTAAATATAAAAAAATCTATAAAACAATTGCACTTAAAATATGAATACCTTCTGTGGCCTGAAAACACATTCTCAGAAGTTTCTCCTGCTCTGCATGGAACTGAAATGCGCACCCATTTGTGCATGATCAAATAGTGGGATTGTTCAACAGGATTTTGTCGTGAGGTTTTAGATTTTTGCCTTAGACAGATGACTTCTCATGGAGGTTTAGATGTTCTGAAGGCTGAATCCACACTCCGCTGCCACACTGGAGACTGGAATTAAGTGCCACTTTAGCCAAAGTTTTAAAATGAGGAAACATTTCTCCAACTGAAGCGATCAGAAGTCGAAAAGGCTTTCTGAACGAACCATTTCCTGACCTGTAAACTATTGCTTCAGCCGGAGAAAATCCACCAGCATGCGTCAGTGTTTGGCAAACATCTGGCTCTTTGGAGTGCATCTAACCAGCCGCACTGGCCACAGTCACGCTCCAAAGGCTCAGTAACTTTTCAACATGCAGTCAGCTCCCGTTGAGCGAGATTTAATTAATAGGATGTCTAGGTCTGAGATGATGCTCAGATCCTCTCATGGGAAACTTTTAATTGATTTAGTTAGCTGTTCTCCATGCGTAAAATTGAAAATATCTGCACTATTGAACCAAGTGGACAAAGGTGTGAGTACTAATCTGTCAAAATGATGGACAGCCTTCAGATCTTTCCAACACGGTGCTAAAAAACTTGTCAAATACAGAAAATATTTGGTTAACGCGACCCCTAATCTGGAATCATATTAACAGATGTCCATGTCCCAACATTCCATTATTTTTTAATTAAAAATTGTTATTTGCCATTTCAAACAATAATGAGAGTACATACCCAAAATAGAAAAATACATGTAACTAAATTAACTAAAATATTTAAAAAAAAGAATATGTACAAAAATCTTACTTCATCGAAAACATTACCAAATTAGTCTTATATTGTCAGGTCTAGATGTGGAATAGTATCAATGTTTTATTATGGCTATAATTTTAATATTTATTCAAGAAAAATTGTTAGTTGCTATTTCAAAACAAACCACCAAAATTAATGAAAAATTAATTCCCCAAATTCTGAGATGGGCATGTGTACATATGGTATCATGTCTTATTTTTATATCCATATATCAAGCACTTTTTCAACAACAAATTTTAACTACTATTTGATACAATGATGTATATTAATAAATTAATTAAACGTCCACAATTCATTAAGAAATTACCTGAATACATGAACACATGGTCATTTCCATGTCTCTAGTTCAAAGGGTTTTTCCATAAAACAATAACGAACAAAATTAATAAATTCATTAAAAATCCATATTTTGTCAACAAATTCCCATATTGTTTTTAGATGGTCGTGTATACATATGGAATCATGTTATCTTATTTCAATATCCCTAGATCAACTACCTTTTCAATAGTAAATTGTTAACTACTATTTTATACAACAATGACGTATATTAATAAATGTATTAAAAATCTACAATTCATTAGGAAATGACCAAAATATTCTCACATAGTAATTTAAACATGTGGAATCATATTCTATTATTTCCATGTCACTAGTTGAAAGGGTTTTTCAATAAGACATTGCTAACTATTGTTTTATGGAATAACGACCAAAATTAATACATGTATTAAAAATCTATATTCGGTCAATAAACTACCAAAATATTCTCAGACGGTCACTTCTGCATGTAGAATTGTATTGTCCCTTGATCTAATACTTTTCTACTAAAAAATGTTAAATGGCTTTTCCAGGATACCTATCCAAATAAAAAAGATTAATATAGAACTCAACTCTAATCATAAAATTACCAAATTATTCTCAAATCACCAAGTCTTTATGGGTAATAAAATAAATAATATATTTATTTTTAAAAAATTTCATCTCTCTAGACTCAATGGCTTTTGTATCAAAAATGATTAAGCTTCATTTTAGAAATATCATTAGTGACATAAATTTAAAGAAAATACATGAAAATCCAGAATATTTGATAAATATCTCAAACCATTTATGATTAGTGTGATGTCTCAAAACTTCCCAAATATTTCTAACAACCATAATCTAAAACCTTTTCATAAAAGAAAATCACAATTGCCAATGTTGTATATAGCATACAGAATTATTCGTTTGTTAAACACAAGGGGCTCAAAACTGAATAATATCTATTGTGGTTCATTGGCAGCATGGTTAGGAGAATTATTTGATCATTTCTTGTGAATCTTTTCGGAGGTGATTGGTTAAACCTACATTTTTGTACATCAGCCACACACACTTTGACCAATCATTACCATATTGATAATATAGTTCCAGGGTTGCATCTTGAAGGTATCCGCCAAGTTTCATGAGAATCAACCAGCCATTTTAGCAGTATACATTTGATCTATTTATAGCACCCCCTAGAGTGGGATCAGATTGAAAATGGAGACATGTTCTTTACTTATCCTTGGGCACAAATGGTTTGAAAACTATTGAAAAATGTTAAACTATTCTAAAATAAAGCAGCATAAACTTTAATTTCTACAAAAAACAGTTTGTTTGTTCATACATATATCTGTCCACATTGTTTGGTCAGCCCCTCGTCCCATCTTACCTTGTAAAGTTTCGCTTCAATTGGCATTTGGCCTTGTGTGGAGTTAAAGAAAATAGGTTTTGCATATTATGCGATGTGTCTACTGATTAGCATAATTTTAAGAATTTATTTCAAAACCTACCTGATTTAGCATGATTCAAATAACATGTAAGACAAGATATTTGGTTCTACTTCTGGCAGATGTAGAGAAAATTGCTAATAATAATAATAATTGTTATAACAGTGTTACCTATTGCTCAATTTCAGGTAAACTTCTTCTATGTGTAGGGGGTGCCTACACATAGATATTTGATTTCCCCGACTAAATCTTTTGAATTTACTGAGTTCAAGGGTCAAATGTGAGATAGCATACAAGCCACACCCACTTCATAACTGTATTCAAAGTGTGGCCTCAGAGTCTAGTTATGAACATCTGTACTAAGTTTGGTGTAAATCTGACAAGCCGTTATGCAGATATACATTTTTAGACTCTGTAGCACCCCCTATGAGCAAAACTGTATAAAACTTAATACACTGTAACAAAATGCCATCCCCTATTAGGATATAAATTGTTGTTGTGTAATCATAAAAAATGAAGGAGATATATACAAAAAACCTTTGTACTAGTTAGCGCGAAAGTATTTAGTGTTGCGTCACTTGCACAATTTTAACAATTGTTCTATTTTTCTATATCCGTTTGTTACAAGCTCAACAGATTTACTTTCTCAAGCAGAGCATTGTAGCTTTTGCTATAGTACTCCACTTGATATATATATATATATATATATATATATATATATATATATATATATATATATATATATATATATATATATATATATATATGTATGTATGTATGTATGTATGTATGTATGTATGTATGTATGTATGTATTTATGTATATATGTATATATATAAGTATATATGTATATATATATATGTGTGTGTGTGTGTGAAAAATCTTTATCAGAGATTGGTATGGGTTATGGACATGGAAACGAAAAAAACAAGAGAGAAGAAAGAAAGAAGATGAAGAAGAGAGGCAGGAGAGGTAAGAGTGTGAGTTGACGAAACAAGAGAGGAAGGGGAAAAAAAAGGAACACAAGAAAAACAACCCAGATCTCCACATCCGCAAGACGGCAAAGAGGTGGCAAAAAAACTAGCAAAAAAAAGGAGCAACATTGAGAAATCAAACCAAATAATATGAACTAAGAACTACACATCCACAACACACAAAAAAATATAAATGTATATAAATACAACAACAATGTCCATGAAAAGCTCTTGACACCAATTATTCAAGATCTATTGATGATAACCTCAACCTAAGATTATATCTGTCGACACCAATGTCCCCACACTTACGTGTGTGTGTGAGCATGCTGGTGCATATAAGGTTTCCCCATACAAGTGTTTGATAGCTGGTGTGAGGAGCCGTCAATCCACCCTACAGGAATCAACGCAGACATGAAGGAGGTCAGGGACACAGATGTCCAGAAGGTCCCAGAGCCTAGGAGCGCCAGGTGGAACAGCGCAGGGCCGACCGCACCTACTGTTAAGAGAGTAACAGAGGGAAGCCCCAGGGGAACATCCAGCAACTACAATGCAGGGGCCCAGGAGGCCACAGGGACAAGCCCATGGGCTCCGCCGGCCACCGGCCTCCGACACCACAGCCCCTCCCCCAACGCTGGGCGCCAAAGCAACAGTCACAGCAGACGGACCGCTACCCCAGGCCACACCCAGCCAGCACCGAGATCTATCAGCTCCCGGGCCCAGATCCCGCCCCACACAGTGCGCCGAGACCAGACACCCAACCAAGGCCAAACCCATCAATGAACTGACCAGGCACCCCACAGAACAGGCAGCGGAAAGCGGGAGGTCCGTCCCCCGCCGAGCCACCGAATGGCACCACCGAACAATCCAAAACTGGCACCCCCAAAAGAGGTGCCCCAAACAACACGAGGAAGACATCGGCCTGACACATCGGCCGCCCGACACACCGGCCCACCCAGGCCCGACCAGGCATGCACCGGGCCCCCAGCCCCAGGGGCATCAGTCACTGGCAGGGCGTGAAGGAGGGGAAATAGGCCCCCATTATATATAGGGCCTGAGATGTGCCAAGTGAGAGGGCAGCCAAGGACCCAACCTGACAGGCAGACAGACAGTATGCACATTCATTTTCACCTGCACACCAAGACATCCAAGAAAGGAACGCTGTACACTCACTCATACGCCCCATACACACTCTATACTCCCAGGTCCAGGCACCCATGCCCCAGCAAAGCAATCTGTCCCTGCGCCCAGGAAACGAACCCACTACCCTCTAGGATGGAGACAAGCATGCCGCCCAAACCCCCACAGTGGCAAGAGCAGCCTACCAGCCCGGGCCCCCGACCAGACAGCCTTAACCACCTCCCGGACCCCAGTTCCCATCCCAGAGAGAGACCTAAGCCCAACCTGACATTCAGACTACTATCAAAACACAAGACACTGGACACCCAGGTTGAGTTCAGCCCCCCCCCCCACTTAGATGTAGCAAGTTTGACATTATTCGAGCTTATATTGTGGGAGGAGCAATCAAAACTAGGTTTTGTCTATTTTGCGATATAGCAAAAAAAAAAAAAAATAGTTAGGCGGAAGTGGGCCTGACCAATGAGGGGCCAGAAACTGATCATCCACCGTGGTAGCCCGCACGGCAGGCCCGGCCCTAACCAATTTAGTGCCCTAGGCAAGATTTTAAGTGGCGCCCCCTTGCATCCCAGTACAGTACTTGCACTGCTAGTGTACATATACTCACAAGAAACTAGCTTTGTTTTAGACATTGTTTTATTTAAATAAAACAATTGCACATTCAAAGCCAGTCAGCTGGGTCTATTGGAGCAACAGAAGGTCCGCTTGATGCTGCTGCATCACTGCTGGTTTGTGCTGCTGAGGTGGAGGCAACAGAGGGACAGAAGAGGAGTATGTGACACCAGTCTAATAATAAACACATGATTTAAAAAATACAATAAAATGAAATAATATAAATGAGAAACCTAGAGATAAATACATGATGTAGACCATAGTGTATAATATACAATGTATTTTTTCAGATACAAATTATATTAATAATTCATATTAATTAAATTAATTAAATGTTATTATCATCACAATAAAATTCTAATTAGCAGAATGCAAAATAATCAGTAAACTGCAGTATAATATTGCATGTGGGAATGCTAAGTTATGCTCTAACATTATTGATGTGCACTTTAAAACAGGTGTAAAGTTTAACATGATAAACACACTTTATAGACAATATGAGCTGAAACACAGTTAACAGCTGGCGTTACAACAATGGAAGTATTATTATGATTATTAATGGTATTTTGATTGATTATTACAAGCTGGGAAAACGTGAGATAATGATGCCAATGAAATTAAGATTAATACACCTGCTGATTAGATCTAATATTTACACATTTGTCTGAGGAAGTTACTCATATTACTATTTTCCATAATAATAGCGCTAGGCTTATCTGTTAGAACCATTGACTGTTAATATTTTGTTTAGAACTAGCAGATAGCACTGGCTATTTGTAGATTAGCTAACCATGTATGCTAATGGCATTATTGATCATTGTTCTGTAACATCAAAATAATATCATTAACATCATCTTTATTGTAACATTACATTTGTCTTTGGTGCGCTTTCCCCCTCTTCTTTTTTTCTTCCCCTGGGCACAAGATAATTTGGGACTCTGCCATATTAACTTTTTTTTGAACGCAAAAAAAAACCTAAGGTAATAGAAGTCTGATTGGTGGAAGTGGTTTCCCATCCTGCTTTGCGGCGCCTCATTTTTTGTTCTGCACCTAAAAGTATGTGTGATCCCTTCAAGTACCCCCTGGTTGCGTTTTAGTTAGAACGTATAAAAAAAATTTATGCCATGTAAATCTCATTATTGTTACACTCATTGCACAGTCAACGAAGTACAATAAAAGTGGGCATATTCTACTGCGGCTCTGGCGCCCCTGGGGTATACGGTGCCCTTACCGTTTGCCTATACAGCCTATGCCACGGGCCGGCCCGGTTCAGGTAACTGCATTGCTTAATATAATTCACAATGATTACAGGTTAAATTTTGGTAAATCAAACATTATCGAGACTAGAAAGCACAATTTCCTCACTAAGAACTTTAGCAGATGTTTGTCTGCTTTAACGCACAGTCTAACAACTTTCTTATGGTCTATGGACGTGAATTGTGCAGCTGCTTATGCGTAAAGGAGGCTGAATCCGCTCCGGTAACACACTTCAGACCATAATAACAAGTGCCACTTCTTTCTCAATAGGGACTTTCCTTATTGCTTCAGCACGAGGAAATCCGCAGCATGCACTCCTTCTGGATCAGTGGATAAGATGCTGGTCTGTGTCCACTGTTATACTGTCATTGTACTTAAATTAGGGCACCAAGCTCTTCCTTGTTTGCTGTTAATTTTTTTTATCAATTTACAAAATGCAAAATGGGCAAACAAAAGACAAATCTAAGTCAAATCAATATTTGGTGTTACTACCTTTTGCCTTCAAACCAGCATCAATTCTTATAGGTACACTTGCACAAAGTCAGGGATCTCCTAGGATCATTGTCAGGTGCATGGCTAACCAGTTATACAAAAAAAAGTGCTAATGACCATCAATGACACATGTAGGTTGAAACACAGTCATTAACTGAAACAGAAACAGCTGTGTTGGAGGCTTAAACCTGGGTGAGGAACAGCCAAACTTCGCTACCAAAGTGAGGTTGTGGAAGACAGTTTCATGTCATGGCAAGATTGAAAAAAAGCTACAAGACACAAGGTAGTTATACTGCATCAGCAAGGTCTCACCCAGACAAAGATTTCAAAGCAGACTGGGGTTTCAAGATGTGCTGTTAAGCTCTTTTTAAGAACCACAAAGCAACAGGCAAAGTTGAGGATCGTAGAAGCAGTGGTGGGCCAAGGAAACTTAGTGCAGCACATGAAAGACACATCAAACTTATTACCCTTTGAAATTGGAAGATGTCCAGCAGTGCCATCAGCTCAGAACTGGCAGAAACCAGTAGGACCCAGGTACATCCATCTACTTTCTGGAGAAGTCTGGGCAGAAGTGGTCTTCATGGAAGAGTTGCGGCAAAAAAGCCATACCTCCGATGTGGAAACAAGGCCAAGCGACTCAAGTATGCACAAAAACATAGAAACTAAGATGCAGAACAATGGCAGCAGGTGCTCTGGAAATGATGAGTCAAATTTGAAATTATTGCCTGTAGCTGAAGGCAGCTTGTTCATTGAAGGGCTGGAGAGTGGTACAATAATGAGTGTCTGCAGGCAACAGTGAAGCATGGTGGAGGTTCCTTGAACATTTGGGGCTGAATTTCTGCAAATGAAGATGCAGATTTGGTCCGGATTAATGGTGTTCTCAATGCTGAGAAATACAGGCAGATACTTATCCATCATGCAATACCATCAGGGAGATGTATGATTGGCCCCAAATTTATTCTGCAGCAGGACAATGACCCCAAAGATACAGCCAAAGTCATTAAGAACTATCTTCAGCGTGAAGAAGAACAGGAAGTCCTGGAAGGGATGCTATGGCCCCCACAGAGACCTGATCTCAACATCATCCAGTGTGTCTGGGATTACATGAAGAGACAGAAGGATGTGAGGAAGCCTACATCCACAGAAGATCAAAATATTTTTTTAAGCGAACTCTAAGTATGGGTGGGACTTATGGTTAAGGAGTAATTAGCATAAACGCATTCTCTTTTGCAATAGCGCCCCCTAAGGATTCAAGGGTATGATTTTTATTTCTTGTCTGCGTAGTGGACAGGTTTTTTCTTTTTTTCTTCTTTTCTTCCTCATTGGATTTTTTTCCAGCATTTTCTGGTTCTTCTTCTGGCCAATACCTTTTAGCAGAGAATAATAATAATAATAATGAAAAACAATTAAACATCCGTACAAAAACAATAGGGTTCCGTGTTCCATTGGAGCATGTGAACAGGCATGCCTTTTAGATCTGTTCTGTCCACTCTGTGAGCTTGGAACCGTAATAATAATGGGAAAAAACTTACAATTACAATAGGGTTCCCTGCTCCGCTGGAGCAGGCGGACAGGCATGCCTTGCAGGCCTCTTCTGCCCAATTAAATAATATATAACCAAAAACACTTAATAAATGATAAAAGGATTGTTGGTTGCTATTACTAGGAGCTGCGATGTGCTGACTGTGTGGGCAAGTGGACACCCAGCAATCATAAGGCTTGGGTGCTGCAGGATTTTAAACAAATGATTTAATTTGAAAAAGTGTTTTTTAAAATATTAAACAATCTTTAATGGAAAATACGATACATTCTAGCATCTGTTGAATCCCTGACCCATCTTTTGTAAATCTAGCACTTATGCAGGTCACTTATTTTACTTCTCCTATTCTACAATTACCAGCTTTCTGTAGATAGCATTTTTTTCTCTCAATCAGTTTTTTACAAATAGCTGCAGTTTTTAGCAGTGCAAATTTGTTTAGTATGCTGTATTTTATTTATATATATATATATATATATATATATATATATGGGTGGGCTCTCTCTAAATTCCATGCATATAATCAAATTCAAATGTAAGCAAACTCACTGGAGTTGCAATTTGCTCAAAAACTATTTAATGAGCAGATCTGCCTTTGCATCTTGATTTAGAACTAGGACATTAAGAGTCAAATTTGCACATCTTTAGGGCTTGCAATTATATTTGTTAATTTGTTTCATTTTAAATCATTGTGTTAAAACATGTGGACATTCAGTATTAGTACTCTGAATAGTTATAAAAAGCCAATCATATGGCCATGACATTGCTTTTTTTTGTTTTTTAAACAAGCTACAAATAAGGTGTTTGGAAGCCTAACCCTAAGGATGCACTAAATAAAGTAAGCTGATTGAAGACTCTGTGGGTAGTAGGCTGTAGTATTTACATGAAGTCATAAAAAAGTGCAGTTTTGAATTATTTTAAGCCTGACAGAACTAATAAAATATACATAATGTTGAAGAACGGAAGTTAAATGTAGCCTACTACCACAATGACAAAGCTTTTGTCATAGAGCTTTGGAAGAACCCCTGCCTATTTTAACCCTGGCCGTACAGACATACATGATTCAGCAGTGACAGGCATCAATGAGCTCTCTATTTTACAGCTGGTCTGATTTGGAAACCCTACACAGAGATGCAATACTAGGCACTCTCTCACTCACAGTCTTTCAGGGCATATTTTTACGTCGTAAAGTGAGACAGCATTTTACCAGCAAGCAAAACCTCTACTTCACTTCCACAGTCTAGCTGAAAGCACCATCTCTTGAATAAAATATTTCCTACACTTTGCTTCCAATATCTTCTGTTTTTATGCTGGGAATACATATGTCTTCTTCATATCAAAATAGAGGAAAGCTGATCAGAGTTTTTTCTGCCAGCCAGCTGTGTTAAATATTTTATTTTCACCATGCACATGTTTTCTCCAGAGCATCTGTGTCCCAGCATGTCTTTTTTGTCTAAAGAGACACACTGAGCTGAGGACTAATTGAAATTGTTTGTATTGTATTCTACTCTAATGGGAGAAATAAAATGCAATCCATAAGTCTTTTGTACTTTTTGCCCTAGAAACTGTGGACAATTGTATTTTATATGAGTGTAGTCAACTTCATTTGGTTTAAAGGCCACCAAAGATTCAGATAGCTAATTATGAACCCAACAGAAGTTACGATCAAAGACTTTTCTCACAAAGTGGAGAAAGACTCAGCTTTTTTATTGTTGCTATAAGCTGGGAAAAGTATAAAAAAAAGTCATTCCAGTAAATCTAACAATGTATCTATTGTGTGTATCTACACATACATAAAATAGAATAGAACAGAAGCTTTGTCTGCGACCCTTAACGCTGTCAGATCTGTTTTTCTCAAATGTATTTATTTTTAGTTAGTGCATTAATGCCATATAAATAAAACACTAAAATTATCTAAGTATGCATATGCTCAATCAATTAATCAATAAGTCTTCATTTATGGAGCACTTTTCATGCACAAGGGCAACACAAATTGATAACTGAAACATAAAAAAGGGGGTTATGAAAACAAACTTAAACAAAAAAGAAAAGCTAACTTAGTTAAATATGCCTAAGCATGGAAAATAAAAAAAGAAACAGTGTAGTTGACATAGTTGACTTTGGTTTGAAAAACTGAATTGACAATTGTGTTAATAATGATAAATGAGTCCAAACGTAATTTCTAAAATCCTGATAAAAGTGCTATAACTTTCATCACAAACAAGACAAAATGGACGAAATAAATAAAAACAATCTATATTTGGTTTATTCTTTGGTTGGGTTTACTTGCATTTCGTATGGTTGCAGAAAACCATCTGAGGATAGTGAGGATCCTGCATAGTTTACAGATAATTTGGCAATGAAGACACATGGAAACAGGTCACAAAGTAAACAAGGGCAGACTAGAATAGAAAGATTTCATTTATTAAAGTAACACATCCTGTCAGGACAACACGATCCGCCACAACTGCCAACAATAACAGGCAACCAAGCAGACTGAAGATAGATCAAGTCAAACCAGTTAAACCCCAGCCAGCCAAAAATGAAGTGCTTTGCTCTTATCACACACTTTGTACAGTGAGTGTAGATCTGTATATTATCTGTATGACTACTATCCTGACATGTCACATAAATGAGGCGACACCAGAATGCACATTTAGGACTGGTGAACATGTGCGCAAACCATCCATCCATCCATCCATCCATCCATCCATCCATCCATCCATTCGTACTGTCTATCCTATGCAGAGTTGTGTGTGTGTGTGGGGGGGGGGCGGCTGATGCTTATCTCCAGCAATCATCCGGCGAGAAGCGGGGTACACCCTGGACAGATCATGCAGAAACCAATGAAGTGAGAAATTTCAGTGAGGAATGCAGTATAAACAAACTGGTACCAATTTAAGCTCCGAAAGCAATCTTTATCTTCATCACTGCTTGTTTCAGCCTCACCCTAAAACTCTTACTAAATGAAAGATGCTTTATAATCCACACTGGAATGTGTCCAGATTTGCTGGTCCAGCTTAGAGTTAACTAAAGCCAACAAATCACCCTGAATTTTGAAGTCTTTGTGTCAGCCCTTGTGTTTGCAATTATTCTAGCCCTGTACTTTCAAATCTAATAACTCTCTATCATTGTGTGACCCAGATCTTCACTGTAGAGATACAGTAGTTGTTTTTCTATAGCAATTGTATTTTTGTGGAAGAAAATGTGGCTCTTGTCTTCGTATATAATACTCACTGTATTGTTGGCTTCATCGGAAGCCCTACAGACACAGTACGGATGTGCATGCCTAGCACCATTATTCTGCAGAGCATTATTCATTATTAGAACATTATTCTGCAGAATACCACAAATGAATGCCCATGAAGTTTAGCTTTTCTTTCTAAAAGGCTCAAAGACACATAATCACAAATCTAATTTAAATTGGTCATTGCATTTCCCCTCGTAGTCCAAAATTTTCTTTCATTTATCCTGCATTCAGTATTTGTCTCTTTCATGTTTACAGTCTCAAACTCTCCAGATCTCTTGATCACAGCAGGGTTTTTTTTCTTGTTAGACTCTTCACAGTTCGCCCCACACCCCTCCAGGGCTGGCTCCTCCCAGAGACAGTGACATCTTTTGTATATTTCACTCGGTGCTCACATAACAGCTCGACTACAAATTGAATGAACAAAGGAGCTTGCCGAGCTTTGAAGCAGCAGCCCATGATTCTTGACCACCTTCAGAGCCAATGCAGAGGTGCCAGAAAGTGCGGCTCCTTGCTGGTTTTCAAAGCAAATTAGTCTCCACAGGTCACAGAGTCAGAATACACACCTTTCATGTTGAATATCCAAGTTTACAGTCTTAGATAATATTACAATTAGACTGAAAACTATGCTCAATACTAGACAGTACAGCATCATGTTTAAATGTAAGTTACTGTAATGACAAAAAAATATGTTTAGTTATTGCAATACATTGACTTGGGTTTATCTCTGCTTCCTTCACCCAGGGGCGTTTCCTGGACCTGGAAACATTGGGGGCTGAGCCCACACCCTCTTAGAGGAAACCTACGCAGTAAAATAGGCTTTTTATTAAAGCTTTCTTGAGCATTGTTGCACCTTGTTGAAAGCCAAATACAGTGATATGTAATGTATTGATTTTTTAAACTTAAACGTGACATATAAATAATATCTTTAAAATCATTATTACACGGTGGCGCAGCTGGTAGAGTGGCTCACCTCACAACTAGAAGGTCCTGGGTTCAGTTACAGCTGGGGACACTGTGGGTGTTGAGGGTGTGTTTGTTCCCTCGCATCATTGGCACCCACACCCTAGGTGGGGTTGGTGAAAGGCCCTTTCTGTGTGGAGTTTACATGTTCTCCCTGTGTAATGTGAGCTACTCCCACAAAAACATGCACTAGTCCTGGGGCTATATACTGCCTCCTCCTGGCCGGCCGGGGCGGCGCTTGAAGGGTTGGGGATAACGTGATCCTTCCATGCGCTATGTCCAGCTGGGGAAATCATTAGGTGAAAAGAAGGGCCTGCCCACTCCCCAAGCATGAGGTTTCAGTGCAGGACTAAGGTAGGAGCACTGGGGTGATAAATAATGGGAAAAAACCGTGGGAAAATAAATAAAAAAATTAAAATCAATATTAATGATGATGATAATTTTTCACAGTTAATTCTGTGTCAGGTTACATGGTGGAACTCTGTGTCTTTTGCTCTTTCCATCATTCTCTGTCCTGTCTAGGTCATCTGTAAACCACGTATAACAAAATATTTGTTTTTTCTTAATAGATGTTATCAAAAGGTAATCATAAAAAGAACTGACCTTTGCAACATGACTAGCATTCAAGTGTAATTTTTTTGGGAAAATTTGCTCAATTATATAGTTTTGACTAGAAAAGCAGTCAGAGAGCGCAGACCTCCCCCAAGGCAGCTCAGTCCCAGTCAAGACATCAGTCTTTGCATTCAGAACAAAAGAAAAATTGTTGATTTAATCAGTGCTGTAGTCTAGTTTATTCTAGCAGTATACTCTGATTTGTTTCCTCCCAGACAATCATCGTCAAAATTTTAAATCAGTCATTGCTTAGTCAGTTATTTTAATCCTGCCCTGCTTTCTGAAGCAGCTCCTTCTATTCTGTATTCATGAAGATGCCTACATTATCACTTCTTATGTCGATAATATTCTAATGAATGATAAGACGGAGAAACAGCTTTAGTTAGTTAGAATTATTTATGGATTTTTTATATTTACATCAATCTTTAAACCCCCATGTTGTGATTCTGATGTCTGTCACTCAGTCTAGGCCCTGCCCCCTTTGTATTACAGTCCTGCTTTTATTTTAGTGTGACACACCAAGATCATCACTGCCCCCCATTTAGCTCTCTTAAAAACTTCCTAGATACACCCTGCTCACCAGTCTTAATGACGTAATTTTAGGCATATAGACATTATTATTCAAGCATTATTACCTATAATCATTTTTGAATAAGACGTACTGAATTAGACTCACACTAGGCTTAAACACGGCGGGTCTGACCCACATAAATGAATACCGTTATGATTCAAACTCTTAGAAAGTCTCTGTTTTGGAGCTTTGTGCAGAGAGTTCTGGTGCGGCTAAAAGTCAGTTACGGGCCGGGAGAAAGCTTGCAATGAGCACTCTGGGGTGATTAGGAGCCATAGTGAGACACAGATCAAAGGGGACCAACACATGTCGGTCCAAAATGTCCGAAGATTTTACCAACTTACGTGTTTTTGCAAACACTGCTGTGAATCTGCCTAATGTTCATATTTAGAGTGAGGAGTTGTCATTATGGTACAGACCCCCTCCCCTCGATATCACGGGATCTCGCGAGACCCTCACCCTCTCCGCCATGTTGGCAGGATTCTGGCAGCAAAACATGATTGTTTATGTCTATTGTTAACTTTGTAGTAGAGGAGGTTCTCTCAATTCCGCAATGTTTTACCATGCCTGGAAGTCACTGCTGCATTAAAAACTTATCCAGTTCCTCACATGATAAATATGGAAAACATAGGAACAATGGAATACAGTTTTTCTAGGTAACCGAAATGGACACAGTAGTTTGAAGTGTAGGTTACCTAATGTTGTTGCAAACCCTGAAGTGCATCTGAAGTTGCTGCCTAGCTAACTATCTAACAAACTCTTGCTTCTTCGAAAATGCTCAGTGGCCAACCATTAATGAAAAAGTAGTTAATGGTTCTAGACTGCGACCATTTTTTGAGAATGTGTGAGTTAAAATTTGATGTGGTCGCATTTGTGCGAGCTCATGGATTTTCCTGTATTGAACTTGTTTTAGCACCTACCAAAGTGAATGTTTGTCCCACCAAAATAATAAATTCAGCAAAATTAAAGTGCTCTGTAATGTTTATTGGCGATTCTGTGAAGTTCTGAAGGCATTGCCCTTGGCAACCGCTAGCGTCTCCTACCGTCATGGCCAACCGGCTCAGACCCCGCCCACATCAACCCAAATCGACATGTGACTCCTCACTCTCATTTGAAGACATAAAGTATATAAATTGTTTGTTTAAGTTTGAGTTTTGCCGCCCACTGCCAGCCGTTGCAACTGAAGAATTGTCCCTCTTATTTATGTCAAAAATCGTCTGATGTGCATTTTCTGTCAGGACCCCTCTGGAGGTTATATTAAATATTAAGTAGTTCAAGCACATGAATACTTTTGTAAATAAATGTATTTTCCAGTTAAGACGATGTAATAAATTAATCAAACATTCAAGCTTTGAGTTGAAAATATTAAAGCTTCTTACCACGAAGCAAATTCAGACAGTTCTTATCACAACTGCCCTTAAGATACCGTTGAGACACATCACACAATTAAATGCTTTTCTAAGACAATTTGTCTAGCCCTTATATGCTCCTTCTCTAATAAAATAAAATATTGCAAAATGAGCCAAGTGTAAGAGATTTTACGGACTTATCTCGATGATTATGATGTTTAGACATTAGCTAGTTGGAGAAAAGCCTATATTTGGATGTAATGTGGATTTTATTTGCAGATATAAGTGCTGCATGTATTTATGCTGGTATACTTGTATGTTCCAGAGTTTTCTGAGGTTGATTAAATACTATATGAGGTCAGTTATCCCCTGATTTGTTGGTCAGGAAAAGGAACAGTTAGTGTTATACTTAGAAAAAGAGAAGGGTTTGGATTTTGTTGTGCTGTTGTTTTTACAATTATTCTTTTTATTTTCTTTTGCTATTTTATCCCCTGGATGACACCAACAGCTTTTGCATATCTGTTACAAAATGCATAAGATGACTTATGAAAAACGCATCATCTACAACATCAGCCTTCAGCGCATTTATACTACTTGAAAATAAAATATGAAACACAATACTTAAAGACTTGCTACATATTTCCAAAAGCTGTCCATCATCAACAAATTTAGCCAGTTTAGACATCTGTTCAACCACTTGGTCTTATCTTATGGCCAGCATTCTCAACTCAAATCCCCACTGTCATATGGTCTACATAATCACTATTTTGAAAACTAATACCCTGGAATAAGCAGAAAAGAAGTTAAAACAAAAGCAACAAAATCTGTAGTAAACATTATTTCCTAGAGGTACATGAGCTGCTATTTTTTCATATATTATCTACTTTAAAGTGATATAAAACATTTTACCTTATCTTTACATGTCAGTGAGCCAGCAGAATATCTATTCTATTCAAAAATGCAAAGCCAAAAAAGTACCATAGCTAGAAATGGCACTGTAGCAGAACCAAATTTTAAACCTACATAAAATATCCACTTGTCTGTATTTTCATTTCATACATATAACTATTGCTGATTCTTTGCTGTGGTATGTGTGGTGGCATTGTCCTAAGTATGAAGCAATCTCAACAAAAAGCTCAAACTAAATATCCAGCTACACATAAAAGTCAGTAGAAATATGTTTTACAAAATCTGGTGTTAGGTGCAAAAGTGCTGTTAAATTACAGTAAGTTATTAGCAGTGTTGTGAACTCCTCAGTAAGGAAAGTAGCTATTGGGTGTCCATAAGGTCACTAGAACTGGCTATTTTGCTATTGGTACATTGGCATGTAATTGTAACTGTACATTTTTTCTGAATGTCACTATTCCAACCTGCCTCTATTATCTACTGACCCAAAAATTACACTGGGATTTTTTGTTTAGTTAGTTGTTCTTTTTGTTGTTGTTGAGATTTTGGCATATTTTCTCCTTGTACTCGTTTTATTTTAAAGCTTACCACTGACCCTATGTCAGTAAAAGATCAACTTTATTTTTCATCTAAAAACTACAGTAATGAGCAAAACTGATCAAAATAGACAATAAAAAACAGTAATAGTAATGCAGGAACATAAGGCAACAGCCTCAAAAGGAATCAAACAAGTCGCGGCTTCATGCATTTGAGATGGATTACACTTTGTACATGGAGGGTCAAACGCCCCATGTTCAGACGGCAAGTAGGAAGGACTGCTGTGAGGGGTATTGACTGGCCGTGAGTTATTTGAGGCAATGAAGGGGACACAGCAGCCCATGTGTCTTTGGGAGGATTGGGTGGGATACTACTTTGTGTCAGATGCTCCAATAGCACCAGAAAAAGTTGCTATATTTGATGCTTTAAACTTGGCTATAAAAAAGTATTTAGCTGAATCTGAAAAGTCTAAAAATAGCAGCAAAACAGCAAATTTGGCAACACTTGTTAGTGGTGTTAAAACAGAGTGGAAGTAATTGTGACAGCAACTTACTGTAACTATAAGTGGTTAGCCACACAATATCACAGTGCAGGGTCAGCAAACTGAATAACTACACCCCTGCAGACTTCTTGTGATAATCACATTAGGTCTGGGACAGTGCTTAGAGAGCTTCATTGAATTAGTATCCTTGGTTAAGAGCTGCATGTAAGCCTTGCATCACTGAGTGCAATGCAAAGCATTGCTTGCGATGGTGTTAAGCATACTGCCACTGGACTCATGAGCACCGGAGACATGTTCTCTGGATATGACAAAAAAATAATGTCTCTGTGTCTGGCAATCCAAAGGACAGGCATGCATTTGGCAGCTTCCAGGAGAACGGTGCTTATCTCATTGCATTGTGTCTAGTGTAAAGTTTGGTAGAGAAAGGATTATGGTGTGGGCTGTTTTTTAGAAGTTGGGCTTGGTTACTTAGATTTAGTGAGATGAACTCTCAGTGCTTCAGCATACCAAGATCCCAATTTTGTAGGAAAACAGAGTTGAGGAAATAACTTGTTTCTCAAGGTTGAAACACCAAACAAATGCTCTTGTTGAGGCTATGGCCTTTACTGAACAAACTGGATCTCCCATCATCCTTTCACTGAAGGAACTGCATCTCCCAGCATCCTTCCACTGAACGAACTGCATCTCCCAGCACCCATTGCGCTGCCCTCGACCCATTCTCATGGGTCTGTGGCCAGTGATGACATCACAGAGTTGATAAAAGCAGCGCGAATATTGAAATCTTGGTCTCTTTTGGTCCCAGAGCGGTGCCTGTGAGGAGACGCTTTAATCCACTGCTAGCATTTTCCCTTTTTCCGTTCAAACCTGCTGGACCAGGAAGAACTTCCCTTTTATACTTTGAAGTGAATCAGCCGATCAAACAGACTCCCCGTCAGCATAACCAGGGAGTCAGCTGGCCATCTGAGCTCTATTGAAAACAGGCCCTCAGCGCCTAAAAGTCGGACGTCTGGACGTCAGATGTGTAAACCGCTCCTTTAAACTGGACACTTTCTACGTTCTTCGTTGTGGACTGTGGAGAGCTGCCCCACCAATTAGGATTAAACTGATTTTTGCATGCGTTAGAATAGATGGAAATTATGAATGAAATGTAATCTGTAAGGTGACCTATTTCATTAATAAATTCCCTTAAGTAACGAGAAGTTTCCTGTGCTATTTCAGTGTGTGCTGTGAAGTTTGTTTTAACCCCGCGGACGAACTCTACGCCTTTTCAGAGAGACTGACAGTCTGGTTTAATTAAAATTATCTCATTTATGAGATTGGTGCCCCGAAATCTTTAATAAACAGGTTAAACTCGAACGTCATCAATAATTATATTAATATTAAATTATTGATTATTATTATTGATGGTCAGAAAACCAGACAACAAATATTTATTATTAGTAGTTACAACATTAATGGTGCGTCCCGTGTGAGGCCGCTAGGAAAAGATAAATAAACCGCACACACTGAATAAACAGTTGTTCAGATTATCCGGCCAGATCTTAAAGCGATAAGGTTTGCAACCTTCCCTGGTGATAATATTCTGCTTTGGAGTTTGACTAAACTGATTAACTGACTAAACGTTTTGATGGGATTAATTGAGGAGCATTGTGCTGTGCTTGGCTTTTGAATGGTAATTCATTTTAACTGTGGTTTCTGATAAATTCTGCCCGTTGCCGCTCAGAAGCAGCAATTCTGCTTTGTGCTGTAGGCTATGGAAGCATGGTAGTGCTGAATTAACCTGCTGCTAATCAGATTAATTAAGATGCATTTTTAAATCCATTATTCAAGCTGTTCAATCTGCAAGTAATTGTTCATATACTTTTTGTGCTCCTTAATGTGCATTAAAAATGTCAGTGTTCCAAATTCATAAAAAAAATTAAGTTGCTTAATCTGCATTTAAATTAATAATTCAAAATTTCAATCTGGAAGTAATCAGCTTAATTTTTCCTCAGTGTGTTGTGCAAAAGCACCCTGATTTAAAATTTCAGCTACAAATTTAAATTGCTTAACCTGCATTTAAATTAATAATTCCACATTTCAATCTGGAAGTAATCAGCTTAATTTTTTCTCAGTGTGTTGTGCAAAAGCACCCTGATTTTAAATTTCAGCTAAATAAATTTAAATTGCTTAACTTGCATTTAAATTAATAATTCCAAATTTCAATCTGGAAGCAATCAGCTTGAAAATTAGTTTCCCGGTGTGCTGTGGAAAAGCACCCTGATTTAAATTCCAACAAAAAAAAATTTAATTGCTTAACCTGCATTTAAATTAATAATTCAAAATTTCAATCTGGAAGCAATCAGCTTGAAAATTAGTTTTCCAGTGTGCTGTGGAAAAGCACCCTGATTTAAATTCCAGCTATTAAGTAAAATTGCTTAACCTGCATTTATTCCTCATTGCTTAGGCTGCATTTGAACTAATTATACAAGTTTAAAGAAAACCCATCCTCAATTAAACGCTTTTGCTCTTGCTACTTCTGATAGAATTTGTTTTCTTTTTCAAGCATCTGATGTTTGCTTCCTTGTGTGTGCCCTAATGTGTATTTTTGCCTGATTTTTACTACTGCTAACTCACTGCTAACCTTGATTAGAGAGAGTGAATCTGCGTTGCATTGCTAAGTTCCCTTAAACAACATAAGGAGTTCATATTTAACACATAGCATTCTGAAATACTATAAAGTAGTATTGTGTAAGTCACAAGTGATTTTGACAGCTGGTGCAATTATTTATTTTGCGCACATAAACCTGTTGAATATGCAAAGAGACCAGTGCATATTTATCTGAGGTAGTGGCAAGTTGGTGTGTGTTTTGCTTTTGAGCAAATGTAAACTTGGCCTATTGGCTGCTTGAGATTTGGTCTCATTTTATTATCTCAATTTCCTACCATGCTACCATGCAGCTGATGCTGTGAGCCCAGAGAGCGCTGGAGACTACCACCTGCAGCAGGTAGTTGGAAATCTTATTCGCCTGCCATCACAGGAAAGCGAGTACCTACATGGTTATGATATTGAAGTCTGTACAGAGAGAATACAGAGTTTAGTGGGATTTATGGAAAACCCAGATAAAGAAGTGAAGGTTTCCGATGTCCTCGGCCAGCTAACGTTGTTGCTTCAACGTAGATTGCAGTTGGAAAGCCAGACAGCAGCACAGTTAAAGCAAGAAAGAGACACTGCTATCTTTGAGCTTCACGAGGTTATTATAGAGTTACAAAAGAGCAAGGAAGAACGTGTCCCACCTCCCTTAGAGCAGACTCCACCCAGCCATCAGAGAGTTAAATCTCAGTGGCTGATTTCCGATCAAGCCGGTGTCACGCCACACAGGTCAGCGAATTATCCCTCCTTTCTTTCTGAAGCAGGGAGACCTCTGGGTGAAGCTGCGACCCCCCTTTCTCGGCCAGTGGTGAGTGAAGGTGTGAAAGCTGAAGCTGCAGCACCAGACCAAGGGCTGCACCCTGAAGGCAGAGCAGAAAGAGGGGGGGGGGCGGGGGCTCCCAGGGTGGACCACTATGCATCTGGCCCCCCACAGAGACCATGGGACAGGAGCATGTGGAGTCCAGGTGGGCCAGATTTCCTGACACACCCTAGTGCGCGAGCCAGCGCACCTGCAGAACCCTGAAGTCATGCTGTCAGGCCAGACCATCCCTCAGGCCTGCCAGGCTGCTAGTGAGAATAGCATGCTGATACCACCAAGAACAGCAGGTGTGGCAATACGCTTAGCAGTGATGAAAGGCCAACAGCCATGGGGTAAGCAAGTGTTTTTCCAGGCACTCTCCTACTTCCTGGAACTGAACCTTGCTGTTTGCGGTACACCCATTCTTGAGTTGAACAATCGTTCAGCCTACCTGCTGGTTGAAAATCCAACCCAGGTTGCAGTACCGGTGACAGCCGGAAAGCCTCTTGGCATGCTTATAGACTGCTCATTTCATGATTTTGAACTTTCAGTCCCCGTCATAGGGGATCTGCCTCTGTTCATGAATAACAAACAGTCCTTTTCAGACAGGTTGTTCACATTTCCTTCCAAAATGATCACGGTAAAGCGGCACGAAGCTTTACCTGAGGAGTCCATCTGCAGCGCCACCTTAAGGAACGAAGGCGATCTAATGGTATACGCGCTCACGACTCATCCAGCTGAGCGCAGAATCCTGTGGGATTTCCAGAAACTGTGGCTCCCTCTCTAACAAGTCCATCCCGCTGACGCCCTCTTCTGGCGACAGATGGGAATGAAAAATGAACAGCTCAGGTACGAACCTAAACACTTTGATGTGGTGAAGATGCAGGAACGTGATCCCAACAAGCTGGTGATTTACTGTTCACCACCATGCATGATGCTGCCACCACCAGAGGCAGCCCATAAGCTACAAGCTTTTTCTTGCAGCCTTCCTGATCTTAGGCTGAAGACAGGTCCGTTGGTCTACGCCCACAACGAGCGAGGTCCGCCTCCATGGGCTGACCTAACAGACCAAAGGGGGGTCATCTTAACCCACACCCATGACTTTACTCCATGTGACCAGAAGAGCCTCAAAGCCTCATGTGATATCTTCCAACAGGTGACATCCTGGCTTCCAAAGGCTCACATGACCGAGACCTGCACCCAAGGATGCTTATCCTGCAGCCAGCTCCATGGATCCCAGCTGAGCAGAGATCCCTCTCAGCGAAGGGGGGTCAGATTCCCTTGGATGCACCTGAATCCAGCAGGAGACAACAAACACCTGCTGACAGTCACATGCAGCTTCATCCGAGGTGATGAAGCCCCTCCTAAACTGAATGATACAGCATTCATGACTGCTGCTCTTTTGTTTAACCAAGGTAAGTTTCACCTCAAGGTCTTCTCCCTGGAGGCGGAGCCTGTCTCCACACCAGTGGAAAAGGGGGACCAGTAAATAGCGTTAATGGAACAGGTGCATGCTTCAAAACTCACCTCTAGCAGGCACTAACAACTAATTACATCCATAATTTTTGTTTTGTTCTATAGAAATCTGCAGACGCAGCCTTTCAGGCTACAGTAGTAACCATAAATACATACAAGTGCATTAAAATAACCCTTTCAGGTTTTGCAGTTTCTCTCTTAGGAAGTGGTTAAGTGATGAGTGACACATTGGCATAATTTAACACAAGACTTCATTAGAGAAGCTTATTTATCTGCACACTACCTCACTAAGTGATGGTACATTTATTCTAGTCGCGATTTAGAAATCCTACATAAACTCCTCAACAGGAACTGTTAGGAGCACAATCTAAACCCTTCAGGACACAAAAGTGCCTGTCAATCTACTTTCTACTCTAATTAACAACACCCTGAACACCCTGCAAGTCTCTCAGATGTCGTAGAAAGATAAAATAATTGACTTAATGTACACACAGGTGGTAAGAGAATTAATGCAGGATCTTATTAGAGAAATTGGTTTATCTATGGAAAGTCCTGTGGAAGGACGAACTCTTACACATTTAGTTCCTCTAGAACTAAATGTCCCCATTTTTGTTAACCCAGATTATTTTGAACTAGTATTCATGCTGAACCTTCCAATCATTGAAAGATGAACGTATATAGGCTTAAATCTGTGCTAAATGTTGGTTTTTGCAAAGGTGACACCCACCTACATTTAAAAACCCCATCCATACTAGCCTACCATGACAACGATCCCAAACTTTACCTCACTCCAAACCTAGACCTATGCACCAAAACTAAAGATCTCCACTGGGTGTGCCCAAGTAACTCGTTCATTAGAGATGTAACTGATTACCTCTGTGGTTTGAGGGATGACGCCCCTCAACAAAATTGTCAAGCTACAATGACATTAAAAGATGCAGGTATGGAAACCAAAGTTGAACGTGCAGGTAACCGATGGCTAGTGAGCACACCAGTAGCAGAAGCTTTGATGTCATATGATCAACATGACACGGTCACCAAGGTAAAGTTGCTAAACCAAACTTTGTTACTCAATATCCCACAAGGGACAGTAGTTCACATATGAGACACAATACTCCATCATCTCAACCTCGACAGACACGACACTGAGATCGAGATCATGGATGCATTTAACAGATATAATGTCACGATTGATACAGAAATTGAGAAACAACTTTTGAAGGAGGGGACCAAATTGATTAAATTCAACCTCACCCCTACGGCCTTGACTTTAATCCCCTCCCTAGCTTTCCGAAAGCTGATTGGACAGAAACACACACCTTGACATTCACAGTAATTGCACTTGTAATTGGGTGGGTCTTCACAGCGTTGATGGCGTACACCGCCTACAGGCAGGTCAAACAATTGCAAGCAAGAATCGACTCCATGACATTTCTCACACCGCGATTCATAGCTTCCCCCGGTCCCAAAGCACAAGCTGGTGCCAGTGCCTAGCGGTAAGCACACATTCGTGCCTTCACCCCGTCTCATACTTAAAGCAGTGATGTGAATCATGAAGTATGACGATATCGAAAGGGGGTCGATTTGTTTTATTATTATTACTTTCTGAAAAGAAAAAAAAATTTCTTGGTGTGCTTTTACTTTCTGTTGATAACTATTTTACAATTATACATATTTTAGTAGAATAGGTTAGCCTCTACCCAGACTAGGTTAGCCTCTACCCAGACCAGGTTAACCTAATTCGGATCAGTGGACCCAGTATAGCTGCAAAGACTGTAAACTGCATTTCCATCCTTTACAACTAAGGGGGGAATGCTGGGACCAGATTCGGATTTAATGGACTGAACTGTTACACCTTCCTGCTGAAGGACAGCGGCATTCCTGGACGTAATGGACAATGAACCTGGTTCTAGCTCCAAAGACTGAACAGTGCGCATTCTTTGGAACTAAAAGGGGGATGTTGAGGCTATGCCCTTTACTGAACGAACTGGATCTCCCATTATCCTTTCACTGAACGAACTGCATCTCCCAGCATCCTTCCACTGAACGAAATGCATCTCCCAGCACCCACTGCGCTGCCCTCGACCCATTCTCATGGGTCTGTGGCCAGTGATGACATCACAGAGTTGATAAAAGCAGCGCGAATAGTGAAATCTTGGTCTCTTTTGGTCCCAGAGCGGTGCCTGTGAGGAGACGCTTTAATCCACTGCTAGCATTTTCCCTTTTTCCGTTCAAACCTGCTGGACCAGGAAGAACTTCCCTTTTATACTTTGAAGTGAATCGGCCGATCAAACAGACTCCCCGTCAGCATAACCAGGGAGTCAGCTGGCCATCTGAGCTCTATTGAAAACAGGCCCTCAGCGCCTAAAAGTCGGACGTCCGCTTTTCCGACCTCGGTTTTGCGTAAACCGCTCCTTTAAACTGGACACTTTCTACGTTCTTCGTCGTGGACTGTGGAGAGCTGCCCCACAAAGTAGGATTAAACTGATTTATTTCTCTCGGTCTGGGTAGAGGAGAAGGTCTTGACAGTTAATATCCGTTTTCTGTTGGTTAAAATAAGTCTGTAAACTTGTTAACCACTGTTATTCTTGGTCGTCTGTCGCTGTACACCGACCCTGAATGTGCATGCTTTTTGTGTTTTATTATGTGAGTTTAGTTGCAACCAGAAGCAGTATATTATATTGTATTATTTCCTTGTTTGTTTATTGTCTGCTGCGGTCGGCGCGTGTCTGTTTAGACAGGTCGCGTGGCCTCAGTTGATCCCCTTTCTCCGTCGCCCTCGTTTCCTTTGTCCAAGCCACCATTGTTAATGAAACTAGCGTTTTGTTGAATTGCCACGCGGTCTTCCTTTGTCTTCCTTCGTGAACCGATCGCGCCAATTGATAAGACTTGAGTTATTTATCGCATTGAGTGTGCTAAACTGAACCCCCCTCATCCGCTCGCTGTCTCCCACACACACACACACACACAGCGCTGCACACACACACACTCGCCCCCTTCCCTCGATGTTAACTTTGTTCTATATTTTTGCATGCGTTAGAATAGATGGAAATGATGAATGAAATGTAATCTGTAAGGTTGACCTATTTCATTAATAAATTCCCTTAAGTAACGAGAAGTTTCCTGTGCTATTTCAGTGTGTGCTGTGAAGTTTGTTTTAACCCCGCGGACGAACTCTACGCCTTTTCAGAGAGACTGACAGTCTGGTTTAATTAAAATTATCTCATTTATGAGATTGGTGCCCCGAAATCTTTAATAAACAGGTTAAACTCGAACGTCATCAATAATTATATTAAAATTAAATGATTGATTATAATTATTGATGCTCAGAAAACCAGACAACAAATATTTATTATTAGTAGTTACAACACTCTCCTGGAATAATGGTCAAAAATTCCCATCACACACTTCTAATCCTTGTAGACAGCCTTCCAAGAAGAGTTAAAAATTTTGTTGCAAAGGTTGGACCAACGCCATTATACCTTTAAATTAAGAGGCAAGTGACCAAATACTTTTGGCAATACAGCATATCAATTTTAACTATCTATTTCAGCTGCAAACTTCTCAAACCAAGCAATATGCCATCCCACACTACCACCTCATGTCAAAGACCATCTCCTCACTTTCAAGCCTCCTGAAAGAGGAGGAGGTTTAGGAGGAGGACATGTTAAAAAAACTTGGACATGAAGTGATGAGATTGGAGCCTGGGTGCCAAATCCAAAATTATTCTATAATTTTAAATATTTACAGTTGAGTTTTCTGAGTTTTCTTAGATCTGGGGTTGGGTTGGATTCTCCCAAAACAAACACAGCTTTTTTTTTCTTTGCCAGCAATGTAAGAGCAACTCACCCCCAAATCAACTTTTTTGCTGATAGACTGTATAAATGAGTGTCCAATAGTGCTATCTACATGCCTGGTCATAATTTTTGGTATTTTAGTAAAAATATTATTTTCAATGTCAGTGGGGCGCCCTTTTCAGGTTAAAACTCTACACTACACTTGAATATGAATCGAGCATTGCTTTTCACTCTGTGACAATGGCTGACTTTAGCTGGTGATGGCTGACATCAGGGGTATAAAAGAAGCAGACTCTCGGCCACGCCTCCGTAGCGAGTTGGAGTTGGAATAGCAAGGAAGTTTTGATGCCGCCCAACCCACCCTCCTGCCATCCTTCGGTCCGCCAGGCAAAACTTCCTGTGGGCGCATATTTCACACAGAAAATGTGGGCGGAGTTAGACTCTGGTAGGTAATCTTTAAGATTACCTTTCAGTCATAAACTTTGAAGTTGAAAGTAAACAGGACAAAGTGACACAAAAGTTAAAAAAAACATAAATAAGGCTCAACTGATGTTTGTAGCATAGACGTAAATTCATTTTCATTTTACTAAAAATCTGTTTGCCAACATAGACCTGGGGATTTTAGAGTGCCAATGTGGCTGTGATCTCCACATTTTACCTGTCTAAAAACATTTTTCTGTTAAAAGCTTGTTATGTACTATGCGCTAAATAAGAGGAACCAAAGATGGTGACCAAGAACTGCAGGGATTTGTGTCATAGCTGTTAAAAATGACCATCCACAATATGTGTCCAGCTGAAGGCTTTATTTTTGCTTAATACTATAGCTGCGGAAAACAATCTGTCAAAGGCTGGTAAGGCTAATCATATTCCCTTGGCCTTTTCATGCCAATAAATTCTTGTGTTGAGTATCATTTCTAAATCCCAAACCTGAACATAATAGTGTTTTTCAGCCTGTCTCAACCTCAGCCTTCAAAGGCCATGGCAAAGGGTTTTCTTATTGCTGCTTGAGATTTTGACTTCTATTTTATTCAGGGGAAAGCTGTTGACGAGGAGATGGTGTGACAAGCACAGAGCAACCTGCAATAACCCAAACAATAGGGAACACGGTCCATCAGTACTCATGTGTACTGTCTGGTCACCAAACAGCTTCATGCAGGAGAGCTGTGTGTGATACGTGATACTGACCTAAGTTCTCTTGTTCTCTGTGGTCTTTGAAAGTTTAAAGCTTGCACATATATGCCAAAAGGATTATCCTGCTGCTGCAGCTTTATTAATAGATAATGAACTAGTTATGTTCACAGTCAAACAGGAACTACTTCAAAGCAGGTACTCAAGCACCATTTCCTCCAAGTTGGAGAGCAGCCATTTTGACAAATTAGTTAAAATATTTAACAATAGACTTTTTGAGGAAATTATATATTAGGAATGTACTTCATATTTTTTCTATGACTGTGGTGTTTTTGTGGGTTCAATGTGAAGGGTATTGATTGGATGATTGGAGATTATATAAAGAGAAGCAATGACACTGAACATTACAGGACTTCTCTTGAGTTATTTTGTCACCTCACTTGCTTCAGGCAGTAATTGTCTGTCAAGTTTCATTATAGACCAGAAGTTTGAAAGCAAAAACCAAAAAAGATAATGGTTTCCTTGGTATACTTTGCAACAAAATAAATATGTTTTTATATTGTTATCAATACATTTTTGCATTACATATCAGGGATTATGGTGTCTTGCCTAGAATTTTCTTTCTTCAGAGAACCGTCCTCTGACCTCAACAACAGCAGGGCTTCCAACGATATAAGAACTAATTAGCTTTGAGTTTATGCTCTGATGTGTTGACTCTTGCAACTCTTCTGAACCCTAAAACATTTTCCTTAAGCTTCCCTCTTCTTTTCTTGAATTTTTTAAATAGTGGTTTGATAACATTAATGTGGGCTATAACTAAAGTAAATTGAGGAAAACAGTGCATATAAATGAGTGCAAAGTCAGTTTATGGAGTTAACCTCAATCATCCTTTTTTAAGAAAGGTATTGTGAACAGAAACTAAGTAACATCCTAATGTTTGACCTGTTTAGATGTAATATGTTTTAGGTCTGTTTTCATCATCTTTGCTCAAGACTTTGTTGTACATACCCATTTGATAAGCTTGATGTGTACTACAAGGGGATGTTCAGATGGTTGGACGTAGTATTCTTTGAAAAGGTAATAGGAAGTCAATATCTTTCCTGCAGTCTTTGTGGCTTCATGTTTCAGCTTCACTTTGATGAAACTGAGATCAAATTTAGCGCTAACAGATATTAAGACCAGGATTGGGATGAAGGATATTTCTGTAATCTTAAAGCAACAAATTTTTTTTGCATATGCTTTTCTATAGCATTTCTTTTTTTTAAGGTTTTTTGGTTGTAGTGGGCTATATTTGAAAGTGGATAGCTTAGAAACGGGGAGAGAAGTCGGAGATGACATGCGGCAAAGGACCATGAGGACGGGATTCGGAATCAGGACAACCATGTTGAGGGCTGAGCCCTCTGCCCATGGGGCATCTGCACTAACAACTATGCCACGCGACACCCCATTCTATAACGTTTCTAAAGTGGGGATGCCCCAATCTGATCCCAAGTATCAAGGTTGGATCTGAATCAATGTTTAGAAAAGTGTCTATCGTCCAATTTCTCTTCAATTGTTTCTATCGTTTCTAACCTAATTTTATCAATTACTAAAGAAAACATTGCATTAAACAGGCTATGAAAAATGTATGATAATGTCTTGTCGCTGTGCAATGCATACTCTACCTTTAGTATAATTGATAATCAAGAATAAAAATGAACTTTTTCACAAATGTGACACTTTACGTTGTTGCAACATGCTTTACGACCTGCTTTGCGACATGCTTTACGACATGCTTTGCGACATGCTTTACGCTAGTTAACTCGTGAGTGCTTAAAGATGGAGACGCAAGAGGTTGAAGATGAATGCCCAGAGATGCAACAAACTGAAACTCCTACGCAGGCAGGAGCCCAAGAAGTACTTTTACCGAAACGTGGGGGTACGTCAGTGATTTGTTTGTATTTTGGCTTCAAGAGCTCTGAAACGGAGCAAAAGACAGTCATGTGCACACTCTGTCAAAAGACTGTTTCCGCACCCGACGCTAACACAACAAACCTCTTTTACCACTTGAGGAAGGTCCACGAAAAAGAATACGGAAGAATCGAAGAAATGCAACGTAAAGAAAGTTGTGAAACAGCCCGGGCAAATGGCGAGAAAAAATATAGCCAGCCTTTTTTATTTTTTTTATAGTTTAGTTTTAATAGTTTATTTTGATAATACTATTTAAATAACTATGATGTGGATAAAAAAATGTGAAGGCTATTGTAGCTCTACCTCCACCACATCTGTTGTAATTTGATACATTTATATTGCTGCACTAAAATGTATTTTTCTCATTTGTGACAGGTCATTAAAATGTCACTTCAAAATAAAGCTGCAAAAAAGGTATGCAATGATATTCTTGTCAAACTTTTCAGAGAATGAGATTTTGAAAAATATCCCTATAATTCAACAAGAGATTGTTTATATCAATACAGTTAATTTCGTGTTAGCATAAGTTAGCATGAAAATGTGCATATTTGTATGGTGGCTGTGGGTCTGAAAAGCAAAACACTTGAAAGCTTTTAATCCAGTCTCCGCTGTGGCAGCGGAGCGTGGATTCAGCCTCCAGAACATCATCAACCCCCCAAGAGCAGTCATCAGTGAGTGATGATCAGAACCAGGCAAAAGTCCAAAACTTCATGACAGCAACCTCTGGGGATTTCAGGTCCATGCAAACCGAGGAAGTTGTGAGTGCTATCATTTAATTTCATTGTTTACATGAAGTTTCTGGAGCCACAATCTGTGATCTTTGGCTCTGTGGAAAAAGAAATTATCTGGATTCAACAGCTTGATGTGTAATAGCATGATGTGGATTCTCTGTTCAGCTTGTTTGAATTGATTATTAATTAAACTGAATAAAAAAAAATACTGTTGAATATGTTACCATTTTAAAAATAGACAATGACAAATGGATAATGACAGGATTTATTTTTACCCCTTCTGTAAAATTGACAAATAGTCTACCACAGCGTCTGATTCAGCACTATGAAAAGCAAAATGATGAAACCTCACTGAAGCTGGTTTCGGTTGTTAATTTGACAGATATTCATCCAGATTCAGCAGAGAGCTTTTAATGTTTCAACAAGTTGTGACCGATCCAGCAGGTCTGATTATCTCATTGTGTTGCTGCTGATCAAGGCAGGTCGCTTAGTGACAGAATAAAATCAGCAGTTCACTTCATTTTCCCTGGTTACTCCAGGATTATTCTACTAGACTATACAGATAACTTTTCAATTGTAATATTATGTTGATGGAAAATCTGTGGAATTCTTCCATAGCTTCCACATTATATGACTTAGACACATTTCATTTTGACATTTTATTTTTTTAGATGCTCTCTTCTCTCTTTATTGTGAAAAGATTAAAGAGATGTTGAAGTACTCTACCTTTAGGCTCTACATCTGTCCACACCTGATCTATGCAGTTGTTGCTCTGCTAGTAAGTAGCAGTGCAATTTCAGGACATATTTGATGCCGAATTATTCTTGAAAGCATTTTGTTAATTTTTTTAACTTTTTTTTGAGCTTAAGTTTTTTAACATTAACATTCCATAACATTATTTAACATGCTGAAGGCACACCCTGCAAGGCAAGTTGCAAAGAAGCAAGAGAGAGCAAATTATTTTCATGTCCCCCCCAAAAAATTACTGTCTGAAATTTTTGTGTTTATTGTCCCCCCCCCCTCCCCCCCCAAAAATGAAATGGGATTTCATCCGCTGAAAATGGGGAAAGAATGTTGCACTGTTAAGGTGCTATTGTTTTTTTTTGTGTTTTTTTTTATAAAACGTGTCCTGTTTGGCAGTGTGGAGCTCAGTATTTGGTGACTGAGTACCGAGTAGAAGCCCAACAGACTTACTTTCACAAGCAGAGCAGTACAGCTTTTGCTATAGTGCTCCACTTGATATATGTGTGAAAAATCTTGATTATGAATTGCTGGGGGTTTTATTTCCTGATGTTATGGACACGGAGACGGAAAATTAAGGGGAGGAAAGAAAGAAGATGAAGAAGAGAGGTAGGAAACAAAAAGTCATGAGAGAAGGTGAGTTGAAAATACAAGAGGAAAGGGAACAAAGAAAACACAGGAAAACATTGAAGTCTGCCTCCATACCCACAGGACGGCAGAGAGAGGGGAAAAAACAAAACAAACACGAAAAAGGAACCTCAACAAAACAAAACAAACATTGTGAACTCAGAACTACACAACCACATCACACAAAATGGATATAAAAATGCAACAACAATGTCACAGAATAACTCATGGTACCGATTAATCAAGCTCTAGTAATGATAACCTCAGCCCAAGAATATATCTGTAAACACCAGAGACCCCACATCTATGTGTGTGTGTGAGCATGCTGGTGCAGATAAGGTTTCTCCATAAGAGTGTTCGATAGCTGGTGTGAGCAGGCATCAATTCCTCTCCCAGGAATTGACGCAGACATGAAGGAGATCGGAGCCAAGACGTCCAAAGGACGCCCAGAGCCCCAGGCGGACCCGGGCAGGGCCGACTGCATCCCCCAAGAGAGAAGCAAAGGAGAACCCCAGGGGAACGTCCAGCGGCTACTATGCAGGGGCCAGGGGGGCAGCAGTGACGAGCCCACGGGCCCTGCTGGCAACCAGCCACGCCAGGGCAGGCCGGGCCCCACCCCCCAGCAGGGACCCAACAAGGGACAGGCCGACGAGGGGCCCCCGGCACCGCAGGGGCCGCGGGCAGCCGACGGCCACCACGCGCCACCACCACCCTGGGCCAATCCCCACCGCCAACATCCCAGTGCCCCACCCCTGCCAAACGTCGGGGCGCCCCACCGATAGCTGCAGCGGATGGACAACATCCCCAGGCCAAGCTCAGCCAGCACCTGGACACCAAGTTGTACCAGGTCCCGAGTCCTGATCCCGCTCAACACAGAGCGCCGAGATCAGGCATCCAACAAAGGCCAGGGCCGGTCCAACCCGCCAATGAACCGACCACGCACGGTGCGCACAGAACAGGTTATCGAATGAGCAGAGACGCTGGATCCGTATCCTGCCGAGCCACCGAGCAGGCACCACCCAACAATCCCACACCTGGCACCCCTAAAAGTGGTGCCCCCCCAGGCCCGGCCAGGCACGCACCAGGTCTGAACCGGATTGACCACCGATGCACCAGTAGGCAGGGGCATCCGTCACCAGCAGGGAGTGACGGAGGGGAAATAGGCCCCCCATTAAATGTGAGGCCTGAGGTGCGCCAGGCGAGAGGGCAGCCCAAGACCCAACCTGATAGGCAGACAAAGACTTACAGACACAGGCATTCGTTCCCTCCCTCTTAAACACATACATTCTCACTAACTCACCAAGACACCCAAGAAATGACGCTGTACCCTCACTCATACACCCCATACACACTTCATGCTCCCAGGTCCAGGTACCGATGCCCCAGTAAAGCCACCAGCCCCCGGACCCGGGAGAAGGTGCTACTGCTTGAAAAGCGTGGCCTCCACAGGTTTAAAAATTGGTCTGAGGGACTAGCAGTCTGCGATCATCTTATTTGACGTTCCAAATTGATAAGTTAAACTGGGTTTACAATGTGCAATTTCACCTGTCCTAGACCTTTTCATTCGTCATGAAAATAATCGGGGTGAAAAACAGTGCATGTGGTTCGCAGCTCTGTGGCCATGCAGTGTTACGTGCTCCCCAACAGATTATTTAGTGTTCATACGACCAAAACCAGCCCTTGGCAGTCTTCAGGCAATGTCAGAAATTCTACGACCCGGTCTACCATTGACCAATGAAAATGCACCCTGCGAGTGAGACGTTGTGCAGTTTGACCCACTGAAATCTTGAGCTGTTCAGTGTGACACACTAGAGCTCGCACAGTCTGGCATGAAGCAGTCCTTGTTAACCGGCCTTAAGACTTGAACAGATCAGAGATCAGCAAAGACCTAAAAGTTACCAGCAAGATTTTAAAGGAAACTCTGAAAGCAACTGGTAGCCGGTGCAGAGATATAAAGACAAAAGTAATACAGTGGGGACAAAAAGTATTTGGCAGACAGCGATTGTCCAAGTTGTCCCACTTAAAACGACGAGAGAGGTTCGTAATTTTCATCACAGGTGCACTTCATATTTTTGAGACAGAATGTAAAACAAAAATCCAGAAAATCACATTTGATTTCTTAATAAAATTTATTTGTATAATGCTGCAGAAAATAAGAAGCACCTACAGTACAACCAAGGAAGAATTATCGCCCTCTCAGTTACTTCTTCTTTAAGTATCTCTTCTATCCTCCACTCGTTACCTGTAATAATGGCACCTGTTTGAACTTATCTTTTTTTAAAGGTTTTTGTGGCTACAGTGGCCTTTATTGAAAGTGGACAGGCTTACAGAAAGGGGAGAGACATTCAACAAATGTCCCTGGGCCAGAATCAAACATGGGACAACCACATGAAGAACTAAGGCCTCTAAAGATGGGGTGCCTGTCTTAACCCACTGCACCACACGACACCCCGAACTTGTTATCTGTATAAAAGACACCTTAACAGAGGAGGATTGGGAGAATGTCATGTGGTCAGATGAGACCAAAATAGAACTCTTTGGTATAAACGCCACTCGCCGTGTTTGGAGGAGGAAGAATGCTGAATTGCATTCCATTAACACCATACCTACTGTGAGGCATGGGGGTGGAAACATTATGCTTTGGGGCTTCTTTTCTGCAAAGGGGACATGATGACTTATCCGTATTAAGGACAGGATGAATGGGGTGACGTATCGTGAAATTTTGGGCAAAAACCTCCTTCTATCAATGAGAGCACTGCAGATGAAACTTGGCTGGATCTTCCGGCACAACACACCTAAACACACCGCCCGAGCAACGAAGGAGTGGCTACGTGAAAAGCATTCTAAGGTTCTGGAGAATGCAAGCCAGTCTCCAGACCCAATCCAATAGAAAATCTGTGGAGAGAGTTGAAAATCCCCTGCGATGGACTGGCAAGCTGTCCAGGGTGTATCCCGCCTCTCGCCCCGTGAACGCTGGAGATAGGCAACAGCCCCCCCGCAACCCTGCATAGGATGGACAGGTACAGAAAATGGATGGTTGGAGTTGAAAGTCAGTGTTGCACAGCAACAGCCCCAAAACATCACAGCTCTAGAGAATATCTGCATGGAAGAATGAGCCAAAATACCAGCTACAGTGTGTCCAAACCTGGTGAAGACCAACAGGAAACATTTGACCTCTGTCATTGCCAAACAAGGTTACATTACAAAGCATTGAAGTGAACTTTTGTTATTGGCCAAATATTTATTTTCTTTACCATTATACTAATAAATTCTTTAAAAATCCAACAATGTGATTTCCTGGAATTTAAGTGTACCTATGATGAAAATTACAGACCTCTCTCATCTTTTTAAGTGGGAAAACTTGCACAATCCGTGTCTGCCAAACACCTTTTTGCCCCACTGTGTATGCCCCGCTGTTGGCTCTATTAAGGAGTCTTACTTCAGAGTTTTTTGATTGTTTGGAGATGAAAATAGATTTTGTTAAGACCAATAAAAAAGTAATTGCAACACCCTAAACAATAAGACATAAAAGCATGGACGATTTTCTCTAAAAAGGTATTCTTAAAAGAAAAGCGGGACACAATTCCTCCACAGTGATGTAAAACACTCATTGCCAGTTATATATCCAGACTATTTGAGTTCCTCCCAACTGAGGCTAGACTCTGCGAAAAAGAAATGATGAAGACTCCATATGTCGTCATCCACATTTGTTGGCACCTGTCATGAAGATGTGTAAAAAGCCTTAAAATAAATAATTTAATCTATCATAGCAGTGACAATTCAACTTCCTTTGTCACAGTTGTTTTACATTTTATTTGTATGTGTGTGTGTGTTTGTGTGCGTGCGTGCGTGCGTGCGTCTGCATCTGTGTGTATATCTTGTTCTGACAGCTTAGACAAACGGAACGGTGAGACTGATTGCTTTGCAGCGTCATATGAGAGTCTCCCCCTATTGCACAGTTGTCTTAATTAAATTATTGGCAAATATCTTCTTCAGGCTGCATATTGCACTGGCCACAGTTATTGTATATTATTGAGAGACAAAGGTATCGAAGACATGAAAGAAGACAATAAGAACAACAACAACAAGAATAATAGGAAACACAGTCATGCAGTTGGTAGCACTGTTTCAGCAAGAAGATATAAGCCCCAGCCTGGGGTCTTTCTGCGTGGAGTCTACATGTTCTCCCTGTGCATGCATGGGTTCTCAGCTGGTACCCCAGCTTCCTCCTCGATTCCAAAAAACGTGACTGTTAGATTAATTGATTAGTTTAAACTGTCCTCAGGTATGAGTGCGTGTGTGTGTGCGTGTGTGTGTGTGTGTGTGTGTGTGTGTGTGTTTGTGTGTGTGTGTGTGTGGATGTTTGTCCTGTGTGTCTCTGTGTTGCCCTGTGGTGGACTGGTGACCTGTCCTGGCTTTACCCCGTCTCTCAGTAATGACTGCTGGAGATAGGTACCAACCCCCCTCAATGATGCTGCGAGGACAAGTGGGAATAGATGATGGACGGATGGAGAAAAGTAATAATTGTTATTGCTCTGAGTGTAGATATGGGCAGGTTTAGGTAAATAGTTAGTTTTGTGTCATCATACTTTGTACTTTGTATATGACTGATGATTTGGCCATCCGTCCATCCATCCATCCATCCATCCATCGATTATCTATACCCTTCCATCCTATGCAGGGTTGCAGGGGGCTGGTGCCTATCTCCAGCAGTCACGGGGCGATAGGCGGGGTACACCCTGGACAGGTTGCCAGTCCATCACAGGGCAACACAGAGACACACAGGACAAACAACCATGCATGTGCACACTCATACCTAAGGGCAATTTAGAGAGGCCAATTCACCTAACATGTCATGTTTTTTGGACTGTGGGAGGAAGCTGCGCATGCACTGGGAGAACATGCAAAATCCACGCAGAAAGACCCCAGGCCGGGATTCGAACCCGGGCCTTCTTGCTGAAAGGCAACCGAATTTTATTTTCAAATCCGGACTTTTGTTTTGTTAGTACTACCAGTAGAGGAACTGAATCCAACTCGGTAGAAAACGAGTTAAAAAATAATGAAAGCAGAAAATACAAAACAGTGAATGTACTGGTTTTAAAGTGATTTGAAGCTCCTGGCTAACAGCAGGCACAAGGTATGTCAGTTTATTATGCTTAGGTTGTTTGTGAACGTGTATAGGGTCTATAAACGTAAAGTTAAAGGCTTGTTGAGATTGTTTTCTGGTGGTGTGCATCAAGTTGTCATGACAACACATGGCACAACATTGTAAAGAAGAAACATTTATTAAAGAAGTGTTATGAACCAAAAGTGCGAGCGACCATTATTCACCCAGGGACGCTACAATATTCATTCCCCAATTAAACATAAAGACTTGGTTTACTTATTGGAATGTCTGAGATAGTCTGATTAGCTTAAAAAAGTACAGATTATTAAAAATGTTTTTTAAATAAACCCTATAGCAATTGTGAGGGGCAACAATGAATGTTTTGTTGGTGATTGTTTAAAATGCATTTTTCAGTGTGTGAAACTGAAATAAAGTAGGGTGTTTTATATCTTTTTAAACCTCTCAGTGGTACCTATAAATATAAGGAGCACTGAACACATTTTCAAATTGTACAAAACAATTGATCAGTAACATAAGTACATGTGGAATAAAGAATCTGAGTCTGAACCTTGCATTCTTGTCTTGTTTTTTATGGCTCACAGTAATGTATCATCTGACCTGAGGTGACTATACAGCTGTCAGAAACTGATAAATTCTCGTCTGGTGGCTTTGTGTTGGGGACTACGCCGCAGACTGATTTATGAATATGGCCAAACCACACTTATATGTCATCTTTAGTGTGACATGAGAGGAACATGATTGGAATTTGTTGCCTGGCTTCCAAGGCACATTAGCCATTGAAAAGAATAAGAAATGGCATTTTCTCATTTTTGAATGCAGGGAGGACAAGTATGGCAACACTATTCAATAACCAGGTTTGGCTCGGTAAACTTATTAAAATGTAACCCAGTGATTCAATGAGTTCGCCATGTTGCAAATGTATAAGATCTTGTTAAGGTATTCATATATCTTGAACTTTTTCTAATTTGACATAGTGTACTTTTGTGCAGTTTTATTTGAAACACCAGGACCTAGTACTGCATCGTTGTGAAGTAGAATAAAAATAATATATATGGTTTTACAAAAATGAATAAAATGCATATGTATTTCTCTCCAGTTACCCAGATACAACTAAATAAAATCTTCTGCCATCACTCAAAACTAACCAAATTAGGAACTAGGGATGTGTATTGGCAAGAATCTGGTGATACAATATAGCCGTTTACAGACAGAAGTTCTGGAATATTTGCGGACAATTCCATCCGGTCTTTGACCGGAGTTGTGTTTTCAAACACGCCACTTTTTCCACGAACATTGCCTTTCGGCTGCTTTCACACAGCAAGAAATTTACCGGAGAATCCTTATGAATATCTGTGGGGTGGGGGGAGTGGGGGGGGTTTCTAGGTGGTTATGTAAACTTAGTGCGGCGGGCGTATGTCATTTCCCCAAACAAAATGCATTATTGCAAAGATGGTAGACGAAACTGCAGATCTACTCGCAGCACTCGTCTTTGTGATGTGTGCAATTTTGCGCACATGGAAACGCTTAAGAGACATTGATGAAAAAGCTGAAAGGAAAATAATGACATTTATACATCATCAACGTGTGCTCTCGCAGCGTTCCCTGCCCCTCTCCCGTTTACCCCACCGCCCCACACCCCTCCAGCTTTCACGGAACACCATACCCCGAAAAGTCCGCTCTTGTTACTAGATCTTCAGCTGTAAGATTACCGGTAAAGGGTATCCGGACAAAGTCCGGAAGATTGCTTTCAGACACAAAAGCAAAACAGACGAAAATTACCGTTTTTCATGGCCTGTTTGAAAGGGGCTTAAGTATCACAAAACAAAGGGGACAATACGATATTTTGCAATACTATGAGTAAGACTATATATTGTGATTTTTAAAACCGAATTTAAATGTGGAAAAACTGTCACAGCACTTTAAACACTCCAGCCTTTTTTATACTTAACACATCCGATTTTATTACTAAATGTAGTTGATCCACTGGAACAAAGAAGGTGAAAAACAGCCACCAGCTACCAGTCATACTTTTAATTTTACTACAAAAAACCCCCAAAACAATACTTTGCTTTTGAATGCCTTTGAGCTGCTTCCAGCAGGGAAAATCTCCCCTTCCCCTTGATGACGTCACGCTACGGACCACATCTTTAAAGGATCAGGGGGCTGGATTTCTAAACTAAATTATATTCATGATCAGTTTTGTAATTGTATTGGGTAATGAAGTGTTTTAAACCAAGAAAAATGAGCCCACTCATGTGTAATCCTATTATCTTGAACAGTCTGTTTGCTGCAAAATAGGCTGCGATTCGGTGGCCAAATTTCCCACGCTTACACGCGGATGTGACATCAATCTACAATTCTTGCATGTTCTTGATTTAACAGGAAGAAGGAAGAGAAAGAACCCAGATTTCAGACGCGGCTGATTGTTGTCAAAGATATTTACTAATGTTACACCGAGTAAACACTATTACTTACGTCATCACTAGACATGTTGCTTGTTGTCGCACAGCTGGCGATGTGCGCTACGTCACTGAATTATTTACTTTTTGTGCACGCTCCCGCGGTGGCGGCAGTTACTTGCAGCGCCGGCCGCGGCCGTCGCGAGTTTAATTTCTTCAAACCGGCCCCCTGATTCTTTAAACTGACAAGAAATGCATGAATCAGTAGGTGTTTTCAAAAGACACAACATGGTGGCATATTAGGGTAATATTGCTGGCACGGTGTGTCTTTTGAATGTGCAATGCCGGCATAGAGAGGCGCGAATATTGCAGCATTCGTGCTAGCAAGCTTGATATCTGTACTCAGCAAAATGTCCTTCTTATTGCTGCTCTTAGGTGGATGCGTGCATGAAGGTTGGGTCTTGGGGAGAGGGGTATAACTGTGATCATGCTTTTAATTATGTGGGGGAGGGATGGGAATGTGGTCTCTGTGGGGTCATTTTAATTCTGTAAAGCACTTTGAGTTGCAATTGCTGTATGAAAACCGCTTTATAAATAAAGTTTGTTTGATTGATTGATTGATTGATTGATTGATTGATTGATTGATTGATTGTAATACTACTGCAATATTGCCGCAACGCTGGACTTATGAATGAAGATCACGCATTGCCCCAACAAAGGGCGATGTCATGATGATGTGTGGAATGTGCGCCGAGCCCCGGCCAGTTACAGTATTTGATATACAAGTAAACATGTGGACTTCATTTAACATTTGTACACTGTATCAGCTGGAATGACAAACTGGAGTGATGGAGAGGTCTGGGAGCTTCTGGCCTTTAGAGCTGAAGACCAGATCGACAGACTGTTCACGAGCACTGTGAAGGACAGCCACCTTTTGGAGCAGCTCGCAAAAAGACTTAAGGAGGAGAGCTTCAATCAGGATCAAAAACAAGTTATGTCCAAGCTATTTTATCTGTTTATCATGGACTCTTCCATCTCATGGTTTATACGCAACACTGCATGTCCACAAGTGCAGACACCACCCCCACCCCCCCTTATATTCTGCCATCGCGTAATCTTTTGTGAAAAACACCTGATCCTGCCACATTGATTATGGTGGAGAATCTGTTAACATAAAAACTATTAGTTGTGACCCTAATAAATCTGGCCTTTATGGAAGAGTGGTAAGAAGAAACCTATTCTTGAAAGGACCTGAATAGAAGTCCCATTTGTAGTTTGCCACAAGCCACATAGGTCTCATATGAGTCCTGTGCAAACCATAAAAAATTGCCCCAGTCAGAAGAGGCCAACACATCACCCTGAACACACCATTATCTGTGTAAATGGTATAGGCAACCTTATGCTGTGGGTATGTTTTTCCTAAGCAGGGACAATGATGCTGATCGGGGTTGATTGGAAGATGGACGATGTTAACACTGTACAATCCTGGAAGAAAAACCTTTGAGCTTGCAAAGATTTGAGTGTAGGTTCCCCTCTTATCAACCCTAAACAGACGACCAGAGCTACAATGGGATGGTTTAAAAATATTATTAATGCTCTGGAGCAATTTATATAGTGATTATAGTTAGCAATAAAAATAACTGGGCTTTTTTTACAATCCTAGCATTTTATTGTGCGCTCTCTAATGTCAAGATTGTGTTTTGTTTGTTATTAGTCAAAGAAAACAACAAAGTCTGAGATAATGTTGCAGGCAAACAACCTCTAGTGAAAATGACCTTTCCTGGTTGCAGGGTGGCTCCTCAACAAGGCTGTGACAGTGGTCAGAGACAATCTTATTTTATGGGACCTCGAATCCGATTTGAGCCAAAGAGGGACAAGGCAGCTTACAAAGAATGTAAACAGAGAGGGTTTGGGAGGGAGTGGGGGCACTTCAAAATGGGCCCAGTCTCCTGGAGAATAATTAATGTGACATTTCCCTGACATTTAGTCAGAGGTATGGCAGAGGAGCCTGAAGAAGGAAGGAAGGAGGGGAAGATATGATACTGTGAGGGAAACGAAACACAGAGCCAAGCAAAAATGGCAGCAATGCTGGTATTGTCCCAGAAAATCTTGATAAATATCAAAGCCTCTACAAACCTTCCTGTAGTACACAGAAAAAGAGTGAGAGAGATAAACATAAATAGACTGTTGTTCAATACCCACTACTTCCATGATGATAAAACTTTACTTTTGTTGCTTGGTGACTGTTTATTTTGGTCACATCTCTTCTATCCACCATCTGTTTATGGGATGCTGCGTTCTGGTATTTGGACCACGATAATTGATGAGCTAACACTAAGTCTGTGGTTGTAGCTGGACCACTCAACAAGCCCACAGTTGCCTATTAAAAATACCTAAGACAATACATCAACCCCTATCAATGCTTTTAGTAGCGTGGTCTGTGGTTTCATGTTCCCCTTTTAAGCTAATTAGGAGCTGATAAACTCTGCTTCTTGTTCAGCGGAGGTTGCTCTGTTTATGCGTAAGGATATCCTAAGCTGTAGAGCGACATCACCTCAACTCAAAGCTAAGTCATGATGTGAATTACAGTGTTGGCATTTCTTGGCACCCCTCGTAAAGATGTCTAAAATAGCCTTAAAAAGGAATGAATCTTTTATTTCAGAGGCATAATATTAAACTGAAAACCATCAACTATTAACAGTGGAAAACAGTACAATTTTAAGAAATAAATGTTCTTACAATTATTGGTACTACTGGTGTTAATATTTTGTACAACAACATTTATGTGTTAGGACAGCACTTAGTCGTTCCTCTTTGAAAGATCTCTCCAGCCATTCCAGAGTCCTGTGTCCTCTCTTATGTTATCTTCTCTTCACCCCAACCCACTGGCTTTCTACAGGATTTAGGTCTGCAGACTGGGATGGCCATAGAAGAAGGTGGTACTGAGAAATAAGCATGTGTCTTCTTGTAGACATTTCCTGACCAACACTAGCCTGGCAGGCAATGTTCTACTCAAATCGTGCCAAGCCCACCCAGTGTCCCTCTGCAAACATAGAGCGCTGTGATCGGCGGGGATTAGACTTAGCTGAGCCAATGGTAGACTTGCTGAGGCTACAATGTAGCATGGCATATTTGATACAAGAATGACCCAATATTGTTTATATATAAATAGACCAGTTAGTTTTCTGCACAGACGAAAGCACGAGGGACAGTGTTGATAAGAAGCCATTGGTTAGCACTGTTTTAAGCTGATACGCAATGGTACTTCGTACCACCACTTCTAAAAAAAAAATAGCTCTTTAGAGTTCCACCACTTCTCAGAGTGCTAAGAACGTTCTTACAGAGTCCCGTTCCGTTCATTAGTGCGTCTGTTGTAATAATTTTGCAAGCTCCCCTCTCAAATTTTCAGAATCTTTCACAACGTGCAGAAAGGCAGAAGCTTGTCTGTACTGTGCTGCATTGCACACCTGTGGTGCACTCAAAGAACGGTTGAAAGGTATGGTGAGTTCACGAACGTAGGACATTTAAAACTTTGAACAAAAAACACAGAAAATAATACCACAAGCCATAAACTTCTGTTTAATGGCAGTTGGCAAGCAATGTTTGATGCATACTAAACATGCCCTACTTATTTTTTACAAAGTACAAAAAAAAAAAAAATCTATTAATTTTGTCCTCTGGGGCTGAATTTCTACACCAGCCCACCCTTGCCCAAAACAATACTTTTTAATAGCAAAGCTATAATTATTTTAGTTCAGCAGAATAAAACATTATCTTATTCAAGAAATTATTATAAAATATGCCGATGCTTTATTTTTGACACAGTTTCTTAAAAGTGCTTATGTAACATTTGAGATATGTAGCTTAGATTCTGAATTGCTATTTTGTCAATACTTTTGGGGAAGAAACATATCTAGATATATATCAAAATTGGGATTTCAGCTGAAAAATATGGAGATATAACTTTTGGTGCATATCTTCCAGCCTTAGCCTAGACTAACACACCTTTCTTACCCAATTTGGCATGTTCTCTACTCTTTCCTATTTTAAAGAGTTGCTAGGATAATTTAGTTTTTCTGTCATTTAATACTTTATGACCAATCAAAAAGTAACTAAATACTGATTAGTAGGGATTTAGTATTTAGGTTTAAAAGGCACGGTTTGGTTTGTTTACTATATGCTTCATCCATCCATCCATTTTCTGTACCCGTCCATCCTATGCAGGGTTTTGGGGGGACTGTTGCATATCTACAGCAGTCACGGGGCGAGAGGCGGAGTACAGGTCGCCAGTCCATCACAGTGTATGGTTCATTAAAGGATAAATAAAACCATGATTTTTTTTTTTTTTAACTTGTAAACAATTGAAAGTATTGAAAGTAGTAATCTAGTTTACCAGCTTTTACCTAAATGCAGCATGTACAGCTGTTAGGAAACTCCCCTCCATTCAGTGGAGATTCCTTCAACTTGCATTTTATGCAGAATGTGTGATTTATTAAGTCTGGGCTGCCTGAATGCTACAGACACTATTTGGACATCAGCTGATTTTTCTATGCTTTTATGCTCCTCTTATCTTGAACAAACTTCCAGACCTCTGCAAAGTTGCTGAAACAATCACAACTAAAAACTCATCTGTTTAGAGCTGCCTTTGAGTTATTTTTTCATATATCATGTTTTGTGTGTGCTTGTTGCTTAATTGCTATTTTTACTTTACATGCTTTATCTGTGTTTTACGGTATTTTTATTGTACCCCCTAATCATGTAAAGCACCTTGAATTACCCGGTTGTTGAAAGTGTTCTATACAAATAAAATTGCCTTGCCTTGTAGGATTATTCCACCGCAATATTATTTAAAAATTATTTCAAAGCTTTTCACAGATCTTTAGGTTACTTGGGGACCAGTTGTGAATAGCAATACCAGTAAGCCCTAGGGGCCTAATGTGAGTGGAGAGTGAATAAATTAATAAATGTGCAGATAAAGAATTAGGACTTCCAGAAAACACTGCAAAATAAATCTGGATCATTGTTATGATGAAAGATCAGTGCTCATTTTATTTAAGCAGTACAAACGTGTTTCCACTGATATTTCTTAAGATGTAAGAATATGAGAACGGAGACGGCGATGAATTGTCGACTAGAGGTGGTCATTTCCTTTTTTTAGACTATAGCATTTCCTTCAGGGTAACACTATAAACATTGATTTTGCATTTCTTTGATTCCTCCGAAGACCTTCCCTTCACAGAAATGCAACACTTATCTCAGTTTGTTTAGGACAAAGAGCAGACAGTCCTCCTGAATACTTACTGCAGAACATACAAATTGTAAATTGTTGAATCTTAATCTCCCATGCAATACAAGCTGTAGGGCAAAATGATGCATGGGATTTTCCCTTTGATTTCTCATAAATATCCAAAGTTGAAGACATGATCAAAGGTTTTTTTTATGTTAGCACAAAGGTTGCAGTTGCATGTTTGTCTGGAATGGTCAGTTAAGGGCAAAACCAATCTTTTTTAGACTGAGGGTGAGCACAAATGATAGGAGGAATCAGATGTAGCTTTAGAAGATAAGGACATAAAGTGTAGTTGTGCAAAGAATGCAATTACTTAGCAAATGGCTGTGAAGAATTGCTGAGGCTTATTCAACCAAACTCTGCTTCATATCAAAACACAGCTAATGTGCTTTAACTTAAAGTAGCTGCTGAGCGTTTTAAATTTATCACTTAGAATGTGCTTGAGCAACATGACCTGACTGCTTATCTCATAATAACTGAATGAATCATGAGCTAAACTCTACAACTATCAACTAACCTTTGTTTCTGTCCTGCCTTTCCTATAAATTAGAAAATGTAGGGTAGGCCTACACTGTCTTTCATTATTAAAAATATGCTTTTCAAATAATCACATTTTTCTGACTAATACTGGGTATTATCACATTTTTACACAAATCTACATGTGTGCGTTTTCATGTCTGTTTCTATGTGCATAGTAATTCATTTTATTATTCATTTTATAAAAGCAGGCTGATGGAAATTTGATATACCCATTACAGGAGATACAGATAATGATTTTCATATTATGTTTTGATGAGATGGTAATTAAGATGGCTAATGGCTGCACATCCACACAGTCGAGATAAGTTCATCAACAATGATAACAGAAAATTAGAATTTCTTGTTATACATTATAAATTATCCAGGATTCCTTTTACACTGAGGAAACATTAAAATGTGCTTTTAAACAATCGTAAGAACAACAATAGTTCATTCAGAACAACAAACCTTTAAGTCACTCTTCTTTACCTCCTTTACTTTTGTTACGGTGAACTAATAGTGAATGTACATGGCTTTAAAAAGCTTACGCCCCCCTTCTAAAAAAATTATGTTTTGTGATGTAGAAAATACAGAGTGAGAGAATATACTTATTTCCAGACTTTTACCCACTTTTAATGTGACATATATCCTGTCAATTAAACTGAGAAACAAACTAGCTTATTGGTGTAATAGTATCAAAAGAACTATAACAACCACCATTATGTTTCAGTGGTGTTTTTTGGTTCAGTGGTGTTTTTTGGTTAAAACCTTGTGAAAGTATAGTTTTGTACTATACTTTCACAAGGCTTTGGGAGATTTTAGCCAAGCCAGGAGGTTTCCTTAAAAGAAAAAAACCCGCTGATGTCTGTCAACCCTCCTCCTTAGTATCATTACAAATGGTCAATGGACTGAACTCATTTAGCGCTTTTCTAGTCATACTGACCACTCAAAGCACTTTACACTGGAGCCACACTCCCCCATTTGCTCTCTCAAACATGCACACATTCATATGCTGATACATAGCTTGGGGTTAAGTGCCTTGCCCATGGGCACATTGACATATAACAGGAGGGTGCTGGAATTGTACCTACAACCCTCTGATGGCAAGACAACAACTTGACCTACTGAGCCACGGTCACCCAAATATGCTATAGTATAGTAGTTGTGGTTTTGTGTTAGGGTTATTTTGGGTGGCTTATTGTTACTAATGGTGGTTCATTTTCATTAATGTATTTTTACTTAGTTTTTTGTTCCTTCTGTTTTTTTTAATTGATTTAGTTTCTTATTCTAGTCTTTCTTTTTGGTTCAGTTTGATCCCTTTTTAGCCTTATTTCGCTCTCTTTCCCATGGTTTTTCCTGCTCAGGTTCTTCCTCAGCTTCACTGCATTCTCCTGATTAGTCAGCAGGACTAGGCAGCAGAAATTAATTCCTGGTTCATCAGAATCTCTATAATTGATTGCAGTTGTGACTTCAAGAAGACTAAAAATCTAATCAGAGAGTGCTTCCTCACAATAAAAAGGGTGTACACACTTATGCAACAAGGTTTTGGCACTTTTTATTTTTACATTCTTTCCGTTAAGAAATGTGCTTTTTCTGCAGATGATCAATTAAAAAGTATAGAAAATATTAGGTGTCCATACTAATCATCCCTCCACCCACCCACTCATCCATCCATCCAACACTAAATAACCTTATGACCCCACCCCGCAAATTAGAAACGAATAATAATCAAACAGCTCATTTAGAAAAACATAGCTCTTACTGTATTTTGCTCTCCAAAGAGCAGCAACTTCTAATCTTCACCTCTTTATTTGACTCGTATTAGACCCATAACAATGCACAACCACATAAAATACTGTTATTTGGAGCAATGAGATTTTATAGGACGACTTTTGGGATGTTATAATTCTTGACTTCATTAAACAAGTTTAAGAGTGCACCATTCCGCTGATGCCTTTGTAGCATCATGTTTATGATATGTTACAATCACATTCTAGCTCAGACATTTCCAAGGGGCACATTCTAAATTCAGTGCACGCAACAGAACTCATAACATAAAGCAGATAAGAGCTTTTTAAGGTAGGGAGGATGTGTCTCTGAAAGCAGCAGAGCTTAATTCGATTTAGTGGGGGGGGGATCACATATAACTGCATATAACTCTAACATGGCAATTTAACCCACTAACATTGGTAAACACCATATTGAAAGTTACAGCATTTGATTTACCTTCTTAGCAGCAGGATGGAATTCGAAATGACAGTCTTTCGTCCCCACACATTCAGAAACAGGATGCCGGCATTTTGATTACTTTCTCACAGGTAATGAAAACCCATAATTCAGTTTCTTGGAAAATGTGAATGTCAGATCAGACCAATAAAAACGGATGTTAAATACAGCAATGTCAGCCTACCGAAGAGTGTGTCTATGTACTGTACACTATGTACAGGGCTCCTTTTACTTGAATTGCATCAAGCCAGTGTGACATGGATATGTTTTCTCTGATGCACTAAAGAGGTGTTATGAAAATCCAGACTGCTTTAATAGCAGGATTTAAGTTACTTGCATTATCTCCAGTTTCTTCATCCTCCTCTCCACAACTTTTTAATATGCTTTGCTTCACAACCATTTCAAGGCTGCAGTTATCCCTGTTTCTCGTGCACATTTTTTCTAGTACAGTTTTCCTTCCACTCAACTCTACATGAATACACTTAGATGCAGAACTCTATCAACAGCCAGCTTCATTTTTTAGCTCAAGATTCTTTTACTGACTTGGCGAGTTTTCCATGAACAGGCACCAGGATATATCAGAGGACTTCGGCACTTTAATGTCCCTGGCAGTACTACAAATTATTTAAAGGGGACATATCATGAAAATGCAATTTTTTTAGCCTTTAAATGCTTTGTGTAGTGAATTTAGAGTGTCTAGGAGTGCAAAAAGCATACATTTGTCACTCCATGTGTTGTGGAGTTATTTTTGTAAAATGTTTTGGGTCATATTTTTTAAGCCGTTCAGTTTTCTCTATTATGCTTTTTGAACTATTACGTCACAGTATTTGCACTGGAACTGCCAAACTTGGTCATGAATTTCCGCCTAAACGGTGAGCAAATCCACCATCTTTATTTCTCGCTGTGAGTTTGTAGTCCAAGTTCTACCAGGGGTAGAAGAGGAGCCTATAGAACTACTATAGTAAAAAAAAAAAATCCGACCTAATAACTGTAGTTCCACTATATATAGACCACAACTAAATGATTTAGATGTAAAAAGAAAGAATTTAAAAGCATAGCTCCGTGTACTTTATGACTACTGCAACTAATTGCCACTAGTTTTGTAGAGTAATGCAAATCTAACATTTCAAGAGGAACAGTAAACACAGTAGAGCTGTAAAAATAACCTCAGAATGCCAATTAATTGAGAGGACCAAACTGGATGAATAGCTTACAAAAGAGTAATGACATATTCTATTCTTGTGTTTCTGTTTGTGCAACTTTGTCAGTCTGGTGACCTGTAGATGCATTTAAATCATGTCAGGATTACATTGATTATGTGCTCAACTCACAACCAACATTCAATTCAAAATTACCTTTGCTGCAACAGATGAGCTCGGCTTTTCCAGCAGATCCCAAAGTTTCTTCCGTTTTTCTGCACAGCAGGTGTTGTCAAATTCCTCTCCCTCTCTGTCCTTTAAATTATCTGCCTCTCTCTTCAGCTCTTCGTTCATCTGCTCCTTTTTCTGGTGGTACCTCGCCTGGCAACAAGACTCCAGATAGATCTCGTCAATGCCCCAGTAATCGAGCTCTTGGCTGAAGGACAGGGCACACATCTCCTCCATCATGTGCAGCTTACCCGTACGGTAGAAGTTCAGAATGGATGTGAAGGCCCCTGGATGTCGGTCAAAGAAGTACTCATTCTCCTCCAGGTTGTAGTCATCACAGACCTCCATCAGAGAATCATGGGAGTTGCAGTCTCTCAGTTTTCCCAAGCGAGTCCGTGGCAGCCGGTCTAACGTTCGCCATAGGACCTCATGTGGGAGACCCCCGACATTCAGCCGGACTCGGCGGTAACAGGACTTGCTGCGGATGATGTCCACCGGCTCAGGTGGCAGGGATGATGTCGAGCGGGAGCCAGGTTTGTTTAGATCCAAGGATTTTTCCATGATGACTTTGAGTTGAGGAATCATGCAAACATCTAGGACTACGGACTACTCTTGATACTCTTTTCTTTTATTGTGGTATCTAAAAACAAAATAATAAAAACAAAACGTAACTATTAGTTTTTAGTGTTTTGGACAACATTTCAGGTTCACAAAATAACTATTTAGTCTTTGAACTAGCATTGTGAAAACAGGCCTGAACTACGAGATTGCTGTTGAGGTCTCTAAACATCCCTTAGGTGAATGCAACATTTAACTTATTGTCAATTTTCCCCCAACTTTTCAGAAAATAATGACAAAAGTAGTCTTTGAATGAACAGCCCAAACTAACTTCCAGCTAGAGTTCTATCTGATTTCTTGTGCCAGCTTCTGATTAAACTGAATCATTAAAACAAGAAAAAACCAAAAGTGCGGAATTTTGGAGGCCAAATTCAATCAATCAGTTATTTTAAAATCTGACTTCTCTATATTAAGTGCGAGGATTATTGTTATTCTTATTATTGTCATAATTACTGGTAACAGTAGTTATTATTGGTAATTATGGGGCGACCAATGCTCAGGTTGTAGGAATCCAGCCTGCAACCGGCGGGTTGCTGGGTCGAATCCCCACTCTGTCCGTCTCGGTCGTTGTGTCCCTGGACACTTCACCTACCTTGCCTCCTGGTGGTGGTCAGAGGGACAGGTGGCGCCTGTGTCCGGCAGCCTCGCTTCTGTCAGTGTGGTCCCAGGGCAGCTGTGGCTACAATGTAGTAGCTCACCACCAGCGTGTGAATGGGGTGTATGGTTGAAGGAAGTGTAAAGCGCATTGTGGTCCTCTGACTGAAAAAGCGCTACACAAATGCAGACCATTTACCCTTATTATTAGTAATAGTAGTGGTAGTAATACTGTGACTGCATTTTCATCTTTATTATGATGGTGCTAATCATTGTTGGTAATATATTGCAATTTATACAATTATATTCTTATATGATAGCAAAAAATGATAATCATAATAATTTTATTAGATGGTTAAAAATATTAAATAAGAATAACAGAAAATGTAAAAACAAAAATATCATTAATTGAAAAAACATAGGCAAAGATACCAGGTGTTAAAAGTTATCCCTAATGATACTATATCAGTCTTTAAACTTCTTTAAAAAGTTCAAATGAAGGAAAATGATGAATAGCATATTTGTTCACATGTTACTTACATCTACTTTACCAACATTCTCTTCTCTTGGATCAGGCTGTACTCTGAATAAACTCAAAACAGCCCATCATGAATAAACTAAAAAGGCTTTTGTGAGCAGATGGGAATTACTGGGATGACTCACCCATATTAGCAATGCAAGAAACAGAGCCCTGGCTTAGTTTGTGTTGTCATAATCTCAACCAGTCACTAAAAAGAAACCTGAAAAATTATATATTGATAAACATCACCAGCACCTGAACTGCAGGACAAATTATACCAGATTTCTAAGTTTAAGTATTTGAATTTTCTCTGATATCACATTACATGACATCTAACATTAGACTTTTTAAAGTATTTTTTTTTCCTGAAGCATCAATAAACACCAACACATGGGATTGTGGAGATGACTCATTCCTTAAAACCAGCCTGCATAGTCAAACGTCTGTCTTAAAGGAATGTTTGGCACTTCGATTAAAAATATACCCATGTTTTCTAATATAAGCAATATGTTGAAATTTAAGTTAATTTACATTAAGTTTGCAAAAGAACTTTGGCTAACCTAATTATTGCACACAAATCTTGAGGACAAAAAACAAATAAAAATACTGCCTGCATACAGTGCATGTACTGTAGTTCTAGATTTCTTGGTTTAATGTATTCGTTTGCATGTTGCAGTTTTTGCTCTCTGCTCCAATGACGCCCATGCAGTGCTGTGGGTGGGACGCTGGGATGCTACAGCGCAAAGTGAGCGCTGTCCAGACCAGAGGTGCTGAAACACCGGGAAGCGCCGTTTTCTCCCTACGTGCAGCTACCTTCTCCAGGGGGAGGAGGAGGGATGACCCAAAAGGAAACATTTCTCTCTGAATCCAACATGCCCTGTTAGTGTTTACGACTGTAGACGTGGCACAAGCGAGCCCGCTGCACACCACTGTTTACAGTGTTCATGAGAACCCAACAGCAGACCAGGCCTATAGGTGTGATCTTTATTCACTATCAGGGAAAGTTTGTTTTACTCTTCCCAAGCCCCATAAGGAGTGACAATTGTGTCAAGTTCAAAGTAAAAATATAATCACATTCAAAATGAAAATGAAGACGGAAGCCATATAATGTAGGACGCCTTGGGAACACGCTGTAACAGGCTGAGCTAAACATGAGAAAAACAATTATTTTAAGCCTCCTGTTCCATTAGAGTCCAGCCTTCAATAAAGCAGGTAAACATTATACAAACACCACTCCCACTTGTGCAAACGTTGCTGTTCTGCGTAGCTACAAGGAGGATGAACATAAGCTGGAATGGAACCATCTAAAAAAAAGTGCAAAGTCTATCTTATTTTTCAGAAGGTGGATATGCTCCATATTACTGCGGCTGGTATGCGGAGAGCTCACACACTGAAAAGCTATCACAACTGACAGCTCGCAAAGTCCAGAGATGCATACGAGCTTTAAAAAAAACACCATGATGGGTTGTAGTCATACTGCACTGAATCAAACCAGCACGTACCAGCTCTGTGATCAATCAATCCGCAGCCATAAGCGAAGATGAAGCAGGGGCGTTTTAAAAAAAAAGCAGGAGGCGTCGATATTGGTTCACAATTATTAGGGTTTAACCCATCTCCCCCTCCTCTGTCTCCGACATGGCAGAAATAGATCCTCAGCACGATCCGAACCGCCAACCCGTCGGCTTCCCGCTCCGCATGTCGCACCGCGCCGTTTGCGCCCGGAGATCAACAAGTACGCCGACAGACAGCCCCCTTCGAACGGACTACCTGTGTTCCCAGTCAGATGTGCGAGGAGGCGCCGCATCTCTGTGAAGGTGGATCCATGGCAGCTCCGAGCGCCCCGCCACATCTGTTTAACTCTTCCTGCACCGAGTCCTCAATCATTGTAAACACACGGCAGTGAGCTTCAAGGCTGAGGGAGCTGATGCGCATTTTCCCGTTTTCCTCTGTTCTGCTTTTTTTTTTTTTCTCCCAAGACCATCAAACAAATTTTAAGATTAGGGTCAGTTTGTGTCAGATTGATCTGTTTGTCAAAGATAAACAGAGTACATTCTTAAAAGTTTTCAAACCAACCCGATTCTATAAATAAATAAATAAACTGGTAAACCACTTATTTTTCTGAAATGCTATGTTAGATGTGTTACTGTTGGATGCAACTTCCAAAATGTTCCAGTTTGGTTTCACCAGGCCTCAAGTAACAGATGTGTGAAATACTTCTGAATTATGAATACTAGCAAAAAGGATGGATGGTTGCAGACCGCGGTGAAGTTAGTTTTATATTGGATATTCGACGGACTTTCAGTCACATTCAGTCACTCAGTCACATGACCTGGAAGCTATTGAAGAAGACCCCTCACAATTACAGTAAAAAATTAATAAGAAATATTACATATGATTTTTTTACTATCAATAAATCGGTGTGTCGTGTATCTCAGGTGTCGAGCAACAACGTATCAATATTTGGTCGTTACTTTGTCAGGAGATCTCACAGGTATTGTCTTATTTTCTGGGATGTCTGGAAATTTATTGATGATCCCTAACCGAAACCACCGCCTTCAGGAGCGAGTCTTCAGCTGCGATGTATCCGTTCCATGAGAGCAGTTGTTGGTGAGACGTTGGAGGAAGTCTCCGCTTTAATGAAACGAATGTCCGTCCAATATCCAACTTAAAACGAACTTCACCGCGGTTGGGTGCAGTGGGTCGCAGTGGTGCAATTTATTTGTATTTGGGAGTCTGTTTTTTTGAGTCGCTAGTCAGAAAAGTTCAGGAATGCCAGAAAAAAAGTCAGAAAGTTGGAGGTCTCCAAGCAACTTGATTTCCAGTGTACATTTTACAATGTATTGAAACTTATATAAGCTCTTTATCAGTATATCTGAAGGTCTCAATGAACCAGTGATCCACATCCGATGTCTATTTGTTAACGTGTTCTCTTAGTGTTTGAAGGCATATTGTCTTAATCACCCGGACAGTTTGCAAATTCCACTGGTTTTCTGCCTTGCAAGGAGAACATGCCAAATTGGGGTGTGACCTCATTCCAAAATCCGTCTTCTGAGGCGAATGCTCCAAATATAAAATGACATCAACACAAATTAAAGGGGATACTGCTCTATCTGTGTATAGGCTACTTTGTTTTTCATCCAATAGATTTTACCAATGGCTCAGAACATATCTGTTTAGCTGTGTTGTTCGCCTAGATGAAGCCACTGAAAAGCTAGTGCTGCTATTTACTCTTTAAAGTGGAAAGTGTTACTGGAACAAGGCTTTTGCATTTTCTCTTTGTCTACTCTTACTTTTTAAACCCCTGTTCGGCAGTGACAGAATGCCAATTACAGGCTTCTTTCTGGTAAGAGGTATTATGCCTTGCCACTGTTTTTTATATATGCATAATTAGTATGAGGGATTGGTGGAAAGTTAACAATTGGATTATTTAACCCATCCAGTGTTGCAACTGTATGATCATAAGAATGTGGGATTGCTGCAGTCAGTCACTCAATAGGTTTCAATTAAAAATAAAACATTTTACAAATTAAACCATAACAATCTGAACATGACTGCACTGTTTTAAAACTGAGATTAAATTGGATGTTACTGCATCTAATTGACTGAATGTGTCTACACGATTGAAATTAATTGACTTTATGTTTTTGTTTATAAAACTAATCTGTTTGTCTTGTAAATTGACTTTAAACAATATTTTTTGTGAAAGTGTGATTGTGATATAGAAACAAACTGGGTTGAATTGAATCAACACAATGGCACATATTCAGATTATACATTATCTTTTTTTTAACCACTTTGCAATGACCCATTTATTAATTAAACAAAAGTGAGCTTACCTCAAAATGTAGAACAGTGCAAATAAAAACAACAGATTTTAAAAACATTAACTACAAAATGTAGGAAGAGTTTGGGAATTAAATAAAACATTTTTTTAAACATTTTTGTAAAACTTTTACAGAGATCTACACTAGAAATGTTATTCACTGAAAATCATTGTAATTGTATTGTGAACATAAATACACATCAGATTGAATATTTTAAGAAATTAGACAGAAATTAGACTAATTTGACAAAATATGCTTGTTTGATATGTATTTTAGTTACATTTTGATTACCTACAAGTAAAACGTATCAAAAAATTGACATATTCTGCAGCTCAAGAATATTCTGTTTCAGCTGTACAACAGAGTTTCTACCAGAGTTTTATTGTAGGGTCAAAATTTGCTGTTTGGCAAAAGAAAAACAGAGGATGAAATGGCTATCATTTAGTACAAACATTTTTTTATCACACAACAAACCTATGTACAATTTACTGGCAAGCTGATTAAGTCTAAAACTAAATAAATAGTGCAATACCACATACAACAAAGCAAGGTTAGGAAGCATTTCAATGTTTCACATTTCACGCTGCATTGTCTTGAGTCTGAATCTAACCCGCAGATCTCCATCTGGCTGGAGCATCCCAAAGCCAAAGCGACTGGGATTAACTGGTGGAAGTTTAGCGTTGGGGCTGCACAGCTCCAGATCAAAATGGGTCAAAAACAGGAACACAAATCTGTGGGGAGAATGTTAAATATTTGTATGCGCACAGTCTATAACCAACCTTGTGTAAACAACAAAATGCAAAGCAAATACTCTTTCATGTTGTTGATTATGAAGTGATCTTTTACTATTGTCTGATATAAAAATGGCCTTCCAGATGTCTGCTTCTACTCTCATTCATTTCAACTCATTATTAAGTATTATCAATTACTAACATGAAAGCATGGCTTAAACTATATGTGAAATATATGTTTTTGCTGGTTTGCTGTTTAGAATGTAATTCTTTGTAATTTGTAATTCTTTGTAATTCTGTGTAAATCACAAATGCATCTTTTTTCAAATGATAAAATACTTGAAGGATGACATTAAAATGCAGTGGATCTGTAACCCTTACTGTTTAATGGCTGTAACAGCAAACTCTTTTCCAACACAGATGTTCCTCCCTGCGCCCCAAGGCATGGTGTAGTACTTCAGCCTTTTCTGATCCTTGTAGAATCCTTCCTTCACTGTTTTATCTTCATTTAGGAAGCGATCATACTTGAACATCTGTCAAGGGAGATGAGAATGAAACAGATGTGCATGAATTATGACATACAATAAGTCTTATTATTTGCTGCCTCCTGCATGTTGTCTGTTTACTTATACTATTATCAGAAAACACTGAAGACAAGCAGAATTAACAAAGAAAAATATCTTAATTCAAGTATTAATGTCCTGATGTCATACCATGCTTTGCAAAAGTAATGCTACCTTTGTCATTTTATAGCCACAAACTTGTAGTTTATTAGGATCTTATGTGATAGATTAACACAAAGTGGTCAATTTTTGTGAAGCAGAAGGAAAATGAAACACAATGTTTAACAATTTTACAAATAAAGATCTGAAAAGTGCGGCATGCATTTGTATTCAGCTCCCCCCCTAATTCGGTACATTGTAGAACCACCTTTTGCTCCAGTTACAGATGGAAGTCTTCTGGGGTATGTCTCTGCTAGGTTTGCACATTAGAGACTTACATTTTTGCATACTAAATATAGCTCATAATCAGACAGATTGAATGGAAAGAGTGTGTGAGCATCAGTTGTCAAGTCTTGTTACAGATTTCAGGTCAAGACTTTGACTGGGTCATTTTACACACAAACATGCTTTATGTTGTGTGGATGATCTTTCCATTTACCTGTTACTATGTATTTCTATTTCTTTTCTTGATCTGCGAGGGACTACAGAGGAAAATTAGCTATTGGCTAAATCTGGCATATTTAAATTTTTATAAAAAATGAAAAAAAAGAATAAAAAATACTTGTAAACCATCTTATTTTTACTCTGGCTGTACGTTTAGTAAACCCTCGTATTTTTACTCTGGCTGTATGTTTAGACTCATTGTCCTACTGGAAAGTGTATCTCCACCCCAGTCTTAAATATTCTGCAATGTCCAACAGGTTTTCTTCCAGGATCTCTGGAAGGAATTCTGACCAGTTTCCGGGTCCCTGCAGTAAAAAGGCATCCCCAAAGCATGACCACCACCATGTTCCACCATTGGGGATGGTGCATTTAGGCTGATATGCAGTGTTAGTTTTTTATTCACACATACCATTTTGCATGTAGGATATAAAGTTAGATTTGGGTCTAATCTGGTCTAATAAACTGCAAATAGGACTTCTTATGTCTTTCTTTCAACAATGGTTTTCTACTTGCCACTATTATGGAGGTAGACATGTTTCAAAACATCCACACAGTACCATAAAGGCCAGACTTGTGAATAGCACAACTAACAGATGCCCTGTCAGAAGATTTTTGCTGCTCTATTTGTCTGGTCAGTTTAGGTGGACAGCCACGTCTTAATAGGGTTGCAGTAGAGCTACATTCTTTCCATTTTCAGATGATAAATTGCACCATGCTCTGTGAGGTTTTCAAAGTTTTGGATATTGCTTTATAACCCAGATTTAAAATTCTCCCCCACTTTATGCCCGACATTAATTTATTTAACCTTATATGATATAGTATAACAACATACCTCAAACTGTTGCATAACCATATAAAGCTCATTCATCAGTAAGGGCTGCATGTTAAGTACCTGTGGTTCTTCGTGAATCTGGGGGTCCATTTGAGGGCTGAGGAATGGAAACAGACACACTCTATCGCCTCGTCTGAGGTGGTACTCCTTTCCATTGGCCATCCGTATGATCTTGTCTTTAACAACTTCTCTATTGATCATCACTGCGGCAGTGAGCCGTAAGGTCTCACTCAAAACGCTATCTGCAGAGAGGAAAGGACAGCAAAGTGGATGATGTCAGAGGGCTGTCATCACCGGTTAAATCAGCAAGCGCCTTTAGGCAATATCCGGAGAGGCACAAACATTTACGATGATAAGAAGATTTGAAAAAGGCAATTCTGATTTAATTGATTCAAAGTTCACATGATTATGTGAGTCCAAGAACCGTTGTGTCCATCCTAATTAAGTGATTGAAACCAAGGGTGGAAAAGTTTTAATCAGGCAGCAAAGCAGCTGTTATGTACCAAACACAGGTGTGCTCTTTGCCTCCAGTCGGTTCAAGGGGCTTTGCTGCAGGGAAGTATCCTGGAGAGAAGGAAGGCCTCTGATCTCTGACTTAACAGCCTCCATGGCCTCAGGGTGAGTGAGCAGGAACCCGAGGACCCAGAAGGCAGCTGGTCCAGTATTGCACTAAAAGGAAAAAACATCAAACATAGACTTTAACTTCAACATCTAGTCCATAAAACTGCACAAGAGATCAAATTAAATTAACATTTGCAGTTTAGTAGCATGCACCTCTAAAATAGCCTAACTGTTTTCTGCTGTGTTGCTGTGTGAATATGACTGATGTGAGAAGAAGCCAGTAAATGAGTCTACACTTTGTAGTAACTGCTGTCAGATCCACAGAGACAGGCACCTGAGCCTGTCAGACAGTAATTGCTGAAGGTTAAGGGAGCTGTTCTTTTTACCTCTGCACATCTCAGGTCAGCTCTCTACTGACAGTAGGGCAATTGCCATAAAAGTGACAAGAGTTACAACACATTGTCTCTCTGCCATCTAAATGGGCTTGAATAAAAAACTTTTACAGTCTCAGATGAGTATGGGTTTTAACAAAGTATCAGGCTGTTTAATTAAGGAATACATGTCAGATGACAAAATTGTTAGTTAAATTTGATTTTTTTTAGCCAAAGAAACTCTAGTCTACAGATTTTATAGGGCCTAAAGCATAAGTTGATTTGCAGTCCTATTTCCAGTTAAACTCATTATCCACGAGCCAATACAGTACCAATATTTTTTAATGACTCACTTGTAAGTTCCATTATTAAATTCCTCCATTATGTACCTACCACTCTTGTTTGCATTTTGGTCCTGCTTCAACTTGACAACTCTTGACATACTGATAATAACTTGGCACTATTACTGATTAAACCTTTGCTAAAACTCACTTAGAAAAGAGGGAACAATCTATTTATATAATCTGAAATTATATATTTTTTTAAAACTAAAATTATTTTAAATTTGATTTTCTGAGACGTTTAAATGAGATATAATAATCAGGCTCATTTCAGAACGCCAAATTGGAAGTTTTGACATTAGTTTTTTGTGTGAAAAGTTAAGTATTGTTTGGAGCCCACTGCTGGATTGTGGGTCCCAATCAGCAACTAGTTTGCTTGTGCCTTGGCCTGGCTCTGCTCTACTTCCTAGTTTCCTGCCAATATGCTAATTTGAATAGAATCTGGTCCCGACATTATATTGAAAGCTGAAAGCAGTTGTTAACCATTTAATATTATCACCAACTGTATAATATAATCCACTAAGGCTTAAACCAGTGTTTCTCTTGCAATAAAACAACTATTACATGTATTTCAAGTTACATAAAGTAGGTTTCAATCTCTGGAAAATTCATTCCAACCTACACTTTGTGCAGGAATCATTGGAGATGAATAGAGTGAAATGTTAGCATTACACTTTGACCAAACAATGTATGCGTATAACACATATAAAAGCCACAATCCCTGTGGCACCTATCACCAGCCTAAAATCTAATCCCTCAATTCTCCGCAGTGCTGCTCCAGTTTCAATGTAGGATGGAGAATGTGTGCGCCTGTGTCATAGCTGACATGATAATGCACAAACGTACATGGAGGTGTCAATATTTCCCCCAAAAAGCTGAGTCTACGTTGTAGAAACCACAGGTTAACAAACGGATAACAATACTAAAGATCATATTTGGCACTAATAAACAGCAAACACTATAAACAGATCGCTTTCTCCCCCACCTGGCAGATCTGAGGAATAACACCAGGTTGCCATTGACTTGTCTGAGCTGGTGAACAACTAATTAGTATTCAAACCTGTATCAGTAGTTAGCACACTGTATTCCTAGGTTATTATGTAAACTCTGTTTCAGCAATGCTTCATGGACAGAGTCAGAGTTAATATTAATCTTAAATAAGGCTGTCCACTAGAAAAATAATGTAGCTAAGATACATTGGGTTGTTGTTGCATTTATAGAGCATTAGTGCTATGAACGAAGGTTAAACACAGCTATGAAGAGCTGCACTGCAACCTGTGGTGAGGTCATGACCAACAGATTTGCTTGAGAGTATAAGTGCCCGAAACAATGTGACGTACATAAAAGAGGAAGCAACTTCAGCACTGACTAATACATTCCTCTTATAAATTGCTGTTTACACCACCAATTACTCGACCTTAAGACGGATAACATGTTGTGGAAATGGATCTGCATGATCGAGACTACAAAAGAAAAACATAAAAAGTCCTCTTCGAGTAACAGGTTGAGGCAAGTCCCTCAGTAATTTGACTGCAAGGAATCCAGCTCCTCTTGGTTTTGCACTGTTAGCAGCAAACTGAGTGTTTCAGTAATTGGGTATCACCGTTAAACCTAATAAGGGTGTGTGTGTGTCAGTGTGTTTATGATTTTTTTCTGTCAATTTGCAGTAGATCAAGCTACAATAAAAATAGATCCCACCTGTGTGGTCCACAGCTGCAGGAGCTGAGCTTTTCTCTGCATGCCTGCATCTACCCCCTGGCTCTGCAGGAATTGAAGGTAGCTCTCCTGCCAGGAATTAGGCTCCGACTCCGTGTTCTGACGATCTCGGGACAGCATGTCCCACAGTTGATTCTGGGATATGGCAACCAATTTCTTTTCCTCTGTTATTAAATATAGTTGGAGATATAGGTCCATGAACAGGGTATCTTGCAGTCAGGTAAGTGCATCTGACAAAGTGCTGTTGATGAGCAGGAAACAGTACCTTGCAAAAGCATCCACTACAATCAATGTACTTTATTGGGATTTTATACGATAGGAATGAAAGGAGAATAAAATTTGGTTTTCAGTTTTTTTATAAAGTGTGGAGTGCACTTATATATTCAGCGCACCGGAGTGAATCATTGGTAGAACCTCCTTTTGTTTCAGTTAAAGCCACAAATTCTTCATTGTCGCATAATCAGTTGAAGCAACAATAAAATCACAATGAAATGTTTGGAACAATTATTTTTGGCTGACATTTTCTGAGAGTCAGGAGTGAGGGCAGTGTATATTTAATCTATATTTAATCTATATAAGAATTTCAAATCTTACGATATTTTGTGTTAAATTGTGATAATGATGATAAAAATTATTTACATTTCATCGCGTTCCTTTTGGCTTTTGGCTATCACTCCATTTAGCCAAGGTTTCACAAAAACGACAAAAAATAAAGCTGATTTATTTTCAAATGTGCTGCTTTAATAAAACTGACCCCTAATAGTACAACTGAATATCAGCAATAAAGTTGCTTGAAATTATATTTTCAAACATAAACACAGCATGTATTAATGCTCTCATCAAGGCTATTGAGGTAAATAAAACTAGCAAAGATAAAACTTTGAAACACCTGATCAATCTCTGCAGATATCTTCAATTTGAATTTACTGTTGTCTATTTAAGTTCACACGTTGCATGTCAATTTATTATCCAGCCTTATGGCAGGAGTCTCCTCATTCTCATACCTGATACGGATAATAGTTTCGAAGAAGCTAAAGATCACAAAGATTTTTGGAAGTACAAATGGGGGAAAAAAAAGAAAACCATGAATAATTTTCCATCTATTTAACAATAATGCTTTACTTTTTGATGGTCTCTCAAGCAAAGTCCCTATAAAATACATTTAATTGGAGTTACAATGTGATAAAATGTATGAAGACTTATGCAAAGGAAAGTAAGCAGATGTTTTACTCATGTCTTAAAACCTAAACCCCTAGAACTACTGTAATTATAATGTCTGAGTAGACCGTGGTTGACACACACTTTCATTTTCAGTGGAACTGCTTACTTCGTTTCAGTGAACGCCGGGCCAGTTTGGTGAGTAGATTGTCAAACTTGCGGAACTCCTCGTAGACTGCATCGATTTCATCCTTCCTCTCAAACAATGTAAGATATCCAGCCCTGTCAGCAATCAGTCAAGCTTAAACATACACTTCCTGTCTGTTACTCTGCTACAGCATAAACAATGACATCATGAATGTCTTTTCATGCATTCTGTTACCTGAAAACAAGACTGTAACAGAGGCTAAACAGTCCATCTTCTCTCCACTCTGACATGTTGCAGGGTTTAGGAATATTCAGCATCAACCTGGTAAGGTGAGCGTTCATGGAGGTGTTGAGCCTATGCAGACTGACACCTTGGAAATGTCTGGGGGGGGGGGGAAATAAACCATAAGATGAGAAATACATTTTTCTGAAACTACTTTTATTTTCATTTTCATTAACTTAAATCATCAAGTTATTACTGTTCCATCCATTTTCTTTCAGATGCAGGATTATCGCCTGGGAGTTGCAGATTGAAGATCCTTTGTAAGAGCTGGCCTCTGATACGGGTTAAGTCAAAGCTATTAGTGTCATCATTCAAGACAGCATCGAAGGAGTTTGGATCCAACAGAACTGTCACATAAAAACCAGCAACACGCACCTACAAGAAAAAATTTGTACAATCATTAATTTTTACTGAATTCTCATTGTTTAAGGTCTTGACATTCTATCCTTGCAAACTACTATTATAAAAGCTTACTGTGAAGATGTCTTCATGTTTGTCTTTCATGTGTGCCAAAAACTTTGAAGCATCTTTTCCAAACTCAAGAGCATGACCAAGCCACGGGATGAAGCCCTTATCAAGAGGAGGTTCATTTTTCTTTCTGTCAGGTACAAGGAAACTAATTCAAATTAGCAGACTGTAGAAGTTTGCATATCTACATTTCGCACATTCATAAATCTCACTGAACAGGTTTCAAGTTTACATAAAATCTTGCAACAGGAAGTTCTTCTGTGTGATAAAAACACATTTTAACCAACTGGGTAAAATAAATTAGTCTTGAGTTTCAATGTAAATTTACACTTGAAAATAAAACTCTATGCTGCGAGTTTTGTGATTTCACCATGTTTATGTTACAATATAAATAGACCTATTCATAAATATGAAAAACAATTGTATATTTAAAAAAAATGTTTGTTAACTGTAACGATAAAAGCTTGGGGAAAGCAAAAAAAACCTAAACTGTTCTGCTTTCAGATTAAAACTGATTTTAAAAAAATGTCAAAAGTCAATGAAAAAACTTTACCTTGTCCGAGTAGTGAAAAGAAGCAGTAGTATAAGCAGTCCATTAAGAAGCAAAAAAGCTGTTCCCAACATGTTTCTGTACGCTCTGACTCTTGAGCTCCCTGTGCAGATTATAAACTCATAACCACTGTCAACCTGTTTATAGCTCCAAGCCTGGCTTTGGTGTAATCCCCACTTGTCGAAGGGGCGTGGAAAGGTGCGGCTGGTGACACAAAGTCTTGCACAACTATCTACAGTAGACATTGTCAGACACCTAAAAAAACACAACCTGCTATAAATGAAATAATTATAAATACCGCAGAATAAAAGCTTTGCTTTGAGGATGTCTTTAAACAAACTTAGCTTATTTCTGCTTTACAGCATTGATGAAAGAGTCACATACCACAAAGTTTCTTGGCTGTCATAACTTCAAATTCTAACCAGTCTCAAACTCTTAGAGTTTGGTAATGCAAATTCTCTCTGACCACAACCAACTTCTCATTTTTGTTGTGAAACTTCTAATTTTACATCATTGGTGACTGTAACCACAAGACTGACAGGAAAAGTAGACCACAGCTATGACCAGTCTCTCACACTGAAACCACCCTTTTACACCTATTTAAAAAAATACCAAAGAGATGATGTCTTCTAGTTGTGCGTGTCAAACTGTGAAACTATGACTCAGTGAAGATTGATCCTTGTGTATAACAGACCAGCAAAAGAATCGGTGACAAATATTCTAAACATCATGAATGAAGAATTCGTGAAGCATTTGACATATTTAACCGTTGTTTTTCTACCAGCAGATGGCAGTAACGCACCTGCATCAACCTAATTTTTCTATCAGTTGCAGAGTTTATTAATGGGGGCAATGAAGTGAAGGGTTTCCTGTAGATTATTTGCTTTAAATTAGAAAAACGCACAGCATTTCTTTTGCTCTGCCTAAAAGGAATATTATTAATGACCATAATTTAATTATCTTAGAAGATTGTCTGATATATTCATGCTAACATAATAAATAATGATACTATTCGGTCATTTACATCAGTTTGAGACCGATACAAGCCAGATATAATATATATAAAACGAAAATATTTGAAAATAAAGTTGATATTTAAGCCATCGTGTAGCTTTCAGTCCAAGCGTTTGTGTTTGTGCGGTCCTTAAAGGGGTCCGTGTAGCAACAACAACTTCATTTCCTACAAATAAAATTAAAAGCCGTAAACAAAAGCGATAATTCTGCAGTGATATAAGAAAAATGTGTGTGTGAACAGCCGCAAAGAAAAACGATAATTCTGCAGTGACAGAAGAAAAATGTGTGTGTGTGTGTGTATTACAAAATAACTCTTCCTCTTGAAAAATAGGCCAAAACTGAATAGATTATCGTTGCTCTACTCTGGGTACAACTGTGTACCCTCTTATAAACTAAAGCGGTGAAAGCTAAATTTTGCTGTGGAATTCTTTGTAAAACAATACAAAATTTGATTAAATTTTGAGTTAATAATTTATGATAAACTACATTTGACTGTAGCTTCAAAGATGGTGACCTTGCTTGTCAGCTAAAAAAACGCTGGTTTTCTCATACAAAAAAGAAAAACACTCTTAGCAAAAAGTAATACTTGAAGTTCATTTTATCAAGTATACTTGTTTGGACTAAATTGGAACATTTTCAAGTTTATTGAAGTATACTTTAGGGATACTTTAAGTATACTTCAATAACTAAAAGGTAAACTAAAAGTACATGCCTAGTTCACCAGCAATATAGTACCTAAAATGTACTTGTAGTACACCTTTTATTTTATTGGAGTATACTGAAGTATCTCTGAAGTATACTTCAATAAACTTAAAAATGTTCCAAGTTAGTCCGAAGAAGTATACTTGATAAAATGAACTTCAAGTATACTACTTTTTGCAACTACAGAAGTATCTCAACAAATTAAATCATTATTGAAAAGTTGATTTATATCTGTAGGCAAATGTAATTCAAAAACATAAAACTCCTTTCAAGTAATATATTTTAATCATTTAATTTTTATGATTAAAACCTAAGATTCTGAGTCTCGTGGATTTTAAAATAAGACATTTGTCCTAGGGCTGCACGGTGGCGCAGTCCGGCTTCCTCCCACAGTCCAAAAACATGACTGTTAGGTGAATTGGTTTCTTTATAAATTGCCCTTAGGTATGAGTGTGTGTGTGGTTGTTTGTCCTGTATGTCTCTGTGTTGCCCTGCGATGGACTGGCGACCTGTCAAGGGTGTACCCCGGCTCTCGCCCCTTGACCGCTGGAGATAGGTCCCAGCCCCCCCGCAACCCTGCATAGGAATGACGGGTATAGAAAATGGGTGGATGGATGGATGGACATTTGTCCTATACATTCTTTTGGCTTGGTAAAAAAAAATCAGTGTGCTATCTATATATACTCAGTACTTGGTCAGAGTTCCTTTTGCATAAATTAGTGAATTAGAAGGAAGGGATCAACCTGTGTCTAAAATCTTCCCTATATCCCACACATTATCTGTGGAGTTTTGGTCAGAGATATACTGGCCAATCAAACCTAGGAGATCCATGGTCATTAAAGCAGGTATTGGTAGTTTGGATATGTGCCAGCTGCTACCAAGACCTGTCGGAAAATTAAATCTGCATCTTACTAAAGTTTTTTAGCAGATAAAAACATAAAGTACTCAAAAATGTCGTAATAGATGGCTGTTCAGATTTCTAACCTGATAAAAAGCTGTAGACCAACAACCTAAAATGACTTGGCTCTCCATATCATCATTTAATGTAGAAACTTTAGACTGGACCTCAAGCAAGTTTGATTATGGGCCTCTCCATTCTTCCTCCAGACTCTGCAAGCTTAATTTTCCAAATGAAATTCAAGATTAAATTTCCTCTAATAAGAGGACATTGGACCACTGAGCAATTTTTATTTTCCTCTTAGCTTCTGAGACGCTTCTGGTCCTGGCTCTTATTCAGGAGTGACTTAACACAAACTCTTGAATGGGTTTTGTTTGTCCCTGTTGCTTATATATATATATATATATATATATATATATATATATATATATATATATATATATATATATATATATATATATATATATATATACATATATATATATATATATATATATAAAATTTCTGTCACACTTTTTCTTTTCACTCAACTTTTTGATTATTATATATGGAAACATGACTGAACAGTAACTTCTTTAGCAATGAGCTTTCGTGGCTTATCCACTTTGTGTAGTGTGTCTTCTCGATGGCCATTAAGTTAGCGGTCTCCTTTACACTTTCCTGATAATATTTCTACCTCAAAAATCTGTTTTTACTGTACTTATGTAAGATTGTAATTTTAGTGTTTTAAATAGCTGTAAGCCATAATTATCAAAAATAAAAAAGTAAACACTTGAACTGTCACTCTGTATGTAATGAATATACACAAGTTTCACTTTATGAACTGAGTTTGTTAAATGAATGAGCTTTTCATTGATGTTGTAAATTTCTGAGATGGCATTAATTACTTTTCTTTGCATCAATGACTGCATTTCATAATATGGCCTCTGTAAAAGGTAAAGCTAACAACTTTCCTGCTGTAGTTAAATGTTATTGCTTTTTGGGGGGTGGAGGGGATGTTAAAGAAAAAAAAGCAGATACTGTGAATAAACCTCAGCATGGTTATTATTTTTGAAAAATTAGTGTTAAAAGCCTGTTTTGAATTTTCTAGCTTTACTTTGTTCATCTTGTTCCACAAAAATGTTGTCATAATTTAAATTGATTTAGAAAGAAAGGCACATAAACAAATTGTTTAACTGAAAATGGTTGACTGCTTTTCTAATGCATCATCATCATCAGTTTAAGAGTAAATTGGATATGCCAGATAGGAGACTTTTTCCTTGGGAAACTGTTGCTATGAAACCATCCATCCATCCATCCATTTTCTATACCCGTCCATCCTAATGCAGGGTTGCGGGGGGGGGGGCTGGTGCCTATCTCCAGCAGTCAAGGGGCGAGAGGCGGGGTACACCCTGGAAAGGTCGCCAGTCCATCGCAGGGCAACACAGAGACATACAGGACAAACAGCCATGAAACCATTAAGCACTAATCTTTGAACTGGCGACATGCAAATGAATCATGTAGCTCAGAAGTTTTTTGTTTTAGTTTTGCGATATGAATGGGTAACAGCCTCATACATGATCTCTATGGTAATCTTGGTTGATGCTGGTTAATTTGTATAAAATCATTTGAGTTTATGAAAATTTTGAGATTTTCTGTATTAAAACCCAGATCATTATAACATTTACCAACTTGAGCTTTAAACATTTCCATAATACATATCTGTAATGTGACATGTTGTTATGAACAGCTACAAAAATAAAAACATTTTGAAATTTTGTTTTATTTATATTAAATTAATTATAAATAGGATAAAGCTTAATGAAGAACTTATTCAAATGTTCAAATGGACTTCTTTGTAGATGTGGTGGTTAGTATGGTTAGTATTGTTGCCTGACAGCAAGAAGGTCGCTGGTTTAAATCTTGTCTGAGGCTTTTCTCTGTGCAGATTGCACATCTTCCCTGTGCATGTAGAGGTTCACAGCAAAATGTACTTTGGTGTCCATTCATAGCACAAAAACATGCATTTCCTATCAAACTGTTGACTCCAGTTTGCACTTGGGTGTGAAAGTATGTTTGCATGGCTGTAAATTACTGTGTTGCCCTGTGATGGACTGGCAACTTCTGCAGGGGTGGCACCCTGTATCTCTCCAGGATTAAGCATACTGAAAAGGGATACATGTAAACATGCAACATATGTTATTTCAAATATTATTGTTTTTAAAATATCATTTAAAATCAAACACATTTTGTTCCTCAATTAACCATATTCACTCACAAACCAAATTAAGTCATGCTGTGTGAATATAACTCACAATTAAATGTGAAACAGCTAACTTTTTGTCTTGAAGCTTTTATTGTGCATGCATTTGAGGTGAAATTTTACTATAGCTTCATAAAAATGTTTCAGAAGTAAAAATAACAATGCATTTGTTTAGTTTTATTGTTGGACTTGCTAAAGTAACCTTTTTTAAACACTTGAAGATTGGCATTAACTATAAATTATATTATTATAATATACTATAAATGGCATTACACAAAACTGGAATTTGCTCATAGTATTACTTTGCATTTATCATTATTAATAATGAAACAAATATTTTATATTTCTTTTCATTATTATATAGATAAAATATAACATGGAGTAAGGTCCTAATTTTTTGTTCTCCTACCGTATTTCAAAATCACAAAACAGCTGCACAGGGAAGATGGCTCTGTATTTTCTTTATATAGAAAAATGTATTTTGTATCTCTTTAAAGAAACCTGATCATTTCGTGTTAAACAATGTGACAGTTGGTCCTCAAGTATAAAACTATAGGTGTGAACGGTCTGGTTAGACACAATTATTTCACTTTGTTTCAAACCTACTTTAGCTTGCGCAAAGTTCATGCTTTCATTTCTTGATTTTTCTAAAAAAGTTCGTAGTAGAATGGGAATTCTTTGGCAAGGCAAAACAAGGCAATTTTGTTTGTATAGCATGATTTCAACAACAAATGCATTTCTTTATTCTTTGAAGTAAAATGCAATCTTCTCACTACAGCGGCTTTTCTCCTGTTCACAATCTTTATCTCATGTGAGACAAAGATATCATTTGGGAGACTGAAAATCAAAAACAGCAAATAGCAACTGAGATGATACAGGAAACAATTTAAAATAGCTTGTAGATCAGCAGTGTTTGACTGAGCTACTTATAAGAAGAGAAACAGACAGTGTGAACAACTGAGTCTTATGTTTCTGGTAAAAGGTCTCATTAGTGCATCAACTGTAGTTGACAATTGGCTAACAGTGTAGTCAAAAATGAGATTTCAGCATCTCAATAGTCTGTTTATGTGTGTGTGTGTGTGTGTGTGTGTGTGTGTGTGTGTGTGTGTGTGTGTGTGTGTGTGTGTGTGTGTGTGTGTGTGTGGACTACTTTCTTATTTGTTCCCTCCGACACATTATTTAGCCTACAGATAAGGTTAAGCCAGAACCTATAAACAAACCAACACATAAATTACACTTTTCATTAATCAGAAAAGAGCAGAAAATGTGCGTGTAATATCATGAGAATAAGTAGTAACACACTATTGACCTAATTTTATTTTAGTTGCACGTTTTGAAGAACTGCTCTGTTTTTAAACACCCCATTTTGCAATTAACTGACCAAGCCAATTTTTTATTGAATATACACAGTAAAGATGGCATTGTCTTCCATCTGAGTTAGCCTACCACTGCCTTTTCCATGTTCTTGAACCAGTTTGCCCCTTCTCTTCTTACAACAGTTCATTTTTGTTCACACAACTAACTTTATTTTTTTATTTTGGACAATTGTCTTTCATTAAAAGATATGGTCGTGGGTGAAAATCTCAGTAGATCAACAGAATCATAAAACTCCGACAAGGTCATCTGGCACCAACAGCTGTGCTTAAATTAAAGTCACTTAAATCTCCCTTTTCTCTATTCTGATATCAAACTTGAACAATTAATTTTTAACAAGGCAAACTGGGCTTCAGATTTAGCAAGATGTACCTAATTAAGTGACTGGGATGTGTATGCTTATCTCGGTTAATTGTTGTAGGAGTGCTGAGGCTTTTCTCTAGCGATCTGTGGGTGACAGTTAGTTCCAAAACCACAGGTAAACCATACACGCACACACAGACACACAACCAACAGCAATATAGAATGAGCTAACGAACATGTCTTTGGACTGTGGGAGGAAGCCAGAGTGTCCAGAAAAGACCCACATGTGCATGGGGAGAACCACACAAAAATGCTCCTCTGGAGGCCTTGGACCTTGAAACTCGCCAAGTTTTAATCATTTTATATTTAGGTTGCTTAGGCCTACTGTACATCCTCCAAACCCACACTTGGTGTCTCATCACCTGGAGTTGGGTCTTGGTCCCTACATCAATAACCAATGATGCAGATAATTGGAAACTAAAGGGCCAAGAGCTTAATTATGACTGCAATATATTGATTGAACCTTATGGATGCAGTGATATTCTCTCATTAAGACCGCAGGCTGTTGCCTATGACCATAAAAATCCATGTGTTTGTGAAACTGCAGCATTTGTGGCTTTGGCAAGCCTATAGATTCAGTTGCCAAGAATACCCAGAAAGTCATGGCTTGTGTCCCTTTCTTGCTGAACTGCAGACAACATGCAATCTGTTATTGAGACAGATTAAAATTTCAGTTCAAACAGAAGAATCTTAAATCATCCATGAAAGACAAGAGAGAGAGGGGGAGGCGGCTGGGGGAGGAGTCTCCCACTGACTTTCACATCCATTCAGCCAAATCTGCAGCAGCATGAACTCGCACAAAAAAGGAGAGGCCAACAACAAAAAAAAAAAAGACTAACTGAAGAATAATTTGCTGAAGGACCTCCTATCACTAGCGCTGACATTGGTTTGCATGTACATTAGACGTGAACTGGTTTATGATATAGTGTTGATGAAGAGGAGGAGGAGGAGGAGTGGTCAGGGTCGGAGATCATTAAGCACTTTGAGAAAGACGTCGCCCCGAACGCAGCACAGCAGCACAACAGCCAGGAGGACCTGAAGTGCGTTTAAGCTCTGAAAGTTGCGTCTTAACAGGATATGATTCGGTTCTGATTCGCTTGCTCAGCTGCCTGGAGAGGACTGCGGAGGGGCTGAACGCCGCATTGTGGCAGCCTACACCCTCGATTCCTGCCCGAGGACTGCACAAGCCGCTCTCCGCAAAATGTCATCTCAGGCCAAAGTCAAGAAGGACAAAGAGATTATAGCCGAATATGAGACCCAAGTGAAAGGTGGGTGACGTGCAGGCCCTGTTCCTATTGTTATTGTGGGAGGACACCCTTGCATAACTTTACTACAAGCTTTATTGGATCTAAGTGTGCAGTGTTGTGGGGTGGCCAGATTAAATTGGTTTAGATTACTTATTTTTCCTGCTTACCTTCTAGTAATTGTCTCTGGCAGCATATTTCACTCTAACTTAATCAAACTCAGGGTTTAACTTTAATTTAAAGATGAAAAAAAAAGTAAAACAAGCACCTATTCTTGTACTGCAGGACTCTGTGCTCTGCTACAACACGCCTAGCCTTGCATGTGGCCATGTACGCAAAATAGTCTTTATTATTTCTTTGCTATGTGGACGTTTTGACAGTTATTCCTATTATTCCTACAGCAAGACCAATTATATATTTTTAATGACACTCAACTCTTAAAATGTTTTCACACTCCCCATTACAAAAGCTTTTTTTTGGCATGAAAACGTTAGACATGTTCTTAGAGCAGCGATCATCCGTTTTGTTGTATTTTCCTGCCACTTCATGAAACAGTGTGATATGAGAGGGAATTTTTGAGAAGGTCACACAACAGTTCAGAAAGTCTATGAATTATGTATGCTGTCTGTATGAATTATGAACTATGAAAGGATTTCACTGTCTGACACTAAATATGTGACTGGATGAACCAACCAACCAGCCAACCAGCCAGAGAGAGTGAGAAGAAAGTCAGGAACAGATTAGGCATTGCAGGATGTTAATAGGCTGGCTTGTCTTCTCATCATGCTGCATCGCTGATTGTTGTGGTTTCAATGTAAGTCTTACATTTCCTGTTGCTTTAAGGTGTTACTGTAGTCTATCGTAACCCCTGGAGCCAGTTAGATATTTTTTTTGCATACTAACTGATCACTTTGTTTGCAAAGCAAACCAACCATATGTTCAAATAAAAACATTAGTTAACCTAATGTTGGGTAGGGTTTATGTATTTTGGTCTCATAATAATGCCTTGTTGCACCAAAAAAGCAATCTTTCATTCAAGAAACAAATGCATAAAAATCAGACAATAGTCATCAGGTTAGTATGTCCATTTAACAGCATGCATTTTGATCTGAGAAAGAAAGATGAACAAAGATATAAATGAGGACTATAGAGTAGAATGTATATTCCAGTTGTGTTCCCATGAAAAGTGGTTATGCAGAAAACATGCACTAAAGAAGAATGTCTACTAAATGAAATACAGCCACTTATTGCTTTTTTTTCACAGTCCTGCTCATTTACATCAAAGATGGCCAAAACAGGCATATCTTTACCAGGACCATTTGCAAAAAATTTGCAATGTTGAACTCATGGCCTCAGTTTTTTTTCTTTCTGTTATTTGACTTTCATTACCACACTTTTGTAGAGTGTTGCAAGCTCTGTTGTAAATGCAAGCTGTTTTTTAAATATTTTTTTTTCCCACTGGTCTCTATCCAACATACCGAGACGTTTTTATGTCTGGGCAAGCAAACGGGACCTTTCTGTTGATTATTTTGTTGATCTTAAACTATTTAGAGTGTTCAGTGAAAATTCTTTGAAAGTATCATCCAAACTTAACATATCATGTGCCAAGCTGCATTTAGTTAAAATTGTGTACCTTCTTTGAAAACAAGTTGTTAAAAGTAAATTTCTATATTCTAATCTGAGTCTACCTTGAGGAAATCTGGTTATATGACAATAGTAAATATTATTTACCACTAGAAGGCTAATGAGATTTATTTTGGCCATAACTGTCATATTGTATGAGTCAACTGGCACAAAAGTGGATCAGAAGCAAAAAAATAAAGTAAATTGAAAATAAATTATAATATAAAGTTTTTGGATAGTAACTTATAACTGAATTGCAATAAGTATCAGATATAATCATGTTATGTTAATTTATCTATAAATCATCCAAAAATCTAAATGCCATGAAGAACACAGATTTGGGTATGATGGGTAGGGATTGTTTACATGTGTTAAATAGAAATTGGGAGGTATGACCTGGAAAACATCGGTACAAAATTGGGTTTGAATTGGTGAATGGACAAAATGCCATGGAGCCTATTCTGAGATTAAATGATGATGATGATTATTATTATTAATTTAGGGCTGCATGGTAGGGTAGTTGTTAGCCTGCAGTTAGCTTGAAGTTAGTTTGAATTAGAACCATCTCAAGATTGAACCCTGGCCTGGGGTCTTACTATATAGATCTTAATGTTCTCTCAGTGCATTTGTGGATTCTCTCCTTCAACTTTGACTTCTACCCATTGTCCAAAATTATATCTATAAGGTTCATAGACATTCTAAATGTCCCTTTAGGATTGAGTATGTGGGTTGATGGTTGTTTATCTTGGGTGTCTCTGTGTTGCCATGTGATGGACTGATGACAAGTTTTTGTATACACTGCCTCTTGGCAGGGTTGTATGACATTAGGAAAATGTGATTATAGAATTATAATGTTAAATATCACAATAATGAGACAAATTACAATGAAGAAAACAAATCATTAAAAACTATGGATGTATTTCTGCTTTAATTTCATAAAACTATAGACACCTTATAATTGGTAGTCTTTCACGCTACTAGAAAAAGTAAAATTCATTGTTTCTTTCTTAGGAAAAAGGTTGTTTTTGAAAAGGTTTTCTCTGCCTGTTGTCCGCTGTCTTTCCACTGAACTAACCTAGTTGTAGTTTCTTAAGTACTGACCACTTTGCCACCTCAAAAGCTTTTATGAAGTGTTAAACAACACATGTATTTAAATATATTACAGGCGTAGAGACCCTAAATACAGCTAAGAATTCTTACAGTTCTTCATTTAACATTTTTGATCCGAACACAAAATTAATGAAAAACAAGATACATAGATACAACATTGTGTCAAACTTAAATAACCTACCTTCAAATCCAACTCTCATTGTAATAAATCAAACTTGCTAATTTAGAAGTATAGCAAATCATAAGACAGACTTCACTATGATGAGATATTGTCATGTTTTAATATCGCAAGATCTTGTGCCGTGAGATCTTTTTACACCCTTTTTAATATACATCTTGGAAGTATGTTAGCTTTTTCACTCCGTAGTTGGCATGAACCAATGTGAAAGCTGCACACTTATGACTTGAGGCCAGCCACATGTAGTTATCATAACAGATAAGCAACATTTTAATGTCTGTGCTATTTTACTCTAGTTTGGTAATGTTGGAGCCAGAAAGCCTTAGCTGCGCAGAACATATACCTGGAATGAAGCCAGGCTTAGATGAGAGAGCTAACCAATGCACAGCTGAAATGACAAAGAATTGTTCACACGTGTCTGGAATGAAGATCATGATGAGCATTTGTAGTCAGAGGAGAGGTGTGGTGAATTTCTTTCTGTCACTCTTTCGCACTGTCTTCACTCTCACACTTACACACAGATCGGTCTGCACTCATCTCTGTGGCTGTGCGAGAGTGATCACAGCCCAATCTCTCGTCTCAATTTCAGGAAAGGCTCTTAAGCTGACATCTTAAGCTCATTTGCTAACGGGGCTAGGATTGGTTTGGTGCTACGAGGACTTTATTCATGCACTGACTCTGGCCTTCAGTAAATCTCAGCTGCTGACTGCACAGCATATCAGTCAGACGCAAACCTTTTGCACTTAACTAATTTTTATTCATTTCAGATTTTGTCCTTGTTTGAACAAATGGCAGATTTATTGTTTTAGTGGTGGTTTGTTTTAGCTCAGTTTTTGTTTCTACTGTAACTAAATAAGAGAAAATATTTCTTTGTGTTATAATTTTGTGGAAAATCATCATATATGCTCTGTTGTTGACCAAGTTAGTGGGAGACCACTCTATTATATCTCTACTGCTAAAATACAGATCTATTATGCTGTTTTACAAGTGTGGGTTTCAGATTTGTATCTCAAGCCTTGCTGATTTCCAGGAGTTGTTTTCAAAAAGTATAGCACCCAAATATTTTGTTCAACCTATTCATGGCATTAATGAAGGTATGAAAAATGAAAAGACTTGTAATCCTGGTCACTTTTATCAATAACTATTAAATTAATGTGATTTTCTTTACACATATGCATTTATTGGAGAGGAAGCAGACGAATCCCTCTGCCAGTATCCATCATAAAAGAAAAATGCTTTGATAGATGCTGGCCTGAAGTGTTATGGTTAACAGTGCCATGAATATCTTTTGTTTTTGTGTCTTGGTAACACCAATGTTTGAGATTATTGTTTGCTGCTTTGGTGACAGACAAAGACTCAGAGTGTAGCATCATGGAACCAAAGGAGAAAACTGCTTGGAGTTGTCTGTGAATTTTGGATTTTCCTGTGTGATTACACCAAGAGTGACGCAGTTTGTTGTTAAAAGCATTTTCAGGAGTGAGGGAGCAAGCTATGTGAACTCAACCAAACTGAGTATAAACGCATGCCATAGTCATTACCGCATTCAGAAGACAAGCGCTCACACAACACAGCCTTGATTTACACCAAATTATGTCAACGTGTCATTCTGGGTTAGGTCCCTTGTGACTAGCCACGCATGGCTAATAACAGTCTCAGTCACTGCTACTGGCCGTGCTTACTAATAACTCTGCTCGGCTACTTTGAACTGGCAACCGTGGTGACAGCGGCTCCTTTCTATATGATATTTGGTGCTCTGTACTGTTATGAAGCCCACGCCTTGCTGGCAAATCTGTGATAAAACAGTGACCAATGCTTTCCCTTATTTCATTTGACTATCTGCCAGAGATTGGAGCGTAACCACCCCAAGCACTGCTACTGTTAAATTTGTTGGGTGAAGATGTCTTTTTGACACTGCAAAGTAAAAATAGCAGGTCAAGGCCTTCTAACATTTTAGGTTCGGCAGACATTTTTAACAAATAACCCCTTTGAGCTGTAATTATAACAAATGAAACAATGTAGGTGGTGCTAAATCATGTTTTAGCTAAACACTGAGGTGTGTTTACAATTACTGGCTGTCAATTTACATGTTGTTTGCCACGTAAGCAGTTGAAGAGAGAAAAATATTTCCAGCAACGTTCAGAGTTAAATAATTGGGGGCTTTATTGTATATATGCACTCACTGACCAGCCCAGTACACCTTGCTAGCACTGGGTTGTTCTTTTGCATTCAGAACTGTCCTATTCTTTTTGACATAGTGTGTTTACATACACTAAGAGAAAACTGAATTATTGCCTTAGCCTGACTGAATTTGGACTTTTGAAATGCATGTCTACACCTTAGTCCAGCTGAAGTTAAACCAAACTAGCCTACTATTAAATGAGCTACCACCCAGATAATGTAGTTAGAAAACCTATTATTAGAGCTAATATAAGCCTGCGCACTGCCTCATTGGGAAGTGACGAGACCACGGAAGCGGGAATAACACCGTTATGACAACAACACAGTTTAAGTCTAAGACAATCAAACAGTACAATACTTACAAAATGCGCATTCAACACCATTAGACCGGGTCTACTGGGGGAGAAGATGACGGCAATGCAGGCGGTCCCCTCCCCTCCCCTGGATAATGACTGTCCTCTCCAACACCAAAGGGCGCATGTTGCTACCTACTGTCGCGAAGTCAAATGCACTTCATTTAATAATATGATTTTCTGAGTGACATGTAAACAGGGATAAAGACTACCACTCTGGTTAAGGTATTAGCCCTGTTATTGTCAAAAGCTTTATTTAGATGTGCATATAAATGCACTGATGGATTTAACAAGGTGTTAGACTAAATTCTGAGGGATATTTCTATCTTGATATGACACTGTCTCACACTTGCTCCAGATTTGTTGGCTGTACATCCATGATGCGAGTGTCACATTCCCCCACATCTCACAGGTACTCTACTGGATTCAGATCTGGGTACTGTAGAGGCTATTGGAGTATAACAGCAACAATACTCTGGTAGGCTGCGGCATTTAAACAACTTTCAATTAATATTTATGGGTCCAAAGTGTGTCAAGAAGTCATCCTCCACCATTTTACCCCCAGCACCAACCTAAGCTATTGATACTATAGAGGATGGATCCTTTCCTTCATGTTATGAAACAAAATTCTGACCCAACCAATTTGATGTTGCATCTGAAATCAAGATTTAAAAGCCAGGCAACATTTTTCTAATGCATCCTCATCCACATAAACCGATGTGAATGGTAGGCTTTGACTCCTGTTCTCAGCTTCTACCTTGTGTTGTCTTCTGCTTTAGCCCATCAAAGATGGTGTGTCTTCCAAACCTCTGTTGTACCAAGTGTTAAGTTATTGTGTTTTTTCTATTATCTCAAACCAGCCTGGCCATTTGACTCAGACCTCTGACATCAAAAACAGAAGTGCTACTTTTTTTAAACATTCTCAGTTCATCAGAGACAAGGTTGTTTGTGAAAATATCAGTATATCAGCAGTTTGCTGAAGTACTCAGACCAGACCATCTTGTACCAACAGCAATGCGATAAATAAACTCCCTGAAATTCCTTTTCCTTACCATTTTGATTTAAACTTCAGTAGTTTGTCTTTAATGTCTAGATGTCGTAATGCATTGAGTGGCTCCTGTGTGATTGGCCAATTCACCATTTGTGTTACTAAGCCATCACATTCTGTTGGTATGATGTTGATTTTACTTTTTGTTTTTTGTAAAGTACTTTGAGATGCCGTGTTGTGAGTTGGCACTATTTAAATAAACCGACTTGAAACAGAATTGAATCGGTAAGGTGTACCTAATAAAATGGCCTGAGAGCATGGTTTGACCTAAAAGGGTTAAAACCAAAAATGTATTACAACAGACTTGTTTTACATTTGCTACAATCCAGAGATGTCATCACCTTGCATATTTTCAGACAGTGTAAGTTGGCTTGTTTTAGACTTAATTGAGTGAAATACCCATTACACATTATCATTGCTGTCATTACTTACTAAATGTTTTGTCCACATGAGAACAAGTTCCATTATGTAGCCATTACTAAAATCTTAAGAATTATTGCCATATGTGTAAAAGAATCTAATGAGCATTAAATGTCAGTGTAATTCGACCAATCTGCACAGGGTAAAAAACGGCTTCAAATGTCCTATACCCCGTTTGTAAATTTCCACCAGTCTTTGGGTGTGGAGGATACACATTGTTCCCTGGCAAAGAATCTGGTATGACATGCTGATCGGCATTTTATTGCCCTCAACTAAGAGAGAGAGGGGAAAAAAAATGTCTGGGTCCTATTTCTTGAATTCTTTGCAAGCTTCTGTGTAATTATGCATTACCCTGCAAAGGCTTGAATCATTCATTGAATGTAGTGCTCTATTGCTAGTAACACTTTAGGGTCTAAAAATAACTGTCACAACGGGGGGCAAAAGCAAGTACAAGTGAATCTGGTTTTCTTTCTAAATTTGTGAAATAAAATCTGTTTTATTTTTCTCTTCATGCTGTTTTTTTGCTGTCATTGCAGGTATAATAATCACTTAAACCATAAAGGCCAACAAATTGTGTTGTTCATTGGTCTATTTCAGTTCAAAAGTACATCACAGCCCTTGAAGTTTTGATCACTGCCTCATTCATCATCAGAGGCTGTTTGCTGCATATTCTGCAGCAGAGTAAGTTGCCCTTGTCCTTGGCCATTATGCTAAACAGACTGACTGCTGCGACTGTTGGAGCAGGGAACTGGCCTGCTCTCACTGAAATGCCTCCAGAGGCATGTAACCAGGCAACTAGGCAACGGTGGGGACCAAAAGAGGTACATCTTCTCCTCTCTGCATATCTAGGGATTACATATTTACTTTGTTTGCCTCAGTCTTTGCTCACTCATTCACAATTTCCCCCACAGACATTGGGGGAGGATTTTTTGAAATCCTTTCCTCTGCATTCAGAAAATGACACGAAGAATCTTAACAGAAGGCGTTTCTTCAAGGCAATCTTTTTCAGTCATATATTTACATAGATTTGTTCTCAATGTAGCAATTGCATGCATGCTTGTACCAGTCTGTCATAATGGAATCTTTTGAAATTGTGTTGGTCAAGTGATCTCATTACCTTATACACAAAGGAACTGTGTTAAAAAGCCTTGCATATGTCTCTGCAGAATCTGTCCATTTCAGCTTAGGGGTAGTTTAGCATAATTAATGCTAAAAGAACCAAAGCGGCTGTGCGTCACCACTTGGTGCATAGGAAAAAACTTTTTCTTTCAGTGGTAATATGGATTTAACTTGAACCAGAGCTAGACAATCCATTGAACACAATAGTCATCTGTATAAAAATATACACACTATAAAATAAATCTCAAAGCACAGATGTATTGTGGTATTTTTAACACCCAGCTCGGAAGATAAGATGACATTAGATTCACAAGAACATGATAAAATTTGACAATATTGTGCTCATAAAGTTTTAGTTAGTTTTCTATTTAAGGAATCCCAGCAGATTGCATCGAGTCATTGACTGGCAGTTGCGCCCTGTTCATGTAGAGTCCAACCACAGCAACCCCTCAGCAATTCCTCATACTGAGCAAGCATGTAGCAACAGTGGAGAGGAAAAACTCCCCTTTAACAAGAAAAAAAACCTCATCCAGAACCTGGCTCAGTATGAGCTGACATCTGCCACAACCATCTGGGGGTTTGAGAAGACAGAGAAAAAACACAGAACAAAAAGAACTAATGTAAGACTACTTTCTATATTAAAGAAAGTAAAAACTTGATAACAGGACACGGGGGATGCTGAGTTACTGGGAGCTCGTACTCTTACTCTTACTGCCGCATTTTGGATCAACTGAAGGCTTTAAATTGAATTTTGTGGACTTCCTGATAGTAAAGAAATACAGTAGTCCAGCCTTGAGGTAACAAAAGCATGGACTAGTTTCTCAGCATCACTCCTGTACAGGATGTTTCTAATTTTAGCAATATTCTGGAGGTAAAAGAAGGAAATCCTAGAAACCTGTTTAAATATAGGATTTGAATGTCATATCTTGGTCAAAAAAAACGCAGAGGTTCTTTATGTTATTACTGGAAGTCAATTTAATACCATCCAGATGAAGTGATTCACTAAACAGTTTCTTTTTTAGAGCTTCTGGTCCAAAGACGTCAACTTCTGTCTTGTCAGAATTTAAGAGAAAAATGTTGGGCGTCATCCAGGTTTGTTTTGTCTTCCAGACATGCCTGTAATCTACCTAATTGACTGGATTCACCAGGATTTTTGGATAAATATAGTTTTGTATCATCTGCATCGGTTGGGAAAATGTATCCCATGCTGTCTAATGATTCTACTAATTAGAAGCATATATATATATATATATATATATATATATATATATATATATATATATATATATATATATATATATATATATATATATATATATATATATATATATATATATATATATATATATATATATATATATATATATATATATATATATATATATATATATATATAGTAAAAATAATTGGTCCCAGCCAGGCATGGGCCGGTATGATATTGTGACGGTATGATAACCGTAGGCAAAAATATCACGGGTATTATGATTACAGCTCTAAAATGTGTATTTTGAATGTCTGTATTTTTTTTTTTTTAAGGAAAAAACTTTTTACTGAGGCAGATATGGTAACTAACTAGCATGCTAAGATAAATCATCAGTTCACGCTAGTTACCATATCTGCATCAGTTAAAAAAAGTTAGGCTACTATAGAGATGAAGAAAAGATAAGATAAGGTAGTTACCATATCTGCCAAGGTAACAAGATAATTTCACTAATGTCAGACGTTAATATGCTCGTCCATTTTAAGACAGCATTAACTTTACCTTGAATTTAGCATACAACGATGGGTGGTGCTCCCGAACATGCACAACCATATTCGATGTATTGTTTCCTCGGGCAGCCACTGTTCTCAAGCACGTTTTGCACGTCGGGCGACCTTCTTCTTCCAAGCCGTAAACGTCTGGCTTTTTGCGGTAGCCGAAGTATTCCCAAACATCCAACTTGGTCCACTTAGAGATGGTGGAAAAAGTTCAGTCATCACACAGCCTGCTGCGCTGCCCGTTTGTCACTCACAACAAACGCAGGTGTGCGCGGGGGAGGGGGTGGTGCTTTACGTTGCAGCTTCACACAGCATGAGGGAGAGGGACCTTTACTTTCTCCCTGACGATACGTCACATAAAAAAAAAAAACGCTTATACAGCAGGAACGGTATGATGGAAAATCTTTGTGGTTTTAAAACCTTGACTTTTTCATACCGCGGTACACCTTGAAACCGGTAACCGGCCCATGCCTAGTCCAAGCACAGAACCCCGTGGTACTTGTCAAGTAACCCTTGAGGGTGAAGAAGATTTATCATTTACATGAACAAACTGGAATCTGTCAGACAAATATGATTTAAACCAGCCAAATGCTGTTCCTTTGATCCCTGCAACATGTTCAAGCCTTTCTAAGAGAATATTATGATTTATGGTGTCAAAAGCAGCACTGAGATCTAACAAGAACAGAACAGTCACAAGTCTAGTATCGGATGCCATGAGAATATAATTCACAACTTTCCCCAGTGCTGTTTCAGTGCTATGCTGAGCTCTAAAACCAGACTGAAACTCTTCAAACTGGTCATTACTGTTTAGAGGCTCACATCCTTGATTAGTAACTATTTTGTCAAGGATTTTGGATAAGTAAAGGAAGGTTAGATATAGGTCTGTAATTAACCAAGTCCTCTTGATCGAGAGGTTTTGTAAGTATGCAAGAAAATATGCTGTTTTAGCTTGTCTAAGGGTCTTTTTATACAGCAGCAGACTATTTTTCCAGATTAAATATGGATCCTCTAGGTCTGTAGAGTACCATTTACTCTCCAATCTCATAGTATTCTGTTTTAAAGTACACAGCTCTGCATTAAACCAGAGAGTCAACCTTTTATGGCTAATTACTTTATTTTTTAAGGGGGGTACACTATCAAATGACAAACGCAATGAGGAAGTAACACTATGAACCAGACCATCAATTTCTGAAGAGTTAGAGATGGAATTGCTGCCCTCCATTGTGTTACTCTGAGACTCTGAGGAAAGTAAGCATGGAACACCTTTTTTCACACTTGTTACAGCCTTGTCTGATAAAGCTCTACTATATCTAAATTTTTTTTGAGGTTTAAGATGATCAGTTATAGTTAACTCAAAAGTTATCAAAAATGGTCAGACAGAACCGGGTTATGTGGGAGAACTGCCATTTCCTCCCACTCAATGCCGTATGTCGGTACAGGGTCCAAAGAGTGTTTACCCGAATGGGTGTGTCCCTGTATTTTTTTTAGAAAAGCCAGATGAGTCTAAGATGGCATTAAAGGCTGCATTTAGGCTATCACTTTCAGTGTCCACATGAATATTGAAATCCCCCACTATATTGATCTTATCTGTATTTAATACTAATTCAGATAAAAAATGTGAGATCTGATCTAAGAATCGAGAGTAAGGGGCTGGTGGACGATACAAAACCACAAACAAAAGTGTTCTTAATGTTTTGATACTTGGATGAGGAAAACTAAAGGTTAGATGTTCAAAAAAACTGTAGCTATCAATTGGTCTGGGACTAATTTGTAAATCAGAATGAAAAATGGTTGCAACTCCTCCTCCTCGCCCAGTACTTCTAGGGATATGAAAATTTAAATAATTGGAAGGACTTGAGTCATTTATACTGAAATAATCCTCCTGCTGCAGCCAGGTTTCTGTGAGACAAAACAAATTAATTTGATTATCACAAATCAAGTCATTTACTAACAAGTCTTTGAGGAGAGAGATCTTATGTACAATAAACCACATTTAATAGTTTTATTTTTCTGTTTAGTCAGTCGTATTTATTTTGGAGATTTTCATGATTTGCTTTTGTTAGGTTAACTTTTAATCCATTTGATTTTGGCCGTGGGCAAAACACTGTCTCTAAGGGGTAATGGGTGAGTAACAGTACAGAAGCTGCAGAGAGGTGGGTTAAACTACGACTCTGCTTCCTGATCTGGACATGGGGTTGTCAGTGTTTTGGAGGACAAATAAATTCGGCCAAATTCCTAGAAAGAAGAGCTGCTCCATCCAAAGTGGGATGGATGCCGTCTCTCCGGATCAGACCAGGTTTTCCCCAAAATGTTCACCAGTTATCACTGTAGCCAGATCGTTTGCAGGACAGCACCCAGACAACCATTGGTGGAATGACAGCATGCGGCTAAACATGTCACTGGTCCAATTGGGCAGCAGTGTAGTTTTTTTCAACCATCTTAGATTTAGTCTTAGTCTTTTGGACTAAAATGCTTATTAGTTTTAGTCAAATTTTAGTCACATCTATATGTGATAGTTTTAGTCCAATTTTAGTCAACGAAAAGTCAAAAAGGTTTTTAGTCTAGTTTTGTCGACAAAGTCAAAAAGGTTTTAGTCGAAAAAAGGGGGAAAAAGTAGTCTTAACAAATTAATGTAGGTCAATAAGTATTTTGCTGTTGGGCAGTGTCACTCATAAGTTGTAAAAATAGCAGCAGATCTATAGCAGATCACATTGTGAGCTTGCGGATCGACTATTTTCACCAATAATTACAATAATGAAGGAATGGTTTTAGACATAAAAGGTTTCCACCCAACTGCAAATACTTTCTGATCTAAGGATTGTGCATTTCACCGAGATAAATTAGTAACAGTGGAATCAATGTTCATTACTGCAAAAAAGCCAAAAACAAACATATTCTACTTCAGCAGCAACTTGGCTTTATTCCTCAGAATTTGCTTGAGTACAGTGAACATACACATGCCCAAAATATGAGTGATGGATGCAGAACACATTTGCTCAACTTGGCCTTGTCTGCCAGTGCAATTAAAATGCATATTATTAGTATGAACAGACATCATACCACCCCACTCTATCTTTAACTTGTGCAAACAATATAATAAAATAATGAAAGATTCCTGAGGTACAGTGGGAGTTATACATACTTGAAAGTATGAAACAAACATGTTCTTAAGTTTTTGGAACAAAATAAATAAGACCACCCTGTAAATACTGTACACACTGTAGTAAATTCAATAAATAGCAACAGTGAATTGATGTTAGCGTCACAAAAGCTAACTTTAGCCTGAAGTTAGCAGCCCATTTGCGCCAGGAGTATGTGGAAAATTTAATATTTTTAAAGCTTACTATGAAATTATTCACAAGCCGATTGTCGAATGACATTGTAACGTTATGTGTAGGCTATATGTAAAGGATAATGCCCGACGAGGTGTACACTATCAGAAATTAATGGACGATACATAGGCGTAAACCGTCTTATGTCATAAGTGATCATACCATGGTCACTTACGAAAGAAAGAAGCATTTAATCAATTAATAATACTTTAATGTGTTTTAGAGTTAAAACCGTAAGGGTTTTTACTTTTAGAAGTCGAGCGCACTATTTAATATCTCCTGTATACAGGCGTTACCAAGCAACATGGCCACAGCGACCCGACCGCAGCAGTTGATCAGTGATGGGAAGTGAGATTGTGGCTTTACCTTACGTTACGTGATACAAAGTTTTAATATGTTAATGTTATCAAACTCACCAAATAAGTTAAAAGAAATTATAAAATCACTCATGTTTTGTCTGTCTTGCTGTTGCGATAAGTCAACTGTTGAGTCTCCGTTGCCATGGTTACCACCTAGCGTTTGAGCCAGTGCAGTGACTTAGAGCTGTCATCAGGCAATTTGACGGGACGCCTTTCCTAGGTGTACATCATCACTTTTTAACCTACACCCTCCAGCTAATCAGAATGGAGTATTCACCCAAACCATGGCATAAGATATGTTAACAGCACTTGTAACTTACCTCCGAAAAAATATCCATGTGGCAAGCCTTCAGGTGCCGCTTAACGTTGGTCGTATTTTTTCTGCCTACTTTGTAACCACATTTGTCACCGTCTTCCTTCACAATACACTCTGTTTTATTTTCTGCTGGGTTATATTTGAAATACACCCAGGTCCTCTCGCCATTTGCGACCACTCTGTGTGCAAACATCATGGTTCATTGTCTGACACGAGTGACAACAATGTGACGTGTTGAGCACGTTGTGCGCTGCACGCCAGGTGGTGGGCAAGTCGAACATTGTTTTGGCAAACTTATACACCGAAGCAAAACTAGTGACTTCCGATTGGCATAACTGGGTGTCATTAAAGCCAGCGTGAATAACAATCTTGCTGTATTTACGCTTATCCTTAGCCAGTGGTTTCAGTTAGGATTTGATGTCACCCGTTCTGGGCCCTGCCAATGTCACGTTTCTTAAAAAAAAAAAAAAAAAATTGTGTCACATGTCTAATGTCAAGTTTCTGATTATCGAGCTGCTGATTAGCAGGGTCGGCTTCTCAGCGGGTGTGTTGTTGAGTTGGGAAAATCTGTTAGAAACAGGGACGGGTTGGTGGGGGCTCGTGGGCTGGGTTCTGGAACTACTCTTTATAGGTACCGTCACCCAGCCGGCCTGATCTCCTGGCTGTGCGGTTTCTGTTGGAGGACGGCTAAGGGGTTCTATCCTTGTTGGCTCCTCGCTGGCTAATGGGCCTCGGCAATCTGCTGGTTTTTCAACAGCGCAGAGCTGGGCCTCTAATACCGATACCCTTGTCTCTAAAGATACAGAGAATTTTACATTTATTACAGTTACCATTATCACTAAAGGAGGCAGGGAAGTAACTAAACATCTGACACTGAGAGCAAGAGAGAGGAGAAGACTTAGGCCGAGATTAAGAGATAGGAGAGAGAAGAGGAGTAGCCATAGCCGCAATGAAGCTAAGCTAACTAAGCTAGCGAGACCTTACCATGCCAAGAAAAAACTTGTGAAACAGAGTTCTCAAAACGTAAAGTATGTGTGTGTTTTAGCAGGCTTCTATGTTAAAATAACTTAGAAAGGCCTTAACACAGAAACAACTAGATAAATTCAAGAGACTCTGAACACCAAACAGCTCCACGGAGTGCAACAGCTACAACAGGAAATGACGCAATACAGCTTACCTAACCAGGAACCTGATCCTTATGATTAAACACAGATTAAAGGTGTCATTAAACTTAAACTGTGTGTTGTTTTTTAAATCTCTTTTCACTGTAGAATAATCCACTTTAGGTTTGATCAGCTTGCATGTTTTATATTATGAACTAGATTTGATCAGTTGCAGATTTAAACTGTGAAACAGACCTTTAGATTAGATCTGAAAGGAACCTCCAAAGCAGATACAAATGTTAGCAGCTAACAGTTATCCATTATTGGTATACTCATTGTAGTTGAAAATCTTTCTGATTTTTTCTCACTTTACTTCTTGTTTGTTTGTTTTTAACACAGAGTTCAGAATGAAAATAAGAGACTTAAACCTGGATGCACATGGGTGTCAAGCATAAGCAAACAAATTCATTTATGGGGCCCATTTTAAAAGCTTACACTTACTTCACTGTCAAGTTGACAGCAACTAAATTGCAATTAATGTCACCAAACAGACTTGGATAAAAATATATTGTGGGATTTTAATTGGTCAACACCATTGCAATCACATTTTTTCCTTATATCATGCAGTCCTTGTCTGAACTACTATTTTTCATTGTAAAGATTTGTATAATTGAGGCACAATAAGTATCAGTTCCAAAGTGATTAGGCTTTTTCTTATCCTTCTTTTATTAAAGGTGTCATTAAACTTAAACTGTGTGTTGTTTTTTAAATCTCTTTTCACTGTAGAATAATCCACTTCAGGTTTGATCAGCTTGCATGTTTTATATTATGAACTAGATTTGATCAGTTGCAGATTTAAACTGTGAAACAGGCCTTTAGATTAGATCTGAAAGAAACCTCCAAAGCAGATACAAATGTTAGCAGCTAACAGTTATCCATTATTGGTATACTCATTGTAGTTGAAAATATTTCTGATCTTTTCTCACTTTACTTCTTGTTTGTTTGTTTTTAACACAGAGTTCAGAATGAAAATAAGAGACTTAAACCTGGATGCAAATGGGTGTCAAGCATAAGCAAACAAATTCATTTCGGGGCCCATATTAAGAGCTTACACTTACTTCACTGTCAAGCTGACAGCACCTAAATTGCAATTAATGTCACCAAACAGACTTGGATAAAAATATATTGTGGGATTTTAATTGGTCAACACCATTGCATTCACATGTTTTCCTTACATCATGCAGTCCTTGTCTGAACTACTATTTTTCACTGTAAAGATTTGTATAATTGAGGCACAATAAGTTCCAAAGTGATTAGGATTTTTCTTATCCTTCTTTTTGTTTTCAGTCACAACAATGCCATGTTCCCTCATTTGTGAGTTTTAGTATCTGTCATGTTATATCATATATATCATGTTTGGGCATCAAGGACAGAGTTAGTCAATTTGAATGGAATGTAAATGTGACCACCAAACATGACATTAAGAATTTGAAATTTCTGTATTGAAAACATTAATATTGAGATTATGATTTCAGCATATGCTTCTGAACAAACACACTAAACAAACTTTATACGAAATGCAACTGCCAAAATGATAGCCAGATGGCAAATGAGTGATTTATAAATGATGTGATAAAATTTTAAAGCAATAGTTGGAGGGAGTTTTGAACTGCTGCCTTTCTAATTACCTGTACCATCTAGCTTTGCTTTGTTGCAATAGCTTGTGCGTAAACCGGGAACAAGTGGAGCATCAGTTTCAGCAGAGGGCTTTTTATTATTTATAGCTAATATTGTATTTGTTGGTTGTACAATTTGACAGCTGTTAGCACCATTTCCTTGTTCAAATAAATTCCTGAGTTTCAATCCCAGTTTGGGATCTTTTTGTATGCGATTTGTTTGTTCTCTCAGTGTATGTGTGTGTTTCTCCGGGTACTCTTGCTTCTTCCCACTGTTCAAAAACATGACTATTACATTAATTGGTTACTCTAAATTGCCCTTAGGTTTGAGTGTGTGCATGAACAGTTGGATGCCCTCTGATGGACTGGCATCCTATCCTGGGTGTACCCAGCCTCTTGCCCAGTGACTGCTAAAGATAGGAACCAGTGACTCTGAACACATACAATAAACCAGTATATAACGATGGATGTACTGAGGGATGGATGGATATTTGCTTTTCTGCTAATGAAAAAATATGATCTTTGCTGCAGCCTGTGTAAGTGTACAGATGGGAACACAGGTGGTGGGGGAGTATAATCAGGTTGTCAAATTGTTCTCATTTTGAATTTTGTTGGGATAAATGGATTTTATGATGTATCACAAAATTGTCTATTCTTGGAGTAATTGTAAACAAGGTGCACCTATAAATTAGACACATATTTCGATAGAACATATCACAATAAGTAGTTTACATTTAGCAGCTACTTAACTGTTTATCGCTGTCTTTCTTTAAAAATTATAGGTGTGTGTTGGAGTAAGATTTTTAGTCTTTTTGTGTCACGGTAAAGTTGTATTTTGGCTTTATTGGAGGCTTTATTATATGGAATGTCGGAGATGACCAGAATGGGTCCACTGAAATTCCAATATAGGCTATTCAGAAGGGAGTAAGGAGGTTTTTATTAGGTGTTGTATTGATAAAACTGTAAACCTTTCCTTATCAGTAAAAAACATGACCTGGTTGTATGCTGGAAACTGACTGCCTAACTCTGGATAACTCCCAATGAGATTTCCAAAAATGATCTTTTATTACAAAGGGTAATGCTAAATTTTCTTGTTTTGTCTTTAAAACATGATAAAACAACTAAATTGTGCTTCAAAATGTTTGTCTGAAACTCCATTGTTCCCACTCCAAGACTGCAGGATTTAGTTTTCAAACCTCAAACACAGAGAAACCACTGTAATAAAACAAAGGCTTGGAGTTTGTGTATTTCAGCCATAGTCCACTGAAGGCTCTCTCGGCACAATGCATTTTCAGAAGCTGACCTATTTTGAATTTTCCGTGCTGTCTGCTGCAATCATCAGACATGCATCTCATACTGTATGCACGTGTGCAACCCCAGCAAGCAGACACTCCTGCTCTCTTTCCTTCCCACTACCCCCACTAACACTTGCATGTAAAACAGGCAGACAAATGAATTCTGACATTTTGGTTTTCTCCAGTTATGACTTTGTTGTGTTTTGTTGTGTTAGTTACCCACATGCCTTGTTGATCCTAATTGGAGGGGAGGTTAATGCTCAAAGTGACAGACATGTAGAATAGCTTTGTTTACTTTGCTAATTGTCTTTTGTCATACAGAGATTCGTAACCAGCTAGTGGAACAGTTCCGATGTCTGGAGCAGCAGTCCGAGTCTCGGCTGCAGCTGCTGCAGGACCTGCAAGAGTTCTTCCGCCGAAAGGCCGAACTCCAGCTAGAGTTCTCCCGAGGGCTGGATAAGCTGGCTGAGCGCTACTCCTCCAAGATCCGCAGCTCCAGAGAACACCAGCATTTCAAGTGAGTCTTTTAAGCAGAGAAACACCTGATAATCAAATTTTACATATGTGCCATGCTGATCGCTTCCAGTGCAGACACAGGAAAACAGAGGAGGGGATAAAAAGCAAAGGGAGAGGAGGGATAAAAGCAAAGGAAATGACCTGAAATGAATCCAGGGCCAAGAAGCCTTGTGGCCCCAGGCTGTTCTGTTCCTTCCAACTAGGTCAGACTCTTTATCTACCCCTCCACCCCCTCCTTTTATTCTTTGATTATCATTTCGTTTACATTTTCAAAAGTCTTCACAATAAAATCCTAGGAAAATAAACATATTACATTGAAAAACTGGGACAGATAATTATTTAGAAATCTGGCAAGGCTGAAAGAAAGTGATATGTTACTAATTTAGCTTAGTGTATTATGATCATTTGTCTTGAGCAGCAAAGTTACCCTGCAGCATGCTGGAGATGATGCTTACACGAGCCTGCAGCACACTCTGACTGAGGATGTCCAGTAATTGCCAATAGGCTATCGATTTTGGTAATGAGAATCACTTGGCATAAAGATAACTTTAAAAGAATTGCATTAATACGATTTCAAGGCTTAACATAATGTTATGTAACATTATCTTATGAGCTTGGAACATGAATCAATGAAGGCTGCAAGACAAATAATTGAATACACTTGATTTCTCAAGCATTGTTTTACAACAATAGGTGTAGTACAAGGCAGCTAAGCTTTGGCTGAGAAGATCATGAGGGAGTAGAAATATGCAAAATATATTAAACTAGAAAAAGTTACATTTCCTGCAAAATGCAGTGTGAATGCTGTAACCTGAATTTATTTGTAGAAAATAGCTGAAGTATTTGAAGTCAACTGCAGAAGACTTGCTGAAGTCTAATAAGTAGAATCAGCAGAAAAATAAAATAGTCTGCCAACCCTACCACATACAAGTGTCAAAATTAAATTAGCTAAAATGCCAGTGTTACCTAAAAGACCAGGCAATTTTATTTGTATAGCCCACTTTCAACAACAAGGTAAATCAAGGTGCTTCACATGATTAGGGGATAAAATAAAAATAGTAATAAAACACAGATAACGCATATAAAGTAGAAACAGCAATAAAGCAAGAAGCACACACAAAACATATGATGCATGAAAACATTACTCAAAGGCAGCTCTAAACAGATGGGTTTTTAGGCATGATCTAAAATAAGTCAGTGTTTTAGTGGCTTTGCGGCTGTCTGAAAGTTTGTTCTAAGTTAGAGGAGCATAGAAACTGAAAGCTGCTTCTCCATATTTGGTTCTGATTGTAGGGATGTTGAGTAGACTGGAATTAGAGCACCTGAGAGGTCTGGGGGGTGTTGGTATAGTAACAGTAGATCTTCAACATACTTTGGTGCTAAGCAATTCAATGATTTATAAACTATTAAAAGTATTTTAAAGTCTATTCTTTGAGCTACATGGAGCCGGTGTAAGGACTTTAGAACTGGGGTGATGTGTTCTAGCTAGCCTACTAAAAAGCAGCAAAATTCCTAATGTTAGCTAAAACACTAGTGGTAACATGTTGGGAAACTCTAACATATTGGTTAAAAATCAGCTATTACACCAATATTGGCTAAAATTAGCTAGAATGCTAGTATTAGCTAAAATGCTAGTGGTAGCATGTTGGCAAACACTAACATTTTGGTTGACAGTGACTCAATCGACTGTTAATTTTAGTTGTAAAGTCAAAATTTGCTAAAATGCTAATGTTAGCTTAAAAGCTAGTTTTAATATAATGGATAACAATAGCACGTTAGCTAACAAAATCCTACTCCATGTATAATGTTTACAATAGCCTAACTGTAAAATTCTGTGTAACTACTCTTTAAAAGTACTCACTGATTTCCAGATGTTGCAAGAGTAAAATGGCTGCTGTTGCCTGTCTGGTCCCTATGAGAGTGGATTGATCATCATAGGTCACAGAGTAATTAATAGTACTGGTTAACTGATGTGTATAGTAGAGGCCATAATGTATAGTAATTCTATTTTTTACCACAAGAGGAAGCTCCAACTAAAGCTGTGAAAAAGCCTTATCTTAGCCAATCACACACAGGGTTGCACATGCAGACACAGACAGACTGCAGAACCTCACTCGGACCTGTCCCGATTCCAGTGTTTTGACACCAAACGCTGCTTACCTTTAATAACTCGGGAACCGTAAGGCGTATCAACGTGATTCATGTACCGTTTTTATCCGAACAGGTATGGTAATGTTCCTAAACGACTCAATTTGTTGAAAATATATTATTACAGCCGTAAGAATGTTGATACATTTGATGAAAACATAAATCTGTCTTCACTTGGTCCCGAACTACGTCCTCTAACTCGGAAAATATAATGGCTATCAAAATGATTCTTTCACTTTAAGTATCAGCAGGCCTTGGTGAGGAATCGTGGTTTGTTTCATGTGTGTACCTCGATCTGTCTTACACAGTGATTTTGTAAAAATGAGCATGTTTTTGCCATTTTTGAGTCTGACCCCTTTTCAGCGAAGAGCAGATTTGTTATACTCAAACAAAACTTTTAGACAAACGGTAAGAGATATCAAAAAAAGTCGTTAAACTGAGCTTCAGGAAGGTCTGAAGTTATATTGGCACAGGGCTTATGTTTCTACGCCGCATCGTTTATTAGATATGACTTTACGAATATAGGTCAGAATCCAGCTGTCCTGCTCTGAATTTCTGCTGAGTCCCAGTGCATTGCCCTATTCACTCCTGGGTGACGCCATGTTGCTTTGGGTCGATTTGCCAAAAATCTGTAATTGTCACATCAATTACGGTCACATTTCCTGAATCCAAATTTAGAAACCTACGTTTTAATATATAATAAGTGCAGAAAGAGTGAAATATGTGCGAGTGAGCGGTTGTTTGTGGAACTTCAGAAAAGTAATTTAGCTAGAGTGGACCACTCCAGTTTAATTGCCTAGCAACTATAGCAACACATGTATTTTCAGAAATTTGATCATAAAGCGACCAAAAACTTAAGGATGGACTGTTTGAAAACGCTACAAGTTATAAAGATGTCGAGACATACAGTACCTGCTGAGGGTATATCACTACATTTTGAATGGTGTTTCTAAGTGGAAGTAGGTAGGTTTGCAAAACAGGCGAGATTTGCGGAATTGTAGGATTTCCATTCAAAAAAAGCATAAAAAATTGAATATTATAAAAAGTATGAAAGTTATGAACACCATAAAATATAGCCGGAAAGAGCAGAATAGTTGAATGGTTAAAATAGCACAAAGTATGCAGAAGTAGTTAAAGTAATAAAAAAAATTGTACGGAAGCAACTATAAGATAAGAGAATAATAAAGAGAAACAGAATCTCAATAGTGTGAATGCCTACAGAATTCATACAATTAATTGAGTGAATTCTAAGTCCCAATACATGCATCTTACAAGATGAGACAATACTTGCTATTGGGTTCTCGAGAATGAGATGAGATTTTACCTTTTATATTTTAAGGCCAACTGAAAATGACAGTTTCTGATGTTGCTCTTTTATAGACTAAAAAAAGTTATATTTGTATATATTTTTATGTTTATGTCTAGTTTTAAGTTCTAAAGCCAAAACAAGTATTGAAATTCCCCCTTTTTGGTCTTTACCAATAGAATGAACATTCAATTATTTAATTATCAAATTTGCCTAAGAAGAATTGCTATTTTTAATATTGTTAGTGGCAGTTGGCTAGTTGTGATATTCTAACTATAAATATGAAGCAACACAAAGGATTTCACATGAACAATTATTATCTTTTCTTCCAAATAGAAGGCTCAAACATAGATGCAGCTTTAATGAACTTCCCAAAGTAATAACTTAAACTCACTTTACCTGAGGGTGTCGCATATTGACACCAATTAAAAAATTACAAATTGGTTTATTTTCAACAAATACAATAAAAGTTTAATAAATCCCAAAATCTGTTTAAAATATTTTTTATTGTAGATTTACCCAACTCAAATGGCCTGTAGTTTCCAGCTGTCCAGAAGTGAAAAAGCAGCGAATTTTAGCTAATGGCTTAGTTGCTTTGCTAATTTTGTAATTCTCACATTTCTCTCTTAACCATCACCGTTTATTTATTTTTTCTAACAAGTAGTTTTACTGCGAGGCAATGGTGATCAAAAGTGGTGGAAGTTTTTCCAATGTTTTAATAGGAGAGTGTTTGCCTGCCCGGTGACTATTGGCCAACATTGTCAACAAAAGGGGACAACTTAAAAGGTCAAAATAGGAGAAAATCTTTTATACTTCAAAACAAAAGTGTCAAACAGGGTGTCAAGTGTAAATCACTCAACTTTACATAGTACCTCCATAATAACAGCGTATAATTCACCAATGTCACCAATGTAGCTGATTCATAGGCAGTTGTAAAGCTATTCATGTTACAGCTATTCAGAGATTTATGCAGGGAAGCTATTTTCATCTCTATCATACAGTCTCTCTCTGGCCAATTGGACCCAATGTGTAATCATGGCTGAGAGCTCCCGTCACTAGGACATTGATTAATGGAGCGTTTCCTGAGAGGGAGACTCCTGCAGAAACTTCTCTCCACACCCCCACGTCCCAGATTTCTCCATCACATTCAATGGTCATCATGATACTGTAACTGATTGTTAAAAGCTACTTTTAAACTTGTAGAAGAGATTGGAGAGGCTTGTTAATGTCAATAATAACCTGCAGTTGTTTCACTTCTGCCTTGTAACCATGCTCTTATTTAATTTTTTTCCCCTGTATGTCAAGATTTCTATGGTCTGTGTTTCTCTGTTAATTCAGTTTAAATGTGCTACTAAGATCCCATTCCCATGCATTGCTGGGTCTTGCAAAATAGTTAATACCCCCCAAACTTTTTTTATATTTGCCACCTAAATCTGCATTGTTAGATTTTTGTAAAAATAAAGGTTTATTTTTGTGTCCGTTTTTTCATGTCCTGACGATACAATTGACTCTAGTACATTTTGCCACTGTTACATGTAGGGGTTGCAATTCCAATTATTTTGAATTTATTTGGGTCCGAAGAGCCAGGAGAGCTTGGGAAAGCGCATGCTGTGTTGTAATGACACACGTTCACGAGGAGGCGGTGTTCTCCGTCAGTTAGCCACTATATAAACTAAGCTAGCCAGCCCAGACATCCACAAAAACTCCACGTAAATGAAGGAATAGAATAATTTTGTTCAGCGCTACAAAAAGCCAAAATGGCCTCTGGCCGTCGTAGAGCTCGGATTATTGAGCATGCGCTTGACATCTGACAACTATTCGCTCCCCTTTGGGTAAGCAAAATAAAGGTGCAAGTCTTTTGAGACATGTCTCTCAAGCTTTGTGTATCTAAAGACATGAAATATTTGCCCATTCTTCTTTCCAAAATAGCTCAAGATTATTCAGATTGCATAGAGTATATGTCAAAACAATTTGAAGTCTTACCAAAGGTTTTCATTTGGGTTTAAATTTGGTCTTTGACTGAGCCATTTTAATGTATGGTTATACTTTGATTTAAACTATTTTATTCCAAGTCTGACTGCATGTCTGGAGTCATTCTGCTGAAAGGGGAACCGCTATCTGGTTCAGGGCTGTACGTTAAGTTTTTTTAGCTTAAAGCATGGCTGACATTGTAGCGCATACAAAAAAGTTTTAGCACCAACAAAATTCAATTCAATTCAATTCAGTTTATTTATATAGCGCCAATTCACAACAGATGTCATCTCAAGGCACTTAACAAGAAGTCATTTCAATACAATTATACAAACATTCCAATCAGTTAAAAAGTTTCCTATTTAAGGAATCCCAGCAGATTGCGTCAGTCATTGGCGTGAGGTTGGGCAGATTTCCAACCACAGCAATCCTTCAGCAATCCCTCATACTGAGCAAGCATGTAGCGACAGTGGAGAGGAAAAACTCCCCTTTAACAGGAAGAAACCTCCAACAGAACCAGGCTCAGTAGGAGCGGCCATCTGCCACGACCGTCTGGGGGTTTGAGAAGACAGAGCAGAACACAGAAGGAACAGAAGATCCGATATAAGAGAACTTTCTATGTTACAGAAAGTAAAAAGTTGATAACAGGACACAGTGGATGTTCAGTTACTGAGAGGATCATCCCAGTCGATGACCCCCGTCCAACATGGCATTGCAGCCAAGCAGGATACCAGACCAGGTGTATCTTCGATGGGGAGAAAAACACTGAGAGAAAACAAAGTTAACAGTCGAAATAACAGAATGTACTGTAATACAACTGGAGAGTAGTAGGAGAAAAGGAAGTAGCAGAGTGAAGAAAATTGGTAAGTCTGTCCTCCAGCAGTCTAAGCCTATAGCAGCATAACTACAGAGATAGCTCAGGATGACCTAAGCCACTCTAACTATAAGCTTTATCAAAAAGGAAAGTTTTAAGCCTGGCCTTAAAAGTAAACAGAGTGTCTGCCTCACGGACTAAAGCTGGGAGCTGGTTCCACAGGAGAGGAGCCTGATAACTAAAAGATCTGCCTCCCATTCTACTTTTAGAGATCCTAGGAACTACAAGTAAACCTGCAGTCTGAGAGCGAAGTGCTCTTTTAGGAACATATGGAACAATTAGATCTCTGATGTATGATGGAGCTTGATTATTAAGGGCTTTGTATGTAAGAAGAAGGATCTTAAATTCTATTCTGGATTTAACAGGGAGCCAATGAAGGGAAGCTAAAACAGGAGAAATGTGATCTCCCTTTTAATATTCATCAGAACTCTTGCTGCCACATTTTGGATCAACTGAAGGCTTTTAATGGCATTTTGTGGACTTCCTGATAGTAAAGAATTACAGTAGTCCAGCCTTGAGGTAACAAATGCATGGACTAGTTTCTCAGCATCACTCCTGGACAGGATGTTTCTAATTTTAGCAATATTCCGGAGGTGAAAGAAAGAATTCCTAGAAACCTGTTTAATATGGGATTTAAATGTCAAGTCTTGGTCAAAAATAACGCCGAGGTTCTTTACGTTATTACTGGGGGACAATTTAATGCCATCCAGATGAAGTGATTGACTAATCAGTTTCTGTTTAAGAACTTCTGGTCCAAAGACAGCAACTTCTGTCTTGTCAGAATTTAAAAGCAAAAAGTTTAGGGTCATCCATGCTTTTATGTCTTCCAGACATGCCTGTAATCTACCTAACTGACTGGGTTCATCAGGATTTATGGATAAATATAGTTGTGTATCATCGGCATAGCTGTGGAAATTTATCCCATGCTCTCTAATGATTCTACCAATTGGAAGCATATATATGGTGAAAAGAATTGGTCCAAGGACAGAACCCTGTGGAACTCCACAAGTAACCCTTGAGAGTGAAGATGATTTATCATTTAGATGAACAAACTGGAATCTATCAGACAAATATGATTTAAACTAGCCTAGTGCTGTTCCTTTGATCCCTGCAACATGTTCAAGCCTTTCTAAGAGAATATTATGATCGACTGTGTCAAAAGCAGCACTGAGATCTAACAAAACCAGAACAGACACCAGTCCATTATCTGAGGCCATGAGAATATCATTAGTAACCTTCACCAGTGCTGTTTCAGTGCTATGATGAGCTCTAAAACCTGACTGAAACTCTTCAAACAGCTCGTTACTGTTTAGATGTTCACAGACTTGATTAGCAACTATTTTCTCAAGGACTTTGGATAAGAAAGGAAGGTTAGATATAGGTCTGTAATTCACTAAGTCATCTTGATCAAGGGAAGGTTTCTTGAGTAAAGGTTTAATTACAGCTATTTTAAATTCCTGTTAAAATGTCTTTTAAAATCTCTAAAAACCAACTGTAGTGCATCTCATTACTTAAACTCACAGACAAACAATACAAATCCATACAACAAGAAATATTTTCAAATGCTTTTCAGTGAAAATGCTAACACAAAAAAAAAAAAAATGCTAACATGTTAGCTTTATTTATATTAGTGTTGATATATTCAATACAGCATGTGTGCACATGCATTGAGAAATGTGAGCAATTTATGTTGTAATGAAATACATGATAGAAATTCCCTTAATTGTCCCACACTGGGGTAATTCAAGCGTAATAGCAGCAAAGTAAGTGATTCACACAAAGATAAAAAAACAGAATTAGCAATAACAGTGTACAGTAAGGGCAAAATTACAACACTAAAATACTGTGTAGTTATTAAAAATAGCATACTGTGGTTCAAGAAATGTGCAACTGAGCAGGATAATTAAAAAATGTCTGTTTTGCATTAAAGAACAGGCTATTTACAAAAAAATTACAAATAAAAACTGCAAACAGAAATGTGTAAAAATGACCTTATAGCCAAGGAAAAACACCCTCCTCACACCAAGGAGTAAACAACCGGCAACTCAGCTCTTACACAAAGTAACGTAGTAAGTAGTGCTCACCTTCCCTCAGAAATAACCACAGCCGTGTGTGTGTGTGTGTGTGTGTGTGTGTGTGTGTGTGTGTGTGTGTGTGTGTGTGTGTGTGTGTGTGTGTGTGTGTGTGTGTGTGTGTGTGTGTGTGTGTGTGTGTGTGTGTGTGTGTGTGTGTGTGTGTGTGTGTGTGTGTGTGTGTGTGTGTGTGCGTGTGTGCGTGTGCGTGTGTGTGGTCAGACCAAGGCTCTCCACAAGCAGCCACTTCTGAGTGTGAGCTAGGCCTGGCAAACTGTAGGTTTGCCACACCTTAAATACTCTGGGCCTAAATTGGATGCAGCTGCACCCACCTGGATAGCCCAAGGCAGAGTGAGAGAGCAAAAAAAACCCACATGCACAGAGCTGTTTGTTTTTTTATTATAGTTTGTTCCAGAGTGTCTTTAGTCAGAGGCTTCTTCAGTTTCGCTGTAACACAGACTGCTACAGGAGCTATTGGCTTTCATAATAATTCCTTGAAGAAATGTGTATAGTGTGAGCTATGACGAGACTTAATTTTCCTTTGGGATCAATAAAGTATTTTTGAGCTGAATTGAATAACAGCAGAAATTTTTTTGAAATGAGAGGACAGTGCAAGCATGTTAGCACTTCTTGAGTTTGTTCTGAGCAGTGGTGGTTATACAGTCTAACAGCTGCTATAATAATAAATGTTACTCACCAACTGGCTGTGTGTAGGCTCATGCTGCCCAATTAGATTCTTTGTTGGTTTTCCATTTTGAATAATGCACACATAAACATCTCACGCTTCTTGTTGGAAGAGTCTGTATTGCAGGCAATTATGATTGAAATAAAGCGGGCTTGTCTGATGCGGTATCTTCCTCTAGACCGGATTTCATTCCTCCCACTATGGTAATTATCTCCCTGCATTGGATGTGGTTGTACTTAGGATGGTGTGATATCAGAGTGAAGAATGGGACCAGCATGCTTCAGCTGTCTTTGAGATGAATGCACCGCTAAAAATCTCACTTCCGAACTCCGTCGCATTCTCTAAGCATGTGTATTCCGTATGCCAGTGAACTGGCAACAAATACGCAGGAGTTTTGGGAATTGTTGTAGGACATAAGGCTAATTACGTTGATATAGTAACACTTTGTTGTCACAATAAACTACAGCCACTATGTTACATTGAGACTTACCATCGCTTCATCTATCGTGGTCACATCTTCCTTACAGTTAGAAAAACCCCAAGAGGCTTGCAAATCTGTTGCACGAGTGCTACATATCAAAAATGGTTTATCTCAGTTTTCTTCATCCAACATGCGACTCGTCACACTGTACAGCCCTGTGGTTTCAAGTCTTTTGCATCCTCTAACAGGTTTTCTTCCTGAATTGCCCTGGATTTTGTTCTATCTATTTTCCCACAAACACTGGTCAGCTTTCCCAGCATGGTGTTACCACCACCATGTTTAGCTGTTGGGATGTGTGTTCATGGTGATGTGGAGTTTGTTTTCTTCAAGAGATTGCATTTCGTATCAGGCAATAAAGTTCTGTTGGTCTTATCTCTACTAGAACCCTTTTTCTACATATTTTCTGTCACATGGCTTATTTTATGATAAAGTGCAAAGAGGACTTGTTATAGTCTTTAGAACTAGCTTTCTTCTTGCTACCCTTCCTCAAAGACCATATTTGTTAAGTGCACAACTAATTGTCTCCCACCTGAGCCATGGTTCTCTGCAGCTGTGTTTTCTATTGTCAGGTACTTAAGCAAGGTTTTGTGTTCTGATACAGTGACTGTGCTGTAAAATAGGTATTGTATTTTTATATGGACTGTCAAGTGGAAAACCTCTTTCTGTCATTTTCCTTAAACAGTTCAACATTGCGCCGCCGGAGCCATGAATACAAAAAGGCTCATCCTTATTCCTGAGGAGCTGGCAGGCAAATATTTTCATCTTGTCATCTTGAAGGCATGTCCAGGATCAAACACCAGCTCAGTTTAAAAGGCAGGCCTATCGGAATAGCTTGTTCATGCTTTGTTCCCCTAAAGAACTCAATGATCTAAAGTGAAAAAGCGATGCAGATGCACAGCTCTCTTGGTTGTCTTTAAGGAAACAAAACAACAATTTTAATACAAAGCAGTTCGTTGGGAGATTAGGAGTTTGGGCTATTTTTCCTGCAAGATATGTTAATACAAAAGAAAAGCAAAAACATCAGAAACTATAGGTAAATCTGAAGCCAAGCCTTAACCTCACTGAGATTATGCAATAAAAGAATACTTCAAAGCATGCACGGACTCACAGCGCGTGGGTAATTGTTCTTAATTTCAAAGAAAATTTAGAGTTAGAGACTCATTTTGTCAAGCCTGAAATTTATTAAGGGTGTTTTCAAACTGTTGACATTATCAAATGAAAATTGCTCTTTAACTATAATCTTTAGTCTTCTTTAATGGCATTTAGAAATATGCAGCTGTAAATAAAAAATATGTAATGAACACTAGCATATTTACCGGTAATTAGATTTCTTGTTTAACCAGGTTGCACAGATTCGTTCGACGTTGGCAAATACTATGAAAATTGTCACTGTTATGCAAATTTCACAGTAGTGACCTAGTAATAAAGTTACTTATTTTTATGCTTTGGAGATGCTCTGTCTTTACTGATGAAGAGTCGCTCGTCTTGCCTTGCTTTAATGCTAGGATTTGGCAGTAAAATCAGTTTTAACCACGGCATAAAGTTGGTGGGAGTAGCTGCTTTGTTAGTGACATCTGGTCTGAGACTTACTGTTGTTGGTGACAGGACTGGGTGGCCAGGAGGAAGGTACCTACTGTGTTACTACTTTTAGAAGGAATGTGTATTTTTGCTTTGGGATAGTTCATAGTTTGGGTTAATTCTGTTATTGCTTTCCAGAATTTGATTTATTACTTGATTAAATAATTACAGTTTTTTTTTTTACACTTGTCCTTTGATACCAGGACATTGTATGGTATGGTATTGACATTATCAGGGTTGTAACCGTTTGAGGGTTTGCCCAGGATATAATTGAGGAGTTTAGTTGGAGGTTTCTTTCTCTTTGTGGTGGGTTTAGTCCCATGGTAAGTTAGGGGGTGACTGCCAGATCCAAAGGTTGGTTTTGTGTTGATCTGTGTGGTTTCCCTGTCTTTCTTTCTTTCTTTTGTTTTAGCTGATGCATCATCTCTTTTGCTGTTTTTATTTTTTAAAGTCTGCAGTAACTGTGTGCTGGTGTCATTATTTTATGTATATCCACATAAATTAGTTTTTGTACTCCAACAGACTTGGGTAAATAAACAACTTCATCACAGCTTTATGAAGCCCTGTGAACCAGATAATCAATGTCAAAGAAAATAAAGAGTTCAACAACTAAAATTAAGAAAAAGAAATGCTATTTGGAATAAATTACTAAACATAACTATGCAGACTTTTATTTCGCCAGGCTTGTTTTTAGGGATGTAAACTATGTCTTCTTTCCACAGGATACTCGTTTTTTTTCAAAATCGTATTGTGGCTGTCCATCTTTAGAAATTTGTGATTTATAAAAAGCTTATTAACAAAACTATATGGCAATTGCACTGTAGAAACTACAGTACCAATGTAGATCTTTCAGAGCATGTACGTGGTTCTTGTGGATGAACACAGATTTGTACTTGGCCTGAAATCTATCTTGAAAGTATTCATCCTTATTGATAAAAGCCTGGAACATGATGGAGTCAATCAATTATATTTTATATCTTCTTTTTTAATCCCTACAGGATCATTTGGATTTAATTTGAATCCTTCATAGTAATATTATTCTGCAGTTCTAAACCTAATTCCAGTCACTGGAGGGTAGAAAAACAGCTAACACATACATTAACAGAAGAAAAAAAACAAGAAGATACACTATTTGGTATGAAGTTAATTAAACTCACATGCTTCTTTGAGCATCTAGGCAACCAGCATGCATCACGCGCAGATTTGTGTGTGCACTGATTCCTCTCTGCATGTCCTCTGGCTTTTTGATCTGTAATTGGTAAAAACTCTGCTTGTATCTAGTGGTGGTCTGGAGGGTTTATTCGGGAGGAAAGTCTTCATGTTTTTAAGTACACAGGTGTCCAAGCACTTTGATCAGAATTCAATAAAACATGAAATATTTGGCATAGTTATAAATTTTCCTTGAAGACACACATTTGTAACAACAAGGTTTTTTTTCCCTTCAATATTACAGGAAAGACCAAAATCTAATCTCCACTGTGAACTGCTGGTACTTGGTTTTGGACCAGACCCGTCGAGAGAGCCGAGATCACGCCACTCTCAGCGACATCTACAACAACAACGTCATTGTCCGCTTGGCACACGTAGGCGAGGATGTCACCAGACTCTTCAAAAAGGTCAGAATGTAACGAATCCTTACAGGACAGGCACTTTCATGCAAACAAACTGCTCAAATTACATTTCTAATTTATGTTCTTGGGAGCTTGGTTTAAGCTTAGTCATACATAATAACTAATATAAAGTTTGTTTGTGTAGCTTATATAGGGTACTGTATGACATTCTCCCTTTAAACTAAATCTTGTGCAAAAATAGCACAACTTCACAGTGTTAACACGAAATTTTTAAATTAAAATGTACAACATAGAAAATAATAGAATAATCCTTTATTGTCCCACAAAGGGGAAACATGATAAAAAGATTAGAAAGACAACAATAATTTCTACTGCTGGTAGAATATTATAACATTAATTATTATGCTTTTAAGCATTTATTTATTGTTTTTTGGATTTTAATACATAGGCATAAGCACAAATAGAGAATAAACAATCTTAATTTAGTTGTTTTGGTGGATGGCATTCCTTTATTTGAAAGACTTTTAATGTCTAAATATTTTGGAAATGCTTCCGAACAGACAAATTCTGCTAAGACTTCTTTAACACAATAATCCTGTTATGCTTGAACATCCTGGTTCAGCTGCAGCGAAGAGTTGATGGTAATGAATTACACATGCAGTGACAGGAGTGAATCACCTCTGGCACTTGATAAGACAAACTCTTAATGGACTAAATATGCTGAAGTCTTATTCTCTAATCATGTGAAAATGCAAGGTTGCGGTTTTGAAAAGTTGTTCCTTAGAGATGACGGCAAAACAGGATAGATCGGCCAAAGTGGTGTTCTTTATCCACTCAACAGGATTTTCAGAGTCACACTCCACTGGAGCTGGCACCATTCTCCCCCTCTCCTTGCCTAATAGCCCTATTGTGGGAAATGTCCAATTCATCATACACTCCTATTCTTTGTAACTGAGCTGACGCTGTGACTCTCTGTCATGAGAAATTTTTTGGAATGACTGCACTGTTCTATTTTTGTCTGCCTTTTCTCTTTGGGCATTGTATTAGATCCTCTCAACTGCAAACTAATGACAGCATTTCAGCTCTAACTGACATCCTTCACATTGAAATAAAACTACATAGCTTTCAAGGGTTTCATGCAATGACTAGACTTCAAGACTAGTTTTAATATTTATTTGAACGCATACTGCATAGTATCTCTCTCTTAAAGGTGCTGTTCTTGTTGTTTTCTCTTCTTTCCAGAGTAAAGATATTGGGATCCAGATGCATGAAGAGTTAGTGAAAGTTACTAATGAACTCTACACAGTAAGTTACACATCACTCCTCTTCCCAGCCAAACATTTCTGTGTCTGTGCCCAGTCTTGGCAGCCTGCAGCTGCGTTGGTCCCGTAGCCTTCTTTAAAACCCCAGCTCGTAACCTGTAAAGCAGCTGTCCCGGCGCTGCACACTGAAGATAGGCCTTATCGACAGAGCAGACTTTTATTTGCATCACTTTTTCCTTCTCCTGTGGTTGTGGAAAAAAAGAAAAAGATTTTGGTTTAGTTGTCAATTGCTGCTTTGTTCCAGAATTTTTCTTTTGTTGCTTTAAACTGTGCTTCAACCTGAGTCAGTGCTCTTCTCCAGAAGAATGCTCTCAACAAACAGCTTTCAACTACTGTATGTAGTGTGAGAAACCTCTTTCTTTTGTAAAATTGTTTAAGGATTTGTATATTACTTAATCTCATAAATATATGTAGGTATGTATGTATGTATATCTGTGTATATATATATATATATATATATATATATATATATATATATATACATTTTTTTTTTTTGTATTTATTTATTTTTCTGCTATACCGCAATGTGGTGGTGCAGAGCAGAAAGAACACCTAATGTTCAGTGGTCATACTTTCCAATCCATGGTGAACACAACCAACATCAGACTGCTTTTCCATGGGTCTGTTTATTTACTGATATCATGGTTCAATTTCAAGTCATTTGGAAATTATGATCAATTAAAAAGCCATTTAACAACTACAGAGTTCTGCAAAAGTATTCATACATTTTGAACGTTTACGCATTTTGTCACAACCACAAACCTCTGAGTATTTTGGATGGATTTTGTGTGATCGCTTAAGATCAGTCAGATTGGACTGCAAAAAGTGATTTTCCATATCTCACCACACATTCTAAATTAAGCTCATTCTAAATTGAGCTTAGTTCTAGACTTTGACTAGACCATTCTAAAACATGATTATGCTTTTATTTGAACCTATTTTATTGCTGCTCAGTTGGCTGTCTTCCTTACATTGATGGTGGCAAACTGCAAATGGCCTTTTGGCTGCTTCTTTGATAAATGTTCTTGTATGCCTTGCCTTGCTTGTCAAGTTAGGTGGATGGGCATGCTATGGTAGATTTTCAGTTGTGTCATAGCATAGCTACTGTACATTTTCAGACCGTGGATTGAACAATGCTCATTCAGATGTTCAAAGTTTAACACTTTCTTTTATGACACAATCCTGCTTCAAACCTCTTCATGACTTTCTCTAATCTATCTGCTGTGTTCCTTGTTCTTCACAATGCTGTTGGTTCACTAATGTTTTCTAGTTGTCTTTCGAAGGCAGTTGGTTCCATTGAATTTGATTTGGGGTATCAGATTAAAAGAGGCTGAATTTATTTACTCACCACAGTTTTCCTATTTATGAATAAGATTATGGAAAATGTTCAATTTGTCTTTCAGTTTAAAAGGAAAACTTTAGTTTAGTAATGCACACCTTTGTGTACCTTTCTGTAAAATAAAATCCCATTAAAATGCACTGAATTTTATGGTGACAAAAACTGAAAATGTTCAAAGTTGAATACTTTTCATAATGCTGTAACTAAAGCAACAGTACAGCTATATTTAGACGAGCAGTAAAGCAGGAACATTAACTCTTAATTCTTTAGTTTGGATTTATGCCCATTCAGTATATGACTGAGTTAACATGATATATATATATATATATATATATATATATATATATATATATATATATATATATATATATATATATATATATATATATATATATATATATATATATATATATATATATATATATATATATATATATTGGATAAAGCTCATTTATTAGGGTCTTATAAAATTGCTAATGACCTGAGGTAAAGTTTTTTAACAACTGAATTTGACCAAAATGGAGGAAACATCTCATTGAATGGTTGCATTTTGCAAAGAATTCATTATTTATAATGAATATTATATGCATTCGAGGGGCGACTCTGGCACAGGAGTTAGGAGTTCATATTGTAACCGGAGTGTTGCCGGTTCGAGCCCCTGCTCAGTCTGTCTCAGTCATTGTGTCCTTGGGCAAGACACTTCACAGATACTGTGGCTACAATGTAGCTTGCCATCACCAGTGTATGAATGTATGGGTGAATGCCTTAATGTAGTGTTAAGCGCTTTAGGGTCCTCAAGGACTAAATAAAGCGCTATGCAAGTACAGGCCATTTACCATTTTTAACCATCAGTATAACATTATAGTAGCTGCATTAGAAATTACAGTGGTTTTCTATATCTATATTTAATGTAAAAGATGTTTGAAATTCATAAATGAGGAAAGGAGTAGGTCAAAGAGCAGAAACGGCATGATAGAGACAGCATAAAAATCTTTTCACATGTAATTTTATACTGCACAAATAACATTACTGCTCTACTAATATTGATTTTTCTCTTTTCCTCTTTTCTTATTCATGCATTATTAAAAGCTTGTCTGCAACTACAACACAGCGCAGTGGATAGCAAAAGACTTTTCAACTTTGCAGCAGTAAAAGTAACAGCTAAATGTGTTATGTGTAAGTCATTTAATCTGTTGTGTTAAGAAGACTTTTTAGAGGCTGATGGATTAGGGCAACCATCGTCCACCAAAGTTTTTTTTTTTTTTTTTGCTGCACTTTGCTTGTTACTTGTTTCATTTGCAGCAAAGACATTCTCTCGGTGTCAATTTGTTACCTCCTTCCTCCCCTGCTGATCGATCTCACGTCCTCTCCTCCTCCATTTCAGTCAGGGTTGCTAGGTAACCAAAACCTGAGAACTAGTGAAGGGGAAGCAGATGTCGCTTAATTGGACTGTTTTAATCTGGTGTTACTACTTACACAGTTAGATAGGTTGATAATCATAATCTTGTTTCTAACATCTAGTTCTTGCTTTAACTCACAGGAAGATTTGTTTTGTGTATTTCTACAATCTAACAAAGCCAAGATCGAAGAGAAAGACACCCAGATCAACTTCAAAATATCAATAAGAATACGACACTCATGAGGATGGTGATAATGATACAATTTCTGATGCTTTCATCTGAGTCCACTGAAACTACTCTACAGTCCTAAAGCTCATCTGCAACATACCAGTATTGTCTGTACTCCACCATGTCATGATCATGTGTCTGTAAAATGAGTAACCTATGGAAAGTCTTTATTGAACGGTGATGTGATACATCGGCATATACTAACCCTCATTTGAAGATTAAGCAATACGGTTTTTTTTTGTTCTTAGAAGAACAAGTATCATGTCTAAAGCTGTTAACTCACCAATGAATTTCTGGAGCAAGTGTTTCAATGAGCTTAATCTAAGCTGGTCACGTAGAAGCTTTTTATTCACTTAGATTTAACAGTAATACACATACAATGCTTGGAATTTGCTATCTTTTCTCCAAAACAGTTATATTCAAATAGAAATAGATTATGATGGATTGGAAATTAATTTAAAGTTCAAAATAAAAGAAAATATCTTACGGTATATTATATATTCATGCTTGTTGTTTTATCACTTCAGATTAGTTGACAGCTGTCCTTATTCTGTCAGAAATCGTTCTTTTAGAGTGTCTCAGAGGCAGAGGAGGATCAGATAAGAATTTTATTTGGGGGGGGGAGTTTTAATTTTATTTTACAGCCATGACAATACAGTTAAACATTCCAGGAATGGGCTATTTTTGCACTTAATAAAGGTGTTAATGTGTAGCTCATCTAGTAAAGAAAATGTGTTTGCGATCAGTAGGTCTGGAGTTTAAACCCAGCTTCTTCTGGTCTTTTTGTTATGCTTGTCAATTTCGGCTAAAATATGTGTATATTTAGTCTTCTAATAAATTTTTAAAAATACATTGAAACAGCTTTTGCTTTTAGAACAAATAAAGACCAACTTAGCCTAGACTCCTATGGACCTTTTAGAAATGGGTTAAAACCTCCCTGGGTGGCTTGGTGGCATAACAGTGGTGGATCCACTTTGAATATTATACTGCCCTGGTACTTTCAGAAACACACAGATGGCTAGAAACATTCTATATCAAGACTTTAAGTGTTTCGTGAAAGGGGCTTCTAGGAGCTTTTGATGCCTTTTTGACAGGTTTCTACGAGAGCTGGCAACCAAATCTCCAAGATGTAGCAGGCGAAGAGAGCTGTCCCTGTTATGATAAACCTACAGTGGTTATATGAGATAATTCATAATTAATTTTTGTTCTTATTGTTCATTATCTTTTGTTTTTTTAGGTGATGAAGACATACCACATGTACCACAGTGAAAGTCTGAGTGCTGAGAGCAAGCTGAAGGATGCAGAGAAACAGGAAGAAAAGCATATTGGCAAGGTGAACGACATCAGCGCGGGTCTGTTGCGTCACAGTCATGACGAACGTCCCCAGCGAAGAAGTTCTGTTCGGAAGATGGAGAAAATGAAGGAGAAGGTCTGTTTATCCTGATGTGAACACACATGAAAAAAGATGCATGTGATATACATCAGGCACAGAAAAAATTATGCAAACATAATCTATGAATGCATGTTGAATGAGATTTATGCCTTTTATCATTGTGTTTATGCTAAAATAATATAACACTGCTAGAAAACTCTTGTCTTTGCATTGTGCCACTAAACACATATGTTGACGTATTACTGAGATAAAATCAGTGTAATGTGGTAAGCTTTCTTTGAGCACATTAAGATGACACTTAACATCCTGCATTAATGGGACTCTTCCTTCCTCTTCCCTCCCCAGAGACAGGCCAAGTACTTTGAAAATAAGCTGAAGTGCACAAAGGCACGGAACGACTATCTTCTCAATCTGACAGCTACCAATGCCCTGGTGGCCAAATATTACATTCACGATGTGTCAGACATGATAGATGTAAGTGAAAACCAGTCAGATCCAAATATGCTTATATTTTATTTTGGTGTGTTGCTCAGGCCTTCCATTTACTTAAACTTAATAAACGTTTTCCTCGTTTTCAGTGTTGTGACTTAGGCTACCATGCAAGCTTGGCACGCACCATGAGGACCTATCTGTCTGCTGAATACAGTCTGGAAACCTCTCGCCATGAAGGTTTGGATCTACTGGAAGGAGCTGTAGATGCCATGGACATTAGAGGGGATAAGCTAAGGTTTATGGACACACACAGTCAGATCTTTTGTCCTCCAGCACGCTTTGACTACCAGCCACATATGGGGGATGAGGTGAGTCTGGTGCTGGTCATTTCACCCCTTCTCCACTTTGTAACTTTGTACTTTTTGGTCTACTGTCTACCACAAATCATTTTGTACCAACCATGCACCCATTCATCCCACCTGTGGCACTTTTTTTACCTGCTTTGAGAACTAATGATTTAAAGTGTTTTTCTTTTAATTTCTTTTACTCCTAGGTTATTGTAAGAAAAGGTGACTCCATTAACCAATATCTAACAGCAGAGAGTTGGTTAGGGTTGCTTTGGTTTGAGCAGGAATCTTAATCTCAGTTAGTGCAAAGTTTAATCAGATCCAAAATAATTGAAAATTTGTCATACAAAGTTTTTAAGGAAACGTTTTGTAAGGAAATCTGGTTATCTGGTTGTCATTTTCTATTTATTGCCATAATTCAATTATATCCTCGACAACAGAGAACAGTAATCTAAAACGTAATGGTTTAACGACTTGTGTGCAAAATAGGTGTGAAAGGGGAATTAGAAAGGCAAAAAACACTATGGTGAGAATTCGCTAAGGGCTGAATTGGCTTTGAGCTGCTGAGTCGTCTGAGATGGATTCATGGTTTTATTTAGCCCTTCTTTTCCGATAAATAAAATATTCCTTTTTTTCCTTCCTAGGTGTGTCAGGTTAGTGCACAGCAGCCTGTCCAGACAGAGCTCTTGATGCGTTACCACCAGCTGCAGTCTCGCCTGGCCACCCTGAAGATAGAAAATGAAGAGGTGAGAGCTTCTATGCACACAAATCTCAACTGTAGATTGCATCTGGAGGAGGGGGATAGAAAGCTACATTTATTGAATATTGCACACTGGGAAATAATTAATGCTTTAAACCCTTCTGCCAGCAAAGGGAACAGATATTTACCCTCACATTTTACTCATATCATTCAGTCCTCAAAACCCATAGCATTTGACTCATGCTGTTTCATATTATTCAAATCCTCAGTGATCCCAACCCCTTGGCCAGTGATTAGTGTATTTTAATACTAAAAGAGACCACGCCCTTTAGGATAGCTTTCTGGTGGTTTGTTTAAAGTAAGCAGGCTGATTACTTAAAATAACTCAACTATAGATATAAGTTGGTGTGTTTGTTTTACTTATAATGTATTGCTCATATTTTACAGTAGCTGTTTTCTTTAGAGAATTTGTTATTGAGGGTTCCTATAATGCAAATCTTGACACATTTTATCCTTCACTCTATTTAATTAGTTGATAGTAGTCTAATTAAAAGCAACACTTTTTACACAAAGTGCCTTCTACATTTATTGACATCTGTGGTAAATATCTTCAAAAAGGCTTAAAACAAGTAAACCTTTTACTGCACCACCAAAAGCTCATACTAAAAGTAGTGCTGCATTTCTTCAAACAATGAAATTTATTATTATGTTTCTTACCTCCCCTACCATCCTCCCTGTTGTTGGGTGGTGCAAGATAAGATAGACTCCTAATCCTTTTAATTATTGCTTTGGCTGTAGGTATGGGCAAGATTAGGCAAATAGATATTTTGTTGTAACCTTTTCAAAAACGTCTTGTGTTTTGTCTTTCTCACTTTGAATAATGGCTATGGCATGGTTTTTATCGACAGGGTAATGTGAAAGTCGGAGTTTATACATTACAAATGCTTATGAAGTCAGTTGTAAAATGCTTTAGATTTTCAGATATTTTTTTTTTGTAAACATAGTTTCCCCAAAAATGGTCAGTTCTATTAAATTTTGGTAATATACGTATATAGTGCCAATTCACAATAAATGTTGACTCAAGGCACTTAAAGAAAAGAAACATCCAATTTATGCACAGAGATATATGGTCAATCCAATCAAAGACAGATAGAAAGCCAGGCACATACATTCCAATTCAATCCTATTTATTAAACAATTTTGTTTATTAGTAAAATTGGTTAAAGGCTTTTTCATTAAATTATATTTAGTCATTTAGCAGACGCTTTTATCCAAAGCAACTTACAAATTAGGAAAACATAACAAACATAAACCAGGTCAGGGTCACACAGTGTAAGTAAGCGCTGTAAGAAAGAAATGTCTTAACTGTAACCAAAATATTGTTTTTTTTATTTTGTATTTTGTGTAGGAAGCTGCAAACAAATTTCTGTTTTTTAATTTTTATTAAGTGCCTAGTAAGTTGCAAAAAGTTCTGTTTTTAATATTTTCTTGTTTATGGCAAAGGAGGTTGCTGTGCGTGCGGAGCTGGGCAGGTAATTCCACCATTGTGGGATCAGAGAGCTAAAAAATGTAATTACTGATCTTTTGCCACGTGGTGCAGGAACTACCAGTCACTGCTTGTTGGCAGACCACATGTTTTGGGTGGGAGTGTAGACTTGGACCAGAGTATTCAGGTACAGAGGGGCTTTGGAGGTTACTACTTTGTAGATGAGTGTCAGAGCTTTAAATCTGAAGGAAACCCAGTTGATTGCATCGAGTCAGTGAGTTTGCATCAATCTCTCCTTCTTAACCAGCATGTAGGAACAGTACGCGGACATTTGCATTATTTTGTTGACTCAGTGCAGCAATCCCTCATACTGAACATGCAGTGGAGAGGAAAAATCCCCTTTAACTGGAAGAAACCTCCAGCAGAACCTGGCTCGGCACGACCAACTGGCTGTTTAAGACGACAGCTCACACAACAAAAAAGCACAGAAGTACTGGTCTAGGAGTATTTCCTATGTTAAGAAAAGGTAAAGAGTTAAATCACAACTGTAAAGCTCCTTTAGTGGTTTCATCTGGCAGAGAAATACTGATAAACAAATAAGCTCTTACCCAGTTGTAAAATGTAAACTATAAAAGCAGTACACACAGTGAGTCACAGTGATCGCTCCTTCAATTGCTTTGTCTTTGGAAGAGACGGGGTTAAAGCAGAGATAGGTGTATCATGTATAGCAAGAGAACATGTAGTAATTGGCAGCAATAACTCAGTTGATGCCCCCCTACATGAAGGTGTCACAGCTAAGCAAAATGTCAGGACTAATGGTCTTCCCTTACCACAATTAGGTGTTTTAGTACTTGTTTTGACTGCAATGTATTTTAAACTGGGGTCATTAATAATTCTGCAAAATGAACATCTATAAGCATACAGTGAGACTCTGACTGCCACCATGCATTTATGTTTATTTTTTGTCTTTGTACTCTACACTGCTGCCACTGGCAACCACCTTAGCATTGAACTAACAAGGTCAACATGACTCAAATAGACCAATTTAACGGTCACTATGCTTTGTAAATGTACTAAGAATATGGTAATGCATATCTTGTTTTTCACGTGGAGAGTAAATCTTTAATGTCACAATGGGTCAGGCTTAATGTAGTTTACTCAGCTTACTCAGTTTTTTACAGTGTTCAAGTTGAAGTGCTCACCCAGGCTTAGTTTACAACATAATCTAATTATATGGATAGTCGTTAAGAAAGATTTTAGTTTTACAAAATAGTTTTCCTTTAGTATTCTATCTACAGAAATCACTTGGTTATCGTACATAACATGCATATGAAAGAGTGAGCGGGTATTATGAAATCCTTGGATGTCTTTTATCAGGTGAAGAAGACTCTTGATGCCACCATGCAGACCCTTCAGGATATGCTCACTGTGGAGGACTTTGATGTATCAGAGGCCTTCCAGCACAGTCAATCCACAGAGTCTGTCAAATCGGCCTCGTCTGACTCCTACATGAGCAAGGCAAACATTGCTAAAAGGCGAGCCAATCAGCAAGAGACTGAGGGCTTCTACTTCACAGTAAGTTAACAGACGATCTGAGAAAATACACAAGCATGCAGGCAAAAGGTTGCTTAGAAAACATCCAAAATATCTGTGGTAGTATATAATTTTTGTTCCCTTTTTGAACTGCAGAAATACAAAGAGTACTTGAACGGCAGCAATCTCATTGTCAAACTGCAAGCTAAACATGACCTTCTGAAGCAGACATTGGGAGAAGGTAAGAAATTTAAAAACCTTTTTTGTGCTGGAGATTTCTAGAGTGGTAAAGTCTGGGACAAGAGACCATTGCCATTAACATGACCGTATCCCTGTATCTGTATCAGTATAGAGAGCTGAGTATCCTGTGGGATTAGTTGATCATTGGTCAAAGTTTGGATAAATGGCTGGTTCTTTGAATATAGTAAACATTTACCCGGCTTTTCCTGTATCACACACAAACACACACATATTTGTGGGAAATAAAGGTGTGCTGTGCTCTGAAATGCCTTGACTAACAGCTATGTTAGCCAATGCATTTGGCTAACAGATATGTGTTAACACTTGCTTTTATTTATTATAATAAACGACAAAGCACAATCATCATCCTTAGCCCATTCCTGTTATATCTCTAGTCAAAAAGGACAAAATTCAGGGCCGTGCTATAAATACCACCACTACTCCAGGACACCACATGCTGTTTGTTTAGATTAGCATGCACCTAGAAAAATGCTCAGTTAAAATAACAGTGAAGTTCCAAAAACATAGATTCACCACAGAGTGATTATCTCTTCTGAACACCTACAAAACACTAATCTCATCTCACATAATAACAAAAATGACTACACATGACACAACATACCAACCTAGGTTATCCAGGCTTGGGCTGCCCCCCCCCCCCACAAGTATCCAGACAACAATATTAACATTCTCTTAATCGCTCCCAGTCTGTCACTGGAAAAATCCTTGCAGTATCCTCTCTGAATTTGTCCTCATTGCTGTCCTTTTAGCAGAAAGCCATTATGCTGTCATGTTTACAGCTGGGCTGCATTCCTCTCACTACAATGCCCCACATCGCTGACCTTAGATGTGTTTTACTACATCCATTTCCCAACCATACCAGTGATAAACTGGTTTAAAAGTCTCATTCTTGGTCACACATACAAAACATTGAAAAAGGGTACATAGAGGTGAGATGAGGCTTTTAGGTATTTGTTTTCCTTTCAGTTTGTACATAATTTTGGGTTAGAAGTGCACAAAAAAATGTCAAAATAATACTTTAGAATTGTAGTTGTATATGCATTGCTCTGAAATCCTTACAGTTTACATGACTTGGCTTGAGTCTTAAGCTCTATGAAGGAAAAATGGATGTGTGAGAAACATTCATCTACCCACTTTGTTAAAAAAATATATGCTAAAAGTAGCTTTTTTAGATTCTAATGAATCTGTATGTTTTCCCAAATTTCTTAAAGCCAGTGTGCTATTGAATCGTGAAATCATCCAACTGTGCAAATCAGCTCCCTCAGCCTGCCTCTCCAGTTGCCCCTGGTTATATTTCCCACTTTGCGGATGGAGAGAGTAGACAGGCCTTCCCCCTCTGGGGGCGACTGCTGAATGACCGCTGTCTGGCAGCGAGTCAAATGCAGCTATGGCGCTCACCCCATTCAGTTTGCCTGAATAGATGCCCCCTTTTTCTTTAAAACACCCCCTTTCCGTCTCCATCTGCCAGCCTTGTATAATCAGCCTGCACTCAACCATACCACAAACTGCTGTGACTGTGAACTAGCTGATTCTAATTTGGCCTCTTTTCCTCTGCTTCCTCTGGTTTTAGGGGAGAGGGCCGAATATGGAACAACAAGGTAAGATGTTCAGTGACAATAAGTTGAATAAAGAAGGCGCTGATGTCTAAAATCCTTCTTGTGTCTCTAGCTTTGGCTAAAATTAGACCACAGTGTGGGAATAAAGGGTTTCTCAAAATTTTTCTATATTGTTAAACAACCTCCTACTTGTTTTAGTAAAAAAAAAATCCTTCTATTTGACTTAGCACAGAGACAAATTTTAAATATGTGAGCTTAGTGTGGCAAAAATTATGAAATTGAAAAATGGCTTGAAATTGTCTAAATTGGGTTTTAGTTTTACTCTACAATACAATTTATAAGAGACTTAATACTTAATACTTTTTTAAATTTTACGAGCCAATTTCTCGTATCCATATACAGTGCCATAACCTTTGAACTGTCCCACATTTTGTCATATTAAAAGCGATAAAAACGTCAACACAAATTGCTGCATAATTGTAAAGTTAAAATGAAATGATACATGGTTTTTGACATTTTTCTACAAATTCACATCTATAAAGTGTGGTGTGCATTAACATTTCTCCCTCTTTGCTCTGATACCCCTAATCAACATTCATTGTGACCAATTGCCTAATTAGTAAATACAGTGCACCTGTGTGGGATTATAATCTCAGTATAAATCCAGGTGTTCTCTATAGGTGTCAAATGTTTGCTAGAGAACATTAGTGATCAAACAGCAAGGGATAAAATTGTGGAGAGGTTTAAAGCAGGGTTGGGTTATCAAACAATATCCTACGCCTTGAACATCTCACAGAGCACTATCCATGAAAATTGAGGCTGGTCAAGCAGAGTGTTAATCAGAGAAGCACTCAAGATTCCTATGGTAACTTTGGAGGAGTTGCAGAGATCCACCGCTTAGGTGGTGGAATCCATATACAGGACAACTATTAGCTGTAGTCCTCCCAATGTGTCTTTCATAAAAGAAAACAATCGCTTACAGAAGACTAAAGATGTCTCGTTTGCAGTATACCACAAGCTATAGAAGACACAGTAAGCATGTGGAAGAAGGTACTCTTGTCAGGTGAGACCAAAAACTGAACTAAACTGAACAGGTGTAAAGCATTTTGTGAAAACAAATGCTGCACGTCAATCTGAATGCACCATCTCAATGGTGGGAATAGTTTTCCTCACCAGGGTTATGGAGTTCAGTCATAGTTGAAGGGAGGATGGATGGAGATAAGTAAAGGAGAAAGCCAGTAGGAAAACCTGTTAGACTGAGGCATAGGTTCACCTTCCAGCATAACAACTGTTCGAAACATCCTCCTAGATATATAATGAAATTGTTTAGATCAAACCATATTTATGTGAGAGAATGGCCCAGTCAAAGTTCAGAGCTAAACTGAAATGAGAATTTTTGAAAGGAGTTGAAAACTGATTTGCACATACACTCTCCATCAAATCTGACTGGGCTTGTGCCACTTTACATAAAGAATGGGCAACATTCTCAAGTGTCTAGATATTTAAACTAGTACAGACATACCTGGAAAGACTTGCAGTTATAGATGCAGTGAAAAATTGGCATATGAAGTCTTTATGTGGGGGTTTTGACAGCAGGGCAACATTTATTTTCCACTTCAGAGTTTTTCTATTCTCTTTTCTCAACCCCCCCACACACACACACACCAAAAAAAGACAACGACGTCTCTTGCTATTATGTGACACTGTAAAAAAAAGTTTTAGTGGAATGAGCACTCTTGCAAAGCACCATACCAATGTCTAAATAGTCTGTATAAAACAGTTAACATTTTGAGGAATATACTTCTTTATGTTGATTCAAATTAAATGTTAAATGAAAAATGCCAGTGTCACTGTTGTGAGTGTGTGCTGCATTTTTGGCCACAGTAAACATCCTGTCAGTTTACCTTATCCGTGCATGCAACAGAAAAAAAGACAGAAGACCTCAAGCAGCTAGTAAAACCACAACGTGTCTTGTTTTTTTTTTACTTCAGTTTTTACTTGGCAGACAGAGCCCTACAGCCTTCAAAGGGTGGCCAACTTTTCTAAAGATAACAGCTTGCACACAATGTTAAACTAATGCATGTTTGGCATCATTGCCCATTTAAAACACCTAACAGTGTCCAGGTTCAAACTTGTTTAGTTGAAGGCTTAAGAATATGCTGACAGTTTTTGAGGTAGTTCACTCACTTTTTTTTTTTTTTTTACATTTGTGCATAATTAATTATTGTGCTGGCAGCAAAACAACCCAGAGCATGATGCTACCACCACCATGTCTGACAGCTTGCATAGTGTTCTTGAAAACATCTTCATTCTTCAAAACATACTTCAGAGAAAATACTTACCTTTCTCAGCCAGGGTTACTTGCAGCTGCTAATAAGTTTTGTTTTAACTCTCTGCATTATGATATCAATAACTTTAATAGGACTTCAGTTGTTAAACCGATGGAGATATTAAAATAACCCTGGGTGGAAGTGGGAAAAAATACACAATGATTTTATATTTTGACGCACTATAGTATTTAGTGTTTTTATTGTAATAGTATTATGAGCAATTATTCTACTCTCGAAATAACAATTTAAAGCAATTACTGAAACACTAATATTTCCATCATTTTTATCTTCACATCATTAATCGTAAAGTTACTAATTTAACAACATTCTCTCCAGTTCCAATGCTTTTCAGATTAGTATAAATGCTAAAAGTCTTGTTTTACTTACATTAGAATAGGACAGTAAATGATAAATAATTGTCGAATCACTGCTTAAATTTATTTGGATGTATTTCATTGGGACAAACATCTGACATGAAAAAAATGTTTATATGTTGGTACTTTCACATGCCTGATTTATTTTTATTATTGTGATTATTCAACACTATGATCCGCACCGTCTCCCCAGGCCCCCCACTCTTCCCCCTAAACCCCAGAGAATGCGGAAGTATAGACCACGCTCCATTTTTACCCGTAAGCTGTTTAACGGCAATATGGAGGCCTTCATTCAGGTATCACCCCATCTGTGCCCTTTGTTTCTCCATGAGCTCAGTTGTCCAACTGGCTGCCCTTTGGTGGTGGTGGTGGTAGGGAAGAGGGATCTTTTTGCTTGTAACCACTCTCTTATTCAAGCGTTGTTTCTCACATGCACTTTCCTCTTGCTCAACGCTTGTCTTCACTCCTCCAGTTGTACCGGATGGTTAAAGCTGTTAAAATGAGATGGGTTATTTTACATTCTTAGTCTAGTGAGCATCCAGCTATCAGACTCTGAATTAATTTGGCTTTCTGCGGACCAGTTGGCTATGCTAATAAACACATGGCCACAGTTTCTTGGCAGCTGCAGCAGCAGCCCACAACAACAGCATTAAGATGAAATGACTGCTTAATCGCAACTTAATTTATTAAAAAAACCCTTATACTTTTGACCACTGATATGTTGTTTCTTTCTTAGCAAAAAGTTAATATACAAAGTTAAAAAATAATAGCAAATCTTTTCAAAGAATGGTAATAATTGGATTGGGCATTTTTATTTGGTAAAAATAGAACTGATTGGGTACTTGTAACATAAACAAACAAAATAATTGTTTAATCAGATTTTGTCTGTTTGACAGGATTTATTTATCCCAGCCAATGCAGGGTTTCTGCTCCGTCTTGTAAAGTCTAGAAAAGTTTACAATTGTATATAGAGACATATGGAAAAATAAAAATTGGTTTGTAAAAAAATTTGATTCTAGATTTTATATCTTGAACCTTTTATATAAAAGAGAAAAATATAGAATTTAGAGAAAATTAGGGTTTCTGTATTTGATTTACACTAATAAAAAAAAAGACTATTCACTGTTTTTAATTAAAAAATCCTCTAACATCTTGGTTTTAAACTGGGCCCAAGGTTCTTGATTTATGCTCTGCTAAGTATCAAAACAAAGCATTGGAATTCCTGCTTTATCTTGTGAAATGAAGTTTGGTGTGCACAAATTATTGTGGTTTAAAGATTATCTGTATTTAATCTGGGATAATGTAGTACAGATTTTTCAATTTACTATACATTATAACTGTGCTAAATATGTCCAGATTACCAAATAACAATGTGATAGCCCTTTGACACACTGCCGACTGGGCAGTCAGTTTCACCACTGTGTCTTGATTCACGGAATAAAAAAAAACGGACTGTTTGTACTCCGATGTCCTGTCGAAAATAAATCCTTGAAAATCAAGTTTAGAAAAGTATAGAAATTTAAATAAAAAAAATTATATGAACCCTGCCAATTCTCTGCGATGACAACTTCCCCTTGCTCACCCTCCTCCCTAAGGCCCTGTCCTCCTGTCTCTCACCCCACAAGCCACTGATGCTTCGGCTGTTCGCTCAGGCCAGGCCTCTATTACGATCCGTCTGTCTTTCTCCCTCTAATCTTTTGTGGTTGTTCCTTCTCCTGCTCTGTCTCTCCATGCCTTACTGCTCTCTGCCCAGGGGAAGAAGGAATGTCCGTGCCAGGAGTCAGGTACTTTGTTTTTAAGCAGGGTGGGATCGTTGCTATGGGTTTCACGAGCTGACATTTCTCTGGATCTGTTTCTGTAAAAATGCTCTTTCATATTGTTATATTCTATGATGATACATATATTTGTTCAAATCTATTCTATATTTTGTGTATTTGATACACTTACCATGAGTTATTTATTTTATTTTGTATCAGTTCGGCTGTTAATCATTAACAATATTCCATAAATATCATGAATTAATATTACGTTTTAGAGTTCTTGAATAATAACTGTCACACCTTGTTTACATACCTCCAGTCATTCTGATGTATTTCCTTGTGTAGGATTCAGGGCAGCCTATACCAGTGGTGGTTGAGAGCTGCATCCGATGCATCAATCTGTATGGTAGGTTTATTTTCACAAAGTTTTCAAGTTTTCTCTATCATAAGGAGGATTCATTTGGAAATTTTGCAAATGCTAAAGTTAAATTTTTCATCTTTTTTGGCATATTATGAAATTGACGTGCATTCACTTGCAGTGTGTTCTCCATGTTGTGAAAAATAAACCACAGAAAGTAGAAGTAGTTTCTTCAAATGTATTATGAAAGCTCAGAGAAGCATTTAAACTTTACCTGAGTAAGTTGTTCGACTGTGCTTTACTTGGAGTAATGAGTAACGCTTTATTTTATAATAAGAGTTATTTATTGACATCATAAAAAAAAATTTGGGGGAAAAATGAAAACTGATTTCTCCTCTGACCAAAGTAGTTTTGCTAATTGTTCAGGATACTTAGCCTGTTAAAGTTAAAATGATGAATGTCTCTTTCAAAAAATATAGTTGTATAATGATTTTTAGTATGTTGCACATTTTATCATTGCTATGTTTGTCCATGTTAATTTGTAGCTTAAGAATACCTGTGATATTTTTAACAACCCATTGTTATTGATTCCCCCCCATTTTGCCTTAATGGCTTTATCCATCCACAGGTCTTCAGCAACAAGGTATATTCCGGGTTCCAGGTTCTCAGGTCGAAGTCAATGACATTAAAAATGCATTTGAAAGAGGTTAGTCCCCGGGTTGCCTCCCTACCCTCCTTTGATCGATTTTAAATTACATTTTGCCCACCTGAAAAGCCACTGTAACTCTCACAGGACTCTAATGTGCAATTGAAGGGTGTGGTTGTCGCTTGTAGCGCTGTAATGGACATGTAAACCACCTAATGCATTAAAAACATAAGATTTGCATCCTGATGTAATAATAAAGGAGCAAGAATAACTGCATTATGTTGCTCTAATTAGAAGTACATAAAAGATTGCATCTAAGCTCTATTGAATCAAAGTGGCTGCAATGAATGAGTAATTAGAGGATTAAGAGTTTGGTCCATCTGCAGGAGAAGATCCACTGGTGGACGATCAGACGGATCATGACATCAACTCTGTGGCAGGTGTCCTCAAGCTCTACTTCAGAGGACTGGAAAACCCGCTGTTTCCCAAAGAACGTTTCCTGGACTTCATCTCCACAACCAGTGAGTCACATTACAGAAGAAAACACTCTGAGGTACACTGAAATATTTAGTTGGTCATTATAATTGTTTCATATGTGCTTTGTTTATTTATTTATTTCCAGAACTTGATTCTGGTAGCGAAAGAGCTCATCATCTCCAGCAGATCATTGTGACTCTACAGCGGCCTGTGATCATTGTCATGAGATACCTGTTTGCCTTTCTCAATCAGTAAGTCTTTTCAAAACACCAGCTAAAAGAGGCATTAGTGTTAATGCATTACTAAGTGCTGCGATCTCTTCAAGTCTTTCCCAATACAGTGATGAGAACATGATGGACCCCTACAATCTGGCTATCTGCTTCGGCCCCACGCTGATGCCCATACCGGACGACCAGGACCCTGTGGCCTGCCAAGCACATGTTAATGAGGTTATCAAGACTATCATTATCCACCACGAGGCCATCTTTCCAAGTCAGCGGGAATTGGAAGGACCGGTCTATGAAAAATGCATGGCAGGAGGGGAAGAATACTGGTAGGTGCATAGAAGATGAGCGTCTTAAAGCCCAAACATGTGCAATAGGTTAAACATTATATTCTTAAGAATGCCAGATGTGTGTTTTTTTATTTAGAAAGATCAGCCAGATAAACAAACCAGTTGTCAAACAGAAACAAGATTTTTATTTCAAATCTGATCTTGTTTTAAAGACTGATATTAGATTATTTCCAAAGGATCAGCTTAGCTATTTGAGGCCAGAAATTTGCTTCCTGTCTACACAGACTGCTGAGATTGTGAAATAGGACTCAGTGACCACATCACTTCTGTTGTGAGCAGGCTTTCTCTACCAGGAGGATTTGAAGTGCTTTAGAAAAGCATTCCTTCCATTGATTTTTTGTTTGGACCATAAACTTCGATGTATTTTGATGATATTTCCTGTGACAGACCAACATAAAGTAGTGCCCTAATATGGAAGGGAAGGGATAAATGAGGTACAACATACTTTACTAATCAAAATCTGTATAGTTTGTTGTGCATCTGCTCTCAGACCCCTGTCTCAATACTTTGTACCATCTTTCTCTACAACTGTAAATGTTTAAGTATGTTTCTATCAACTTTGCACATCAAGAGACCAACATATTATTTCTATTCTTCTTTGCCAAATAACTTGAGCTCAGTCACAGTGAATGTAGGGCTTTTTGAACATTAATTTTCAAGCCTTGCTACAGATTCCCAGTTAGATTTTGAATTTAAACTACGCTTGACTGGACTCTGTTTAGTTTATAATTTAACTGTATTCAGTTGGTGCTCTGGCTTTTGTTAATGCTTTCACAACAAAGGGGGCTTATATTTGCTGAAAAATCATTTTCAGGTGTTAGGAACACTATTTCAAAGCTCTGTATAATGTCCTCAAAGTTAAAAAAGACAGTATTTTGCTGTCCTGTTCCAATAACATTTCTCATTTCTCGTCATTACCTCATCATCGTCTTCATGTTTGAGCACAGGACTTAATCCGCAAAACATAAAATAATAAAATTAAACCTAAAAAAAAAGACAACATATTTAACTGGGTTACATTAAAAAATACCTGTTCAACTGCATCATCCATGACAGATGGAAGGTAGGGGCACCGAAGTCATAACAGAAACAATGAAAAGTGTGTTGTACTCTGGTTTCATTTGAAGCTGTTGTTGCTCTGTTTATGATCTCTTCATGTGTCGCAAAGTGAAATCTGATTGTTATTGAACACAGCATCAAGTCTCAGACTAGTTTGTTGAAATAATATTTCAGTCCAACTGCAAATGGGTTTGGATCTGCATATCAGATTTCACTGCAATTCAGACTTAAAGAGCCCTAGGAGCTTAGAACAGTGTGGGATTTGTAATACGACCTTTTAAAAGTATACAAAGATTATAATTTTTTTACATGTGTAGTCTTTGGGGGTGTTTCTTGTTTGTTTTTCTGAATCATTGCATTCCTTTTTGCTTGTGTAGTGAAAGTCCTCACAGTGAACCAGGAGCTCTTGATGAGATAGACAACGGGACCGGGCCAAACACAAGTGATGAAGGTCAGACACTTACAGAGAAAATAATTATATATATAATGTATGTATGTGTGTATGTGTGTATGTGTGTATGTATGTATATGTATGTTTGTGTATATATGTGTGTATATATATATATATGTATGTTTGTGTATATATGTGTGTATATATATATATATGTATGTTTGTGTATATATGTGTGTATATATATATATGTATGTTTGTGTATATATGTGTGTATATATATATATGTATGTTTGTGTATATATGTGTGTATGCATGCGTACATACGTGTGTGCGTGTATGTATGTGTGTGTATGCATACGCATGTATGTTGAACTTTTTCATTTGTTGGCTCCTGCAGAGTTTGAGCCAATTGAGGCTATCGCCAAGTTTGACTACGTAGGCCGAAGTTCCAGGGAGCTGTCGTTTAAGAAGGGAGCATCTCTGCTGCTGTACATGAGAGCGTCTGAGGATTGGTGGGAGGGCCGGCACAGTGGTGTGGATGGGCTTATCCCACATCAGTACATTGTAGTGCAAGACATGTAAGTTCGGTTCATTGATTCTATCGTGTAAAAGCATGGGCAGAATAATGACAATATTCCGCATTTACATTAATTATAATGATCTAAAAATCTGTAATTCATTTTATGATGGATTTAAGGTGTTAAGGAAGCCCAGGTTGCTTTAATAGCAGCCCTCAGCACACTGATACCATGGTCATAAAATCAGGTATTGCTGCATTTGGCAATGTGAACATGCAACAACTAAAACCTTTTGATGGGATTATATTTTTATATTTTATATTTTTGAGATGGACATGTACAAACAAACTTCTATAGCAGTTTTTTGTGTGAAGTGAAATTTTCTCTTTTTCTTGATGCATCTTTGCAAGCTTTTGCTTGATAGAAGAACCTTGCATAAGACCCATATCTCTCTGGCATGCATTTATAATTTCTCTTCCAATTTTAGTTGCAAAAAAAAAAAAAAAATCACCTTTCATCCTACAGCATCTTACTTAATCAAAGCTACATCTTTGAGCAAATTGAATTCTGTCGTGTATATGAAGCTTTTAGCGTCTCATCGATTAACTTGTATTGAAGTAATATAGACTCACTTTGGAGATTAAAATGCTTTTGTTGGTTGTGAGCTCTTTAGGTATTCCAAGACCAAGCAGTCTTTTTAAAATTAAATAAGCAATGTGAAATCTTAAAACAGAACATAATAACGATTAATAAATTAATTTACAGGGATGATGCATTCTCAGACAGCATTCAGAGGACAGAAAGTGAGACCAGCAGTGGATCTTACTATGATGACAGGACTTCATCCAGAAATGATCGTCAATCTTCTTGTGAGCAGGCTGCTGAGAACCGTTTTGGACCTGCATTAGGAAGGTTAGAATCAATTAACAAAATTCCTCCACTATCTGGAAAAGTCTGGAATTTTGTTGGATAAGTATTGGAAAAATGAAATCAGATTTTGGAAAATATTTGTTTTCCAGACTTATTTTATCCATTATCTTAATGTTAACTTCCTTCTGTCGTTCCTCTTTTGTGTCCTTCTTTTCCTCATTGTGCCCTTCCATCCTCATAAGCTTTTGTCCTTCCTTCCCTGTTTTTTTTTTACCTCCCTCCCTGTCCTTTCTTTCTTTCTTTGGTCCTTCTGTTATTAATTTCCCTCCTTTGGTCCTTAATTATTCCTTCCTTCGTCCCTTCCTTCCTTCCTGATGATATGGGGAAAAATGAAGTCCAATCTAAAGCAAATACCTTATTTCTCTCCTAAAATCCCGTTCTGTCAGGGTAAGAGTGCGATCAGACGGAGCTGCAGTTCCCCGCCACCGCAATAATGGCGCAGACAACCTCAGCCCCACCAGAGCTGCTGATCAGCCGCCCAGGGTTATGCCACGCCCCTGCAGCCCACACAAGATAGCCATGAGCAGGGCCCATGCTGACAGTCCAGAGAAGCGACGCCTCACCACGTTCGGCAGCTCCGGTTCCATCAACCACCCCGATAGGAAGGTATTTGCCGATAGCCACTCTCAGCGATCATCACCGAGCACGACCCGCCACGCGAGTTTAGGAGACCACAAAGCTCTGGAGGCTGAGGCACTCGCTGAGGTGAGGGCTGCAGCGAATTATCGAAGTGCAGTTGACTCAACTCACAATTTCTGTTGTCCTTTTTGTTGGTTTTGGGAGGCGTGGAGCACTTGTAAAACCTAAAAGCTATGGAGGGATTATTTGTTTATCAACACAGCAGATACAGGCACAACCTGGGTGCAAAAAGAGATGCTGGCCCTTTAAATAACATCGGTTCCCATTATTGTTATTTGCAGTAAATCAGCAGTTGCATTTTGGTTAGCTATGTTAGCTTGTTTGTTAGGCAAGGCCAGGGGTTGCGTTAACCGAATATAGTTGAAGATTTTTTTTAAACGTTGCAGAGAAAATCTGAAGGCCATCTGTCATTTTGACAGATTATAAATCCCACCCCTGACCACTTGGTGCAGACATTTTCAACTTTATACAGAGAGTTCATGTAACTAACCAATCAAAACATTCCCATGAGAGCATCTGAGCATCATCTCAGACCTGAACAGCGTATGCATCTCACTATTCGTGAGCTGACAGCATGTTGAAGAGTTACAGAGGCATGGAGTGCATCTGTGATTGAACCAGACAAAGACTGGCAGTGACTGATCGCCGCAGCTTAACGACTGATGATCACTTCAGTTAGAGAAATATTGAATAGAAATGTAGCAACAGATTGTGGATTCTTTCTCTATAAGCGCTTCATGCCGATCGCTCAGGCCACAGCAGGTGGAATTAATAAAGGTGAAATAATTAATAAAGGTACTGTAGCTCATTAATCAGCTAAGTGTGTGTTGGCACAATGTGGATTTTCTGTTCAATTTGTTCGGATTAAATATTAATAAAAATGAATGACAATTAAATACTTCTGAATGTGTAAATATTATCACTTTAAAGATTGATGGGTAAAAATAGATGACCACATTTTCTTTTAGCCCGTCAGTCAAAATGACTGACAACAAAAAATTGTACAGCGACCTCTGGCCAAGGCTTACCTGATATGAAGTTATCGTTGCAAGTGGTGCATTTTTAATCATTTGGTTATTCCAAACGTCTCTTCTGATTGCTTGCAACCAAAGACGAATGTTGTTTGCCTTGAAAGAGGAGCGAGTCGATCAAACTCTGTAGAACTTCCATGTTTTTGTTGTTTCTATCAAAGTGATTTGTGCATCCAACAGCACAAGACGTAATCATGTCTCTTTCTGCACCCGACGTAATTCCTCTATTAAGAAAACTTTAACTGGATATGGTAATTGTGCTTGTTGATAGAATTCTAAAGTCATTTAAAACTGCACATAACAGTTTATGTATGTGGAATTAAATGTTACACCACTGAAAGAGAAATGTTGAAAGAAAAAGGATTTGTATAAACTATGTGATAAATTAGACCCAAGAACATGGATGGATAGATGGATAGATGGATTTAATTTTTTTATTGAATTTCTAAAAAAATATCTATTGTTTTCTTCTTTTTTTGTTAGGACATAGAAAAAACCATGAATACAGCCCTGCATGAGTTGCGTGAGTTAGAGAGGCAGAATGTAGCCAAACATGCCCCTGATGTTGTCCTCGACACCCTGGAGCCGCTCAAACACCCCGGTGCTGCCCAGGAAATGTCTACCAGCCCCCTCCACACCATGGTGATCAGAGACCCAGATGCAGCCCAGCGACGTAGCAGCAGCAGCTCCTCCTCTGAGACCATGACCACTTTCAAACCGGCTCTCTCGACACGCAGACCGAGCGCACCTTTAAGGCCCCCGCCTGTTAGGCCTGTGCGCCCGGCTCCAGTAATCGGACCTGGCCAAGGGCCACATCGCTCCAGTAGTTCCAGCTCTTCTGGTCTGGGCAGCCCGGGCATCACCCCCACTGAAAGGGTGTTTCCTAAAGCGCCCTCCCCATCACCATCCACGTCCTCTTCATCTTCGGACAAACAGGGTAACATGTAGCTCCAATCTGCCAGCTGTCGAGAACCATGTGGATAATGAATGATAATATTAGGACACCCCTACAGGTCGTCTTTACTTCCATAACCAAACTACACCCAGTTTGTCTGAATATTTCCCACTAATCTTGTATGAGGGAAGATGACTGTCTCTAGTTTCTGCCCGGACCAACTGGGAGCAAGTAACTGTACTGTTTAACAGTGATTATATTACATCGCAATAGTAACTAAAACTATAGAAATGATTTAATAGACTTATACAAAGCTGGAATAAAGAGATGCACTGGAGAATATTTCTGTTTGCTGAGATATGAAACATCTCAATGAAATATTAGATTACAAAGATGCTGTGAGCTTGTGCTTTATGTCTGGTTTCCTGCTCCATTACCATGAAACACTTACGGGAATACTAGACCACTTACCATGTAGACATCCAGACGGTGCTGGGGGTCCGTACTGTCTTGTGTTGGAATATTTCCTTCAGACCCACTTATGTTGATGGAGAGAGGATACTGCTGAGAAACCTTGTCCCACTTTGGAACAATATAGGAAGACAAACATGGCTGAAGGACAATATCTACTGCCTCAAACTGCAGTTCTTCTGATGAGCACAAAATGTTGGCTCTGTGGAAATTAATACTGTTGTATTTGCCTTGGTAACAGCTTGAAACCATATAACATTTAGATATGATAAACATTCAGATATATTTGTTACATTTTTTTTAAATCTGGGAGATACTGCAGGTCCTGGTGAAACTCAGGGCAGCACAGGGATTTGGCTGGCACTGAAGACCAACTAAAGCACAAATGTGACAAAATAGCTCCTAGCACCGTTGTGATCCCAACTTGTGGTTCTTCTTTAGTTTACAGCCTGTTTCAGCAGCATCAGTACCACTGATCCATCTCATTGTGCCATTTTTTGGTTTCCTGATATTTGATACAGTGGTTTGCAAAAGTGTTCATACCCCTCGTACATTTTCACATTATGCCACAACCTAACAGTTCATTGTACAATTAGGGGGATTTCTTTTTTTAATAGACCAAAACAAAGTTTTGCTTTATTGTAAAGTGGAAGTATAATTAAACATGTTTTTTTTTCATTTTGTACAAATAAAAGTTTAACAAATGTATGCAACAATTTTCAAAGTGTCTCAGCCAGTGTTTTCTCAAACCATCTTTTGCTGCTGCTATGGCTGTAAATCTTTCCGCAATATTTCCCCAATCATCAGGTTTTGCAACAGATTCTAAATTGGATTTTGGTCTAGACTTTGAATGAAGCAATCTATCACATGAATCTACTTTGATTTTAACCATTGCAATGTGGGTCTCGCTTTTCGATCTCAAAGACAGTGGTTCTCAGTCCTGGTTCTACTATTTTTAAAGGGGTCCTAGAATTTAAAACCGCATTTACCTTGTTGTTGTGTCATTCAGGCAGTTGAGGTGTCAAATGTGTGGGACCAAAAGGATCTGCTTCTTTATGCCAATGTTTAATTTTGTAATTGCTGCATTGAAATGAGCCAATCTGGGCAAAGTTCTGATAACGTGGCATAGACAAAGCATTTTAAATCCACACGTCCCTGCCCCCTTCAACGTTGGCAGTATGTAATTGTTTGTTATAGAACTAATAACCCTCTTGTCATAGAACCATCAGGGTAAACCAGACAATCAGCAAGCCACTTATTTAATATTCATGAGTGGGCTAGGAAAACCGGTTTTTCAATTGTAGTTTATTTAAAAAATGTTTTATGTGGTTGTATAGTATTTGGCCATTTATCAGGGCTTCTGGGCCAATTTCAGCCCCAACAAAGTTGTATATGCTATATAGAGGTTCAAAAAACAGTTTCCAATTGTCAAAAATGTTGTTCTAGAACTCCTTTAATGTTTTACATGTGTCTCTGCTTTGGCTCACCTAATTAAAACTGATTACATTCCCCCTCAGCATGCCATCAGGTCTCGCAGAGGTTTGTTAATCAGATTTGTGGCTTAAGGTAAACGTCTGAAACATGCAAGACAGTGGGTCCGAAGGACTACAATTGAGAACCACTGCTCTAAGACTTTTTTTTTTTTCTTAGAGAGCCCTGAATTTTTCTCTATCCTTCTTCCTATCAGTTACCATGGGCCTCTTGGGTTTTTGGGTTAATGCTCTACTTGCTTGGCTTGCCGTTTCCAGATGATGGATTGAATAGTGTTTCATAAGCAGCTCAAATCTTGACATATTGTTTTATAACCTAAATCTAATCCTTTTTATACCCTTCTCTGCATCTTTGGTTTTCTTGATGCTGTTTCTTCACTAGGATTTCGCTGAAGAGTTGAGTTTATACTGAATTTAAATGGCACACTGGTGGACTCTATTTTCTAAGTTGGTGATTTGAAGGCTGTTGATTGCACTGGATATTATTTAGGGATACCAAATTGAAAAGACAGCACACTTCAGTGTGATGATTATATAATATTCCAGCTAAATGCACAAATTTGTGGTTGCAATGTGACAAAATGTGAAAAGGTTCAAAGGGGTATAAATCCTTTTGCAATGAACATGAGTGTGTTTTGTATGTGTTTTCAAATCTCATTCTTTTCTTTCCTTTTTTAAGCGAGACAGTAAAGCATCAACCCATTCAACTGCTTTATTCCATCGTCTTTATCCGTCAATTTCAGAACAGGCCAGAGGGTGGCAATATAGACCAAGCTACGATTATGCGGACAGCTGGCATAACATTGTAGCTTCCATGATCATTTCTGTAACAAAACGGATGAAGTAAAGTTTTGTTTTATTAAAACAATATTATCTCTATTTACAACAGTATTAGCTGTGTTACCTCTAAAAACAAGACACTGGCACAATTCAGTTGACTGAAGCACGAATAAACTGTACACAGAGCTGATGTGCGTTTGTTGGTTCTGTCTTTACCCTGAAGCTGTGCTAGAAACAAGCTTGTCTAGGTTGTATCGGGTCACTGCAGGCTGTGTGGGCATTGTTTGCCCTTGATGACATCTGTTGTCCGTTACCCCCTCCTCCAGGGGTCCATCGATATATCTTTAAAGAGTAAAAGTTACATACATTGGGAAGAATTAACACCTACTGCTAAAGAATGCTGTAAATATAACATTGTATCATAGGAACAGGATAAATACAGTATATACTATGTGTAATGTGTAGATTTTTGTAATTCTTATCCTTGCACAGATATTACCTGAACAATAAACTGAAAAAGTCTCAGAAATATTGATCAAGGCTCCTGTCTGTCTTGTAGCTTTGGTATTCTCTAAGGTTTCTCTATGTATTATTATTATTAATTTGAAATATAAATGTATTATTCTCCTACTAGTACAACACAATTCATATGCATTTAATAGAAATTTTATTATTTAGTGCCATCTGCCGGCCAATACAGATTCCACAAGCAATCATAATTTAAAGACCACTGAGAACACTTGAAAATAGCTAAAAAGATGATCGGAGTGGGTCTTTAAACCATAAACTCATATGCATTTAATGGAATTTATAATGATTTTGTTTTTGTTGTTTTTTAAAATTTTACTTTAATGAAAAAATTATTTGGTTGAGTTTCATCTTAGTACATTAAGTTACCCTGACATGTCTGGTGAAATAAGGCATTGTCTTTGAAGAAAACTGATAACAAATTTAAGTTGATTTGATTGAAAAATCTTAAAAGTCCTTGTGTGGAGAGTATTTTTAGGGTACCTACACAGTCTTGAAAAATCTATAAAAATGTAGAATTTCCTTTTACCATTTTCCAAGTCTGGAAAAGTATGGGGAAAAAAGAAAGTTTTTCCCCTCATTTTTGATTTTCTAAAAAAAACAAAAAGATTAATACTGTAATTTTTATTTTTAATGCAGTGATTTTATTTTTTTACATTTTACCCATCAGCATTTTTGATTCTTGACTTACAGATTGAAAGCACACTCTTTCAAATATCAAAAGGGCCATTTCACAGCTTTTTGGACTTTAGGCGACCTAAGAACATGTGGTCCTTTAACCCTCTGGTTATGAAGCCAAGCAATGCTCTAAAACTACTTTAAAAATAAAGATACCAAAGTTAATAAATTCCAATTAACATTTACTCTTTGACATATGTTTCAACCATCTGACAAATACAAAAATTAAACATTTTGAATTAAAGCTGGTCTAAGTTGATCCAGATGCCTACAAAACAGTGGAACTGGGGTATGGCATGGTCTGAAAATCAGAAGCCATTGCAGCTACGTATGTGTTGTTTTACAGTGGCTTGCAAAAGTATTCGGCCCCCCTGAACTTTTCCACATTTTGTCACATTACAGCCACAAACATGAATCAATTTTATTGGAATTCCACGTGAAAGGCCAATACAACGTAGTGTACACGTGAGAAGTGGAACGAAAATCATACATGATTTCGAACATTTTTTACAAATAAATAACTGAAAAGTGGGGTGTGCATAATTATTCAGCCTCCTGAGTCAATACTTTGTAGAACCACCTTTTGCTGCAATTACAGCTGCCAGTCTTTTAAGGTATGTCTTTACCAGCTTTGCACATCTAGAGACTGAAATTCTTGCCCATTCTTCTTTGCAAAACAGCTCCAGCTCAGTCAGATTAGATGGACAGCGTTTGTGAACAGCAGTTTTCAGATCTTGCCACAGATTCTCGATTGGATTTAGATCTGAACTTTGACTGGGCCATTCTAACACATGGATATGTTTTGTTTTAAACCATTCCATTGTTGCCCTGGCTTTATGTTTAGGGTCGTTGTCCTGCTGGAAGGTGAACCTCCGCCCCAGTCTCAAGTCTTTTGCAGACTCCAAGAGGTTTTCTTCCAAGATTGCCCTGAATTTGGCTCCATCCATCTTCCCATCAACTCTGACCAGCTTCTCTGTCCCTGCTGAAGAGAAGCACCCCCAGAGCATGATCCTGCCACCACCATATTTGACAGTGGGGATGGTGTGTTCAGAGTACAGTATGAGTGTGTATTGTGAATAAACACACACCTGCTTTTTAAATAATCTTTTCTTCCTTCAAATAGGGCGGTAAACCCCCAGAGGGCTACAAGATTCATTTAAAAAAAACTGAAAATAAGACAGAAACAAACTAATATCATCTGTTTTGCCTCACCTTTATTTTTTTCTCTTAGAGGACAAGCACAGCTAACTTTTAAAACATGATGCAGGACCTATGATTATCCCTTTGTACATGATATGTGAAATCTTAAAATGAACGGGGAAAGTTTCAAGTTCATCTGTTGAACAAAAATGCTGTTAAATGGAGAACTGAACAAAAAAAGTGTTTGATCCTCTGATTAGGTTTTACACCAACAGTTGATATTTTCTGATCTACAGCTGCTTTACTGCTCTTTCTGCTCACTGTTTTGGAAATGCAAAGTAGAAAACCTTTCAGCGGCAAATCAGCCTCTGCTCTGAGGCAGTGTGGCTATGTAAACATAACACAATGAATGTTTTATGTTTGATTTCCCTGTTAAAAAAACTGGCAGGTGTTTTACTTCCCATAACCTTATCAGAAGTAGTTTTGCTTGTGTTTTCGCTTTTTTTCGTTGCCAGCGCCCAGGATCAGCTTTAATTAAGTTAAGTTTGTTTATTGGGATTTAAGTGAGAACGTGATTAGATTAGTACCTGGAACCAGGCCTAAATGGCTCAAGGAAGAGGGGGCAGGCTACTTCTACATTAGCAACATCCTATCTGGCAATGGCCACTATGTTCAAAAGGCCTTTTCATTAGCACTGTGATATGATTACTAAGGCCAGCAGGTTTAAAGCTAATATTAGGTGAGAACTTTCAGTCAATATCAAAATGTGAAGACAAACGTATAAGTGCAGATGCATTTGAGCAGTAATTCTGACAGCATATCACACTATACAATATTTTACACACAACATAACCATACCCATGAAACCTTTTCACATTTTGTCATGTTACAACCACAAACCATATGGTTTATAAAGATTTCTTTGTGACAAACGCAATGTATGGTCTAGCCATCCATGATGTGCTCTCAGTGGGTGAGTCATGTTTGGTTTGTAAAGTTAAAGTTTTGGCTTAAGCTCATGCTTCTTATAACTATTATTCTAATGTATAATTTAGGTAATAACAGCTCTGCTTAAGAGAGGAGTTATTGGTATTCACCATTGTCTGACCAAAGACCTGTCTGGTTGTAGGGGTGACAGCCTTTTATAAAGCTGAAGTTTGTCAGAGACATTAGTAGACAGATGCGTTTGTAATTGTCTGCTTGCTGTTTTTTGAGGGTTCCCAGATGGCCATGTGGAAAGACACCAGCTAGGCAGGTCTAGGAAGAGTCTTCATCTTTTAACCACTGTTTGTAAGTTAATAAAACCCTCTGAATGAAAAGGTTATTGGAGAGGACCTGAAACACAGCAGAGAGCGATGAGGAAGGACTGATTAAAGTTAAGGCCACCTTCTTCCCAGTGTTGAAAGATTACTTCAATAATTGTACTTGGTTACATTGCTTCAGTTTTGACTTGTACTCTGTCTGAATGCTGCTTTATACTGGTACTTGCTCTAAAACCATATGTCAAATTAAGAGATAGATTGGTTCAATCTTACGTACTAGTTAATCAAATGTTACTGACAATCAAAGATTGGGGTGCATATTATGAAAAGCAGAGAACATGTGGCTGAATGTATCCAAAATCGTACAGTGCAGCATAAGAAAGTTCAAGAATCAGTCCTAAAAAAAGGAAATCAAACATTTAAAGTTGCATAGCAAACAAAGGATAGCAAGTGAATGTATGCAAATATACTGTACACTTTATAATTTTAAAGGCCTGTAAAACAATTAACAGAAGTGTTGCCTGATTGAAATAATACTATGTATCTTCAAACATCTTCAGATTTGATATGCATTGAAAGCAGATTTAAAGCACAAGATAAAACAAACAAACATAAAAACTACCAATTGTTTACACAAATAATTTGTCAAGGTTGCTTGCAGACTAATAGCTTCCATTATAAACTGAATCTCTCTGTTTGTGGTAGATTAGGTCTCAGTCAGTGTTCGTGAAAGGAAGCATTTGTTTGTTGCTGATGCATGTAATTTGCACATTTTCTTGCTGCTCACTTGATTGATTGGGGTCCATTAAAGGTATCAAGTTACCTCTCAATATGTTTTTCCTGGAAATCTTTTATGCAAATAGCCAGTGAGATCCTTATCAAAGCTCAACAAGCAGCTATGGTATGTTGAACTATAAGGTGCACTGATTTAGCTCGGTCTTAGATGCCTGGAACTAACTTATTTAAGATAGATTTATGATTTTTTTTGTAAAGCATTTTGCAAGTAGTTTATTCATTATAAGTAGCATTTTTACCTCCGCCAAGGAAGCTGTGTTTTTGCCAGGGTTTGTTTGTTTGCTAACAACACAACGCCCAACGTTATAGAATTTGATCCACAGTGGGACCAGGAACAAGTGATTATGGGGGTGTTCCGGGTCACCGTCTGGAGGGTGGGGGTGTATGCGCTTCCCCCTGGCTAGGACCCTTACCACAGGCAGTACTGCACATACCTGTTTCTGTGAAAGGAGTTTGAGCTTCTTCTATTTTTCTTCAGTGATGACCAAGCCACTATCTGGTGCAGAGAGGCAACATCTTGTGGATAAGGCACTTTTAATGCCACCACACAACACAGCACCTAGGACCCATAAATTAATTTAAGTGTTCTTATCCCTGATATTCTGTATGAATATACAGTTAAGTTCAATAAATAGTAAATTAGAATATACATTTCAACAAGGCTTATTTATCAGATTAAAAAAACCTTTTGAAAAAACCTTTGGCAGGTATCGAACAATATTACTTTTTGTTAAGCCCACATTTCTGTATTTTTTTTAATTGAATTGAATTCTATTACATTTATTTTTGTTTTAGTCTAATGTAATAGGCTAATCCTAAATGTTGTTTTCATTAGCTGTAAGTGGAAAATGGTTATAATATTTAACAGAAACAAAGGCTTAAAATCTCACTCTCTGTGTAATTAAGCTATAAAATGTGTTTTACTTAGTGTGTTAAGTTAGAGAAATAAATATTTTTTTCAATAATGTTCTAATTGATCAAATATTACTATATATGGTGTTTCATTTGTTCCTACCATGCAAAACTAAAAAAATGTCTGCGATAATGAAACACTTTTTAAAATATCAAAACAGGTACAACACATTTCACACTTGGTCATTTGCAAAGTAAAATTGTAGCTAGAGAGCTATCTGTTCTCACACAGCTTTATTTTTGTAGATGTCAGATTGTTTCAGGCGTTGTGACAGACTACTTCCCCCAGCCTTAACAACTAATTTCTAAACCTAACCTCACTTGGCCCTTACCAATCCCTACAGGCCGTCTCTTTTGCTTTGTTCTAGTTTCCGATGAAATCGAGTGTACTTTATTTTTCTCTTATTTTTAAACTGAGAAACTACACCGACTCTTTCCTTGCTGAAAAACCCAATCTCTAGAGATGGATCAGCTCGGATGGCTTTAGCAGACCCTGGTGAGGTCAATGAAGTAGTTCTCATTGATGAGTCAGCATGCAGGGAGCAATGAATAGGGATACAACAATGCCAAACAGATATGAGCAAGATAATGCTGCCATATATATCTTTAAAAATCCAAAATAATCTTTAAGAAGGATCATTATTTCTGTGACACATCATATTTGCATAATAACATTAAACATTTAAAGCAATACTATGTAGTTTTTCAACTTTTTCCTAGACCCTTGTGATGGTACATCGACTTAGAATATGGTTGAATGACATGCATGCCATAGTCTGACGGGGTCTTTATCGCTTTTACTGGCACTACGTAACTTCGGGGTGCGAGTAGTACACAAAAAAAGTGTGCACAAAAAAAACTACAAAATTCGAGTGCTGCTTTACGGCATACCTCACTTCCACCCCCACATGAGCCAAACAAGCATTTGTTTGCTGGCTGCTACCGCTTGTGAATGTTTTTGCAATGGCCGAAGCAGCAACAAAAACGAAAAAAGCTAAGTTTTTGTCAGAGGATACTAGGAAGCAAAAAAGGGAAAGTGACCAACTCAAGAATTAGCTTATCCATCATGTAAAACGGTAGCCATAGGCTGCTATAATGACGCTGGCTTGTAAACGTGAGCTACACAATCTTTTGGAGTTTGAAGAAAAAAACAACAACATGAAATTGTATTCATATGTGCGCCGGCGTAGAGCTGTCAGCCATATAAATAAGAAATTAAACCGTATCACGTTATAACGTGATAGTTTATTGTAAAAACATGAAAACAACTTGAAACTATCACGTTATAAGGTGATACGTGATTCGTTATACGTTATGACGTGATAGTTTCAAGTTTTTACAATAAACTATCATGTTATAATGTCATACAGTCTAATTTCTTTATTATATGGCTGACAGCTCTACGCCGCCATACATATGACATTCTGAAATATAGAAAATGTACCTGGGATGAAGACATTTGACACGCAACGAAGGCTGCCCAAGACGTGAAAATCTGTAACATTAGAGGGTATCGCTTGTCAATGCATGTGAATCCCCTGGTGTAACCAGAACAGATTTACCCCAAGTAAATGCATCGAGCAAATCAATGGATGGATGTTCCATAACTTTCTCCAGCTGAACAGAAACAATACAGAAGTAATTACTTTTGAACTTAAAGAGGAACGATCAGCAGTCAGCACACAGCTTCTATCACCTGAAGAACATTTCTAGGATTAGAGGACTGATGTTGCAACAGGATTTAGAAAAACTCATCCATGCGTTTATCTTAAGGATTTTTATGTAAAAACATGAAAACAACTTGAAACTATCACGTTATAAGGTGATACGTGATTCGTTATACGTTATGATGGGATAGTTTCACGTTTTTACAATAAACTATCATGTTATAACGTCATACAGTCTAATTTATTTATTATATGGCTGACAGCTCTACGCCGCCATACATATGAGATTCTAAAATATAGAAAATGTACCTGGGATGAAGACATTTGACACGCAACGAAGGCTACCCAAGACGTGAAAATCTGTAACATTAGAGGGTATCGCTTGTCAATGCACGTGAATCCCATGGTGTAACCATAACAGATTTTACGACAGTAGTAGAAAACAATAAATTTTTCCCAACTGTAGGAGACCCCGAGAGCAAAACTTACATAGTGTTGCTTTAAAGAGGCTATATGCAATTTTCTGAAATTTAAACTCGTGACTGACACCTGTGGCCAAAAAACGGAACTGCTCTTCCTTTCTGCTCGCTCTCACAGCTCGTACGCCGGTCGCACTCAATCTTCGATCTTTTTCGGGCACTTGTCAGGGGTTT